>CM073763.1:21552634-22752634 GCA_037127475.1 Arma custos | reverse complement strand
ATGGGTGCTGAGTGGCTTTGAGAATGCTCTAGCCTTTGTTTTAATTTAATTTTAGTAACAATTCTAATTCGTTTTATTTCTAATTTTTTTTCCTAATAAGTTACTATATATTTTATTTTGGTTTGCTCTGTTGTTGTTTTTTAATTTAACTGAGGCAGTTTTACATTTAATCTTTTGATTATTTTTCAAAACAAATATTTTGAGTTTCTCAAATTGCAGTAAGTAACTATCTAGTCAATATTTCAATGATTTATCATATCATCAGTACAGAAAACTTTAGCATCGATGAGAGACTGAACATCTTACACACCAAAAAAAAAATAATCAATACAAATATTAGATTATTTCTAGGCATTTTAACATACACTAAAAGAAATTGGTATATATTTTGATATACTATCTCAATTCGGTCAATTTTTTTTAAAATTGCTGATGTAAGTTCCTATTTATGGTTTGCATTTATGTTACTATATATTTTTTTTTTTTTCAAAAAGGTTTAAACACGTCAAAATTGATATTACAAATTTTTATGTGGCATAAACACCACCTCCTCTTACCAATTCCTGCTTATGAAATATGTATATTTATCAATTTCTACGAATGTTAATAAATTGGAAATGATCTAAAATATGGTATTATTGGTGTAAGTTCCAAACACTGACGACACCAATCATAACTGCTCAACAGAACTCCTCCATAATTTTATAAATGTTTTGTCATGTTTATAACTCAGCTAATAACAAATAATAAAGAATATTTAAGAAAAAAGATATTTATAAAAACGTGTTTTATAAAAAAATATTTAATATGTGATGTTTGCTGAATGATAATTACACCTTTTTCAAAAAATGCCTGTGGTCTTTCTTGAGTTAGTGGAGTATTGATTGTTTAGTTACTTCCTATTATTTGAGAGACAATTTGTTTAAATTTTCAGTATTTGTGTATTAGCCGATCTGCACAGACTGTTATCGACCATTGTTTATTACCTGAACACTGATAATACAGATAATGATAAGACTTATCTTCTTTTCATATTAATGGAAAGTGAAATATACAAAATGTAATAATAGACCCATTTAGCAACGTTTCTCTTCTTATATAAATGATTTCCCTACACTTGTAATGAAGACATCTCCATTTTTATCCTTGTCAAAATCCATTTGATGACCTTTTTCACATAATTTTGTCCTTGACGAATTCCAAAGTGTTATTCGATTAATTTTAAATATGCAATAACAATGGAATTAGAATAAAAAAAATAAACTAGATTTATTAAACATAGAAATTTAAATAGACGATAAACAAGATTAACAAGATAAAAACACTAAAAAGCAATTTAATAATGCACACACCTATAATTCAAATGGGACGAGTGATAAGAGGTTACACGAGATAACAAGAAGTAGGTTTTATGCAGAAAGGCTAAATTATTTTGTTTCAACTTGAATCAATATTAGTTTTATTTATGTAAATCTACTGCCTCAGTTTCTTAATAACAGCCTCATTTATTTTCTTTCTAAATTAATTTTGGTAATTATTCCGCAGGTTGTTGCTTTGAGTTGAGTCACGAGTTTAAACTTTTCATTCGTTTCCCTTTTAATATTTTCCAAAAATACAAATTTTCATGAGCTTTGGTATGGAAAAGAGAATGTAATTAAGGGAAATGTATATACTGCGGTGACCATTTGATCTAGAAATGAATGTTTCAATAAATATATGTCATTTGTACCCTAAAATGTTAGTTGAAACTTTTATTTCTTGATGAAATTATTTACCAAGATCTACTCATTAGTTACAATCTCTTTTCTATACTAACGGTCACGATAACTTGTATTTTTGGAAAATATTAAAAATAAAATGAATAAACAGTTTCAACTCTTTTTTAACTCAATTCCAAGCGATAACCTGCAGAACAGATACCTTAATTTTTTTTTTTTTACTTAAATTGATTTCCCTTGCATGATTTGTTGTTTGTTTTTTGTGTTGCGTGTTTTGCGGATGCAGATGACCTTGTCGTCGAAAAGGAGAAGAACAAACTGCTGCAAGAAGAGATGGAAGCCACCCTCCATGACATTCAGAACATGTAACCAAGACTTAGTCTCCTTCCGCACATTCCTCTTCCTTAAATAATTAACCACCTCACCTTTCTTTATTTTATTTTATTATTTTTTTTTTTTTTACTGAAGGTTGATCCTTCCTCTTGGGATTGAATAGTTTAAATTTTTATGAAACAAGAGAAGAAAACATAGCCAATTTTATTTTCGATTTGCTTTTTGATATGTAGACATTCCATTTTTATTTGGTATTTGTTTAAATATTTTCTTAAATTTATAGGCGGATATACATTAATCAATGCAAAAAAAATCACTTAATGGAGGTAACTGCCTAATAATTGACGTGAAAGAAGTATATAATTTTGTTCAAATTAACTTTTATATTTTTATTTCCAATGAAATTAGGTATCTCCAATCTTAACTCAATTCGTAGTTTAACATTTTAATCTTTTTTTTTTTTTTTTAATTTGACTGATTTTTCTGGAGTAAACTAAAGTCAATATGTAGAAATCCTGTAGGGATTAAATATCCAATCATACAGTAAACAATATGCCATATTAAACCAAGGACTTTGTTACTTTAAATTTTTCTATTGTAATTTAAATAAGCTGTTAAATTAACATTATCGTCAGTCCATAGGAAAAATTAAGTTTATGTGTCGATTTATTAGTTAATAAAATATGAATTATTGTAATAAATAATTTTTAGTTTTTCGTATTTTGTTGTTAACTTGTTTCATAAAATAACAGTCAATCGCATGTTAAAAAAATATAATAATTAGGTTTTATAACTATGACTCCCGAAGGAAGGATCCCTCCAAGTTTCTAGTCACTGCAAGTTGAGGTTTAGTAAATGTCTTTCGCCTTTGATCTAATGCTATTGTAATTTTCATCTGATTCGAATGAAAAAAGTAAAATAAATCCAACAATATCTAGAGTTTTAAAATGAAAATTACAATAACAAATATTGCTGTAGGACGAAGGCGAAAGAATATTTAGTGATTCCTTAACGCCTATCACAACCTTTTTCTCCTTTTTCCTTCCTTGTCCATTATTTTTTAATTTCATTTACTTTTAATTTTTTGAAATTTTGTTTTACATAGAACAACGCACACAGCCTTTTATGTCCAGGTTTGATTTTGCACCATTTAATTATTTTTTTCTCTTCTAATTTATCTTCAATTGGGGAAACTTTGCAGTCTTGAATCTTTTTTTTTTTTTTAACTCCGGAAAATGGTTTATTTTCTTCTATTATTTTTATTTTTTAATTTTTAAATACAATAATATCTTCAACATGAAATATTCAAGGTGTATTTTTATTTATTTATTTTTTAAGCCCGGGTGGGTCCACTTATGTTGTTTGTTTGCTTATTTAACATCACTTTATGCTGCTATGGTTAATCGGACGATGGCCCAGCCTATCCAGGTTTAATTAGGATAGGGATTTTTAACTAGTACCTGACATCGCACATGCTCGGGACCACCGTTTAATGTCCCTTCCGAAGGGCGGCATAACCAAGGATTTTTTACTCCTTTTAAAAAATCCTAGGGCCAAATGTCGGGCTGAGAACCCGCGATCTTAGGCTTAGTAGTTTGTTATGCTAACCATCAGACCAAGGGTCCACTTATGTTTTATAGCATTGCAATATTGTTGCAGAACAATTTGGCAGTTGAAATTAAAGTTTCATAACTTATTTACAGTTGAATAATGAATCATATGCTAGACAGGGAGGAGAATTATGTGCTACAGGGATTCATCGTATGTGATTCTCATAATTTGTTCATTAGCCCATGCGGTGTCCAATAACCTTATGCATTTTTCATTGATAACAGAAATTCTGATTCATAACCCATTATTCATGCAAAGTTTTTGAAACTTCTGTGTGTTTATATTTCTCCCAAGTTGTAAGGTAAAATGTTACCGATCAGTTGTTGAGTTCTTAATAAGGGTTTCATTATTTTTATTTAGAGTCAAACTGCAGAAAGCATTGAATCTTTCTCTTGCCCCCTGCTGCCATGGTGACTGATCATATTCACTTATACTACTGTAACTTTCTAATAAAATCAAATTTCTGTTATTTTATTCAATAATAAAGTTGTGCAAGGAATTCATTATTCAACTAAATTTTAATAAGTTGAATAATAAATTTTGTCTTATAATAATTGTTTTGTTATCACAGATATATCTGTGGCACCTGTCCATAGTGGGCTAAGTCGAATTTTGTGAATTTCAAGCTATCTACTTTGAAATTAAAATATTTTTTCTCTTTTTTAAGTAAAGTACTTAGTACTTTTTCTAAGAATCTTAATTTTTCTCTTTCCTTGTGTCTAACACGCTAAGTGTTCCGTCCATTGCAATGAAGGATATTCCTTTGTGAATCGTGGGCTGATACCCCAATCTTGAACTTAAAATAAGTTCAGAAAAATTACAATTCTAAGTAGATAGCTTGAAATTCACAAAATTCGACTAAGCCCACTGTGCATAGCTTTTTATATATTACCCAGCTTTTTCAATAAAATACATTTAAAGGCTGTTTCCTATTTGCATGGGAGCAGGGTAGCTCAATGGTAGAGTGCAGAGTTGCTATGATGATGATCCCGGGTACAAATCCGGCTGTGACAAATAAATTATTTAATCTGTTGTATATATATCGCTGATACAAATAGAAAGTATCGAATGTGAAAATTTGTTTTTTTTTCGTTTTCGACCAGTATCATTTGTTTTACTATTCAAAATTGATAGAGAAATCATATAGATCCATCTGTAGGGTCAAAAAGAATGTACAATGGCACAGGTAAAATACGTTTGATGGTAAGCACTGATTTTGAAATCCTTGAAACAGTTTTTTCACTCTTCTGAAATGTGGTGTTATTCACTTTCGATACTTTGCATTTGTATCGGCGATATGGCCCCTGTGGGATCTGCAGACCCTCCTGGGGCATACCCAGCCTCTATAAAATGAGTACCCTTAATAATAAGGATAAAAACCTGGGCGTTGAGGTTGGTCTCAGACAAGTCACCTCCCTCCACAACCCTTGCCTTAGAAACCCTTCATGGGTTTTAGAGATTCCTGTTTCCACCAAGCCCTCGTATTTACTTTTTTTGTTCGATCTTCATATCTTTAATTTTCTTATTTGTTTCCGATCCTTGGATATTTTTGAAAAAGTGAAACAGTAGGTGTGATCAGATATCCTTTAATTTTGTCTTAAACTTTTAAATTTGTTTTAAAAAAAATTCTACAGGGAAATTGCTTATACTTATAGGTATGCAATATATAAGCAGATCTCTACTTTATTCATTTTAAGTTCTTTTCTGGATACACTTTGAATATTAACGATTGGAATTGTGGAATTAAGGGTATTTTAGGATTTTCTTAAATGTATGAACATGGGATCCTTTTCTGGAAATTATTTTTATATAATTTTTTTTCAATTTATTTATATATATATAATGGTGCTTTAGTTCTTCATTAGATTGTAGTAATGTCGGGAACTTTTGAATAATTTTTTCCTTTTTGTGCATGTTTTTTTTTTTCTTTTTCATTTTATTTTCTTCCTTTCCTTTGCTTCTTTTATAATTTTAATTTTATAATTTTTATTTAGTAATGGATTCAGATATGATTAAGTTGTTAATACAATAAAATACTGATTAGTTAATTAACAATTATAATCTGAAACCATTTTAGTTCTTAGTTTATTTTTTAATATGCAACCCTGAATGTCAATACTGGATAATGTTTAAAATTCGTTGGACCTAATATGTCTTAGATTATGTAAATACCTTGCACCCCCCTTATTTGATTTTTATAAATTTTAATTAAATCACTTGTAATAAAATTCCCATTTTAGTTTGATCATTAACCGATAAAAAATCAAATTACTTAAACCCTTTTTGTCTTAAGTTTGCCTATAATGTCATTATTTCAAAAAATAATAAATACAATACGACAAAAGCAATTGGACAAATGCAAAAAAGAAAACTTTTGTAGTCTCTGAAATACTGAAAAAAAACTAAACCAGTCAACGTTTTGCCAACGTTCAGGCGCCATTATCATCAGACACACCAAAATAAAATTCACATCAATGAATGGGTTAGTTTTTAGTCGAACTTTAGATTGCTATCTCTGATGAGTCTTTTGGGGCTGTTGATGTGAGATGTGCTGCATTTAATCATGGATTTTTTTATTTTAATTCTCTTGTTTCTGTTACTGGAGTACATCTTTCTTAGTCAATCATTCAAGTAAGTAAAATAAACCTTTTTCCAGTCATATATTTTTTCTTTATTTAAAAACGTTTCAACATTACTCTGTCATTCTCAATTTACATTTCTTATAAGTCCTTTATCCTTATTTAATTTAAAACTATTCTCTAAAATTTTTTTATTAATTTGTACATTTTCAACCTAATGTACAAATTTATAAAAAAAATTTAGAGATTAGTTTTAAATTAAATAAGGGAAAGGACTTATAAGAAATGTAAATTGATAATGACAGAGTAATGTTGAAACGTTTTTAAATAAAGAAAAAATATATGACTGGAAAAAGGTTTATTTTACTTACTTGAATGATTGACTTAATCATGGATGTGAACTTTATTCTGGTGTATGTCCTCATGATGCTGGAATCGACGAAACATTGCCTGGTTAGTTTTTCCAGTTTGTAGTGGATAAAGGCTTTGTTTTTGGATTTTCCCACTTTTTTCTTTTATCGTTCTTTTAAAGATAAAAGACTGAATTAAAAATAAAAGCTATAAGTAATGATTTGAAACATCAAAAAGTAAAACAATGCTTGACATCAGACAAAAATGTTTACTGCTCAGTCTGAAATAAAATAAAAATTACAACCATTAAGACTGCTATTAATATAAATTTAATTTAAGATCCTTTATTGACATTTATTTAATTTTTTTTTTAAGTTATTTTGTTTTCTAACATCCTACCCCATTCCCTTCCTATAAACAAACTCTTATCTGTTTATATTATTTTACAGATGAAATAGTTGTCGAGAAGGAAAAGTACAGAGACATAGGGGATGGTCTGGACCTCGCCTTTGTAGAGTTGTACGGAATCTAATAACAAAATTGAAACACAACAAAATCAGTTTATCATTGTTTTAAAAAAAAAAAAAAGGAAAAATATACAAAAACATATATGATATTAAAAAACATCAAACATTCGGTCACAGAGAGAGTACTTTACCGCTATAAATTATCATATTAAAGTACATTTTAAAACTATTAAAAACTGCCCTCGTAAACTCAATTTTTTTTTCATTTTTTATAATTTAACTTTTGTGTGTATGTGTGTGTGCCATTAATAGTAGCTTTTGAATTTATTTAATTTACTTTTTCTTATTGAACACATGACATAAATAAATATAATTACACACGCACATCTCTTCAAGGGCACATTTCTATTAAACACGATTTCCCACGCTTTTTTTTTTTTTTTTTTATTGCTTCATCAGTTAATATTTGTGTATTCAGGGCTCAAACTTATTTTTTCATTATTTATTTTATAAATATATTTTTTTTCTACTTTTTTTTTTATTTATATATCAGCTCAGTTAATTGTAGCTGAAATTGAATGTACAGCCTATGACTAACCAGATTGCTTTATTTAACTTTTAATTAATGAAAGGTGTTATGATTACAATTAATTATATGATATTACCGTTTTTCTCTCAAAAAAAAATCTTTTATTTATTTGTTAAATTCATTCAAAATTCTATATATATGTGTATAAATATATAATAATAATAATAAAAATGTTTAAGTTAATATTTTTAAAAATATTAATTATTCTTACTTAAAACATGGTGCGAAAATATTTTTTTGAATTTAATTATAAATCTTATATATATATTGTTTTTTTCTTTTCATTACAGAATAGTAATTTATTGTATAAAATATTAAGAAAATTGGTAGATTCATTTTTTCTTAACTGTTAAAAAAATTTTATTTAGTTAATTTTCCCATTAGATTACACTTTCGTAAGAAAGTGGCAACCAATCCATTATTTATGTTTTTTTGTACAGCTCCCTTCGTAGGTTCCTTATAAATTCTTTAGATTATATATTTTATTATGATTATTATATTATTATTCTTTACTATATTGTAAGACCAATAAAAACTGCCATTGTATTTCTTTTTTTTTTCTTTTTCTTTGTTTTCTTATAATGTTTCCTTGTGTTTGTGTGTGTGTGTGCGTCTAACTTATCTGTCATTTTCTGCAATATATGTATAACATAGTTATGATAACACTCGGAAAAGAATACAGAAGGGCAATGTATTAGTTATGAAGAATCTGAAGTCAAGTCAACTGATAATTGAGAGTGTTGCTTATATCAGAATTTAGCATGTTTCGTTTTGATATCGTATGGCTTCAGTTAATGAAAATCTTTAACCCTAAGTGCTATTGACGCGTATATGTGTGCGGTGGATACCATGAGCGCTTATAGGCATTTGTGGAAAGTCACCAACAGGGACTATGGCCACATATATGTGTTTTTCAATTTTTAAGGTTTTTTATGTAATAATTACATGAAGGATTAAAACATTACAAATAACTTTATGTGTGACAGATATATATGTATAACATTAGCTACAACAGTAAAGAAAGACAGATTAGGAAGCAATCAAGCTTATATGAAAAAACATTAAAAGTTTTAAAAAATTTATTTACTGAAATTTAAACTGTATAATAATATATCAAGTAAATATAATGAAAGATATTTTTTTTAATGGCATGAGATAAAGGCATAACCTACCCAATGGTAGTACTTAAAATTAAAAGTAAATCAAAATATTAAATACTTCAAATTAATTAAAATATCCTGATGTTTTTAATTAATTTTATGGTAGATATTTTTGATAAATTGTTCGTAATCATCCGAGATCGTAAATAGCTACAAAGGCACTCCAAATTTTTTTTCTTATTTTTATGTTGTAACAATATAAATTTTACTCATTTGAATATTAAGCATATGATATGATTGATGCTCGAAAATAACATGCTGTCATTATTATAAAAGAAAGATTATAATAATTTATTAGCCACACCTTGATATTTTAATATACTGAAAAGTTTTCAGTCCACAGCGATGTTAAGGGCTCATCGCTTGCAGCCCTTAGGGCCGTATTGGCCTAGAGTTGCCCACACTATAAGGTTTAAGGGAATGATAGATGGCCTGAATAGTTTAGTCATAGTTAATGGCCTAGGAGTCAATGAGAGGATTATTGAACAGAGGAACACTATTAAATATAAATAGTCTCTCTTATGAATAGTCGTTATTAGGTACAATTAAGATTGATAACATTGCTGTCCCGTACGGGTGAAATTCAAGTGGTTGGTATTTTAACTTTTAAAAAATTATTGTTTATTAAATAAAAGAGCATTTAATTAGTACCAAACATTATACTTCGGTTCATAAAATTTAATGTTTCTGATTTTGCATTAAATATGGTTTATACCAAGCACGTATAAATCTTTATCTTAGAACATTAGAAAGAACAGGAAAAATTTTAGTTTAATTAAACCATTGCATTAAAGAGACAATGCTCCTCATTTACAAGAATATAGAATCTAAACTTCTAGATTAACTTGTATTATCACCAAAAAGTCATGGCTGAGCAATAAAACATAATCAAAATTATCATGAATGACTGTAAATGTCTGAAATAATTCCTATCTTAAATGAAATTTATGACTCATTTGTTTCTGCAGAAATTCATGATCCCATCTCAGTGCCTACTTAGAATTTTAAAAAATATTGTATACAATTTAACATTAATAAAAAAATGTTAAGACAATAAATGCAATGGGTTAATGTTACTGAGGAAAAACTGGAAACTTAATCTTTTCAAAAGAAAAAATTATCTTAAACATGTATTTATATACAAATGCGGCAGGCAATACTTACAACATATTTGGAAACCAAAGTTACTTCATTCTTCAAAAAACTAAATGATACTGGACTAAAGTTTTGAGAAATGTTTGGCCCTTGCTACGAGCATCTTCATTAGTGTTAAAAGAAAAACATGTAACTTGTATTTTAAATTACTATATTTTTATGTTTTACTTTTCATTATTATATTTTCTTAGTACATTAGTTTAATAATTAAAAAAAGATGTTTTAATAATTAGGTACATAGATATAATAAATAAATTTATCAAAAATTATATCAATTAAAATCATTTTCATGAGTCTAAACAATTCCAATTCAGATAAAGAAAACAAAAAAGTATCTCCTGAGTTAGTAAAAAAATATATTTTCAAGACTTTCAAATAATAGTTTAAGTAAATGTTAAAAGAGAGCAGCACATCAAGATTATAAAAAAAAATAAATAAAAATAGTTCTAGCCAGCACCAATAACACCGATTATCTAAGTTATTTTAACTAATTTAATTTATGTATAGTTAAATAATATATTTTGAAAGCTGTTATATGAAATATCAATTACTTAATAAAAATTAGTAAATCTAGCTGATAGTGTAACACAAATCTAGTTTTGTTTATTATTTTTTGTTACAACTGATAGATATTCAAAGTATAAATACAAAATTTTATTTTTAGAAAATTAACTTAATTATAAACTTAAAAACTATAATGTAAAAGTGTTTTTACTGTAAACTTTGATTTTCGTATTTTTACACCATACTACATACACATTTTAAATACCTAAAAGAAGAAATTCATTATAGCAGTTAAAAATATAACGTTAATATTGTTTGTTGTTATTATTTTTAATCACTTTCTGACAAGTATTATGTGAAATAGAAACTATCTTGATAAAACAAGCCTCATGAAATGAATGACATTGCTTGTTTGAATTTGTGTTATTTTTCGCTTCTACTAATATCGATGACTAAATTTTTTTCCAGAAAGCTTTCCATATAGAATTATGAATGCTAAAATACACTGTTACAAATGAACTAGTTGTTATTTTTACATTTATGTTATTATTATTTAGTACATATACATTTTAAACCTAAGAATTTAGCATACATTCTAAACACATTTAAGATAGAGTTTGTTGTAGCAGTTAAACTAAGCTACAATTAATAGTTACAATGACAAGTGACTGATGCTTCATATGTTTGTTATCATAAAATATTTAATAGATATAAAAATTTTTAAAAATGCTTCACCGCTAACTTTAACCTGCTGAAGTAAAGAAAGCTGAAAAGCAACTGCTGATAACAACAATTGGCAAAAACCAACCATGTGCTCTGATAATCATATTTCAAATACACACTTCATTCCAGAAGGGCGACAAGGTTTTTTGTTTATTGATTTTATTTTATATAATTTTAAATTTTGTTTACATTATTTTGCCAATTACAGACGAACTTGTCCACGAAAAGGAGAAGTACAAATACATCTGCGACGACCTCGACCAGACCTTCTCAGAACTCGTTGGTTAAAATTATTTTTATGTCTTCAAGAGATACAATTTTACATGCCAGCCTTTTGTTCCAGCAGATTGCCAAGTGTATTTTCTGATTTATATCTAATTGTTATGTAACATTATGTACATGTTTAAAATTTTTAAAAAAATCTGTATTGTTGCTCATTGTTCTGTTTGGATTATTTAATATTTGAAAAGCTATTCGTTAAGTTTGCGATAATTTTTTGTAACACATATTATTCTGAGCATATTATATCTTAAATAGCTTTGAAAAATTATGTGGCTGTATATTTTTTATACAGGATAAATGTTCATTGTTCTACCACATACTTGTATAATTTAAGGCTCAAATACACGAATATATTTAATGTTTTTAGTTTTTGCACTTCCTTTTATTTTATTCTTATTTTTTTTATTTTCTACAATTTTATGTTTAAATAGCATGCTTTCATGGGGATCGAGCATGTACGCTTAATTGTAGTAGGCTGTATTACATAGTTGTTTACAGAAATATATTTGCTTTAGTCATACCTGCTATTTTGCTAAGCACTCACCTTTATCAGTCGATTATTATTACATTTATTTAATTTAGGTTCTAGTCAAGAGTTACTGTAAACAGATGTCCAAAATATACTTTTTTAACCCTTTCATTGATAATTTTAGTTAAATAAATTTTGAATTTCAGTGACAAGGTAAAAGTTAACCTAATACAGCTGATTTTTTTTTTTTAGAAGCATTCTTCGGCATACAAATATAATAATTGATTGATTAAATTAATAAATATTCATATTCTGGGACATATTTGTATCCCTCAGCATTATACAATTGAATGGAGATAGATTTAACAGGCTGTGCTTAGGAAGACTGGCTGAATCAATGGCTTAAAAATCTTCCTCTTTCCTAATCACAATAAATAATAATTAATCCATAGTAATAACCAGCTGGGGATATAGTATGATCAACTATGAAATATAATATTAGCATAAAATATGATATATAAAATATAATATGGTCAACTCAGATAATAGTATCTAATAGAAGTTAACAAGAAGTCCTCATTATATGGGGCAGTCTCCTTTGGGCACACCCAATTTCGCCCCCCCATTGGAAAAAATTATTAATCAAATAATTAATTAATTATTTAATTGTTGACGTGTATTTAATAGATTTAATTGTTAATAAAAAATAAAACATCATTTCATCCTTTGTTATTCATTCCATGTATAACATCTGGTCACTTCAATCTAATAATATTGTTACTATCTAAAATACTATTATAGTTATATCTATTAACCTGTATAATATATAGACAAGGTTATACTACTAATAATGGTTATATTATCATAATATAACAAAAGTCTAATAACCAGCTGGAAATATCAGTAAACTATAAACTTTTAATTAATAATACAAATATAAATTGTATAATTAAAATTATTAGAAACATTTAAATCATTATTAATCTCAATCTGTATGTCTAATTAATGATAAAATCATTATCTATCCTATAATATAATTTGTATTGCTATTAGATATACATAAATTAACCAATATAAATATTTATTTATACAAATAATAAATGGTAGTAATTAGTAATAATAAATTGATGGGAGAGACCAATTTATTCTGTTATTAATTAATTTTGTTATATAGGGAGAACTGTTTATTGGTAAGCCAACATTTCGACCCACATTGCAGGTCTTCTTCAGGGCTAAATATACAAGATACAAGTTATTTAGTCTTCTCCTCTTCCAACACCTTTCTATCCATGAATCCCTCTCCAGTAGCAATCGTCTTCTCCTTCCCCATTCCAAAGGCCTCCTAAATTGTGCCTTCCCAAGTCTTCCTTTCGGTCTCATACCTTCCACCTTTGTCTCATATGTGGCCTTCTCCACTCTGTTTTCCGTCATTCTGGAAACATGGCCAAACCATCTCAACTGATGCTCCTCGATAATATCCCCAGCTGGCCAAAGTCCCACATTTGACCGTATTGTTACATTTCGCACTCGGTCTCTTCTGTTCTTCCCTTCCATTCTTTTTATATATCGCATCTCCATGGCTTGGAGTTGGTTCTTGTGCTTTTTAGTTAGAGCCAACCAAGATTCACTTGAATTGGTGAGAATCGGTAAGAAAGTGTATATACATTTTATAGTATAGTTATATAAATATACAAAATGAAAAATATATATTCCAGATGATTTGGTCTCGGAAAAACAACGCTACAAAGCCATTGCCGACGAGATGCTAGAAACCTTTACAGATCTGAACTGCTGAAGGAAACTGTAACAGCAACCTCATCAGGCCTCACACTGCCCTACTACATGCGAGGAGCATACTTTCAGAAATGATAATGTCGCAAGTTTCGCTATTAAATATCAACACATAATTATTTTTAAATTAGGATTTGATATTTTATATGTAAATGGAGATTCAATTTGTAATTTTAAATTTAACATTTTTCAGTAAAATCCTTCCTGTCACTTTAGAATCATTACACCACATTAAATTTTTTCAGGAAAAGTTGGGCAAAATGTAATTTTAAGAAAAATTGTGATTACTTAGGTAATATTTTTGTAATAACGGTAGTATAGCAGTATAGCGTTGACCGTCCACTATACCGGTATACTATCCATTCTACAAAATTACATACATGGTAAGTAATCGCAATTGTTTATTCAAAATTATGATTTTCTCCACTCTGTCTTTAAAATAAGCATTCAATTAATGATAATTTTCTGGAACAGGAGTGGGTATTTTTACTTGTTAAACAGAATTAAAAAAAAATAAATATATTATAAACAATTTAAAAACTGATATTGATAATTCAAAATTTGTATAACTAAGCCAGAATAAATACCATACACATATCAACTATAGCAGTTTTTAGAAAAAAAAAAAAATACAAGTCAGTCCATTGACAGCAAAAAGCAGAAAAAAAGAATTAATAATTATGAAAATCACTGTGAAAATAAAATACTAAATATGTAATTGATATGAGAAAACCTATTTTATTATTACCCAAAATTTGCTTTATGTACATGCTTAATCGACGCCCCTTCAACCGATTTCATATTTATTTTATGATAAAAATAAACTAATTTCATCCCCGTCATTTATGTAAGCGTCAAAACCACAAAAAGATCACTTAGGTAACAAAAATATTATCTTCGAAGAAACCAGCTTCCAGTCAATTTATTTTATTCTTTCATAAACAAGACGTTTCGGCACTTAAATGCCATTTTCAATATTAAAATACATCAACTTCCTAAAAATAACTTTAAAAAAAGTTATAAGTCAAAATTCTCAATAAAGAATACATAGTAATATTTAAAAATTATTTTTTTCATTTTCCTGGAGATTCACTATCCTCCCATGGTCAATTGTCCACTAATAAGTTTTTTTAACTTTTTTTAAAGTTATGTTTAGGAAGTTGATGTATTTTAATATTGAAAATGGCATTTAAGTGCCAAAACGTCTTGTTTATGAAAGAATAAAATAAATTGACTGGAAGCTGGTTTTTTCAAAGATAAAATTTACATAGAATTAGAGTCCAGTATATTAGATAAGAATTAAAATGTAACAAAAATAAAGTGAGGAGACAAAGATATTTATGTAAAACTGAGTTTGATTAAAAATAATAATAAAAACAAGAGGTGATATAACTGTAATTTAAAAAAAAGGATTGTTTTTTCACTAAAAATAAATCTTTATTTAAAGTTACAATTGATTGGTCTAATAAATTTAACTTCGTCATATAGGGAAGGGGATAGCTCTTGTAGAGCACTGAGCTACTGTGCTGAAGGTCCTGCGTTCAAATCTGGCAGCAGCAGATAAATTATTAGATCTGTTAACAGCCTTCAATGGACTCTCCTGGTCCTCACCCAGCCTCTATCAAATTTAGTGTAAGGTGCTGAGTTGCTGGGCTGAAGGCCCCAGTTTCAACTCTAAACAGGTATAAATGGAGCCTGTGGGATCTACAAAACCTCCTGGGAGAAAAACCTGGTTGAGAGTGATCTCGGCGAAATCACTTCCCTACATTACCATTGGCTTGGAAACAGTACAGTCTCTACCATGTACTGAGCCCAAAACCCCATTTGTATTAGTTTTTTTTTTATGTATAACGTATTGAATTTAAATTTAGACTCAAATAAAAACTGATGGTAACTATCAAATTTGAATTAGTCTAAAAAATATTTTATTGAGCGTGAAACCTTAATCTCAGTGGGTTCAATGAAAACTATTTAATTCGGGATAAAAAAAGCAAATTCAAACGATACACACAATTCTTACAGCACAAAGATCTATAAAATACTTACAATTAGCGTAACTTCTGTACCAAATCTCTTTCTTCATAAAAGCTTCTTGAGTCTCAAAACAGTACTAATTCCTCTTGAGAACTGGAAACCGGTCCATCAACCAATAAACATATTCCTTCAGACAGGGCTCGCTTGGGAGATCCTCTCACCAAAACCCACACTCAGAGAGTGAGAGTAAAATAGCAGGAGTCTGCCGGTATAGAGCGGCCATGCCATTTGTATTATATTTAAATCAATCAAGCGTATAAAAATTGTGACATATTGAATAATTTTGTATTTGAAATTAATAAATAATTATTTTATAAGTTTTAGAATATTTTTCATATATTAAATAAATTCCTTTCAAATTTATAGGGTTCCACTTTCGTTACGCTAAACATCGATAATTATTTAAATTTATTCCTCGACCCATTTCGACCCTCAACAATATGTACCTATATCATTATGATAATTTTTGTGTTGTATTTTAAGTTATTACAAACTTACAAGTTCCATTAGCATTAGAATTTTTTGTTTTCTTCCATAAACATTGAATTGACCAGGTTTTCTGCTAGACCATGTACTCGTCCGTATTGGGATTGATAAGAAGGATATTATTCTAAACAGAACAAATGCCTCCATTTTACCCACACCTGTTCTAGATTATTAGAATCATGTATATATATATATATATATATATATATATATATATATATATATATATATATATATATATATATATATATACACACTTCTTTTTTTATTAATTATAGTTGTAAATTTTTTTTTCAATATTAAAAAGCTTGATTATCAAATAAATTATATGGAATCAAAAAGTGAGTGAAGTTGTGATATATTTAGATTACATGACTTAGGCTCAATGCTTGAGACAAAATCTTTAAAAAAATTTTTTTTGTAAACCTAATGCTTACTTTTATAATAGAAATAAAAGTAATATAAATAGATGCAAAACTTAAATAAAAATTGAACATTTTCAAATCCTTAAACATAACAAGCAGCTTATAGCTAAAATATTTTTTCTATTGTTCAGTCTTATATTTTTTTCTATTTATTTACATTGTGAAAGTAAATCAAGATCATCACAAGGTTTACAATTTCCATAACAATAAAAAAAAATAAAATAACAATGATCAAAATTAAATAAAATTTTAATAGCTTGTTTTTTTTTTTTGCTTTTTACTGAAATAAATCTTCACTTAATTGTAAACTGTCGTTATTTATTTAAGCCCCTTTATCAATGTTTTAGCTTTTGTATGTTTAAATATAGTTATGGTCAAACACTCTTTTAGGTTTCCACGGCCACTATTATTACAAAATACTTTTTTGTTTTCTTCTGATTTAGATCGTGTTGGTAAATGTTTCGCCAGCCATGCTGCTGACTTCTTCAGGGTTGAAATGAGAATGAGCAAATGAAATTCTCATTTCAGCCCTGAAGAAGTCAGCGGCATGGCTGGCGAAAAATTTATCAACAGTCTAAACCAAAAGAAACCAAAAAAGTCTTTTGTAATAGTTATGGTCAGTTTAAAAAGAAGTGATACCTAAATAGGACCACCAAAAAAAAAAAATAATGAGAGGCCTTCCAACAGTACTTACGCACAGAGCATTAACAATTTTCTCAGAAAAAATTGTGTCTGTTGATTAAAAAGTTGTGACAAAAATGGTTGAATTAACACTATAAAAAAAGGTAGAACTAAAGTATCAAGAATAGTATTTATTTTAAAAATAACAAACTCAATAATAATATATTGGATTATGCTTTATCTTTTAATGAAGACTACTTGAATCAAAGAAGAAACTTTAAATTATAATTTTATATATATATATAAAAAAAAAATAATAATAATGGTAACTTACTAATGGTTCTAGAGATTCAGTTAATTCTTTAAACTTCTTTTTGGCGACTTTTGAGACTATGTTACTCTCATAATCATGCCAAATAGATATTAATACATTAATCAGCTAAATAAACCTTTTCAATACTTGCATGCATGTATATGTAAATATTGTTAAGTGTTATGTATGATTAATGAAATGAGTTCTCAAAACATTACTAATTTCATTGATCGTAACTCTTACAATATTTACATATACATGCAAGTATTGAAAAGGTATTTGGCTGACTGATGTGTTAATATTTATTCATCATTAATTTGGCATGATTATGAGATGACAGTTTCGAAACGTCGCCAAAAGGAACTGCATCTTGAGAACCATAAGTAAAAATTATTTATAACAGTCAAGAAAAGTAGATAACGCGATATATATATGTATTTTTATAATAGTGGTATACATAAAATATTGCAATATGAAAATAGTAATTATATATAATGATGATAAAATATATACAAATATTTATATAAAACAATAGTAATAGTTTAATATACTAATTACATTTTTTCAGCCTCAATGATTGTTTCAATCACATGGTAAACAATTTAAGGAAATTTATATATATGTATGTATATATATATATATATATATATATATATATATGTGTGTGTGTGTGTATATATATAAAATAATACAAACTAGGCGATTATTTTCAAAACCAATACAATCCCAATTTAAAAAAAATATATAAGTGCTTTATTCTTTACAAGTTCTCATCTCTCTCTCCATATATCTACAGCCTCAGTGAATAAGTGGTTGTCAGATTTTGTCAAGAGAGAGTTAACTGCTTTCAGATAACCGGAATCGTATCATTCTCGTAGTTTTTTACTTGAAATGCAGTTGTAATATAAACAATAACTCTTTTTTAAGCCTATGCCTTACTTAGCCCCTTATTCTCAACGAAAATAACTCGATTCCGCTTACTTAAGTACAAGAAACTTACTTTTGAGAAAAATAGACTTAACCACTTATTCACCGGGACTGTAGATATATACACACCCTATATAATACCCTCTTTCCGTGGTCTGTTGAAGTGCTGGGTTGAGAACAAACAATGTGAATATTTTTGAGTTGATTATTTTAAAGGTCATTTATGCGAAACCTTGTCACTATCCAGGAATAAAGTTTAGGCCAGTTTTCCTTATCTTGAAATGGATTGAAAAAGTTCTGAAACTACTTCACCTCAAACATAACTATAATTATTTACAATCAATAAAGTTCAGGAACATTAATCACCATACATAAGAAAGATTTTACTCTTTATTATAAAGAACTTGGTATCTTCGGTACTTGTATGTTATGGTATCACCACTGTATAATTTAATAGAATTATAACAGTCAAAAACAAAAACTGTGTTTTTTTCACATTCGATACTTTGCGATGGCAGGGACAATATGTAAATTGGTAATTATATGGTTTTTACACATTGAGTTTTATTTGTGTGAAAATGTACACTTTAAAAGGCAGGTTAGGCAAGGTTCAAGATTAAAAGACAGCTCAACTAACAGATAACGTATGTTAGTTGAAAAGTTAATTTTTTATGAAATGGTTTCCGAAGTATACACATTTCCCATAATTACATTTACTTTTCCACACTAACGTTCATGATAACTTAAACTTTTGGAAAATATTAAAAGAGAATGAGGGAGTGGAGTGGCTCAGTGGTAGAGCACTGAGTTGTAATTTAATTATTTAAATACTAAATAAATAAATAATAAATATATGAACGTTTTCTAGAATTGGTGCAGGATAAATCGGAAGCAACACTATTAGCAGTAATAGAAAGAAGGGTCCATACTGGAAGTATTGTGTCCGACAGCTGGAAGGGATGCATGACTACATTAAACCAAGTTGGGTTATGTTCATAAAACTGTGAACCACAGTTACAATTTTTTTGACCCAAGAACATTGACAAATATGCAGAAGATTGTACGATTATGAGGGCAACAAACGAAGGCGAGTAACAAACCGCACTTTTTTTACTTCCTGTCTTGTTGAATTCATGTGGCGTACACAAATCAAGGGTAAAGACCCATTCGGCCAAATTTGGTTAGATATTAGAGATTTTTGGATTGATGTAAACAATTCAAATTAGTTTAATAAAAACACATGTTTATTGTTCATCATCATCATCATCATAATCTTTCAAGTGTGGGGATTTTATTGTTTATTTAAAATTAAATAAATTTTATTAAACTCTGAAGTGGTGATACCATAACATACAAGTATCTTCTAAAACAATCTATCATATTACTAATTAAATACACTAATGACTACCAACAAATTTGGATAGTTACAAAATACGGAGTAACTACTGTAATGTACTTATGAAAAAATAAGTATAATAAAAGGTGAGGCGGCAATACTTTTACTCCTGGTACCAGTGCATATAATCTTCCATTTATTAATTAATATTTTTATTGAATTGTAATATCGGGTGAGTTTTCTTTAAAAGGTTAAATAAATACATTTATAGATAATTACTCTTGTTTATACGGTATAAATCCCCACATAATGGTGGCCCAGGCGTGAAGGTTATGTTTAAAATAGCTGCTTGTTCAGGTAGTGTCGGGTATCTTGTAACAATTCATTACAAAAATTAATTAATGAACAGAAGGTTATAAGCACTGCTATAAGGTTAAAGTTAAAAACTCTTCATCTTATACTTCAACTCGTGTATAAAAGCAAGAGTTTGATTCACAGCATGGCAAGGTTTGTCGACCGAAACAGCAAAATGTCACCTCTGTAGGATAAACACAGATGTAATCGAAATCGTTTACACAACAAGAGATCTGCACAAAATGATTACAAGGCAGCTGTCTTTCCGATAATTCTCTGCAAGGATCGCACTTTTCATAACACTTCTTCTTACACCTATGAAGTTGCCTATGACAAAACCTGTAAAGAATAGATATTCTAGAATTAAGAAATATAATAAGAGTCAAGTGTTATTCGGTCCAAAAAAAGATGAGATATTAGGGGAATATAGGAAATTACATAATGTGGAATTGCGAAGCATGCATTAATATTATACATACTATAATATACATTAATTTAGCAGTAAATATTATACAAGTGATAGCATCATAAAGATTAAAATGGGCCTGTAAAGTTGCTGGGTTTAGTAACGAACAAATTCCTAAAATGTTAATAAACGCTGTGCCGACTGGGAAGCGTCTAAGGGATTGGTGGGAGGATTATGCTAAGAGTGATCTGGCAGATTTGGGTTTGGGTAGTGGTCTGTGGACAGAAGTTTGCAAGCAGAGATTGGTGTTATCGGCATCGAGCGTTCGACCACGCTAAGCCTTATACACACGCGGGTGATCCCATGTTGTTCGTGAATGATCGGCGGGGTCACGTGCTTAGTGCTGATCAAGGCAATCAGTCACAAGAGCTAGTGGAGTATAATCAGCGGGAGAGTAAGCGTGCTGCAAACGTTGCTTTCTTCCTGTCCCTCTTCTCGATTTGGAGCAATCCCATTTAGATTAGTTAATTGGTGGTTATGCGCCAAAAATGGACGAGACAAACATTCTAATTGAAAGAGGAAAATTCCAGATGGCAGTTTGAAATGTGTCAAAAATCAAATATCCTCATTAAAAGGGAGGCTCAACCACTTCAGTTTGGAAAAAAAAATACCTCCCAGGTTCAAACATTAAGAAATGTACAATGTAATATTTCTAGATGCTATTTCATAGGAATATTTCTAGATGGATATTTCAAGAAAGTGTAGGTATATTTCTAGATGCTTACTCAAATGTCACTAGAACATACATAAAGATAAAAAATTAAAATAAAATACCTCGAACATGGATTTTCGCATTTGTAGTTCTTATGCCCATCCGCTGTTGAATGACAAGAAAGTTTACAAAAGTGGCCACAGTCAAGCTTCGCTTCGCATGGAACTTTACAGTGATCATTTTTGAAATCCTCCACTTTGGTAACAGTTGAGATAGTTTGATGATTCTGACATTTCAACTCAATACTTTTACCTAAAAAATAACAAACATAAATTTTAACATAAAAAAAACCTGTAACACTACAACCTGTGAAGGATCAGGAGTTCAGTACGTGGCAGAGACTATATTGTTTCTTGAACAACGGTTGTTTAGGGAGGTGATTTGTCCTAGATCGTTCTAAACCACCAAATTTTTCACCCATTTTGGGTATCCACTAGGGCTGGATGAACCCCAGGAGGGTCCTAGATACGATAGGATCCATCTCCAGTCACTGACAGATTACATAAAAGTCTGCCAGCGAGTGGGATTTGAACCCAGGACCCTCGCCATTGTAACTCAGTGCTCTACCACTGAGCCAGTCTGTTCCTCTGAATTTTATGATAATTTATTGAAAATTTTACTGTTGAGTTATTTATCATTGTAACAAATCATCTCTACCTATTTTTTAAATTTTAAATAACTGGCAGCCTCCTTAACAATTCTAGCTTTCTATAGATATTAAATAGTTCTGTAGCTTAAACAAAAATTACTAAAGATACGGATGGTCAACTTCACTCTTCTACCAAAAAATTTGAAACATTACAACTTTTTTCCTATCCACTGTAGAGCTTCAGTTATTAAGGATCTTTAGAACTCTAAATAAAATACTAGACTGAAGAAAATACTAGACAAGGCTACATACTAGACTACTTAAAGAAAATACCAGACTACTCAATCTAGTGTCAAGTGTGATGTTACAGTAAAACCTCTATTATCTGTCACTCTATTTACCGTAACTCTCTGTTAACCGTCACCTCAGTTTGAGAAAAAAAAAAAAAAAGATGTATATATATTGTTTGGTTGCTAAAGTCACAGACGCCGGCTAAGAATCAATCGTTGTTTCTTGACAACTTCATTTTCTAGAATCTGTTGTTTACTCAAAACCTAGGCATCCTCGCACACATTTCTCAGAAATTAACTTTCTTCTCATCTCTACCTAATGTAGCTTCCGGAGTTGAACTACCTTCAGTCTTCATTCTTGTCTTACGGGTACTTGTCGTTTTCTTAAAAGTACGTACACTAATGTTGGAAAAAAAGACAAAGGAAGAGTTTAGATCTCTCTACTAAGATTGAAATTGTAAAACATTTACGAAAAGGTGAAAATGCTTCAATCTTAGCAAAAATCTATGAAATTCCTCGGACGATAGTTAATGATATAAAACGTGCGGAGGACCCCTATAGTATTCCCTCCTATATAATCATTTAATGATTATTAAGAAAGGCATACTACGTTTGTGCACAAGGAAAGAGCTAAACTCCATTTTTAAATTGATATTAATTTCTCAAGAGGGAAAAATTGGACATACAATGATTGTGCTTTTAGCCATCGATGTACGTAATTATTATCATTTTTTAAAAACATTTTTACTACATATTTATGCCTTATTAATACGTAAGTAAGTTAAGAGTACATATATAATGTCGAATGTTTAAAATATATTGTTCAATTTATGTGTGTGTGTGTATATATATATGAGACATATGACTCACTCCCATATCCATCTATTTCTCAAATCCATCACCATCTCGGTCCCATACCCTGACGGATAATCGAGGTTCTACTGTACTATAATAGCTCTGAAGACCTGCAATTTGGGTCGAAATGTCGGCCTTCAAATGAACAGTTCTCCCTAGATAAGAGAATTTTTTTACCTCTACCCAGGCCATTTTCTTCCCCTCTAAATAAGATATATACTCAATAAAAAAAATTGATTTAAAATTAAAATTGGCTGAACTTTAGGATAAAAAGTTTTCTTGAAAGATCTGATAACCTCCTAAGAGTTATGCATATTATTCTTATTATCATATCCCCTATAGTTTACACCAAGAAAGTTACAGAGTATCGAACAAACCAAAAAAAAGAAAGAAGAGATTGGTGAATTTCCAGCTGCAGAGCTCTTTTGTTACACTTCCTAGGGAAAAACCCCGGAACCAATAAAACCAATGAAGGGTCTTGGGTTCATAACATGCAAGGGATTGTACTGTATCTTGGATAACGATTGTTCAGGGCAGTGATCTGTCCTAGATCACACTAAACCGCCAGATTTTTCTCCCTATTTTGGATACCCACTTTAAAGAGGCTGGGTGGTCCCCAGGAGGGTCCTAGATTCTGTAGGATCCATCTCCAGCTGCTAACAGACTAAATAAGTCAAGCAGAGTGGGATTTGAACAGGGTTCCTTAGGCACGGCAACTCAGTGCTCTCCCACTGAGCCACTCCAATTCCCCCAAGGTACAAAATGTATTAAAAATTATCGATAGAAATTGTTGGAGAGCTACCAGAACTCTCGAGAAAATGACCTGTTAGTTAAAAAATAATTCAACTTAGAGGACTTGGTATATTTTCAGTCAATTTTCGGTCGGTAATTGTGTTATCTTGAGATTTCTGATGGTTTCTCTATAGCCTTAATGTTGCAAATTTTTTTTTGTAAATTTCACAGAATGTTTAGTTTATATTATTAGTTTTGTTTAAATTTTTATAGCTTCCTCCCAAAAATGAGATAGAACTCTTAGAGAGGATACCAAAAACTTGTAGAATTTCATAGTTTTATTTTTAATAAAACCTTTTTTAACCTTGCGTCTTCTACAGAGAAGTTTCTAGTAATTAAAGTAACCTTGCGTCTTCAACAGAGAAGGTTCTAGTAATTAAACTTATTAACTTTTCTTTCCTATAGTTGATACCAAGAAAGGTACAGGTTGAACTTCAAAGTTAAAAAAAAAAAATTGTAAATTTCTGGCCTGAGATTTTTCATATCATATCATAAGAATACATACTATAAGAAACTTTCAATGCTTTTGGTAAATAAACTAAAAATAATGAACTTGAATTATAAAATATTAATTTAATTTATATTACCTATTCCATTTTGTTGTTTCAAAACCTGGTTTATTGATGACCATAACTGAGAACCGTGTATGAGGGTCTTCATATTTCCTATCATATAAAGTCCACATTTAGCTCTCGAGAGAGCAACAGTAATTCTATTGTTATTTGATAAGAAGCCGATCGCGGAGGACTGGCTTCGTACAAGAGACAGGAGAATGATCATGTTTTCTTGCCCGGAATACGAGTCGATCATATGAATTTCTAATTTATTAAGAGCAGGATTACTTTTGGCCATCTAAAAATGATAAAAAGATTGACTTAAAAACAATCAACATTTAAATAAAACTAATAATAATATAAGAATACATGTACATTAGCCAGTCTCCATGAAACCTACCTTCTTATATCTTATAACCTTTTCTTGGCTCATTTGAGTTATTTTGGCTTGCGCTATTAAATTTTTTTCTATATAATTAAGTTGTGTGTGATGACTTCTCCAACAAATTGTATTAAATTGTAGAACTATGTTAATTGTTTGAACATTTCTAAAGATTTTACATCATCTCAGTTTTCTCAAAGGATATTTGTAATCCTACTCTTAAGACAATTTTTTTGGAAACTGGTAATCTTGACACGAGCTTCTTCTAAGTCAAGTGCTAAGAGAGCTAAATCCCAGGCAGTTTGTTCTTATTGAAGTTTTTTTTTCCAAATTTGCATATATTACTACAGATACTTAATACATAGAAGAGATTCATTTTTTTATAAATTTCAACTGGACTCAATCATATAATATATTCTTTAAATAGGAGAAAAAAAACCTATTTCCAGTAAAAAATTTTTATTCTTTATTTTCGAGATACGTTTCGGCCTAGGCCATTCTCAATCTTCTATTTTAATTGTTTCATTTTTTTACTTTTTATATGGTTAACAATTTGACCATAAGTCATTCATCTCAAACTAAGTTGTTTTATTCCATTTAAACTTTTTTTCAAATTCAGAGGGAACCATATCCTCTATAGTCATTTAATAATCTTAATAATAATAATTATTAAATGACTATAGAGGATATGGTTCCCTCTGAATTTGAAAAAAAGTTTAAATGGAATAAAACAACTTAGTTTGAGATGAATGACTTATGGTCAAATTGTTAACCATATAAAAAGTAAAAAAATGAAACAATTAAAATAGAAGATTGAGAATGGCCTAGGCCGAAACGTATCTCGAAAATAAAGAATAAAATTTTTTTACTGGAAATAGGTTTTTTTCTCCTATTTATAGAAGAGATTATATAGAACAAAAATAAAAATAAAATAGTATGTACATTACCTCTCTCATGTAATTCTGCTGAGCAGTGTACGGCGACAGGATGGTAATATCATCATGGGAATAACCTTGCTTGAGTAGGTAACCTGCGAGTGCTAACAACAAATCTCCCTCATGCGTGTTACGAAAGCCTTGAGATTCAACAACCTAAGAAATCGTATGGCAATAATAATAATAATAATGATAAGCAAATTTAAAAGTTTTTTTTTTAAATTTATTTATAGATATTTACAACTGTATTACAATAATACAACAAGTAAATAGGCTGAGTGATACATAATGACATGAGAATGACAAGTAGAGAAACTACCCACTGGTAATACTCAAATCAAAAGTTCAACTAAGATGTCACGTGGCCATCTTCTTTTCAGACGCCTCGGAGGATTAATGGGAATTGAAGAGGAAGCTAGGTTTGAAACTAGATGGTTTGAGTGGGAATGAACTTTGTTATGAAAGGATAGATACCGGGTTCGGGCCAAATCAGCAACAAATGGGACATTAAGGTCGTTATGGATGACGTTATTTTTAAATAAATAAGGAACATTGGGGATTTCACGAAGGATTTTGGATTGTAGGGATTGGATACAAGAGGAATTTGATGGCTTAGCGGAACCCCAAAGCTCTACTCCATAAGTCCAATTAGGTCATATGATGGTCATGTAGATGAGTCTTTTGTAGTTAATTGGGAGCTTAGAGCGTTTTTTCAGTCTTGTATGAGGATTCCAGGTTAATCGTTTGTCAAGATGCAACCCTAAGTAACGGATCTGTTCTATAGGCACCAGTGGAATAGATATTATTAAAGGATACTGAAGGGCAGGAAGTCATTGGTTTACGGCGAAACGTAAAAGTGATTTCATACAATTTTTGAGAATTTATTTTAATTATCCAATTTTGACACCATTCTTCAAGATCAAGGATATGGGATTGGATGTTTTGGGATGCAATAACTGAATTGGTGTACATAATACACATGTATCATCAGCATACGTGAAAAGGATAGTATTAGGATGAGTTGGGATGTCAGCTGTATAAACTGTATAAAGGGTTGGGCCAAGGATACTACCTTGAGGAAAATTTAAAAGTAAATAAAGAAAGTAATAAAAATAACACTTTAAAAAACAACAACCTGAATCGTTTAATGACATCCCACCAATTCCTGTAGAACAGGTCCGGTGCTTAGGACTACATCTTGACGAACATTTGACTTGGAATCCTCATATGAAACTGAAATGACAAGAAACAGCTCGCCGTTTCAGGCTACTTCAACATTTACTAGACAAGCACTCTACCCCCCCATTAATTACAAAAGACTCATATACATGACAATCATTAGACCCATCTGGACTTAAGGAGTAGAGCTTTGGGGCTCCACTAAGCCACCGAATTTCTCTTGTATTCAATCCTTACAATATAAAATCGTTTGTAAAATACCCGATGCTCCTTACTTTGTTACCAACAAAAGCAATCCATAATGACCTTAATGTCCAATTTGTTACTGATTTGGCCCGAATGCGATATCAATCTTTTCATGACAAACTTTATTCCCTTTCAAGCCCACTAGTTTCAAACCTAGCAACCTCTTCAATTCCTGATAATCCTCCATGGCATCTGAAAAGAAGATGACCTCTTGACATTATAAGTCTAACTTGTTATTTCAGCACTATCAGTGGGTAGTTTCTTTACTTGTCTTTATTCACGTCAATATGTACCATCCCTACCATTTACTTGTTTTATTGTTAAAATACAGTTGTAAATTTCAAGTATTTTTATTTTGAAAAGAAAAGATGGATATGACCAGGGCCGGGATTCGAACCTGGGTCTCCCAAGTTTGCGTCATGGTGCTCTACCACCTGAGCTATTCTGGTTCGTACATACCACAACCGGGCAAATCCATTCCCTATCACTGATCCCATATCCCCATGTTCTCGCAATTTGCAATGTATACAAGGGAAAGAATATTCATTGAACATTACTTTAATGATGTCAATGGATTTGTCCGACCGAGGTACGAACCAGGATAGCTCAGTTGGTAGAGCACCATGACGGAAACATGGGAGACCCAGGTTCGAATCCCGGCAATGGGCATATCTTTTCTCTTAAAAATAAAAATATTTAAAAAAAAATAATAATAACCTAGCATGCGCAATAACATTTATTCATAACATTATAACAATCATGACTTAATGATTAAAGTATTTCAACCAACTGGCACACCGTAAAAATGATGAAGAGGTAGTGTGTGTGTTGGGATCTTGAAAAAACAATTTTTTTTTTAATATAGAGTCAGACCATTTTCTCTTCCTACTTATGTTTTTATTCGATAATCATAAAATCAGTGGACAAATTTTAGTTTTAAAAACTGATTATATATATTTTCCTTTAAAATGAGAAAAAATAAAATTTATAAAAAAAGAAGATAAATAGCAAATTCAACAAAAAGATTTGTGAAGTTGTGTGTTCATGTTACTGTCTATAAAAGTAGTTCCCAACCTTTTTTTGTACCATGCTCTTTCCGGCTAAAATGAAAACTTCATAATCCCCGCCCTCCCTTGAAAAATAAATTGAATGAGCAAAACATTTAGTTTTACTGCCACAAGATACTACATTATAAGTTTGAATTTAAGATAAAGAAGTACTGGAAAGATGTATATAACTAAGATTAAGTGAGAATTTTTCATTTTCAACTGATCCCGCGCACCCTCCCCCCCCCTTACATAATATACTCATGACCAGGTCAGGTTGGCAACTACTGCTCTATAGTGGCTATTTTTAATTACTGACAACTTAAAAGTTATTGATTGGTAATGTAAACAATAAAAATTGTATATATATATATATATATATATATATATATATATATATATATATATTTATTTATATATCTTATTGAGAATTTGTTAATATACAGGGTGTCCCGAATTTAATTGGCAAAACTTCAGGAGCTTATAGGGGACCGAAAAACTAAGACAAAAAGTCCTTTAGAGATTTGCTCGTTTTTGCTTAGTTTTAGAGAAAACCGCAAAAAAAGAAACACTTAATGTTGTCCTTTACATTCTTTTATTTGTTTTCATTTTGGCTTCCTTCTAGGATTATAATTCCTAAATCAGTCTTCAGTCAGTTACTCAGATATTTTTGTGTGAATAGCACTAGCCACAATGCCGCATACATATTCTAATGTTGAATACGCTGATATGATTTTTGTGTATGGTTTCTGTAACGGTAATGCTTTAGAAGCGGTGTGGGAGTATGCGCGCCGATTTCCAAATAGAAGAGTGCCTAATCGATGAGTCTTTTCGTTAACTTTTAATAGACTATGAGAGACTGGGTCATTCTTAATACGTAATGAAGGCGACCAATTCCAGGCAGCAATAAGAGCAGATTATCGGAGAAGAAATTGTGTCCAACGCCACTTCGATAACAATCCTGAGCCGAGCATCTGCTGCATTAGCAATATCACGGCAAGCAATATGGCAAACTTTGAAAGGTGATAATCGCTACCCATACCATCTTCAAAAAGTTCAGAATTTATTACCTCAAGATTATGTCAAGAGATTGAATTTTAGTAACTGGTTTCTTGAAAAAATTCGCAATGATAATTTATTTCCATTAAAAATTATATGGACCGATGAAGCTACCTTTACAAGAGGAGGAATTGTTAATCAAAGAAATTATCATGTATGGGCTCTTGAAAATCCCAGAGCTATTAGAGAGAATAGGTTTCAGCATGAATTTGCTATTAACGTTTGGCTTGGAATTTGGAACGGATTACTGGTGGGACCATATTTTTTACCTGGAAGATTGAATGGTATCATATTTACACATTTTTTGGAGAACAACTTTTCTTATTATTTAGATGACATTCCCTTACAACAGCGGATTGAAATGTGGTTCCAACTCGATGGATGTCCAGCTCATTATAGCAGAGTTGCTTGGGCTTGGCTGGACATAAATTATTCACAACGATGGATTGGACGTGGAGGAGTAGTACCTTGGCCACCCAGATCACCTGATATGATACCCATGGATTTCTTTGTATGGGAAACCTTGAAGCAGAAAGTTTATTCGGTGTCAATCAACTCAAGAGAGCAATTAAGAGACCGAATCATAGATGCAGTGCACCAAATATCATCAGAACAATGTTTAGCTGCAATTTATCAAGTGAGTGCTAGATGTAATGCTTGCATTGGTGCAAGAGGACAACATTTTGAGCAATATTTACATTAAAAAGAACATAACATAAATATAAATGTAAATAAATAAGTAAAAAAATGAAAACTTGTTTTGTTTCTTTTTTTGCGATTTTCTCTAAAACTAAGCAAAAACGAGCAAATCTCTAAAGGACTTTTTGTCTTAGTTTTTAGGTTCCCTATAAGTTCCTGAAGTTTTGCCATTTAAATTCGGGACACCCTGTATAGAATAGTAGTTTTATATACCAACAAAATGTATTGATATTTTTCAAAAGCAGAAAAAAAATGTTGTTTATTCTTTTAACGTCACTTAATGCAGCTATTGGACAATGCTACAGTGGGAGTCCTAAATTTTGCCTATCCAGTTTAAATTAGAATAGGGATTTTTAACGAGTACCTGACAGTGTACAGGCTCAGAACCCCTGTTAAACATCCCTTCCAAAGGATGGCATAACCAAGGATTTTCAATACCTTTAAAAAATTCTAGGGCTACCTGCCGGGCTACGAACCCGCTATATTAGGCTTACTAGCTAGTCAAACAAAGAAAGTTTTTACAATGCTAAAAATAATCCTACTAAAAAACCAAATACGTAATAATACAGAATTTTAAATAAATAGGATAGCGAGCAATGTTGGAAATGATCTGTCAATGAATTTTAAATAAATTAAGTAAAAATTAATTTTATTTTGTGCCAACATTTCAACCTAATTTTAAGGATAACATCAGGGCTGAGAATAAAATAAAATGAATTTCTAATAGAGAAGTTATAGATTATAATATATAGAACTATTTTCCACTCAAAGATTCTAGTGTAGAAGTTTTGTTTTGTTCTCAGATTAACCGATTATATTTGACTCATTAAAATGAGGAATAAATTATATTTACTTTTTCTTCGCAGACATCATGATCCATAAAGAATACATTCTTGTTCATTCCTTTGATATTTGGTAAACGGATCACATTTGGATGGTTTAGCATGGTTTGGTAAACTGCAGGTGACAAGAGGGAAGCGATTTCTGGTCTCATTCTCCACTGTTCCGTTAGTATAGAACACTTCACACCACACCTGGCCATACGCTCAAACAACGATACATCCAAGCTATATTTTTCTGATCCAACTTTGCTAACAACAGTCGGCTGAAGTTGTTTATGATCACCTGTGATAATTAAAAAATAGTAATTACTTCAAACAGAAATGGATACAAATCGCTCACACAACTTATCAGATACTCAAGTACTCTCTAGTGCCATTTATACTAACAGCTTTGTATTCAATTGTAAAATATACATTCATTGAAATTATTAGTGCTTGAATTAAATATTCAAAATTATTAGTGTTTTTGACTTTCAGAGGTCTGGTTTTGCTTTTACTTAAACCAATAATAATTCATGAGCTGGTTATCTCTAGAGCAAGTTTAGTGAGTCAATCTAGATGACAGCTATGTTCTAATCAAATTACAATAAGATCCAGACCTCAACTGAAAACTATTTGTTGGGGTTTTCTTTATCTCTTTATTGAACAGATAATGTAATGCATTAATAACTTTAAGCAACATTTGAATAAATTAGAGATAATTACAATTAATACAAAGTCATAATTGAAGATTAAATACGGGTCCTGTATAAATCACATTTTCACTATTTCCCAGTAACTGGAAAAACAGTTGGCATACAACCGAGAGGTACATTTAGCCTTTATTTACTTGCAGAAAGCCTATGATACAGTATCCTAATTAAACTTTGGGAAGCATTAAATAGGGCAGGTATCAGTGAGGGTCTGACAAAGGCGATTAAGAGCCTTTCTTGGGTGCAAAATCGAGAGTAAAAATAGGAAATAGTGTATCCCCGTCGTTCCCCATCACTAAGGGCTTGAAACAAGATTGCTCCTATCACCAACGCTAGTTTAACCTGCTCATTGAACAAGCACTCAAGAGGTGGAAGGAAATGACTATTTATTCATCTTGCAATTTGCCGATGACCAAGTAGTCATAGCATCAGAAGAATGGAACCTGCAATATATGCTTAGGAAGCTCCTAGAGGAGTACTCTAAATTGGGTCTGGTCATAAATCAGGGGAAAACGGAGTACACGCTATTTAATTCTCCAGGCACGTCAGTTTCGATTGAAGATTGGACTCTAGCTCGCAGCAAATACTTCAAGTACTTAGGTGTCTATATAAAATGAGACACTCGACAAGGATATAGAAATGAAGATATCCCGAGGAAGGAAAATCATTAGGATCCTCAACTCAGACCTTCGGAATAAAGAAAGAGGTCTCATTAAAAATGAAAAAGAAAATATATCATTCTTTTCTTCTGGGGACAATCCTATATGGGGCCGAAACATGGACAGTAAAAAGACATGATGCCCATAAATTGCTTGCTCTTGAGATAGACTTTTTAAGACGCAGCTGTGGCATTTCAAAGCTCCAACACATACCCAATAATGTTTTAAGAGAAACTATAGGGCAGGAGAAATATATATTATACGAAATAGAGACCAGGAGGCTTCAATGGTTTGGCCACCTGATGAGAATGAGCGACAATAGATGGCCCAAGAAACTCTTCCTACATAAACCAAATTATAGAAGAAAGAGAGGAAGACCAAGGAAGACAGGGATGGAGGATGTAAGAGAAGGAATGGCAGCAAGAGGGCTGCAAGAGGAAGAAGAAGAATGGGCCGATAGGATGGATAGGCGGGAAAAGAATTTAAGTACTGGGATACATTAACTGTAAAAAACCCGAATAAATAAAATTGCACTAGTGCAGTAAACACTACGTCATCTGGAGTTGTACCAAGAATTTTTTATGACTGAGAACTATGAATAATATTTAATTAATCATTTTATTGTCATAAAATCTATTTACCAATTTTTTAAATACATTATATTGTAACAATAGTAAAAAAAAAAACTAAAACTCATGAAGGTTCTTGGGTTTGTATCTCGCTCAACTGCCCATGATGTCCCTAGGAGGATATCCACAGATACCACTGAGTCTGTCTGTGGCTATTAACAGATTAAATAATTCTGTCACAGCCAGGCTTGAACACGGAACATTTGGCATAGCAACTTAGGGCTCTACTAATTGAGCTACACTGCTCCTTAATTAATGATACTCTTAAATATTTTTAAATATGTATTATTATAATTATAAAAATAAAAAACTACCACTACAATCCATGAAGGGCCTTAGGTTCAGCACACGGTAGAAAGAAACTGCAGTACTATTTTTGAGCCAAGTTTTGTGCAGGCAAGTAATTCGGCCAGATTTTTTTCTCCACAATTAAGTGTACCCACTGAGATAAGCCTAGGAAGGGTTTGGAGATCCTTTGGATTATATAAATTCTTTATTGGCTTTAATGTATAACATTGTAGCCATTGAGTCTGGCCCACTTAGTGTTTATTTTTAGTAGATCCTTTGGAGTATAAATAATTATAATTTGGAGTATAAATAATAATATCTACCACTGCCTGTCTCAAGCCTGGGTCCTAAATGTCAGTAACTGAGGGATCTACGCACTGAGATATACTGTTTCCAAGATTTAGTAAAGGGTATTGTTAAGGCCAGATGACATAGTAACCTTATTAAAGATTATTAGTTTTAATCATAAAAATTAAATAATTTTTCGTAGAAGAAAGAACATTTTTTTTACTTATTTCCACATTTTTAATTTTAATATAACGATTTAAACGTTTATTTCATAATTGTTTAGAATAATTTAATTTAAAAGGTAATTTTACTTGTTTAGTGATGAGTGTAATATTTGTAGTAAGATTAAAAACACATGTTACAAAAGTGAAGAGAGAAAAACAAAAGGGAGTCGATCGTTTTTTGTTTGCTCCGGCTATACCAGGCCAGACGGTGTTGGCATGAGCCTCTTGATGTGCACATCGCAAGCTATAGCTCAGAGTTGTGAATTTCAAGAAGATACTAATTTGCTGCAGGTGTAATTAGTTTAAACTTCGTCATCGATTCGACTAATTCGAATTGAACCAGTCGATCATCTCAACCTCTATTGTCTCAACATCCTCGCTCGCCGTGCTGAGAATCTATTAACAACTGGAATCTACTTCGACAGACATATAATTTTTTTTGTTTATATTATTTCAACTACAAAATCAGATAAACATTTATTATTTTGTAATAGATTTTATTTGAACATTTTATTTATTTGTAATTTAATAGAGTTAAATTTATTATTGTAAGATTCAATAATAATTGTTTTCCCATCATTTTGATTGTTCTTTTAATTCAATCAATTGATTATTTTCTATTATCAAAAGTATTAGTTGTTTAATTTATAAAAGTGATTTATGTTATTAATTTAATAAAAGGTTACAATTCAAATGACCAATCTGGTATAATTGAATCAGAAATTTATTTTTTTCCTTATCCATTTCAGAACTCTTATCGGACTATTTTGAGGATGCTCAAACAGGTATAATAAAACATTAAATGAGAAAATTACAGTTATTGAGATTTTTTTAAAGGTGTCCATGGTTCTAAGAGTTTATACTACTTATAGAAGTTGATTTATAATTGAGCGGTTCACTGCACATATTGACTAACACCACTTTTTGAAAAATATTAAATTTAAGTGTGAAAGCACTTTGCTTTTAATAAATTTTTATATTAATAAAATCTTTCCCAATCAATAAAGGTAAACACCATTAAATGACAATTTTTTTTTTTTTACCTCGAATTATAAATAATTTTTTCAGAGGTCATTTTGATAAACTCCATACTCAAATGTAAATTGTTGCAATAATGCCATTCAAACACGCTCAATGATGAATTTTATTTAGTTCCAAGAAATTAAAATGCCAAGCCCTCACATACAGCTAATGAAGAAGACGACATTTATACTACTGACGAATTAATCACAAATAATAATATAACATAAAAAAACTGTTAATATTAATTTTTATGGAAAATTTGTAGTAAAAATATCTAATAATTAACTTTTTCTATGATAAGAAACTTAAAAATTTAAATTTATTACTTTTTTCACTTGCCAAACCGATTAACTCCACCGGTCGCTTAATAATAGTAACATTTCCGACAAAAGTTTTTTGGTTAGTCTTTCTTATTAATTTTATATACTTTTAGATGAAAGCTACATCTTTATTTATGGATTCTACAATATTTATTTGAATTTATATTATAAAGGGAATTAAAAAAAAAACAATACAAAATTTTTTTTTGCATTTCCCCACTTTTTGTTTTATGGAGGTAATCAATTTGTGCATTGAACAGCTCAATTGTTGGTTTAATTTTTCCTCTTTCATATTATCCCCAGAAAACTTTTAAATATAGGTTGACATATATTAAAAAAATATATAATAAATATTCTTTAATGAATAAAATGCTTACCTAACAGTATAACATGTTTACATCCTTTTGAAAGGGAAGCTACAACGTGAGATTCAAGAACCTCATTCGCGTCTTCAACAATAACTAGAACAAAAAAAAATTAATATGTAATAAATATTAACCTAAATATTTAATCTAAAATTATTCTAATACAAAACGAAAAAAATATATATATATTTGGCAGTTCAGTGGTGTGGTGTGTTCAGAGGTGTTTCGTAAAAAGTTTATATTTTGTTTTAACTTTGACTATATTTTACAGTAGTCTTCAAATAATCTATGTGGCCGAGAAAATTGAGATTTTCTTCTAGTTATTCTTGAGGAAATAAAAGGATAAGGTAAAAAAAAAACTACATGTGCACTAGCCGGTCTGCATGAAACCTATCTACCTATCTCTATAACCTCTTCTTATCACTCATCTCATTTGAGTTATTTGTGCGTACGTTATTAAAATAGTTGTCCACATTGTTTTTGTCTTATTAATTTTGTTCATTATTTGTTTAAACTTCTGTTTAATTATAAATTTAATTTTGTGTTTTTGTTATTGCCTATTTAAAACGAAAAGAATAACACTTTGGGAACAGCCGTCTTTCAAATGAGAATCTGTGAAATAATGCCAGAAATTGAGAATAATACCAATGACGAAACTATGTGAAAAATTTCATCAAATGGATTTTGACAAGGATAGAAATGAAGATATTTTCATCAAAAGTTTAGGGAAAACATTTACAAAAGAAATGTGGCTACAGAGGTCAAGGATTAGCATTTTACTGATGCACTTTTCATATTTGAATTTGCATTAGTATGAATAAGAAGGTAGTTGTTATCAGTATCAGAATTATCAGTAATCAGGTTACAAACAATGGCAGATAACAGTCCCTGCAGATCTGCTAATACACAAGTACCTAATATCTAATGCCTAATGATTAAAGTGACCTTACGTCCTGATTTGAACGGGACTGTCCCTTTTCTCGATCACGTGTCCCGTTGTCCCCAAACAAACTCCTAGACGAAAAAGTGCCCCGTTGTCCAAAGACGAAAATTTAAAATTATGGATTCGTCAGACACCAGTGGTCAATATAAACAAAAAAGTACTAAGAAGTTTATACTTATTAAAAATCATCACTAATTTCATTAAACCATTGTTTCTATGAAAAATATGAATATAGTTTTTTTTAAATATATCGCATATAATTAAAAAATTACTGTTAGAGGAGCTTTGGTTTATTGAAGTTGGTGAACAAAAGATAGGACACTTCGTTATAATATAAATAATTATATTGATTTGGATATAATTATAGATGACCATAATTGTATTAAGTTATACTCTTTCTAAATGAAAAGCATTAAAAAGTTGTGTTTATTTTCATTGTTAACCTAGTATCTGTCGTTTATAAGCACATGTCCCGTTTCGAGTTAAAAAATAAATGGTCAGTTAACTAATTATTGTCCTTTATTATCCTATTTCTTGAAAATTTTACAAGTGATATTGAACATAACAGTATAGGTTTTTGTTCAAAAAAATATGTTGAAGAAATTGGTCCGGGTAGAGGTCACTGAATGAAATTCTCAAGTAATTTCAAAGATATTTATTGTTAGCCAACGTTTCAGGGCTATAAGCAAAATACAGAAAATTTAAGAAAGCGGTATGAATATATTAAAACATTTTAAATATAGATAAACTAAAAGCTTCATAGATAAACACATATATAAACTTCATGTTTTATTATTATTTTCTACATTTTAACCTTCATAATTACTTTACTGTACACCTTTATCAATTTTTATCATCATTATTACACATAATTATCAATTTGTTGCCTGTATTCACCTTCTTTTAATTTATCTATATTTAAAATGTTTTAATATATTCATACCGCTTTCTTAAATTGTCTGTATTTTGCTTATAGTCCTGAAGAAGACCTACAGGGCTAGGTCGAAACGTTGGCTAACAATAAATATCTTCTGAAATTACTTGAGAATTTCATTCAGTGACCTCTACCCGGACCAATTTCTTCAACATAAATTATCATAGGTCAACAATTATTATCAATATGAGTTCAAAAAAAATATTTTGTATTTCAGGAATCAATCCAAATTTTATGTGTCCACGGTACAGAACTAGTGTTATATATTTCTCCGAAATTTTATTACAAAGAATTTGTCTTTCTTTTACAAGTTAAATGAACAGGTCATCAAACATTTTACAAAAGATATTCGAAAGTAAATGAAAATACTGACATTTGTCAACAATAAAACCTGATCTTAACCATTTAGGCTCGATCGGGTTTCAGTTGTTAACTGTCTTGTAAACGGTCATAATTTCAACAGATTAATTATTTCACAAATATTAGGCGCCAAATAAATTTCATTGAATTAAAACTGGATATCACAAAAATTGTAGAATGGGCCTATTCATAAAAAATATGATAGACATTGATAAATTTTACTGACTATAGTCTGTATGATAGAATATATAATCAAAGTGCAGCCAGTGGAACTATTGATATTCACTGACTATTAATTCCAGTATAAGAGGTGTGGCTATTAAATAACGAGACTAATAATAAATAAATAAATAGAATTTTATTGCAACGTCAGTCTCGTTATTGAATAGCCACACCTCGTATAAAATTGCTTATAAATTAGCTCATGGTAAGAATAAAAATTAACAACACTTTATTACGCATTGTTAATCCAACACTTACTAACTTCCGGTTGCAAGTTATCCAGCATACATCTAAGCCTCGCACACCCTGCTGTAGTTCCTCCAATAATTTCAACATTTGCAGATAATAATTGGCGAGCATCCTCCCAATCGCGAAATTCCAGGAAATTTTTTTGCTCTCTAGAAAAACAATTCAATTCCTCATCTATTTTTTCATTCACTTCAATTTTCCTTTTAATTGCTTCTTTTAACATATTTACCGATTCTATCATTTCTCTACCTCCTCCTCTATTTCTAACAACATTAGAAATGGTACATTTCTTCAGAACAGTACTTTTAGATTGGCCACCCAACCTGACAACCTTTCTACCTGAGATAGCTAAAGGTTCCAGAATACGGTCGACAGAATCATTTTTAGACGAAACAAGCAATATAGGTGTGGATAAATGCCTGTTTGAGATCAAAATCCTAATTATGTTCTCGGCTAGGTATGTTTTGCCAGTTCCAGGTAGGCCCTGAATCAGAACGAACTCATGAGTCAACGAATCCCTTAGGGCATCAATCTGTTGTGAATTGAGTTTTAAAAGATTTGTAGGCCACTTGTCTCCACTGAATAACTTTAATCTCATACCATCAAAATTATATTCAGTATTAGAATTGATATAACCAGGTATACAAGGAGTGACATTAGCATGAACAATGTATTTTATCATAGGAAAATTTTGGGAATCCAAAATTTGCAATACTTTCAGAACTTGGTGGTAAGGTTCAAAAAACGTTTTAGGCTCAATCATGGAATAAGAATGGCCTACTTTCAGCCATGACGGGTTGCCAATGACAGAAACCTTCAAGGCTTTAGAGCACTTTCTTTGCCCTTCTGGCAGCTTTAAGACATCGATTAGAATAGCAAGAATAAAACTAGAAAACTGACTGCATTCCGTAAATATCAAGAGGGAACCATTCATGAAAAACTTGTTGATATCATTTGATTCCTCCTTATTTTTGGTCGTCATAATGACTTTGTGAAAAATGCCATTCTTTGCACTTTTGTCAACCTCTAATACCGATACCACTCTCACAGAATTACAAACATTAAGTTCTAAATTTTCTTTGAAACTTGCACCTCTAAGTTTTGCTTTGTATTGTAATAGCCCTTCCCTCAGTACACTTTCGAAATCTTCTTTATATAGTTTGAAATGGATATCCAGATATTCGGTATAATCCTTATAAGCACTGAAGGTCTTGTTTGGGATCAAATCCTTACATTCAAATATATCAATCGGATCTGGATAAACGGAACATTCCCTCCAACTAAGACTTTTTCTGTTCAAATAAAGGGATTTTTTTTCAATAAGTTCCATCAATTCGCTTACCCAAAAAACTGAATTTTCATTTTGGAAACCTCTATTCAAAAGAATATCTTGAAGGAGTTTTAATAAAGACCAGAATCTATTGTAATGAATATTAGACAGTGGTATTTGACTGACATTAACATCAAAATATAGAACAATAAAATGTATTTCTTCAAGCAACTTATTTCTATTTCTTGGATTTTTTTTCACTCCGAGAAGGTAATATTCGATAGATCTGAAAAATTCTTCACAGTGCGTTGTTGATAATATTTCTGATTTTTGATTGCTCATCTCGCTCGGCAGGTTATATACAGGAATTAATGATCTCAAAATGTTGATTAATTCAGAACTTAAATCAGATTTGAAAAACTGTTGTAACTCTAATTTTCTTTTTAACAACATATTTGTAATCTTATTGAAGTCTGAAGTAGTACTGTAAAGACATAATAAACTTTTTATGCTAATTTCAGAAGCCAAAAGCTCTGCAGTTTGTCGTAATGTCATCTCATTAGGTTCCATTCTTTGAGGGGAGGAATCTGAAGACCTATAAAACAAAAATACATTGTGCTAATTTACATAACAAAGAAAATTTGCGATAAACTACTAAGAAGCTATACTAGCTAGTCCACTCTCTCTTTACTCATCTCCTGCACAAATAAGTATTCTGGTTTATTCCTAAAATAATTGAACACAAGTCTATAAGAATCAATAAAAAGACCACCGTATACTTTGTACCTCAACCACTACAATCCATAAAGAGTCTTGAGTTCAGTAAATAGTAGAGAGTGTACTGTCTGTTTCTAGGACAACTGTCTTGTGGAAAGGTGATTTGATCTACATCACACTCAATCTCCATGTTTTATCCTAATTAAGGGTACCCACTCCCAGGTTGTTAATAGATTAAATGGGGACAACCTGTGGGCTAGTGGTTTGCATAAAAAACTACTAAGCCCAAGATAGCGGGTTTGTAGCCAGGCCGATGGCCTTAGGATGTTTTAAATGGCGTAAAATATCCTTAGTTAAGCCTTCGGAAGGGATGTTAAACCGGGGTCCCGTATGTAGGATAGGCAATATTTAGAGCACCCACTGTAGTATCGTCCGATTAGCCATAGCAGCATAAAATGACATTGAATAAACATTAGATTAAATGAAATATATGTAACAGCCAGATTTGAGCCTGGGACCTTCGGCACAGCAACTCAGTGTTCTATGACTGAGCCACTCCGCTCCCTCCTAAAAATTTAGCTAGTGTTTTTAAACAATGTGAACCCTACGAGCAACAATCATAACCCTAAAGTAAACTTCAAAGCCTAATGAAATGAAAAACTATGAAAGTAACTTTATGAAATTGGAAGTGATAGAAGGTATAGCGTGTATTCCATACTGCATTATTAGCCATAGCGATAAAACAATATCTAATGTGTCCGCTGCACTCAAACATGGCCTTCTTTGTCACTTTAGGTGAAAAACTAAGGTAGAAAATTTCCTATTTATTCACTAATATTTTATTTGTATTTTAATAATTCAATTTGTAGGAAATTAAACTAACTTTTTAATGAGAATCTTGTTCCTAGATAAGAATAAATTTGAAGCTAAAAAAAAAAAGAGGAAACCATTTTTCAGAGGAGCATAGATGGAACAATTGACAAAAAATGTGTATATATATCACACTATCTGCGATAGTGTGATATATATTCAGACCTGGTAATACTAGGTGAAAACTAAAATAACGAAAAAAAGAGTAGAATCGCTGGAAAAAAAGAAAAACAGCAGAAAAAGTCAGTTTACAAGTACCTATTGTGAAAACTGAATAGATCAGCAACAAAGAGAAATTCTTCAATAGATTGCAAACCTAAATATGGATGTTTCAAGAAAATTGTGCAACTTTGAACCTTAAAAATAAACAAATAAAAAACAATTAAAAATAGAACTGACAAATGAAGAGCTTACAAGAAAATTAGAATGTTACAGAAACACCTTATTTAGACGGGGAAAAAATGAATTTAGAAAATCTTAAAAAAATAAGAAGAATATTGAAAAAAATAAAAGGCCCATAAGAATTAACACTGGTTTCTAAAATCAAACAAGGAACTCAATCAATTTTTCCCAAAAATTACAGCCATCATTTTCATAAGAGACGATTTTATGGGCATCAAGAGAAAATGAATGAAAATCGAAAAACACAAAATAGGCTGGACGCATGCTGTTAGAAGAGACCCGGAAGAAATGTTTATTGATCAGAATAATATACACAACAGAGATGAAATTAGAGCAGCAGTCGAGAAATTTAAAGGTTTTAAGAAAGAGCAAACCTACAAAAGATCTAGAACCATTTGTTCAGATGAGAGGAAAAATAGTTTTATTTCTGAAGACCTTAGTAGGCTTGTAACAAATAAAATGAACATATATTTTGAAAAAACATACAGTATATCTTTGCTAATACTGGACCAAGAAGGGAAAACCAGACGAGACCGCATTCGTAACTCAACCATTAATACATCACAAGATGATAATGTCGTAATACATTAACACATATCTGTGGCACCTGTGCATAGTGGGCTAAGTCGAATTTTGTGAATTTCAAGCTATCAATTTAAAATCGTAATTTTTTTCCTTTCCTTGGATCTAACACGCTAAGTGTTCCGTCCATTGCGATGAAGGATATTCCTTTGTGAATCGTGGGCTGATACTCTAATCTTGAAATTAAAATAAGTTCAGAAAAATAACGATTCTAAGTAGATAGCTTGAAATTCACAAAATTCGACTTAGCCCACTATGCCCAGGTGCTACAGATATATCATGACACATCTGCCTTGTTGTATGGAACTAACAGTATAACATTTAATTAAAAAGACAGTAATTATTCTGCAGATTGTCACCCACGAATTGAGCCACAACAAGTCTCAACTTATCATTTGTTTCCCTTTTAATATTTCCTAAAAATACAAATCATCATGTATGGAAAAGAGAATGTATAGGAAATGTGTATACATCGGTAATAATTACATCTAGAAATGAACGCTACAACAAACAGATATCATCTATACTTCAAAATGTTAGTTGAAACTTTTATTTCTTAATGAAATGATTACCAAAATCTACTTATTACACATTAATTACCTTCACTTTTCTATACAAATACTCATGGTAACTTGTATTTTTGGAAAATATTAAAGATGAAACGAACAAATAGTTAAAAATTGTAACTAAACTCGAAGCTACTTAGATAATTTTACAATATATCATGAGAGAAGTGGTTTTAAATACTTAAAATTACTAAAAAAAAACAACATTCAAAACACATTGTAAATAATTAATAGCTAAAATTACTTCACCATTATATAATTATACATGTTATTTATTGAACTAAAAAAATAATTGTTATAAATAGCTATATTTTTATCTTTTGTTTATCCAATTTTACTATACAAATAAACACTAAAGATTTATATAAATTAATTTTACCTTTTTTAATGCAAAAGCATAATAATCAATAGGGCTCAATAATTCATAAAATCAATCGATTTTATACGTCATTAAACAATTCACAGATAATAGACACAGATCACCATCATCACAGTAGCTCATGTTTTGACACCAAAACTCAACGCGCTTTTGAGAGTGGGGAGACCCATCAAAACATGAAATTAAAAATTCTATTTTTGAATGTCCTCGATGTTGTTTGGATGATTTAAAATTTTGATTACAGGCGAAATTTTAAAATTTAAAAACAATTTGAAAGAGAATTATTAAGCAAAGAATAAATAATATAGCCTTACTTTGGCTGCATCGGCGACTGCAGTTCTGTGAATAAGAGATAACACTATATTTACTTTAGCAACTCCTCAGTTTTGAAGTCAAGGTTATTTTAAACCGTATTTAAAAACTATTATTTGTTTATGCTCTCCAATAAAATTTAGATAAGATTTATGCTCAATTAACTTTGTCTGATCTACTTACATCCGACGTGTGTTTCGTTTTCTTTTCATGTTTTCAATTGTGTCAATATCATTTAATCTATTTTCGGTATCAGTAAAGTAATTCCGGTGTTTGGAAGGATTTTAGACAACCGAATATCTTATCAATTCTTGGACTACAACCAGATTTTCGCGTTTGTTATTTTTTTAATCGGAAGAAAATATATTTCGTGAACTTATTTTAGTTAAATTATGAATTTTTCAAATCAAGAACTCAACTCAGGGATTGTAAAAAAAAAAAAAGAAATACGTTATCTTCTGTTCTGATAGTTGTTTATTTTAAGTAAGTAATACTTGTAGATTATTTTTAATGAATATGAAATGTCTGGCCTTATCTTTTCCTTTATAATTAAATAATATATAAATTTTAAAAATCTGGCGCATAACATAACTTTCGGTCCTTCTATGCTTTAGATCGCGGGTTCGCAAACCGGCGGGTAGCCATAGGATTTTTTTAATGAGATTACACAAATCTGTGGTTCTGCCGCCCTTCGGAAGAGACGTAAAATGGTGGTCCCTAGTATATGAAAATAAAAAACAGTACCTTGAGCCATAGGCGGATCCAGGAGGGGGGGCACGGGGGCACGTGCCCCCCCAGACGGTGTTCTGTGTACTGTGGAGAATCCATTACAGTACATACTTATAGGCAAATCATGATGATAGTAGTTAAAATTACAGAAATAACATGGGTGAAACTATTGTTAGATATTTTAATAAACCTTCCTACAAGTGTATTTCTAAGTTATTGTTGATTTGTTTGCCGGTCTGCCCGTTGTGCCCCCCAGAAAAAAATCCTGGAACCGCCCTTGCCTTAAGCAACCAATGAATGATAACATGTATTCCACTTTTTCTAAGCAAATGATTGATTGTACAAGGAAGTGATTGATCGATATTATAAAGTTATTCCCCAGTCCACAGATGTTGGGAATTAGTAACTCAATGTAGAATTACCATATTCCCACATACTTATTAAAAAAACTTGTACCATTCCAACCCATGAAGGGTCTCGGGTTTAGTATGTGTTAGAGACTGTACTGTTTCTTGGACTACATTTGTGCTGGGAGGAGATATGTCCTAGACACCGTCAACCGCCAGATTTTCCTCCCATTTTGGGTACCCACTTTGTTATTATTAATAATTTGTTATACACCTAATAAGGCTAAAAGGTGAACACATTAAATGAGGCTTATCTTTTTGAGGGCACAACCAGCCTTTATAAGCTGAGTACCCATGATTGAGGGAACAATATGGTTTTAGTCATGTACTGAACCCGCCATGGGTTGTTGTGCTACAGAGTTTTTATGTTTTTCATGAACTGAATCATTAATAAAAGTAATTCATGGAGAGTCAGCTCATGGTAAACATATGTAAGCAGTAATGAACCAATGAACAATGAGCAAACTAAAGCAGATAAAAATAGAAATGGGTAAATAGTAAAAAAAAAAAAACTAATAACAAAAGTATATGTTTATTTATTACAGGTAGAAATAAAAATACAAAGTGACTGGCCTACATTCATTAAAGCTAGTTAACCTTTCATCTTCAAAAATAGACTATTTAAGATCTCTTACAAGCTTTTTATTTTTCATGTTATATCTGAAATGACATTTAACAATAAAATGTGTCTATCTAAATCCCAATGTCATTTTAGTTAATTATTTAAATTGTTTTGGAGTTTTGAAATTTTACGTTTTCATTCTTTCTACATATCCATTTTTTTTTTTAAAGTGTTAACTTTTCATTTGTAATGGCAAGAAAATCATTTTTTGATCACAGATAAATTTATATTGTCACATATTGTTATCACTCATAGGGAGATATTATATATGTATGTGTTAGGGCACAACATATTAATTCTACTATAGGATTTAGTATGGATAAACACGAGTAAGAAAGAAATGTATACATAAAAAATTGACTTTTTCACATTTTTCTCAGTTTTATATATTAAATATGTACTATTTGTTATAAAGCATTGCTTGATAAAACTAGCAAAAGATGTAAAAAAGTCAATTTTAAATAAAAATTTGGATTTATCTCCTTTTGATACAGAATGCCTCATAAATGTTTATTAATTAAATGGAGTTAAAATGTTTTACTAAACAAGTAGCGTTTCAACTCTGATTATTTATAGTATTTCTAATACAACAACCCAATAGCCTTTTGAAGTGTTTTTACTAAGAAACTACTTACTTATAGATTCTAGAATAATAAAATTATTTATAAGAAAATAATCAATTTTCAAATTTAATAACCTTTTTATTTTTTTTTTTAAATTGTCAAAATGCTCAATCACAAGTGATATAAAAAAATGTACATCTTAAATAAATTTTAAGTCAACTATTTACAAACAACAATAGACGTATTATAAAACTATATATAAACATTCAATTTTTAAAAAAAGGGGTCTTTTATAGGTTGAGTGCTATACCAACAACTACAAGATGAAGAGGTTTTTTTTATTTGATGTACATTAGATCTTATTTATTTTATTGTAGGTCTTTCATAAATAAACTATTATATTACTTTAATTGATGCCAGAAAATTATAAATTAATAAGTTCAAGGGACCGCTGAGATAACAAACATGTATTTTCTAATTAGTAGCCTAGCATAAGGAAGAAAAGGTCTGGAAGCAACCCACTGTATCAATGCTGAGTTTTTCTCGATATGCCTCCGACAAATAATAAACTTCATAAAATTACAAAAAAAAAATTAATTATTAATAAACATTATTAAAAAGAACAAAAAAAAACGGCATCACAGAATTCAAAGAACTTATTTAAGATCTCTTTAATAACTTTTTTCACTTCGACAAAGTGAGTCTCTAAATATTTACAGAAGCATGGTGACTTCAAATAACAATACTGCGATTCATTGGAAGATGGTATAAATTGGACACAAAAAAAAATAAGGAAACGGAGAGGGTTATTGAAAAATATAAAAATTAGGGGGAAAAAAATTAAAGCTAACATATTATTTGGAGTGAATTATTGTCATCACTATTTCAATGAAGATTATGGCTCTTGAAAATGTACAAATGATCAAAAATAGTTAATACAGGGAGATATTTCATAAGTATTTTTTATAATTAATACATAAATACATTTCTTCAATGCTATTTATTTTTATTTTACTTTCCCTTAACTATATATGGGAAAAAATAGTGAGGGAGAGCATTTCTATCGTGAAACATTTTAATCTTAGTCTTCAACGTAAATAATCGTTTAAGGTCCCTGAGTCCGACTAACTGAGTAATGCAAAAATATCTCTGTTTGTATACTTGACATATCTCAAAAATGGAAATTAGTAAAAAACTGACATTTATTATTTAACATGGGTATATACCTTGGATATTAGTACAACATTTTCATCGAAATTGGCTAAATTTGAAAAATTAATGACAATTATGATTAAACTTGTCATATCAATGCAAAATTAATAAATCTTTTATTTCAGCTAGGTCTTATTCCCATTGAAACAGCCCTAATTGAATCATATTCCAGATTCGGAAAATTCTCCAACATACCTTACATTTTGTTTATTTGAAAAAAAAAATTAATACACTCTTCTATTTCACCAGGGTACTATATAAATTGTATTTCGAATGAATACAAAGCACAACTCCTCGAAAAAATTAAAAAGTCACGGCACTTGAGGTGGTAAATTGTTAATTGACAGAAAACTTTATATTTGCTAATTCATAAACCTTTTGATATTTTACTTATACGTAAATCACAGTTGTTTCTTTCAAGTAACAATAAATTCTTTATTTACAAAATACTTCAAGCACTAAATGAGCGACATGATGTTCTGATTCTTACTAAATTTCATTGGTCTCTTGGTATAGTTATATTCAAATCAAAAACTTATTAATATAAAATTTAATAATTATAAATATAGACTATTCTATATTTATAATTATTAAACCTTATATTTCAACGTAAGAACCAATTGTACTTTTTTTCATAGCTTTCTACAATATTTTTGTATAAAAAAATATATGATACCCTTATCCTTTATATAAATACATAGTATTTTCCCTAAAACTGCAATTCCCATTTGCTTCTAATTACATGAAAACCATTTTATGATCACAGATAAATCCAATGTAATAATATATATATATATATATATATATATATATATATATATATATATATATATATATATATATATATATATATATATATATATATATATAAAGTCTTATAAAAACAATTTTTCTATTTTTAATTTATTGTTTATTATATTGATTTTCAGGAAAAATCAAAATCAAAGTAAATAAAATAATATAGTGTCTCATATATATTAATATCTAATATATATAAGTGTAGCGTATTGGTAAATAAATTATATTTATCTAACATTTGTACCAAACAGATACATATATATAAATTCTTAATTAGGAATGTTCCTTATTTTAAAATATAATTAAAATTCATAGCGAGGTGAATAACTAAAATAAATATTTGTGTACATTGATCTAAATCAATTATATACGAGACAACGTGTCCGAAATACATCATTTCACTTAAAAGGCACTATTATAGGCCTTTTTTTTTATTTTGCTAACTCTTATCTTTGTTACCGTTTTAATCTTAGTTGGTAAATAAGAATATAATATGTACAAATTTTTAAAAACAAATAAAAAATGAGAACAAATGCGACATTAAAACCGAAGGACTGATCTGCCATGTCGAGTTCTTTAAGGAACTTGAGCGGAGAAACAAAATGACAGTAATCTTCTGAAATACACGGCAGCCTCTGTCTTTTATATCCATAAACAGATGCGACAAGTCCTTCAATACCTGAAATGAGAAAAGTTAGATATAATATAAATTAGTGGATTACAGCAATGCTATTGTCATCATAAAAACAGTAAAACATCGATTTATCCATCAGTTTCTGTTAAACCTCAGTAAAGTAGATATTTTATTTTTATTTTATTTTTTACAAAAGATATTTTAAGAAAATGACTAATTATTTTCAAGTTCAATTATCACTTTATAATAGTAAGTTATAGCTATTATAACTTTAAATATTTATACAATAGTTTCTAAAGTAAATCTTTTGTGATTATTTAAGAGAATATTTTTATATTGCTAATGCGTCAAGTTATTTTTCTGATCTTATTTCTGTGATCCATATTTTAGCTTAACATTCTCAGTGATGGTTCATAGAAGTGTTACTTTATTATCACAAAATATAATTAGGACTGAAAAATTTTGACCCATAAATATATTTTAAGATGTTCGATGCATAAAGTTGTTTTTTATTGCTTGAAATAATTGCAGTTATTTCCAATTTTGAGCTGGAAATAAATGAAGATATAAATATTATATGACAAATAATAATAACCTAATAGACTTTTTGATAAATTATATTGCTTTAGAATTTCCACTTTTAAGATTTGGGTATCTGTCAAGTGGCTTAAATGAAGATTTGTGAAACTGAAAAAGTAAGTTTTCCATTATGATAGAAAAAAATCTGAACCACTACAACCAGTGGAGGGGTTCAAGACATGGTAGAGACTGTAATGTTTCATGGACAACAGTTGTGCAGGGAGGTGATTTGTCCTAAATAAAGCTCAAACACCAGATTTTTCCCCATTATTTTGGAGACCCACTTTATTGAGGCTGAGTGAGCTCCAGGAGGGTCCTAGATCCAATATGATCCATCTCTGCCTTCTAAAAGACTAAATAAAAGTCTAGCCTACAGCGGGATTTGAACCAGGATTTTCAGCATGGCAACTTGATGGTCTACCACTGAGTCATTCCGCTCCCATAGCAAAAAATATATAGCTAATTTATTAATTCAATAATTCATATTTCAGATGGGACCCCTGTGGGTAGGGGATAGAATTTACCCACGGGATCTCCGCCTGTCGTAAAAGGCGACTAAAGGGGCCTGTTGTCCCGAGGTTACGGGGCCTCTCGCGTTGGGCCAATCACCCATGCGAGAGTAAATCTGATTCAAAGAAATCAAAATGGACTGTCTCAACGGCAACGACATGGAATGGAAAAGGACTTGAGAATGGCAACGTGGAACATCGGGACTCTGACGGGGAAAGAAGCCAAGCTTGCCTTGGGAATGAAGAAGTTTAGATTGCACATACTCGGAATAGCGGAGGTTAAGAAAAAAGGAAACGGAGAGATGAGGCTGGATAATGATTATATACTTTTGTACTCTGGAGTGCCTAAGGGAGAATTCTCTAAAGAGGGCGCTGGAATCGTTATGTCTCCTGCAGCATATTGTAAACTAGAAGACTGGTAACCAATATCCTCTAGAATAATAGCGGCTGACCTAATCCTAAGTATAGGGAAAGTAACGCACATCCAAGTCTATGCACCAACAGAGAATTATTCAGTCTTGGTAAAGGAATTATTCTACTCAGAGCTACAAAGAACCGTAGACAGGTGCAGGGCCAAGCAAAGGTCCATAATCTTGAGTGGGGACCTCAATGGTCGAATTGGATGGAACTATAGAACAGGACATGGATCTATGGGAAGATATGGTGGAGAGAGCACCAAGAATGAGAATGGCCAGCGACTGATCGACTTTTGTGTTGATAACAATCTCATTATCGGCAACTCATTCTACCCACACAAGGCAGTACATAAGATCACATTCTCCAGCGAAGGCCGAAACAGCATCATAGATTATATAGTATACGATCACTGTATCAGAAGATGCTTCACAGATGTGAAAGTTATCCGAGGAGTGGAGTTAGGAACCGACCATCTGTTATTAGTAGCAGATACCAGAATTATAAAAGGACGCTGCCCTCAACCCAAAAAGTACGATAACATCAAGGTTCATGCACTGGATGACCGTGTGAAAAGAATGGAATATGCAGAAAAACTGAGGGAAAGGATCAATGATTTAAACCTAGAGGATAACGTTGAGACCCAGTGGGGTAACTTGAAACAAGCAATCTTAGAAACAGCTAAGGAAATCTGCGGCATGCACAGGGTGACAGAAAAAGGTAAACGTACCAAGTGGTGGGATGACAGCATAAAGGAAATTGTCGGCAAGAAGATACAAGCCTGGAAATCATATCTCCAAGATAAATCCCAGGAAAACCTCATCGAGTATCGCAGGGTAAGATCTGAATGTAAGATAGCAGTTCAAGCGGCCAAAAAGAAGACTAGGGAAGAATTCGGTAGAAGTTTGGATGAAGACCATCGGGGTAATATTAACCCTTTAGCGACCGAATACGGCCGGGTCAGAGCGGGCTGCCTGGACTGAGTGGTAGAAAAGTCAACCATGCCCGCTGAACCGATTACTTTTTGACTCTGAAATCATGTTTTTTTATTTAATTCCTTATAGTTTCCCATCATCCTTTTTGATCCGGACTTGGAATGGTGAATGGAATGGCACTGGTGAATTTAAAAACATATTTAAAAAAAAAAAAATTTTAATTACTGTAAATTAATTTTAATTATTTAAAAAATTATACAATTATATGCTTTATTTTTTTGAAATGTCTACATACAAATTTATACATATACTTTATTTTTTTTGAAATGTCTATATACAAATTTATACAATTAAAAATTCTTTTAAGTGTGATAAATGCCGAAACACGAATGACACACTTTACGAAAAATAATATAGCCAAAAGTGAATTTGTACGACATCTGTTGTCAAGAAAAAGTATTTCAGCTTGTCATGCGGACACCTAGATGGCTCTAAGAACTGAACTACTATTGTAGCTCACGGTCTAGAAACGCCGGAGAAGCTAAACTATTATAATAGTCCATGGTCCCCACGGCACGGCACGCTCGGATTATTATAGTAGTTCACGGTCGCTAAAGGGTTAAGAAGTTCTGGAGAACAGTTAAGGTCCTAAAACGTAAATATAAAAAGCCTTTAAGAAACATCAAAGACCATAATGGGAGCATACTCTCGGAGACGGAACGAATCCTCGACAGATGGAAAACCCACTTTGAAGAACTCTTTAAGAAAGAGGAATATGCGGTCCCTCAAATTATTGCCAATGGTAACACAAGCCAGGAGTCAATAGAAGAAGAAGAGATAGCCGATGCCATTGAGAAAATGAAGGTTGGAAAAGCCCCAGGAAGAGATGGCATTGCCCCAGAGTTTATCAAATACGGTGGCCAAGAACTGGTGAAGGCCCTTCAAGGGCTATTTCAAGAAATATGGGATTCCGGGAGAGTACCAGAGGATTGGAACTTCAGTGTAATTGTTCCGATACATAAGAAGGGCATCACTACAGAATGTAAAAACTATAGGCCGATTAGTCTACTCTCTGTCGTATATAAGATATACACTCGAAAAGATACTAAGGCGAATCGTAGAGGAACAGCTCGAACCGGAGCAAGCTGGATTTAGACCTGGTAGACAGACGCAGGACCACATTTTTGTTCTTAGAAAAGTATTAGAGGGAGCATGGGACCGAGACAAAGACATTTTCCTAGCCTTTCTTGACTTGAAGGCTGCTTTCGACTCTGTTCCACACCAGGAGATATGGAATGCTTTGGTGAATAAAAACGTCCCAGGGGATCTTATCAATGCAATAAAAACAATTTATAAAAATGCAAAAGGGGTAGTTCGGATCAATGGGAGAGAGACCGATGCATTCCACATGGATGAAGGAGTTAGGCAGGGTGATAGCCTCAGCCCCCTACTATTCATAGTTTTTATGGATGAGATCCATAAAATATGCAAGAGGAGAACATCACCAACTCTAATCGGTAGATGGAATATGCGTCCTGTCGTCGTCCAGAGCCTTCTCTACGCTGATGACATTGTTCTTCTGGGGGACTCTAAGGAGAAGCTGCAGCAAGCCCTTGTGGACTGGAAAGAGGAGCTCCAACGTAAGGGAATGGCAATAAATATTGCCAAAAGCAAAGTTCTTGTTATATCTAGGCAGGAACAGGAAGATGTGCGTTTGCAATGCAACGGTGAAGTTCTCAAAGTGGTGGACCACTTTCCCTACCTAGGAACCATCATTAGCAGGTCTGGTAAAGTAGACCAAGAAGTAAGTAATAGAATCAATAAAGCGAATCAGATATATTATCAGATCTGTAATAGCATAGTTGGCCACCAAAATATAGGGAAGGCGATGAAACTACATATATTTAAAGCAATATACATCCCAACACTTACATATGGGAGTGAAAGTTGGGTCATGCTTGACAAGCACATCAGCCGGACAACAGGAACTGAAATGAAGTACCTTCGCAGAATGGTCGGTAAAACAAGGAGGGACCGAGTGCGGAATACAAACATAAGGGATCAGCTGCAGGTAACAGAACTGAAGACCTCCTATGAAAAAAGACAGCTCAAATGGTTCGGCCATGTCTGTCGCATGGACGAAGAATGGCTTCTTAGAAAGGTTATGGAAGCCCGCCCGATAGGCAAAAGACCCCGTGGACGCCCGAGAATCCTCTATGAGGATTATGTCCAAAGAATAGGAGGAAAAAGAGGTAAAACCCTGGCTCAAATGAAGAGGAGTTGTCGGGACCGGGAGGAATGGCTCCATTGGATTGAGGCCCCTCTACGCTGAATGGCACAAAAGAGGTAGCGAAAGAAGAAGAACAAGATATTTCAGATGGATTGGTCACATATTTGATCCTTAATAACTGACTTAACATACTCAAAAAGGTATTTTTTTTTTGTGTGGAGGCAATAAATACATAATAAACCTTTAAAAATATAAAACTACATTGGTTTCTCATAACGGCTCGGAGCACAAAAAATATTTTAACATATATCTATTTATTATAATTTTGCTTACATCTTCTCAGCCAAGAAATAGTATAGAGCCAACGAGCCCAATCTGGAGAATCTCTAGCTTGAAGAAAAAAACCTGAGAACAGTACCCATGGTGTTATGGACAATGGACCAAGCATAACGCCGTTCTGTAATAAAAAAAATGTTAATTATTAAGTTATGAAAAATAAAATATTAATATAAAAAAACAAAACAACAACACTGCATGGTTAATTTAACCTAGGGCCCTGTATAATTACTTTTTACAATGATAAAAATAATCCTACTAAAAAACCAAATATGTAACATTAACTAATAATAAAGATTTTATGCAAGTACGATTCCAAACAATGAATGAAATGGCCTTGGGGGAGGTCAATGAATTTTAAACAAATCAGTAAAACTTATTTATTTTGTTCCAATGTTTTGGGCTAATTTTTAGATCATCATCAGGGCTGAGAAAAAAAGAAGGTATTAGTTAGTTCTATAGGTTGTCGCTTCGAGGTGGAGTCACAACAAGTTTTATCTGTTCATTCGTTTCCTTTTTAATATTATCCGAAAATACAAATTATCATGAGCTTTAGTATGGAAAATGTGTAGATTTCGGTAATCATTTTTATCAAGTTTCAACTAACATTTCTAAGAACAGATGGTATATGTTTGTTTCTTGATGAAATGTTTACCAAAATATTTATTTTCAAGAATATTAAAAAGGAAACGGATGAAAATTTAAAACTTGTAGTGATTTAATCTGGAAGCGACCCCCTTCAGAACTGATACCAAAAACAAAACAGAATAAGAATACATTTATTTTTTAAATTTTCATTTGTTTAAAATTCAATGTCCATGATACAAAGAGTCAACCATTTCAATAATAATTAATAAGATCATAAGTAAAAAAAAAAAATGAATTTAATATGATTTTGTTGATCAATGAAAATATTCTCCTTTGCTTCTCTACAATTAAATTTAATGAGTCTTTCAATTGTTTCTATGTAATAGCTCTTAATATAAAAGGAACTACATTTTGATGTAATCATTACTGATTGAACTGTTATCATTTTTATGCCTTTTAAATAATTGTATCACTGAAGTTTTATTCCAATTCTTTATTAATAAATAACTAATTAATAACATAATAAATAATCATTTCTTCATTAATAATTATAATTTAATAATTTATATTATTACTTAATGAAATTTACTATACTCACCATAACTTTCATAGAAGCCCCTACAAGATAACCAATGGCTTGTGCTAGGAGGGAAGTTATAATTCCCATAAAGGTGAACATAAAAAACCTGATCCATTCTGCTGGCTGCCCAGACATCCAATAGACAATGGTACAGTATATAACAGCACAGGATACCTGAAAAATAAAATTATTTCATTTAATTTTAATAAATTATTAAATTCATTTACTCAATTAAAAAGTTAATGAGATAATAAAAAATATATGAATTCAAAATCTATATGTTGGTAACACTGACTTTCTTAATATTTGAGATTTCATTTTTAGCCACTAATGTGCCTTATGTTCCTAACAGTTTTATTTGTAATTACAACATTGAAATAACTAGCAAATTTTTAATTAGTGCACCAGAGAGAATGTAAAAAAAAAAAAATCAAGATGGTGTATTTGAGAAGGTAAAAAGAGAAGGTTTTTATTATCTGAATATCACCTTATTATCCTCAAGGTTCTAGTATTAAATGCTCATTTTCTTTAATATTTATACTTAAGAAGTCATCACAAATTTTACTACTTAATTAAGTTTTGTTGTTAGATGTTAGTTGAAACTTTTATATATATTGATGAAATGATTACTGAAATCTACTCATTACACATAATTACAATATCTTTTTCTTCTCTTTGTTTCTCTTTTAAAATTTTTCAAAAATACTTGTTATCATGAGCTTTAGTATGGAAAATAAAATGTAATTATTGGAAATGTGTATAGTTCGGTAATCATTTTATCTAGAAATGAACGTTTCAACAAACATACCATTTATACTTCGAAATGTTGGTTGAAACTTTTATTTATTGATGAAATGATTACCGAAATCTACTCATTACACATAACTACATTCTCTTTTCCATACTAATGCTCACAATAACTTGTATTTTTGGAAAATATTAAAAATGAAATGAATAAACAGTTAAAACTTGTTGTATAACTCAACTTGAAGCAACAACCTGCGCAACAGATACCAAGTTTTGTTTTATGTTATCCATTTATAGACCTAATTAACCACAAACATAGTTATAAATTTATAATTTAGTAACATCTTAATTTTTATCTTAATAATAATGAAATGCTAAGAACTGATGCCTTAAAACTCAAATGATGTGTAATTCACTACGGTATTTCAAGAAATTTTTTTATATATAAGGTAAATAAAATTATTATCTCATGGGGAACCAAATATTTTAATGATAGAAAATAAAATTATTTTTAAAAATAATTAATATTTATTATAAAGATTCATTTAGACTGACCTGAATTGGGAGATCTGCAATAGTGTTGGCCAAATAATATGCCTTTATTGAGTACCAGCAATTGAAATGTTCTTTTCTGATTATAGGCATCTCAAGAGGAACTGTAATAATGAAAAAAAATCCAAGTAATTTAAGTAAAATTAACCAATACTCTAGAAAAAGTAGGTATATGTTCCGCAGGTTGTCGTTTCGAGGTGAGTTACTAGTTTTAACTATTTATATCATGCTTTTTTATGGATAAGTGAATGTAATTGTGGGTAATGAGTAGATTTCGGTAATTGTTTCATCATGAAACAAAAGTTTCAACTAATATTTCGTAGTATGGATGATATATGTTTGCTGAAACGTTCATTTCTTGATGAAATTATTATCGAAGTATACATATTTCCCATAATTAAATTCTCTTTTAACATACTAAAGCTCATGATGGAATTATATTTTTGGAAAATATTAAAAGGGAAAAGAATGAAAAGTTAAAACTTGTTCTGACTAAACTTGAAGCGACAACCTGCAGAATAATTACTGGCATACAATTCAAGAGTTTATCCTATAATAAGCTTTGTAACTTGGCATTTCTCTTTGCCTTTTTGTTTCAAAATGGTGGCTTATATTTAATAATTTTAACTACACATAACCTATAACTCAGCCAAATATACTACTCTACTATTTTCTAATCTGTAAATATTTCCTAGACAAAATAATTTTAAAATATAGGTAAGTATTTTATAATTATAGTTAACTTACACGCAATAGCCATTGACTGAAGGGCTGAGAATGCCAAAAACAGAACACTGAAAAACAGAACATTGTAGTTGCTAAAAACCATGCCTGCATCACATCCTATGTCGAAAAAGAATACTCCTATGAGAAGAGCAATAGCTGTGTGAATCATCAAACGTGAGTGCATAAGAAACTGAAACATAACATTAACATATTAGAATAAAAAAGTAAAATTTGCTAATGAAAGAAAGCAATTTAATTTTATTAATATTATTTTTTTTAAATGAATTTATTTAAATTTCATGAATTCGGAACAGAAAAATACATTCATTCTATATTTATGTAATTGATAATATAATGAGTATTAATAAAGTAAATAATAACATGCTAGAAGGAAGGGAATTTGAAAGCAGAGTGAATAATCTGGAATCGTTTCAGGATGGAGAAAGACAAGAGAAGGTTAGACAAAGCTGGACAGAGAAAGCTCCAAAAGAATAAAATAAATAAAGTTGTAAGGTGATCTGAAGTGGTCAATACAAGGAGAAAAAAAATTAATAATATACTACCTTATGCAATTGAAAAATTATCTTTACTTCTTTACGATAAAATTAATCTCACCTAATTTTGTGACTTCAGCTTGGATTAAACTGGTTTAATTTGTCAAAATTGCTACCAAGTTGTCTTAAGCTAAATTAGTTTCTTTTTAGTAGTGTCCCTTAATTTTAATTTTATTAATTATCTGTTACATATTTATTTTATATCCTGTAGGCTTATATCTATCTTAAATAATAATAATAATAATAAGCTTTATTTTTTTTCCTCTTTCTTCTATGTACAATTTTTACATGGTTTTTATATTTACAAGGTTTTTAAAAAGAAAAAAAGGCCCTTCTTTGGGCATAAGCCTCTCCCAATTTACCCCAGCTACGTCTGTTCCAAGCAGAACGGTGCCATAATACTCCTATGAAGTTTTGTATGTTGTCCCGCCATCTCGTAGCTGGTCTCCCTCTTCTCCTAGTGCGGTGTATTGGATACCAATCCGTTGTTGCCTTAGCCCAATGTGTTGATGCCATTCTTGCAATGTGTCCAGCCCACTGCCATTTAAGATCAGATACTGTCTTGAGAATATCGCGCGTACCAGTCAGCTTCCGTAGTTCTGTCTTCTTTATTTTCTCCCTTCTACTTTTCCGTAACATACTTCGCTCCATTGCACGCTGAGTGATTGCTAGGGACTTAGATTTATCATTATTTAGGCTCCAAGTTTGGCATCCATAAGTTAAAGAGGGAATGATGCAAGCATCAAAAACTTTTCTCTTGTGATGTATGGCCATGTTGCTTTTAAAAATATTTTTGTGTGACCAAAATTTGGACCATCCTATTTTAATCCTTCTATTCACCTCTTTCTTGATCATTTATCTGCAAATGATATCAGTTGCCCTAAATAGATTGTTTCTTTAACCCATTGGAGTTTGCTGGTACCGAGAAATATTTTTTCTTCTTCGGCATTTGTGATCAAGACTGATTTGTTAAAATTTATCTCCAGCCCAGCCTCATTTCCTACTAGGACCAGCTCTTCTAGCATTTTCTTCAGTTCAGATGGTGAGTGTGAAATGAGAAGTACATCATCAGCGAATCTCAGATTTGACAGTTTGTTACCATTAATGTCTATCCCAAAATTCTCCCAGTGAAGGTTTCTGAAAACATCTTCCAAGACCGCGTTGAATAGACCAGGTGATAAAGGATCGCCCTGACGAATCCCTCTTTCGATTGGAAAATCCTCTCCATTTAAGTCCAGAACTACTCTCGCTTGGCTGTTGGTATACCAACATTGAAGAATATCCAAAATCTGTTTATTAATGCCTTGGCGTTTTAGACTGTTGATAAGAAATGAGTGTTTTACTGTATCAAATGCTTTACTGAAGTCAATAAATGCAAAATATATTGAGATTTGGTGTTCATTCGATTTCTCAATTATTTGGTTGACGGCATCTATCTTAAATACGCTATTTCAGTTTTTTAACAACTGTTCTTGACCTATGATATATACATTAACATCATTTTGAGCCTAAAAATATGTTTATCCATTGAAAATTCAGATCACATTCCTTTTCCTTACTATTTATTTCATATTTAGTTAAGGAAGAATAAAAAAAATTTTACTTAATGAAGCAAATTTATTCATTCTCTGTTTAATAATATATAGAACCTTTAACTTATGATATAACATAAACAGTTTATGTAAGGTTTACTTACATGATCCCTTATCAGTTGGATTCCTATCCTTCGAACCAAAACGACCACTTGCTTAGGGAATGAGGCAGGATAAGCTTGTTTCTGGAAGCATTCCAGTGGCGGTAGATCAGGAACATGGACTGGAGTCGTTACTTGTACGATGCCCATCTGACCTATAAGATTTTATAATTTGATTTCAGGGTTGTCACAATACACTTAAATGAAAAAAAAATTATGGTTCAGTACATGGTAAAGACTATACTGTTTCTTGAACAAAGGTTGCTCAGGGAGGTAATGTTTCCTAGATCACTCTCAACTGCCAGATTTTTTCCCCCTTATTTTGGGTATCCACTTTTTAGAGGCTGGGTGAATGCCAGTAGGGTCGTTTTAGATCCTATAGGGTCCATCTCCGACCACTAACAGAGTAAATAAAAGTCTGCTAGCGAGCGGGTTTTGAACCCAAGACTATCGGCATGGCAACTCATTGCTCTACCACTGAGTCACTCTGCCCCGAAAAATATATATACTATATTGAATCTGTCCTGCACCAAGCATTACCAACATATGATTTAGCCTTTATTTATTTTTGAATTTTGTTTACCCTAGATATTGTCCAAATAATTAATACAAATAAATAATTTGTATTTAAGTCAAATCCTGTTCTATTTATATTACAGTTTGAAAGATTATAAAAAACGAGTCAATACTTATAAAAAATAGTTTTATAAATTACATATTTCAAATTTCATATGTTATTGACAGTTCAGGAATTTTCTATTATTATGAGCCATTTTTAACAGAATAAATAATACATTTTAAAAAAGTACTACAAGCGTCTTTGGTGTCATCTCCCAATTCTTAGATGATTACAGGATCTGTTAATTTAGACTTTTCAGATCTTATGCTACAGTGACTGTCATAAGTTGAGTAAAATTGGCACAATGTTATTCTGTAGCTCACATGTCCTGGCATTCACTTTGAATTTTTACAGAAGCATTTCCTGACAGATTGATTTTTCAGAGAAGTGAGTTATGACCATTGTAACTCGCTTCTCATATGAGTCTCATTAGAAATCACTCGAAGAATGATGGAAAATTACCAGGGACTTGATTAATGGCCGCCATAGGGAAACTATGGCTTTCGAAACCCACCAAAATAAGCTTATTTTCAGTCATTTTTTTATAGAGACAGAGTGCAGAGTAGCTCAATGTGTAAAGGCACGGAGACACTTATTTATGGCACGGCTTGAGTGTGGCTGTTTTAGTGAGATTTTAGCTTATGGATTATCCCAGTGGGATTTGGAGGTCATTTCCCAGTGAGCCTTGATAAAGTGGGTACTCTTTATCGAGGGAAAAACCTGGATGTTAAGAGTGATCTCAGCCAAATAACTTCCCTGCGCATCCATTACCTGAGAAGGAGTACAGTCCTTAACATGTACTGAACTCAAGACCTTTGGGCTGAAGTAGTACAGTTTTGTTTTTTTTGTCTAGAGATATTGGTTTGCTTTTTACAGCCCATCAAAATTTATCAGTTATTTATGCTGTTGGATACAAATACCTTTTCCTGGACTTATCTTTTTAGTTATAGAAACAATGTTTCACGACCATCATGAAAATATTAAGTTAATTGTATATTTGGTTCGATACTATTATTTGAATAATGTGATTAAACACGATTACTGATATAAGCTTTATTTAAGCATCCTACAATTTTGATAGTCTATTATAATATAATAACCATATATTAAATCAACTTACTAGAATTTAAATTTTCACTACTAGAGTCTATCCTTTTAACCCAATCTTCACTTTTGCCATTGTTGCAGGCTTCAGACATGGCAGGAACGTGATCGCCGTACTCTCCGCAGCAGATTTCAAGCACTATCAATAGGACAGGTCAGAAAAAACTATTATCAAAAAATATTAATCTTTAGTATTTTGTGTTAGGTATTTAGTAGTTCTATAATTTAAAAAAGAATATATTATAAAGTCAATTCCCTCTTTGCGTAAACTATTTTTTTTTATACTAAAAATCATACATACAAATTAACAATTAAATACATTTGATATTTATATAATCGAAAGGGTTATTATTGTACCTTTGGGTACCAATATGTAATCTAATGAATATATATTTTAGTATTACAAGACAAATATTCCTTTTAAGTTGGAAAAATATTTAAAAACTAAGATTAACCATTGAATCATGCATGATGGTTACAGTTAAAAAGAATCACAATGCACCATTTTTTATTTGGCCTTCTTAGCTATATTCGAGAATTTCCCAGATGACAATTGTTGATATGTATATATATTATATTATTGATATGTATATATATTATATTATTGATATGTATATATATATATATATATATATATATATATATATATATATATATATATATATATATATATATATATATTATTGATTTATTATATGTAATAAACATAACTTCTTAAACAGTAGAGCTACATTTCCTTTCTCTCTAGTTTAGACAGTTCTATGTTTTTAAAACGAAAAAAATTTTGCTGATAAAGTGTTAATGGAAATGGTGAATGTTGAGACATAAAAATTTATGTTTTATATTAAAGGTAATTATCTTTTTAACTTTCATAAAGAAATAATTAGAATGAGATAGGAAAATTTCCATAAAGGAAAGACTTAAGTCTCTAAAATGCTCTAAAATAAAATAAGTCAATACGGATTAATTTTTCCATGATTTTAGATACTTAAGGTTATCCTTTTTGGAATTTTTCCTATTGCATTCTAATTAATAATTTTTGTCTCTTTTTGAGTTTTTCTCACATTTATCAAATAAATAGTGTTTATTAAATATTTTGAAATGAACGATCTTTAGAAAAGAAACAAAAACTAATTAACAAATTAATATATGATATTTTTGTGCATGTGGACATAGGGAACCGCCCTAAGTGCGATTTCTTGCAAAATATCTCTCAACTTCTGTGATATTACTAACTTTTGATTGATTTTGCCATGGAGCCGGGAGTGAAGCCGGGAAATAGCTTTAGCCTTTGCTATTCTGAAATTTCATGGATGAAATACATAAAATCTGCAAAAGGAGAACAGCCAGAGGCATAGTGGGACAATGGAATAAAGGGCATTTTCAAGTCCAAGCTCTGTTGTACTCAGATGGCATATTCCTGGTGGCTGACTCTCAGTAGAAACTGCAGCAAGCTGTACTTGAATGTGAAGAGGTCTCTATATCAATACAAATAAAAGTATGTCATATGTAAGGGCCTATCACTTGAACTAAATGATGACTATACATACCTTGGTATTGTAGTACGAAGTACTAGGAAAATTGATGATGAGGTCAACAACAGGATCAATAAATCCAATAATATCTACTACCAAATTTGGAACTCTATCGTGAGTAAGAGAGAAGTTGGAAGAGGCATTAAATTAAGTAATATATAAACTGGTCTAGTACAACCACAGCTAAAATCAGATGTCTCCAAAGAGTGGTGAGAAAAACTAGACGAGACTGCATATGAAACAACAGAAGAAGAGAATAGTTTGAAGAGGAGCCATTGGGACAAATACTCTAGGAAAGACAGCTTAAGTATATGCTATGTCTGCATAATGGGAGGATTTAGAGAACCCAGAAGATTCTATGAAGCCCGACCAACAGGTAAGGGACAGGACTTCAACTGTGTTATGGCCTCAGATCACGAGAGACCGGGATGCTTGGTTGCGATGGATGGACGAACCTCTTCACTAAGAAGCATAGGGAGAAAATAAAAGAAGCAGAAGAAGATCCATTTGGAACAATTTAGCAATATTAGTCTTACTCATGTTTATTAATATTTACATTTAATGAATACTAAAAAAATCTATTAAAAAATTAGATTTTATAATGCAATTGGGAAAAACCACAATGGAAAGCCTTATGTTTCAAATCCAGTAATACACCCACTTACCAGTCGACGTTTCGCCTATTCAGGCATTATCAAGACACAAAAACAAAAAAGGGTTATGTGAATCACATCTCGAAGAAAAAGGTGCAATACATCCCAATGATCAACAGCCCAAACAGGCTCCAAACATGAGACAGCACCCCACCACCAAGAGGTTCAATATACAACTGAAAGGAAGGTAATACGCAACCAGCTGGAAGGTTATAGAATCAGCTGATCCATAAAACATATCAAGTAATACTAACCTATATAAATTTATATACATTAGCAAAGTTAGCCAATTTTTTCTTTTAAAATATTCAACGTTTCCGAATAAGATTGTAGAAATTTGAACCAATATTATTCGGAAACGTTGAATATTTTAAAAGAAAAAATTGGCTAACTTTGCTAATGTGTATAAATTTATATAGGTTAGTATTTTTGATATGTTTTGTGGATCAGCTGATTCTATAACCTTCCAGCTGGTTGCGTATTACCTTCCTTTCAGTTGTATATTGAACCTCTTGGTGGTGGGATGCTGTCTCATGTTTGGAGCCTGTTTGGGCTGTTGATCGTTGGGATGTATTGCACCTTTTTCTTCGAGATGTGATTCACATAATCCTTTTTTGTTTTTGTGTCTTGATAATGCCTGAATAGGCGAAACGTCGACTGGTAAGTGGGTGTATTACTGGATTTGAAACATAAGGCTTTCCATTGTGGTTTTTCCCAATTGCATTATAATAAATAATAGTGTTCCTTCTTGAGTTTTTGGCTCTATTTTATTGAAAAAATTAGATATTTAACAAGCTATTTAGAAAAGATATAACTTACAAAAATCGGCTGGATTATGATACTGAGGACAACAGAGACCATGTTCTCCAAGATATGTATTGAGCCCACTCGGTGCTCCGTTGTATATACACCAACCACCCGCCAGGCAGTAGACTTGGTCTATTACTTTGAAGATGGTGGCACTAGGCTGGTGAAGAGTACAGATCACTGCCCTACCTTCCCTCGACAAATCTTTCAGAAGTTTCACGCATTGTTTTGTAGTACTGCTATCTAAACCGCTGAACAATAAAATGAAAATTCCCACTTAAAGTAAAAGAAATAATGGCAGTTTGATTAGCTATTTTCTGTTATAATTCTATACATTTACCTCGTCGGTTCGTCAAAAAACATAACTTTGGGATTATCAATAAGCTCTAAGGCGATTCCTAATCTTTTCTTCTGGCCTCCGGAAAGATGTCCTGAAAGAGTCAGAGCATGAGAGCTCAAACCCAACGAGTCCAAGATTTCATTTACCTAGTAAAATTAACAGTAAGAAAAGAAACTGTTAGCTCTCATGCACAAAGAATCTACGAGTAGTTTCATATATTTTGATTCTCACCCTGTGTGCTCGTTGCTTTGCGGTGACCAGCGATCCAAGCTTCAGTGACGCAGCAATATTCATCGCTTCTCGCACAGTCAAAAGAGGATGGAGGCTTTCTTCTTGCATTATGTAACACTTCCTCTCGCTGCCTCCTTCGACAGAGACATCTCCCGTGAAGCCCCTTTTTCTGGAAATTTTAAAGAATCATTAGAGGATTTCTTGCTGATTTGTCCGATCTTATTTGTTCATTTTATGCTGCTACGGCTAATCGGACGATGCTACAGTGAGAGCTCTAAATTTTGTCGATCCAGGTTTAATTAGGATAGGGGTTTTTAAACGAGTACCTGATATCATACAAGCTTGGGGCCTCCGTTTAACGTCCCTTCCCAAAGGACCTAACCAAGGATTTTTTACTCCCTTTAAAAAATACTAGCGCCACCTGTCGGGCTATGAACCCGCGATCTTGGTTCCAATCTTGTTAATAATAATATATTTTTTTAATTGTTCACCAAGAATGAGCCAGAAAATTTAAAACTGTGGACAAGACCTACCCTTATTATAATTATGGATTGAATTGGTCAGGGGATGCAGTCAAAGATAACACAAAATAAGTTAGGGTAACAAACTTATTTTGTGTTATCATTGACGGCACCCCCTGATCTATTCAATTCATTGTTAGAATTATCCAGTCAACTATTTTCCACTTAAATATGCCTTTTTTATAGGTACAATCCACAATTTATGATTAATAAAGAGCACGTCAAGCTTTACTGGGACCAGGCCATCACTACTGATCACACGATTCCTCATAAAAAGCCAGATGTTTGCTTATCCTAAAAGAACGAAAATGTGTGAGTACAATTAAAATAGAAGTACCAGCAGATGATAACCTCCACAAGGTGGTTGCCAAAAAAAAAAAAGAAAATATCAGGACCTGGCAGAGGAAATGCAGCTATTATATAAACTTGTTAAGCAAAAGTTTCACTGTTAGTCATATCCACTAATGGACTGATTCCGGAAATGACGTTGAACAGCATAAAAGAATCAGACTTAAATTATAATATTCTGGAACAAATGCAGAAAGCATTGTTGGTCGAAACTGCGAGTTTTGTTAGAAAAGTAATGAAAATTACAAATTAATTTTTCTAGCCTCACTCTTGACTTTTATCCGGGTAGCTGAATTCTCCGGTAGAAGCTGAGAAAAAGAAAAAGATAAATAATAATAATAACAATAGGGCCAATGTATAGAAGGATAAAGAATTAAATGGGAGATTCTGCCATCAAATGCATAAGCCTGAGATTGAAATTAATTATCAGAAGAATGGTTGAGGATTGGGAAACAGTTAGTTATTAACTATTAAAAATTATTACAACTAAGGCCAGTAGAATCAGAATTACAGAAGAGCCCTTAACTGTAACCTGGTAAAAGATGAATGTCCCCTATGCTCCGAAGCGCAAGAGACAATGAAAAATTACTTGATTAGGCTACACTAGTTAAAATAATAATAGGTATAAATGTTTTAAAAAAATATTGGTGATACTGGGCTTTGATGAGATACCTTATTATCGATAGACCCCTAAGTATATATAGTTAATTTTGTACGATGCATATGTTTATTGAGGGAGTAGCTTAGTGCGTAGAGTTCTGTGTTGCTATGATGAAGGTTCCGGGATTTAAATCCGGCTGTGGCAGATAAATTATTTAATCTGTTAACATCCATGAATGGGCCCTGGGGGATCACAAACCTTCCTTCGATTCAACCAACCTCCCTAAAGTGGATACCCTAAATTTAGGAGAAAACATTTGAGAGGGTTCAAAACTTCACTTGTTGTCTAATAGTTAGTATAACAACCTACTATACCCAAGATCGAGGGGTCGTAGGTCAGCAGGTGGCTTTAGGGTTTATTTAAAGACACACTTCGGAAGAGACTTTAAATGGGGGTCCTGAGCCTGTACGATCTTAGGTACTCGTTAAAGATCCATATCATAATTAAACCTGGATAGTGGTATCCACAGTAGCATCGTCCAATTAACCAGGTTGAGCATGATCTCAGACAAATCATCTTCCTGCACAACCACTGTCTTAGAAACAGTACTGTCTCTACCTGGTTCATCACAAAAGGAAGAAAATTGCCAAAATCAAAGATGTGATTCTGAAACCCATTAATAAAAAATAAAATAACTTATCTTGAAAAGGTGCTCAGCTGCTGAAATGATTTTCCTGCCAAGAGTCATTGGAAAGAACAGGAGGGACCGTGTCAAGAATGAATACATAAGAGAACAACTGGCAGTATCAAAGCTATGGATTTCAATAGAAAACTGTCGGCTAAAGTGGTTTGGCCACATCTATCAGATAGAGGATGTCAGTGATGTCACTGAAGAAGAAAAAAAGAGTTAGTGACTCTGATAGTTATTTATTCAAATAGAAGTGATTGAAAAAAAAAAAGATGGATTAGGGAAAACTAATTCTATGCAACTTACAATTAGCTCACAAAACCAATTATGCATGATAAATGCAGATATTTTATAAATTAAATTCGTAAACGAGTGGAGTTGCTCAGTGGTAGAGTGCTGAGTTTCTGGGCCGAAAGTCCTGGCTTCAAATCCTTCTGCTGGGTAGACTTTTATTAATTAATTAATCCGCAGCTGGAGATGGATCCTATGGGATCTATCACACTCCCGGGTGAGCTTCTATAAAGGGGGTAACCATAATAAGGGGGAAAACCTGGCGGTTGAGCATGATCTAGGAATCACATCCCAGCACAACCGTTGTCTAAGAAACAGTACAGTTTCTAGCACGTACTGAATCCAAGACCCACCATGTGTATTAAATTGTCCAAATTCCCAAATAGCTTTTAAGTAATACACTTATAACACCAGACATATGCGCAAAATATATAACCAATAATATACAATTATGTTTTATTTTATAATAGAACTCACTTAAAGCCAGCAAGTATATTGAGAAGAGTCGACTTTCCGGAGCCTGATGGCCCCATTATGGCCGTCAGCTCTCCGCCTCTGAAGTTGCCGCTCACCCCATGGAGGATATCTTTCCGTTCTGAACAGAGGACAAAATATTTTTAATTAAATTGCATGCGATCATATTTCCACTTAAAATAAAAATTTAATGATAAATGTTAAATAGAACATCCTTCATAAGGTCAGACAAATGATTTTTTAAAGAAACATATAAGGTACTAGTGTATTAGCTGGTCTGCAGGGACTGTTATCTGCCATTGTTTATAACCTGAACACTGATATTTATGACACTGTTAACCTACCTTCTTTTTCATATTAATAGAAATTTAAATATACAAAATGTAATGATAAAATGGTGATTATAGACCCCTCTAGTCACGTTACACTATCAATATCTCAATTTGATTATATTCTTAATTTTAAAATCTTCACTAAAATCTTCACTACATATTTTAAAATGTATATTCTTGTTACTGTAACGTTTTTATACATTTTTTGTTCTGTTTGTTTCTCTCTCATAGCCCTGAAGATGACCTACACTGTAGGTCGAAACGTCGGCACTTACTAAATATAAGTCTAGTACTTATCTGGTGTTTTTTTCACTGCACCCCCCAACTATCTCCGTTCTCCACTACACTTCTTATATTTTATTCTTGCATTAGGACAATACTGAAGTCCTTACTTTTTATGATTTTAATTTTTTTTTTAAACTATTTTAAACATCTCTTCAACATTCATTTTATCTAGTGCTCACATACTGTAATATTCTGTGCAATGGTATAAAAAAATAACATCAACACCCTGATAAATAAAAGAAAATTAATTATTTTTCTGTAAAATTTCATAACTCCTTAAATAGTTTTATTAGCAACCGATGTTTAACCCATGTTGCAGGTCTTTTTGATCTCTACTTGTACCATTTTATTCTCCGTATTATATTTTATGATAGTGAAACCAATTGTACCTTTCAGAAAAAAAAAAAGAAATCAAATCTCAGTGTCATAATTATATCTCACATGGATCAGATTATCCTAAAATATTTTTTTAAATATATAATTTTTCCACAGTATAAATATTTCTATATTTAGTTCCATGGGCATATATCTTTCGAATTAATTCTCTATCCTCCTTAATTGTGTTTGACAATACTGGCCAGGTTGGGGCAGTCAGTGAGCGATCTCCACCATCAAATCTAATATGGTGGATTATTCCCTTGATATGAAGAGACTTTGTGTGGATACATCTTATGTTATTATGGCAAACTTAGTTCTTTGGTCATAATATCAAGCCTTCAATTCTTAGATCATCCTCTGTCCATGTTAAACTTTTCTGTTCAGCTATTCTAAATGTTACCTAGAGTGTCTGAGGACTCCTGGTATAGGCTATCAACATAAGGTCAACAATTGTTGATTTACTGTAACAATATCTCAACAGTTGAATTGTTCACCTTCGGCTGCAAGAGAATTTTTTTATTTATACATTTTTTATTGACATTTACAACCGTATAATAGAATATATCAAGTAAATATAATGAAAGATATATAATGGAACGAAATAAAGGCAAGTAGAATAACTACCCAGTGGTTGTAGTAAATAACAAATTCAACTTAGAAGGTCAGGAGGCCATCTTCTCTGCAAGATCTTAAATTATTTTATCTGAAATATTTTGATGCAAATAGTGAACCAGTTTTTCAAGGATCACACAATTAATCAGGAATTGAATTCACCATCTAATGAGCTCCCAATCAATTTTTTTTCCCCCAAACTACCAATAAGTCGTAAAAGAGATTTTTGATCGATGCTAAAGTTCGGCCTCTTTGTGCCTCGACCTTGAAGTGTCATTGAGGCTGTCAAATGGCCATAAACCGCTTGCATAAAGAAATGTAGACGATGGAACAATTGTGCCATCGCTGATTGGAAGATATAGCGACCAATTGGAGAGGCATCATTTGGACTGTCGAGGGCAAGACCTCCAATTAGCAGGGGACACACCGACCCCGCCATTGTAAACCGAGCACGGAAGGCCAATCAGAAGCAATTTTACGCTAATTATTCGACCAATCACCTCTCAGCTCTTGTTTGTAGAAATAGAATGTTATATTAACGACGACGTTCTTCAAAATATCTTAGATTGATTCATTACATATCGACAGCTATTTTTCTTTTTTTTTTAGAAACTGATCTCAAAATATGACTAAAATATTTAGCAATGAAAATATTTTAGTAAATGAGTTGGGAATTGTGTATCAGGCGGTCTTCATGAAACCTTCCTCCTTATCATATTATCATACCTTAATCCTTGTAATCTCTTCCTACCACTCATTTATCAATCATATCATCTCATTTAAGTTATTTCTGAGCACTGGCGGATCTAAGAAAATTTTCAGGGGAGGGCCATGGATCAATGTGAATTTGTTATCAATGTATACGATCCATATATGAATGAAGATACATAACATATCAATTTTTAATTTAAGACAACTGAGGCCAGAAAACAATAACATGGATAAAATAAGCTTCTTTATCAAAGCGGTAGCTATCTATATGTGAATGAAAAACATAAAAGGGTTCGGATTCGCCGATTTTGGATGCACCCATTGAGAAAACATTCGATACAATGAATAATTTTGGTGTGTAAAACATGTTTTTTTCTTATTGAAAACAAACTAAAATTCAGGTCAATATCAACTAATGAGAACTCTAGGGGGGGGGATGGCCCCCCCTTAAATCCGCCAATGTTTCTGAGCGCGTAATTAAATAGTTTTCCATACTGATTTTTAGCGTTTTCAGCTTGTTAATTTTTTGTTTGTTATTAAATTGTTTTCTGTATAGTTTTTAATCCATTCTTCACGTATTTATTCTGGTTTCGACCGTGTCCTCAAATTCTTTGCCGACGTTTCGCTGGCCATACTGCAAGTTTCATCTGAGACTGTCCAGTTGATTTTGATTAATTAAAAAATACGGCCCAAACCACGAGAAATACTTGATGATTGGATTAAAAATATTGGCCGTGGCAATTTAAGAGAATATAGTTTACTATTTATTCTTGTTGATTAGATATCTTTGTGATTTATATACATATATTGTTAGTTATTTGTTATTGACTATTTAAAATGAATGATTATTCCCGTCTTCGGAGGAAGAAGGTGTGGAGTACTTCGTGAAGTTCGGAATAATTCCAAGGATGAAATCATTTCAAAAAAGTCATGGAATGGATTTTGACATGTACATGAAATGAAGATCTTTTCGTCGATAGTGTATGGGTGAATGAATTGATGAATATACTGAATGAATGAACAAATACACAAATAGTATGAATATTTCGGTGCGTATTGTTTTTTATAAATTTATAAAATGAACTCTTGTAATGTTTGGAGTAAAGCCTCGTGCGAAATATCTCCCCCCATAATGATACAGAAGGCCGTGTTATTATAGTTATGAATAAAATGGCAACTATGTTATTCTGGGTTATTGTTAGTTAGTTGGAATTACAATTGATGAATGGGCGTCCTTGAGCGTCATTTGTGGGAATAGTGTGATGCCTGATGTATAATACCGAGTGCGAAAGTTTGTTTTACAATATAGTTAACTTACATAAAAAATAAAAATATTTTATGGCACCATAAATTACTAAATTATTTATGTTTTATTAAAAAAAAAATCTATAATTTTATGATAGGTGGTTACTCATTAAATTGATATTAAAAAAAAACACTACTACAGGCCGAGGAAGGACCCCATTTTACGTATCTTCCGACGGATGGCAAAATCGAGAATTTTTGACTCCTTTTAAAAAATCCTAAGGCAACTTGCCGGGCTGTGATCCAAACTTGGACATATAAAGTAATTTTATGGTAACCACTAGACCAGTGGTTCCCCACCTTTTTCATACCACCCCCCTCCTGTTCAAATAAAAGCCTCCCACGCCCACTTGTACAAAATTTCTAGGGGTTATATGAAAAATAAAATTATACTAAAAACAGAACATTTAGTTTTACTATCACAAGATACAATATAAGTTTCAATTAAGGTAAAGGAGCTCTGGTTAGAGAAAGATAACCAAAACTAGGTGAGAACTTTTTTTCAACTGGTCTCGCCTCTCCCCCTCTCCCCGGACCTGTCTTCATGCCCCTCCAAATTAAGAACCACTGCACTAGGCCCTAGGTGAGCCTCATGTAGGCAGTGTTTAGAGTGAACATTTTAAAAATTGATTATTACTGTAAGTTATAAGGAAAAGTCGTTTGGAGTACACACTGAGACAATTATTATTATTATATACAATTAATAATTAAAAAAGAAACTAAACCGAATACTAAAGAATATAAATGGAAAAAGCGGGAACTTCAATACGTCCTGTTTTAGTCTGGTGTTTACTCGCCGAAGGGAAAGACCCCACAAAAATATAAACACAACACAGACAGGCTCGACGCTAAATTTTATTTACAAATTCTACAATCGGAACAAACTAATATACAGAAATAGATAAATCTATAATTATCTTGCTTCAATACAAAAAATATGCTTTAAAAAAAATCTTACCAGCCATGAAGAAGACCTGGAATGTGGGTCGAAACGTTGGCTTACCAATAAACATTTTAACCTATATAGAGAATTTTCTTGACTTCTTTCCCGAATCATTTTCTTCCTTAAAAAATATTCTTTGACATAATGAAAGCATTCGGTGTCATAAACCAGAAGCCAACCTCCACTAGCTATCATTGCTTATTTGTCACACAACTTTCCACTGATAAATAGTTAACTTTTTTACGGAATTATTTTTTTAACTCTACCCGAACCATTTTTTTTATTCTAATTCCAGTTTCGGAAGTATTAATTTCACGCACATATCTTGTATATTGATTCAATGACTTTTGTATATTTTTCAATAACTACACAATTAACTTATGTTACTTGCGGATCAATTTATTATTTTCATACAAACTGAAGGGGTTATACATACTGAATCAATAACTCGACCAGACTTGAGCTAGCGAGGTGAACGACATTGAAGCCATTCTCCAATCATATTTAGAATAGCTCTATTTAAGTTTTATTACGGAAATTAGTTTTTAAAGTTTCTATATCTTGGAAAAAATCATCTACCTGCACAGCCGTTGGCTTAGAAACAGTACAGTCCCTACCATTTACTAAACCCAACACAATGGTTTGTAGTGGTATGTACCTACTATTATTACAGATTAATAATCATAGGAAGACAAAATATTATAATTATTAAAGACGGGAATGCAATAGTTATTTAAATACAAATATAAAATGTGTAAAACAAAAAACTCTTATACACCATCAGGAAAAGTGTGTTGTCAGAAAATTGTATCGATAAATAAAATAAAACTTCAGCATTTACTAGACAAACGCTCTAAGCTCTCAGTGAATTATAAAAGACTCATATACATGACAATCATTAGACCCATCTGGACTTACTGAGTAGAGCTTTGAGGCTCCATTAAGCCATCAATTCCTATCGTATTCTTAAATATATATTGATACTTTAGATATACTGATATGTGTTATATAAATATGGATAACCTTTTTACTAAGTCGATTTTCACCCATGCATAGGTCGCTGGGCGTCACCAGCCTCGCGTAACACTTCACGAGTATGTCGCTCATGTTGGTGACGCGAATCCAGGAGTTTTCCCCGTAACAAAAGTCGCTAAATGCGGTTAAAGAAGTTGATTAAAAGAAATTGTGTAACTCCTTTACTGGCCGCTAGGTGTCGCCAGTCTCGAGCATGTTGCTATCGCGAACCCGCAGGTTTATCCCCTACCAAAAGTAACTACACACGGCTGAAGAAGTTTTCACTTGAATAAAACTTTTATTTTTGTTCATGTGTTTTGGTGTTTTATCTTTCTGTCCTACAAGACTGAAACGACAAGAAACAGCTCGCCATTTCAGGCTACTTCAACATTTACTAGACAAACGCTCTTAGCTCCCAATTAATTACAAACGACTCATATACATGACAATTATTAGACCCGTCTGGACGTAGGGAGTAGAGCTTTGGAGCTCCACTAAACCATCGAATTCCTCTCGTATTCTATCCTTACAATCCTTCCAAACTCCTCCGTAAAATACTCAATGATCCTTACTTTGTTACAAATTAAGTCACCCATAATGACCTTACTGTCCTATTTGATTTGGTCCGAACCAGATGCCAGTCCTATCATGACAAACTTTATTCCTACTCAAACCCACTAGTTTCAAACCTAGCAACCTCTTCAATTCATGATAATCCTCCGAAAAATAAAATGGCCTCGTAAACTTCTAAGTTCAACTTACTATTTGAGTACTATCATTGGGTAGTTTCTCTACTTGTCCTTATTCATGGCAATGTGTACCATCCCTGCCATTTACTTATTGTATTGTTATAATACCCTTGTAAATTTCAACGAATAAATTATATAAAAAAAGAAAAAATGATTACGTATGCCAAAATAAGTTTGGTTTGTAGTAGTATATTATTTGCTGAACGTGCTGCCATGGCTAATCTAACGATGCTACGATGATATTTTGTGTCAACTCAAAGGTTTCAGATGCTTATTAAATACAGTAAATTTAAAAAGAATCATTGAATGGAAAATAAAATAGAGAGAAGAAAAATAGAATAAGAAAGAAGACTAAAAAAAATGTATAGTCCTCTATAAGCTTATCCGCAGCTTCACCTTCACATTACGAATTCAATAAAAAGAGTAAAGGTTTAATAAAAAAAGGTTGGTAAAATAAAAAAGTTACACAATCACAGATACTGCTACTGTATTTATTTATACGTCAGTACTTACATGTTCAATATGTATCTGAATCTATATAAATATATTTTAGAGTTATTACTCTTTTACATTAATAAGATTTGAAAGTAATAAATATATAATAATTAACAGGGCTTTTTTTTAGTTTGTTCTAGTTCGAGCCAAACCGTGATTTGCGGGTCTCCTGTGGTTCAGTGGATCCCAAGATAAAAAGATCCTTAGTCCCTAATAAATCTTTGGTTATGACGTCCTTCTTAGGGTTCGTAAAATGGCGGTTCCGAGCCTGTACGATGTCTGGCACTCGTTAAATATCCCTATCCTCTTTATACCTGGATATGCAAAATTTAGAGCTCCCACTGTAGCATCGTCCGATTAGCCATAGCAGCATAAAGTGACGCTAAATGATCAAACAAACAACAACAACGCCAGATTTTCCCCCATTTCAGGGTATCAACTTTATAGTGGTGAGCCCCACTATTGGCGCATTTACACAATTATTATGACATAAATATTTACTTTTGACGCATTATTAGAAGATTCGTCATTTCCGATTATACTTATTTTGATCAATTTTATTAAAATAATAAGCCAGTATTCTTATTGAGGGATGTAGTCTGAGCCTACTACTGTTCATTCCGCCAATGACCTATCACTGAGTCACTCCTCTCCCAACAAAATGTAGAATTTTTTTTTAAACACTTTATTGAAACATTACAATCTGCCACTTGTGGGCAATAAGTAATGGTACTATGTAGCTTACAATCATTCCACAACAAAACAATGATAATAAATAAAATAAAATAAGTAAATATATGCATCGGAAAAATATATAAAATGTAGAATTAAATTTTAATTTTTTGATATAGAATTAAAAAAAAAAAAACTGTCCACTAAACCCATGGAGGGCCTTGGGCTCAGTACATGGCAAATATCAAACTGTTTCTAATGATGGATTCAATTATCCAGTCAACTATTTTCCACTTATACTGTTTTTAGGATAACGGTTATGCAGAGAGGCGATTTGCTCGAGATCATCCTCCCCCCAATTAAGAGTACCTGTGGCGGCCGTCTGCCTTTCGCAAATTGAAAGTTTGAGCACGGACCGTCGAAGAAAAATGAGTTTTCCGGAGGCAGCAGGTTAGGGTATTTGTGAAATACATTGACCCTTAAAGAAAACGTGAAAATTTATATTTCATGAATATTGCAAATATAAAAAGTTATGATAATTTATTTTATCTTTACATTATATAATTTTTTAAATATTTTATTTGAAAAGAAAAGATATGGCCAGGACCGGGACTCGAACCCGGGACCTTCACCTCTCCGTGGTGACGCCCCACCCATCTTGACCATCCTGGCTTCGCGGCTAGCCATATCCCCTCTTTTCAATTGATCCTACATCTCCGTGTTATCGCACTTTGCGATGTATACACGGGAAGAATGTTACTTTAACATTATTTTATTTTGGATCTAGTTGACTTTAAGTCGTTAATATTAATATAATTTATTTTATCTTTATATTATATAACTTTTTAAAAATGTTATTTGAAAAGAAAAGATATGTAAGTCACCACGGAGAGGTGAAGGTCTCGGGCCTGGCCATATCTTTTCTTTTCAAATAAAATATTTAAAAAATTATATAATATAAAGATAAAATAAATTATCATTATATTAACGGCTTTAAGTCAACTAGATCCAAAATAAAATAATGTTAAAGTAACATTCTCCCCGTGTATACATCGCAAAGTGCGAGAACACGGAGATGTAGGATCAATTGAGAAGAGGAGATATGGCTGGCCGTGAAGCGAAGCCTGGATGGCCGAGATGGGTGGGGCGTCACCACGGAGAGGTGAAGGTCCCGGGTTCGAGTCCCGGTCCTGGCCATATCTTTTCTTTTCAAATAAAATATTTAAAAAAAATTATATTATATAACAATTAAATAAATTATAATAATATTAACGACTTAAAGTCAACTAGATCCAAAATAAAATAATGTTAAAGTAACATTCTCCCCGTGTATACATCGCAAAGTGCGAGAACACGGAGATGTAGGATCAATTGAGAAGAGGAGATATGGCTGGCCGTGAAGCGAAGCCAGGATGGCCGAGATGGGTGGGGCGTCACCACGGAGAGGTGAAGGTCCCGGGTTCGAGTCCCGGTCCTGGCCATATCTTTTCTTTTCAAATAAAATATTTAATAAAAAGTTATGGTTACATATTGGGGAGCCAGCGGTGGCGAAGTGTGTCCTCTTCTCGCCCTTATGTGCCCTCTTATGTTACATGGTACAGAGTTATGAATAAATGTAGTATTGTGCTAAAGTGAGCCGAGAAGAGGCTCAGGAAGGAAGCAGCGATTGCACTGAGCGAATACTATACGAATACTTCCCCCCTCACCACACTTCACTAGCTCTAGCAACTGACTGACTTGATCGGCACCAGGCACGTGGTATATGCGATATCGTATGAGTTCCCAGGCCGACCATTTACGAGCATAGCGGGATTATTTTTTTATAAAAATAAAATAAATAAAAAATAGCAACAAGGAAAACCAAAATGTGTACAAAAAATTAAATTAAATTAATTACAAAAATTAAATTATTTTTAGGTACATCCATATAAAAGAAACAAACAAAGAAAATAAATTATATTTTAAGGTGTCGGGGCCGAGCCCTAGGAGTTTTTGCAGATAACCAAACATCCGTGGCTGCGGACAGATTAAATTGTCTGGATTTGAACCCGGGACAGCCACTCAGCGCTCTATACGCAGACCTACCCTCCTCCCCGAAAATATATAGAATAGGCAGAGGAAAAGAATGATTAAATATGATAAAAAAGACTTGATAGGTTGCCGATAAAATTGATTAATGATAAGTTCCCAAGGTCATTATTGAGTACTACCTGTAACAGCCGGTCTTCTTTCCTTTACCACTTAACGATCGTCCCATTGTTAGCTTTACCTTTATCGCCACATCAAAATAAATTTACCCACCTCCCTACTTTAATAGCCAATAATGTTTTTAATGGCCCCTAATAAAAAATCACTCATAAAAACATTCTTACTATATCTGCAGCCCCGGTGAATAAATGGAGTTGTACTGAAGGAAGAGGAATGGTGTCAGTCAGTTATTAGATTTTGGCTTAATAATTTATTTTTTTAAATATATTTATTGAAATTTACAACTGTATACAGAATACATCCAGTAAATATAATGAAAGATAAATCATGTCCCGATATAAAGGCAAGTAGAGAAACTACCCGGTGGTACTAATCAAATAAAAAGTTCAACTTGTAAGCTCACGAGGCCGTCTTCTGTTCACCTGACACCATCGGAGGATTATCAGGAATGAAGAGGTTGCGAGGATTGAAACTAGTGGGTTTGAGTGCAAATGAAATGTGTCATGAAAGGATTGATATCGGATTCGGGCCAAATCAGCAATAAACGGGACATTAAGGTCATTATGGATTACTTTGTTCGTAACATCCGTTACTGTTTTGTATCACGTACCGGCTACTTGAGACCACGTGAATATCATTGGTTAGGCTTCTTTGGGAGTCTTGATTTTATTTCTGCCCATCTCAGCTAATGTACTTTATTATATAGAAATTATAAAAATAAAAACCAATATTTCTTTATAGACAAATTTATTATGTTCCACGCTAGATAATTGGACAGGATTAGGCAAGCAGCGTCTTCGGTGAAATCCATCGATATTCCAACCCATTTACACAAAACCTCAACAAATTATATACCTAAACCTGTCTGGTGAATCGCTCTATCTATTGGTGAAAACCGCATGAAAATCCGTGCAGTAGTTATTGAGTTTATCCCGATCAAACGCGGCCGAAGACTTTGTTTTATAATATGTAGAAATAGATATTTTACAACTATATTTATATATTTTAATAAAATTTATAACTGTTTTATAACAATACAACAAGTAAATGGCAGGAATGGTATACATTGGCATGAATAAAGACAATTAGAGAAACTACACAGCGGTGATACTCAAATAACAAATTCAAATTAAAAGATCACGAGGCTAACTTCTTTTCAGAAGCCTCTGAGGATTATAGAAAATTAAAGAAGTAGCTATTTTTGAAACTAGTGGGTTTAATTAGGAATAAATTTTGTCATGAAAGGACTGGTAACGGGTTAGGGCCAAATAAAGACATTAAGCTCATTGCAGATGATTTAATTCGTAACAAAATAAGGAGCATTGAGGATTTTATGAAGGACTTTAGATTGTAGGGATTGGATACGAGAGGAATTCGATATCTTAGTGGAGCCCCAAAACTCTACTCTGTAAGTCCATAATTCTTATAATAGTCATGAATATGATTATTTTGTAATTAACTGGGATCCTGGAGCGTTTGTCAAGTTAGTCTAGAAGTCACCTAAAACTGTGTGCAGTTTCTTGTCTTTTCAGTCTAGTATGAGGATTCCATTTTGAACATTTGTGACGATGTCTTGACGCTTTTATTTCCTCTCACATTTCGTTTTTTTCTAGTTATCATAGACCTTAAGTACTTAAACTTGTCGGCATGTTCAAAATTATTCCCTCCTTCTCATTGGCGTAACTAGAGTTGCCTCACCAGTCAACCACTCCGACATATTACTCCCTTCAAAAAAGATGTCTCGTAATATAGGTATAATATGTATGATACTATAATCATGTAGCTTCAAATAAAATAAATAGATTATAATTTTTTATAAAAGTTATTCTGGAAGTTATAAATGTTATTTTCGGAAGGGCAGACAAGTAGCTTTTAAATACAAGTAACCATATTTATTGGTTACAATAACTTCCTACACTTAATTGCATATGGAACTTTCTAGACCCATCCAGACTTTTCTTCTAGATTCTAAGAATTGTCTAAACTGTTCTTCTCACATTTGCGACCTTATTGTTGCCGCTAGATGCCACTACTGCCGCTATCATAATATAATTAATTGTAAATAAACAGTATTACGTTTTGGTTTGTCATTTTAGTGTACCTTTTATTCGTTAAAATAACTGCGTTTGCACTTTCTTTGTTGTATTTTTGACATTATTGACCCTTACTTTTGTAATCCCACAATAATAACTTTGAAAAAGTAAAATCCTTCAAAGTTTTATTTCTTTTAAATTGTTACAATTTTTTTTATTTCTTCTAAGCAATGGGGGGAGGTACATCCCCAATAACCCCCCTCCCCTCGTTATGCCTATGCTCTTACTGCAATGTCACCAAAATCTCGCCCTTTTCAGCTACAAACCGTATAGTTTAGTCTTATCCGAATTCACTCCCAGCTCTATTTCCTTATCTGTATTCATCAACTTTTCTGTATTTAGTAATATAGTTTAGGTGAAAGTGAATCACCTTGTTTTTAATCTGAGTGAAGTTATTTTAAAAAAATACTAAAAGCATTTATTATCAAACCAATTTATTTAATATCCAACTCTTGATTGAATCGATTTTTAGTTAACACGTAACGACAACAAAACAAAATTACAGTGTAAGGGTCTAACAACAAAACGCTACAAAAAAATAACAGTTAAGTTTATTTTAAAAAAGTCCATAAACGTGATTTTTAAATAATGTTAATAATAACCTATACATATTATAAAACAAAGTCTTCGATCGCGTTTGTTCGCGGTAAACTACTGCACGGATTTTCATGCGGATTTCACCAATAGATAGAGTGATTCACCAGGAAGGTTTAGGTATATAATTTGTCAAGATTTTGTGTAAATGGGTTGGAATATCGATGGGTTTCACCGAAGACGCTGCTTGCCTTATCCCGTGCAATTATCTAACGTGCAAGATAATAAATTCGTATATAAAGGGATATTTGTGTTTATTTTTATAATTTCTATATAATAAAGTACATTTATTGAGATGGGAAGGAAGAAAATCAAGACTCCCAAAGAAGCCCAACCAATGATATTCACTTGGTTCTTAGTGGCCGGTACGTGATTAAAAAAAATACATTACATAGACAAATTATGTAGGCATAACACCTTATTACCCGAGCAAAGCTGGGGTGGGTCGCTAGTAATAAATAATGTAATAGAAAAGACTAAACCAAGATGATTATTTATTTTTATTTCTCTTCCAAGAATTAAAGCTAGTCAATATAATCAATGTTTAGGGTGATAAGTAGGCAAGGTTAAATTGATAAGCAGAAAAGGTGTGACAGTTGCCTACATAAGCCAGTTAACTTGATAACAACCCATTATAGTTACTAGCAACTATTTTATCGATTCTGGTATAATCAATTATAGTAATTATAATTTATTAGTATTTTATTAATGGATTATAGTACAGTAGTCTAGTACAGCTAGATAGATTTACGATGGTATTAAAATCCTAAGTAACTACCATCGCAGTTACTTCCAGTGAAACATGGCCTTATAGCTGATAGTGGTTTCACAAAGAAATCACCTTCTTCTCTTTTATTTTTTTTTTGTTTCGTCGTGGTGGTCAGACTGGAAATGTTCTTATTTTAACAGCTGATGAAAGATTCTTGTTAGATAATGGTATATATCTGCAGCACCGGTGATTAAGTAGTTTTTTTATTTATTTATTTTTTGATATTTACAACTGTATTACAATAATACAACAATTAAATAGGCTAAGTGATACATAATCACATGAGATAATGATCAGTAGAGAAACTACCCACTAGTAGTACTCGAATCACAAGTTCAATTAAGAAGGTCACGTGGTCATCTTCTTTTTAGACGCCTCGGAGGATTATTGGGAATCGAGGAGGAAGCTAGGTTTGGAACTAGAAGGTTTGAGTGGTAATGAAGTTTGTCATGAAAGGATAGATAGCTGGTTCATTAAAAATTTAAAGAAATAAAAATAAAATTAGGACTGCAGACAGAAGTGAAAACTCAGAAGTTTGAAATAACTGTTGCACTCCAAACAATACGATGGGCTGCACAGGATCAATACAAAATATTAATTTAATAGAAATAATAATTAGTATATAGTTATATTATTTATATCTTGTTTTTGAATTTGCATAAATGTTAATGAACATTATTTCATTATTAGTAATATTATCATCTGTTTATGATGAAGTAAACAACATTTGTACTTCAATCATTTCATAAAACAAGACACTGAACTATGACATAGACTTTCAAGGGAAGCGATATGCTTATTAATGTTTTAAGTTATTATCAGATTGAATTGCACAACTAGTAAACAGCAATTTAGTTAAATATAGTTACTCTTATATCAATGGAATTCTAACCTTTAAACTAAAGTTGATTAACACAAATTGTATAACTCATTTAAAGGCCGCTAAGGGTCGTAACTCTCGGCCAAGATGTGACGAGCATATCGTGCATGTTTCTGACGCGAGTCCATAATTTTCCCCCCACCGAAAATCTCTCAAAGTGGCTAAGGAAGTTTTTAATACAAAATTAGAAATAAAAAACAGCATCATTACTAAATTTACACACCTCGTACTGTATTAAAAAAAATACGGAAAACAAGTTATGAAAAGAAAAACCCCATGCATGGTTCTTATCCCTCAAAAAAATAAACTAAAAAAGTATCTAAATCGGACTGGTTAACAAAGATACAGCTTATTACAGAAGTGCCACTTGAAATAATAGATTATTACACGAAACACGAGCAACAATGACATTATACAACAACCTTGACAGATTAAGATATTGACATTATGAAAAGGAAATTGAAGATTAAATATGACCAATCAAGTTTTACACTATACATTTAAACATAGACCTGGAAATATCGTCCTGTTTATACAGGCAATCTCATTCGATATCACAGACTAACCTTTGAATTATTTCTTACAACTATACCAAGGCAAAATTTTCAATCATTCTAGCAACTATTATTCTTGTCGAATTTAGAAATATGCTAAAAAATACTCACATTCGAAAAATGCGAGAGTTTCAATAAGACTGATAACGAATTATCACTTATCAAACAAGACCCTTCAAACCGACCTACATATTCGGATTGTAACAAATCACATTCGTATGAATTACAAACGGTTTCATGAAAATTACAAGTGCATATTAACAAATTTATACGTAAAATGATAATGACTTGACTGACCCTAAGTAACCCGGCGAGGCTGAAAAGAAGTTGGAAGAGAGATCTCCAGGTCAAACAATTAAATAAGCTATGGAGGAAAAAAAAACCTGAACCCTGCAGCGCATGAATGTTCATACAGAAAGTTGAAATGGCATTGATCGCACTCAACCACCAAGTTTTTTAAATTACTAGGACTTATTTTATAGAAACTGGGTGAGCCACAGAAGACTTTCTACATCCCAAAGGGTCGATCCACGCCCCATAATGGAATAAATAATTTATCAGCCACAGACGGTCTCGTTATATACTATATTAGTAGTTTGAAAAAACTTTCCTTTTTTAGGCCATTCCTAAGTCGTGGGGATCTTGCCATGCTTTTGAACTTTAAAACCTAGCAATTTAAGTTCAAAGCTTTTTTCTGATTTGACATTTCATTAAAGCTGGCTGATAAAGCTACACAAAACAGGTTGCTGAGCAGTAGGTCCCGGATTCTGTAGGGGTTAACAGTTTATTGTTTTTTCTGTCCTAGTATGAGGACGTTAATTAAGATGTAATCCTAAATATCAGATTTGTTCAACAGGAGTCAGTGGGATCTTACTAAAGGATACTGAAGAACAGAAAGTCATTGGCGCACCATAAAGCAGCTTAGGCCTAATTATAGGCTAATAAACCTGCATTTTTAGACTTATTGAGACTTGTGGCGAAGTAAGCAAGTAGTATTCCTATGCTACTTCGTGGGATGGTGTGGTCCCTGTCTAAAGTAAATCTTCAGTGTCCGTTATGCTCGCGAACCTTCTAATACAAATATTTTTTTTTATAATTGAGACATTAGGTCATAATAATTAAATATTGTATCATATACGATTGAACAGAAAGCATTACGAAAGTTGAGATGAGCTTGCAAAGTTCGTGGGTTTGGTAAGCGTATTTGGGAGGATTGCGTTAAGGATGATCTTAATGAATGAATGAAAATATAGGCTGCACTTAGCACTAACTCGGACGACACGTCCCTTTAACGTTCGCCTGATCATTGCGGAACACTTACCAAGCGGCACTGTTAGCAAACCACGTCCCCATCAACAGGGTTACAGGAGTGCGGAGCGTCGTTGGTTCGAGAACATTGTGGACACCTTCCTATCTTTAATGAGATCACGAAGGCATCCGTTTTAATGGAATCACCTCTTTAAAGGAATGCTGCTCAACTAAAGGTCTTCTGTAATGGCTCCCGATGCCTTGTTAAGGGATTACCAACGTTGGCGTAAGAACTGTAAGGTGTTGTTATATAGAAACAATCACACCTATTTTGTATATTCCAATTTCGAATTGTTTGTTACAGAAGGGAGCGGAGTGGCTCACTGGTAGAGCGCTGAGCTGCCTGTGTTCAAATTCCATCTCTGGCAGAATTTTATTTTATCTGTTAACGACCGTAGATGGTCTATATGATCTAGGACCCAATATCCCCTTACCCAGCCTCCATAAAGTGGGTACTCAAAATAAGGGAGGAAAATCTGATGGCTGAGCGTGATCTAGGACAAATCACCTCCTTCAACAGTACAGTCTCTACCATGTACTGAACCCCAGACCATTCATGGGTTGTAGTGGTACAGGTTTTTTTTTTTTTGTTACAGATCGTGATGTAATATAGGCAGACTCGATACCATGGTGAGGTTGTTGTTAGTATTACAAGGATTATTTATAGCAGAAGAGGATTGGTTTTCCTCGTGTTTACCCTTTATCGATTCCCACTGGGGCACAACGGTATTACTAACAACTTACAATATTTGTAAGCCATTATCGACGGTCGAGAAAGACCCTTTAGAAAGTCCTAAATCACAATGCCTCTTTCATAGCTACCGCCTTCTATATATTGTACATAATGCCATCAATATAATAATATACACAGCCTATATTATCAGACTATATGGTTGTTACGTTACCTTATGTAAATAGCAATATTGTCTGTGAATTCGGTTAATTTTTGTAACAAACACTGTCAGAAAAAAAATGGTTTAACTTCGTTATATGGCTTTGATCATTTAAAGGGAGAGGACCGACACTTAATGATTAATACAATTTAGTATCCATTTTTATTAAATAATTAAATTAATCAAAATACCAGATGTGGGGCAATACCCGGCTTCCTTGAACTCCTATTAACCTACGAGTATTAATCAGTGAATTAAAAAGTATATTCTAAATTAAATGAGCGGGTCCAGCATCAATTATTTTTCAATTACCTAATTTATTGCTTATTCCAGAATAAGCATACAAAAAATAATAATCACTATTACTTAAAACGGAATGGTAAATAGGGAGCGGGGTGGCTCAGTGGTAGAGGAGCGCTGAGTTACAATTTCGAAGCTCCTCGGTTCAAATCCCGCTGCTGGCAAGAATTTTATTTAATCTGTTAGTGGCCGGAGATGGATCATATGGGATCTAGGAACCTCCTGGGGCTCATCCAGTCACTATAAAGGGGGTACCCAACATGTGGGGGATAAATCTCGCGGTTGAGCGTGATCTAGGACGAATCACCTCCCTGCACGACCGTTATCTAAGATACAGTACAGTCTCTCTCTACCATGTACTGAACCGTACATGGTTGTAGTGGTACAGGTGTTTTTTTTGTACTAAAAAAAATTAAATTTATCAAAATGGATCATGTATAATAACTTTGATTATATATGACCCATTTGTGAAAATACTAAAGATCCTATCCATAATATGGATTATATCCTATCTATAGAAATAACATCTAGCTAGGTCTTGCTTAAAATTGGTAAACCAGAAGTGGTGTTCAACTTGAAGCTCGGATTTTCGTTTATAACAGATTCATATATAAATACAAAATTGTATTTATTTAGTTTTTGTATTATGTATTGTTTCTCTTTTTCTTTTGTTACATTGTATCTTTACTTGTCCTACTAATATTATAAATGCGAAAGTTTGTATGTTTGCCTCTCTTTCACGCAAAAACTACTGAAGGGATTTGGATGAAACTTAACAATAATATAGGTTATACATCAGAATAACTACAGCAAATGCGGATAGGGGGTGCACAGGGGGCCACGGGCCCCCCCAGATAGTTTTTTGTGTACCGTGGAGAATTCATTATAGTACATAATTAAAGGCAAATCAGGAATTTAGCATCTTGAAATTTGCAGATAGGTTATTTGTATAATTTAAGAAAGAAATTTGGATAATTCCACCCCAAGGGTTTCCCCCATAATATAATAGGGGTTCAAAGATTGTATGGATATGGATGTTAGACATCTGAAATTTTGGATGTATGAGTAAGTTATAGTTAAAAAAAAATTAAATTATTTATTTAAAATGATCTGTCACGAAACTTTATGTGACAGACCAAATTCCACGCGAGCGAAGCAGCGGGCAAAAGCTAGTATTATATCTGTGGCACCTGTGAATAGTGGGCTAAGTCGATTTTTGTGAATTTCGAGCTATCTACTTAGAATCGTAATTTTTCTGAACTTATTTTAAGTTCAAGATTGGAGTATCAGCACACGATTCACAAAGGAATATCCTTTATTGCAATGGACGGGACACTTAGCGTGTTAGACACAAGGAAAGAGAAAAAAATTACGATTCAAAGTAGATAGCTTGAAATTCACAAAATCCGACTTAGCCCACTATATACAGGTGCCACAGATATAAGTCCATTAACCATTTATTATATTGATTGATTTGAAAACAATTCTTTCTTCCAATAATAAATAATAAACAAATAGATGGCTATTTTTTTTAATGTTGCCTTTATTATTATTAACTTTATCTTTGCATGGCGTATTGTATCCAACCCACATTGAAGATAAGGTGAAAACAGGGAAATATTGTTCTGCTGTCTTTTTTAAACAAAGTAAACTGGTTGAATGCATAATGGCGAACTATATAGAAATTATATAAGACTCTCTATATACATAACGCTATATTTAATGACCGTGTGTGACTAAACATTTTCATCGTCACGCTGACAGATTTTCGCAACCAATGCTCTTAGATAGTGTGTACTCCAGATTTCGAATTCGTCCTCTCCTTTCTTTCATCTTCCAATTTTCAATCTTTCAATACTTAGGATTGAACATTTTTCTATTTATTGAGAGTTTCTTCGAGGTTGAGGTTTTCTTCAAACAAATTTCGAGACAAAATTTGTTTCAGTCTTCATTCTTAAGCGAATTATTTATTGAGATCATATCCTACTACCTCTTCCTGAACTTCGTTAATTCAAGTAATTCTTGCTCTGCATCTCCTTGAGGGCACCAGGACAGGGTTATTTTTGGCCATCTAGTAGATAGGCACCACACTCTTTAGGCGCCGAAACCACTCCAATCACATAATGGTGATTTTTTGTACGATGGTATTTTAAGCATCCATTATGTTCTTAATTACCTTATTGGATATTTTTGTCTACCCTTTTCCAGAAATCCATCTCAGTTGACCGTAGCTTCTCTTTACCCCTTTTCCCAATTTCCATGTTTCACAACATTAATAGAAACACATAAAAAATAATCATTTTTTGTAATATGTAATGCCTCTGTTTCTAGTACGTTATTATTCCACAGGACTGACTTCAGCACTTCAATGGCTTTCTATCCTTCTGTGGTTCTTCGAACTACATCCCCTTCGGATGTTCCCTCGTTTTTCACTTCTTCACACAGCGCTGAGGTTCATGTAGGACCTCGACTCTTCTTCATGTAACCCCAGTATTCTAAGGTCTGTTTCAACATTGTCCAGCCAACGCAATATAATATGACTATCCTAAGCCTGCTTCTTTCTCAACCTGGACGTCCCTCCATGGTCAGATTTGGGAGCCTTTTTCATCTCTTCTATGTATGTGGCCTGACAACCTTGCTTTTTTAATTAGACACTATATTAGGTTCTCACTATAGGACCAGAATTCTTTTTTATATGGAATCGATTTCTTTCTTTGGTTGAGCCTTATAGAAGTTTTCTTCTAAGGATCTTTCCCTCACAAGTATTCAATAACCTCTCTTGCTGTTTGCTTAGGGTCCAGACTTCCCCACCATACATGACCACTGGACGAAGTACCATCTTATACACCCTTATTTTGAGGCTTCGGAGCACACCCCTATTTCGGAACACGTTTCTGAGGGAACAATAGCATCTATTAGCCTTCATCTCCTGTTCCATTTTGTTATCTTCAGTTACAATAGTCCCAAAATACTTGAATATTTTAACATTTTTAAAAAACTACACCCTCTATTTATGATGAATTCAAAATATATGGCTACATAACGAACAATAAATATATATATATATATATATATATATATATATATATATATATATATATATATATATATATATATATATATATATATATAGAATCAGCAGCTAGATATTTCCCCAAAAAATATCTGCAATCTATATTTTGTAAGGCTTTAGAGTTGATAGAATAACATCGATATTTAAATATATATATATATAATCCCACTTATTCGAATAATTTTAACTTCATATTTCCAATTTTAGTTTTGATTATCGAGAAAGTAGATTTTTCCTAATAAAGAATTAAAAAAAAATAATAATAATAATTTGAAGTTTTATCTATCTAAGAAGTTTTTAGATACGATCCACCTAAAGTTTACTTCAGTATGAGTGAGAGAATAACACGGTGTGTGAGCAGCTGGAAGGTCTTGTATGCAGCTGTTTATGCAGCAAAGATATGACAGAAAAATTGCATCAATTATATCAGACTATCTTTTCACGTGCGAAGTTTTAGCACAATAATAATAACCTTAGAGAAGCCGAGGGCTCAATTCCGATATAACCAATCGTTGCTTGCAATCTACGGATTAAAACCCAAACCCAAACTCGTAAGATCAACCTTAATGCAATCATCCCACTTACGCCTCGGTCGATTTTTTGGGAATTGTAAGTATATACTTGATGGATGGATTTAATTACTGCTATATCTTCTTCACCCTTAAGATAAGTTTTCAAAAGAAGATCGAAAATACAATATGTGCCAAATGGCATTTCTATGATTTCTCAAATAAATATTTCTTTTATCTATCTTTGGTACTGCAGCGTTTATTTATTTGACGCGAAACAGCCCTGAAAGACTACTCGACTATGATGCAGCATTTTTTTTTCAGTTTTTTCTCGGCCCATCTTTGCCTCATGATTTCACTGAAGGTTTTTCTTCTTTCTTCTGTCCAGGTCTTGGAAATTTTTTTCTGCCTTCCACTACTACTGCATTTTTTAGGAATGTTTGATATTCCGTCCTGTTTTCTAATAAATCTTGTGTAATCCCGTGTTTCTGTTTTTTTTTTTGTTCTGCAATGTTTATATGTACACATTTTTAATTCTCAGCCCTGATGATAGCCTAAATATTAGTCCGAAACGTTGGTGGATATAAAATGAGTCTAACTTATTTTTTTTAATTCATAGACTGCACCATCTGACAGTTTTACGCTCTTATAAGATATATCCAGTCAAACATTTCGACATGAAAATAGTTTTAATGATTAACATAGAACAGATTTTGTTATAAAAACATTATATAATGCAAACATTATTGGTTGAATAATGCAGTTAAACAAAAAGCGAGTATGTAATTAGGTTTGACATTGGCCACTGCCAGTAGAATTTCCGTTACGGCCATATTGTAATTATCAAGCTTATATTTTTCTATATATAGAGAAGGCTTTGTGCTGTGAATCCATCAAGGTCTAAAATGGCGAATGTGCTTACTGAACAGAAAACAGTCCACATTCTGGTCTATTGTGTACCCTTTGTAGTTTCCTGCTTCTCTATCTCAATTATCGTTGTAATTACCGCCGAAGATTACAATACGCTGCCATTTTGTGTCCTATCGATATGCGCATGTGATGATCCAGCCAGCGAGATAATATGTTATGTGTTACAAACATTTTCTATTTCGCATTTCTATTAAATCTAATAGGGACTTTTATTTAATCTGTTAGCGGCGGAAGATGGATCCAATAATGGGATCTAGGACTATCCTGGGGCTCACCCAGCCTCTATAAATTGGATACCCAAAATAAGGGGAAAAATCTGTCGGTTGAGCTTGATCTAGGACTAATCACCTCCCTGTACAACCGTTTTCCAAGAAACAGTACAGTATCTACCATATACTGAACCCCAGATCCTTCACGGGTTGTAGTCGTGCAGGTTTTTTTTTTTTAATCTAATGAGGGTTCTAGAAAAATTTTAGGGAAATGCATTTAAAAAAAAATAATAGGCAATTATGAGGACTACGAAAGTGAAAAACTCAAAACTTTAGATTAAAGTTCTAACTGTGTTCAATTATCGACTGAATTATTTAAATTTCAAATTTGTGAATTTAAATTATTAACAGACTATGGTTAATATTTTTTTAAAATCGTGAATGGTATGTGATGTATTTCTGACTGTGATGTATTCTAAGAAGTGTTCGATGGAAAAATGACCACATATGTCGAAACGTATAATAAATTATGAAATACAATGAATTGGGCTGAAGGTTTTTTACATCCCCCAGAAAAAATGGTATAATTAAAACGTAGAGGGCACAACATGAAATATATCTATAGCATCGGCAATTTTTTTCCAAAATGAGTTTCTTGTTACTTAGGGAAACGGATTCGTGTTATTTTCGAAGTGAATAAGGGGCATCGGCTTGAAAAGGAGTTATTGTTTATATTACAACTGAATTTCAAGTCAAAAACTACAAGAATGATACGATTCCGGTTATTATCTGAATACAGTTAACTCTGAACAAAATTCGACTTAAATACTTAATCATCCTCATACAAGACTGAAAAGCTCGACGTTTCAGGCTACTTCAACATTTACTAGACAAACGCTCTAAGCTCCCAATTAACTACAAAAGACTCATCTATGTGACCATCATACGACCTATTTAGACTTACGGAGTAGAACTTTGAGGCTCCACCAAGCCATCGAATTCCTCTCGTATCCAATCCCTACAATACTAATAATGACATAATGTTCATTAACATTTATGCAAATTCAAAAACAAGATATAAATAATATAACTATATACTAATTATTATTTTTATTAAATTAATATTTTGTATTGATCCTGTGCAGCCCATCGTATTGTTTGGAGTGCAACAGTTATTTCAAACTTTTGAGTTTTCACTTCTGCCTGCAGTCCTAATTTTATTTTTATTTTATAAAATGTTTAGTGAACCCGCTGTCTATCCTTTCGTAAAAACCTTCATTTCCACACAAACCCTCTAGCTACTAACCTTACTTCCTCTTCAATTCCCGATAATCCTCCGAGGCGTCTTAAAATAAGATGGCCACGTGACCTGCTTGAATATTCTAAATCGTCCCAAAATGTCGTATCTGGAGGTGATTTTTAAAAAAATATATTGGGAAGATAAAAAAGTCACAAAGACTCAAACGAGTGGATTAGGAAAATGAAGAACCACATGAATGTTTTTGTTGTCCAAAAACTCATCGATAGAAACCGCGGTGTAATTAGAAGGATTGTCGTGATGCATCACCCACGTGTTTTAAATCATTTTGAATGATTTCTTGTTTATCAAAAATGGAAATTAGTATGCATTTGATCTTTTACTTTAAATGACTTTCCTCCTCTTGAAGATGCCCTCAAACCACTTAAAAACCTGTGCTCTCGTCAAAACGCTGTCTGTTTAGGCCCAAAAATGTGGGTTATGGTGGTACATTGTTTTTTTATTCTATATATTTTGTATGTAGGTTCTCGAATTGTATATTATATATGTGTATTGCCAAAACGATTGATTTCTCGTCTTCAATAAACATAATACTTTTGGCTTCCGATCGTTGTTATTTTAAGAGCTGGGTGTACAATTCTGTGCTTAAACAAACTCTACACTAAGTTTCATTAAACCAAACATATCCGTTTAACCATCGAGATGTTTTACTATGTTTTGATAAGAGACCATCAGAGAGAAGCATTCATGTGTACTAGTAAAATTCAGTACCATTACAATCATTAACGTAACTAGACTTGAATCATGGGGGGGGGTTAACCCCCACCAGTCAACCACTCCTACATAGTACTCCCTTCAAAAAAGATGCCTCGTATTATAGGTATAATTTATATTATACTATAAATCATTTAGCTTCAAATTAAATAAATAGATTATAATTTTTTATAAATGTTATTTTGGAAGTTATAAATGTTATTTTCATTATAAATGTTATTTTTGGAAGGGCAATCAAGAAATAGCTTTTAAATACAAGTAACCCTATTTATTGGTCACGATAACTTACTATAGTTAATTGCACAGGGAACTTTCTAGACCCATCCAGGCTTTAATTCTAGATTCTAAGAATCGTCTAAACTGTTCTTCTCACATTTGCGATCTTATTGTTGCTGCTATAATAATATAATTAATTGTTTATTAATTGTTTAATATTAATTAATTTGGTTTGTCATTTTAGTGTACCTTTTATTCCTTAAAATAACTATGTTTGCACTTTCTTTGTTGTGTTTTTGACATTATTGACCCTTACTTCTGTAACCCCACAATAATAACTTTGAAAAAGTAAAATCCTTCAAATTTTTATTTCTTTTAAATTGTTACTTTCAATTTTTTTTTTTAAATTTCTTCTAAGCAATGGGGAGGGTTACATCCCCAATAAAACCCCCCTCCTCGTTACGCCTATGATTACAACTCATGAAGGGTCTCGAGTTCAACACGGTTAGAATTGAACTGTTCCTAAGACAACGGTTTGCACATGTTACCAAGATGAAAAGACCCTTAATAGTTTTTTTTTGTTTTTTTTAGGGAAAGGTGTCCCTTTGGGCTATAGAATCAGGGTAAACTAATGGAATCTTGTATGATCTATACCCAGTAGAATTAATTATATTGGGACATAAAATTCTTTATGTCTAGTAACAGGTTAACGTAGAGTTTGAATGATTGAATAGACATTGAAAACAATCGAATGAATAATAAAAACAAACAAAAGCAATTCATAAGCGCATATTGATAGCCTTTCAATATAAACTTATGAATGAATGTTCATTGTTTCGATATTATATCAGATATACCTTATGTATGTGCCGATTATATCAAGTGCCATGGCTTATTCATTAAAAATATTCTGAATGAATATTTAGCAATATCTTGGAGTCGACGCCCTCTGTAGCAGTAGCTCCCTTACTGCATACTAAATCCAGATGGCAGAGGTTCGATTCCTTACACGATCAATCGAAAGGCAGTATTATCGATAATTAGCATGCTGTTTGACTGCTCTTAAACCTGTTTACACGATCAATCCTATCAAATACCGTCGTTCTGATTGATCCTGAAGGGCGATCTTCCATGTATTATTCATCAATACAAAGAATCTCTGGCGGTGCCTTTAGTATCGATATGGCTTCAGTGGAACCTATATCCTTTGTGGACGCATTTTAACTTGATTTTAATTTAATTTTTTTTCCTGCATTTTCTAAATTGCTAATTAATTTTTTTAAAGAATAATTTATTGATATTTACAACTGTAATTATATTACATCTAGTAAATCTGCTGTATGAACAAAGGGCATGAAAAAAAAACACTTATGGAGAAACTACCCATTGATAGCACTCCAATAATGTTCTATAGTAGAAGGTCTCGAGGCCATCTTCTTTTCAGACGCCTCGGAGGGTTATCAGGAATATTATGGGAAGCAAGTTGAGAAACTAGCGGATTCAAGTGTGTATGAAGCTTGTCATGGAAGGATAGGTATCTAGTTTGGGCCAAATCAGCAACATATGGGATATTAAGATCATGATGGATGAGTTTGTTTGTGACATAATAAGGAGCATTGAGGATTTTACGAAGGATTTGGGATTGTAAGGATTGGGTACGAGATGAATTGGATGGCTTAGTAGAGCGTCAAAGTTCAACTCCGTATGTCCAAATAGGCCTGATAACAATCATGTAAATGAGTCTTTTGTAATTAATTCGGAGCTTTGAACATTTATCCAGTAAATGTTGAAGTAGGCGAAATAGCAGTTTCTTGTATTTTCAGTCTTGTATGAAGATTGTTAATTAATTTTAAAAAAAATATATACCACTAAACTCCACGAAGGACTTTGGTTTCAGTACATGCGATACATTGTACTGTATCTATGCCGACGGCTTAGCAGGGATGTGATTTAACCAAAGTCACCCTTAACCGTCAGGATTTACCCCTAATTAAGGGTACCCATATTAAGAGGCTTAGTGAGCCCAAGGAAGGTCTGCAGATCTTTCATGTATTATTCATTTATACAAATAATCGCAGACGGTGTCTTTACTATCGATATGGCTACAATGTAACCTATCTCTTCTAAGGACGTATTGCAACTTGATTTTGACTTTAATTTAATTTTTATTTTTTATGATATAATTATCGTCTGTCCCTTAACTTGAAAACCGAAATTTATACAAATTATAATCCTTCCATGAGTTTTATTGAGAGCCGAGATAGCTTAGTGTGATGAGTCAACACTCTTATGATGAAAATCCTGGATTCAAATCCTGCTGTGAAAGGTACATTTTTATCTTTTAAGAGCAATGGATGGACCTTCTGAGATGTGAGTACACTTCTGGGGCTCACCCAGCCTATTAAGTTGGAATCGAATGTACAAAGACAATGTACGAAGATTCGGTACATGATAGAGACTGTTGTACAGGAAAATGTTGTGCAGGGAAGTAGGTCCAGCGAGATCTCGCTTCACCTTCAGGTTTTTCGCCCAATTCATGGTACCCACTTTAAGAGGATTTGAATCCGGTATCTTCAGCTCTCTACACATTGAGCTTGGCCGCTAATTGAAAGTTGTAAACATAGTAAATATCAAACAAAATATTGTATTAAGATTTGTATTGTTGAATATTGTTTCTATAGAACCAGTATCGATTTCCTGGTTTCCTTCGATTCGATTGGTTTCTTTTTTATAATTTTTTTTCATAAAGACACGGAAATATTTTTAAACTAGTAATTACAAAAAGTATATCGCATTACAATAAGCGCAGCATAGGCACAGATGAAATTCTTATCTACTTGCGATAAGATAAGTTGGACGAGGAGAAAGGCAGAAAGAATAAAGAGAGTATTTTGTAAAGAATAAATTAAGATGCTGCTAACTCACATCAATTATGTTTTAATGAATTAATGATTAGTTGCCTGGAAGAAGGGCGTATGTTACATTTTTCAGTTTTCGTTTTTTTATTGTTGAACAAGGTCCATGTGATGGCCCCTACCGCTAACGTTAGTTTTTAGTTGTCTAAACAGTCAATAGAGGTCAGGGAGAGCACAATCGTTGTCCATATCAGATGATGATCAGTCTCTCAAGAGACAAAGTACCAGTGGAAGAAAGGCGCATGTGAAGATATCCTAACCTTACTAGTGTTACTTACAAGGGCGTAAGTGCAAAATCTATAAAATGGAAGAAAGGCGTGTATGTGTATTTAAAGTACATTTATACTATCGACTAGTTTTCTAATAAACCTATTGAGAAGAAATAATCTTTGGTAGACGGATGAAGTTAGTCTTGATAAATTTCAAGGTTAGGTTTAGTCTGTTTTACATGACCAATCTCTGAATGTATAATCTTAATTGCACAGTATTGGCCTTCAAAATGAAAGTAGATTTTCATTTGTTAAATTTTCTTGCGAATACGGTTTATTATAAATATATTTATTTATTTATTTAAGAGCTCGCTAAATAGGATGTATGAAATTCTAGCCTTACGAAAGTAGGAAGTTGTGAATATACCTTAAATAAGGGAGATGTGTAAAAAAAAAAAAACTACCACTACAACCCATGAAGAGTCTTGGGTTCAGTACGTGGTAGAGACTGTACTGTTTCTGGTCGGTGCAAGTCAGCCCCAAAAGGGTCCTAGGTCCTATAGGATCCATATTCGGCAGATTGAAGTCTGCAATAGAGCGGAATTTGAACACAGGATCTTCTCAGACAGCGCTCTACCATTAATGTCCCTAGTCTAACAATTTTTGGGATATTCAACAAATAAAAATAACATAGTAAAAATTTTTTTTTTACCATCGATCGAAAACGTAACGATGCAAAAAAGATACAATCGGACTTATCGGACATCTAGATGGTACAATCGATTTTGCCTTCTAACGAGCTATCAGTTAATCATTGTGTGTGCCTAAGAGCAGGTGTTAAGGCGTTCTAAAGGAAAATAATTATTTAGAAGATGAAAATATGTTCAACTATTTCGTCAAAATAGAATATATATATATATATATATTATATAACTATTTTTCTGTAAATATTAAGCAAATAAATAAATAGGAAGTTATGAGGACTCCCCTAAAGAAGTGAAAACTTGTGGTGACCACATAGATTATATTAGATATTATTTAATTGAGTAGTGATCCACATATATATATATATATATATATATATATATATATATATATATATATATATATATATATATATATGTATTATATAGATTGTTTGAATGTATAGTGATAGATGATATTACAGGTATAATTAGTTATATAATATGATTGGATTAGATGTATCCGTATTGATAAGGATAATTGTATTGATTGATTAGTATGTATATTTAATGTATTAACGTATGGAGTTTAATACAACCTAATTCTATCTCTTCAAGAGATAGAATTAGGTTGTATCGTTAGATTGTATATTTTCACCGACTCACCTTTGTACCTTGGCGGGATGAGTATGTATTGCGTATTAACAATTTGTATTCAAATATATGAGTATGTCTCCGTCTAGACCTGCCTTAAAATGTTTTACGTCTCTTCCGACGGACGGCATTACTAAGGATTTTTAACTCTCTTTATAAAATCCTAGGCCACGAACCCGCGAAATTAGGCTTATTAGGTTGTTATGCTTACGTTAGACCACCACAGGTTGCCCCTGTGTCATTCATGTCGCCCCATTGTGGATTCAATTCAATTCCTAACCTTTGATCTGAAGTTGAATTAAAGAAATTGTATAACTCATACACAGGTGTCGCCAGTCTCGAGCATGTTGCTGACGCGAACCCACAAAGTTGATCCCCTACTAAAAAACTACACGTGGCTATGAAAGTTTTCAGTTCAATAAAACTTGTATAATTGTTTTGTGCACTTTGGTGTTCTATCTTTTTTTTCTCAATGCCCGCTCCCTGCCTTACCTACATCCAGCAGACAGACAGATTTAGGTCAGCTGATTCCAAATATTTTTTTTAATGCTCACGTGTTGGTAATATATATATCTGGTAAACAAACACTATCGATATCGATTGAGAACTCGATACCTGAGCCAGCACGCTCGTCATCATATGACCTTTTGACATGACATGCTCCGTCTCTCCCGATTAATTCTACCTCGTTGCTCCATTAGTTCCAATCTATCGCTGCTAACTTCTCAGTTATAATGAGTCACCGTTGGAATGTTAAGGTTAAAAACCAAGTTACATATTAACAATCCGATGTTAGTTCAGTTGGTTGATGTTCGAATGGGTTTTTGAAATAGCCCGATTGAGTGTTTGCGTGGCCGCAATGGAGAACAGGTGTTCTTCTCACAGGTGTTTGAGTGGACAAGTTGGCATTTAGAAATGGCGGAAACTTTATCAGATAAATATAATGAATTGCGAAATATGCAAATATTATTGAATGTAAAACAATTAATTATTTTACTAAAATAGAAAAAAAAACTGCTGCCACAACTAATGAAGGCTATTGGGTTCAGTACATGTTTGAGACTGTACTGTTTTAAGGACGACGGTTGTGCAGGGAAGTTCCGATTAAGCTTCACCGCCAGGTATTTCCCCCCAATCAAGGGTATCCACTTTACAGAGACTGGGTGGCACGCCCCCCCCCCTACAGTTTTTTTAGTTACTGTGGAGAATCTATTATAGTACATAATTAAAGGCAAATCAGGAACATAGCATCTTGAAATTTGCAAATAGGTTCTCTGTATAATTTAAGAAAGAAATTTGGATAATTCCACCTCCAAGGGTTTCTCCCTTAATATAATAGCGGTTCAAAGATTGTATGGAATCCGTTAGTTATGAAGTTAGACATATGAAATTTTGGATGTACGAGTAACTTATAGTTAAAAAAAAATTAAATTATTTATTTAAAATGGTCTGTCACGAACCTTTATGTGGTAGACCAAATTCCACGCGTGCGAAGCCGCGGGCAAAAGCTAGTCTATCTATACAATATAAATGAATCGCCAAATGTCTTGCTAACCGCAAAACTCGAGAACGGCTCGACCAATTTGGCTAATTTTTTTCTTCATATTTTTGCTAAGGCGCAAAGAAGGTTCTTACGAGAGAAAAACCGTAAAAATTACGAGGGAAATAATAAAAACAACACTTTTCTTGATCCCTTAATAAATAGTGCAGTGAGGTCTATTGTAGAACATTTACAAATTTTGTTTCATCAACACAATGAATTGAATACATTTTGTAAAACTGCACTGGAGATCTTAGGCGATCTGGTAATCAGAAAGTTGTAATCAGAGCTGATAAAACTCCTGAAGGAGAACATGTGAGATGTTTTGAATGCACCAACAATCGATGAAGTTGCCATTGTAATGTTTGGAGAAAATTTGGAAGCCTTTTGTTTTAGGGAAATAGGGTAGAACAACGTCTGCCGGGGCAGCTAATGGTTAATAAAATAATTTCAATAGCATCATAATATTAATGCTTTTTATATACCAATATCCAAATTTTTATATTTTTATCTTACATGGAACATTCAAATGCTTCTAAGGAAAAATTAGTTTTTTTTTTTAGTTATGACATTGTTCTATTGAAGGTGCGATATATTCAGTGTTATGACTTTTACAGTAGGTCTTGTTTGTCAACAAAAAAAACCGTCACATATGTGATATATATAGATATAACTGTTTTATTGCGGTGGTAAACTGTTACGTAATAATTTGAGTTTAGTTAAGCAAAGTTGAGTAAACCATGAGTTCTTGTATTGACATAGATCATACGCATAATTTATGGATGTTAATTGTTAGAGATAATCTTACTAATATTATAAATGTGAATGTTTGTATGTTTGTCTCTCTTTCACGCAAAAACTACTGAACGGATTTGGATGAAACTTTACAGTAATATAGGTTATACATTAGAATAACACATAGGCTATTGCAAGCGCGGATTTAGGGGGAGGCGCATGGGGGCACGTGCCCCCCTTCCAGTTTTTTAGGTACTGTGGACAATCCATTATATTAAATATTCAATGGCAAATCAGATGATAATACTTGTTAAAATAACAGAAAGAACATGTCTGAAATTATTGTTTTGATATCCTACTAATATTATAAATGCGAAAGTTTGTATTTATGTTTGTTACTCATTCACGCAAAAACTACTGAATGGATTTGGATGAAACTTATTAAGTAAAGTAGGTTATACATCATAGGCTAGAGCAAGGGAAGATTTATGTGGGGGCATGGGGGCATGTGCCCCCCCCCGTTATAGTACATAATTAGAGGCAAATCAGGAACTTAGCATTTTGAAATTTGTAGATAGGTTCTTTGTATAGTTTAAGAAAGAAATTTGGATAATTCCACTCCAAGGGTCCCCCTTTAATATATGTAATAGGGGTTCAAAGGTTGTATAGAATCTGTCAGTTTTGAAGTTAGACATCTGAAATTTTGGATGTACGAGTAACTTATATTTTTTTAAAATAATTAAATTATTTATTTAAAATGATCTTTCACGAAACTTTATGTGGCAGACCAAATTCCACGCGAGCGAAGCCGCGGGCATAAGCTAGTGATAAATAAATAAAGAAATAAAATAGGCCAACCGGTGAACAGGGCCCTCCTGACGTAAACAAATGCAAGTTGTTTATACACTTTTTGAGGTCATCGACTCAACGAGTCTACGGCCAGTCTCATAATGTCGACTTTTTTTTTTGTTCCTTACACTTTCACAATCCGGTTTTGTCAGCTGTGTCGCCTTCTTTAGTATTCAGGAAGTCAACGGGCCTGTGTTGATCATAAAAGTTATTTATGAATTAGCAATAATATTAGTAATAAAATCGGTTTTATTCTTCTAGTTTCAATGTTGCTGTTAACAAAAGAGCTTAAATTGAGTTATTATTGTTTTGTTTTTTTATTTATTTAACCTCATTTTATGCTGATATGGCTTACCGGATGAAACTCTATGTGAGCCCTACATTTTGCCGGCAATTATTCCGCCGGTTGTCGCTTCGAGTTAAGTCACAAGAAGTGTTAACTTTTCATTCGTTTCATTTTTAATATTTTCCAAAAATACAAGTAATCATAGAGCTTTAGTATGGACAAGAGAATATAAATATCGTATATGTGTATGCTTCGGAAATCATTTCATCTAGAAATGAACATTTCAACAAACATACATCATATATACTTCGAAATGTTTGTTGAAACTTTTATTTCTTGATGGAAGGTTTACCGAAATCCACACATTACCCATAATTACATTCTCTTTTTCATACTGAAGCTTACAGTTACTTGTATTTTTGGAAAATATTAATAATGAAATGAATAGACAGTTAAAACTTGTATCTCAACTCGAAGGGCAACCAGCGGAACACATACCGTTTTGCCTATCTAGGTATTATTACGATAGAGATGTTTTAAGAGTACCTGACACTGTACAAGCTAAGGACCGCCATTTTAAATCCCTTTCAAAGTACGGCATTACCAAGGCTTTTTTACTCATTTCTAAAGGTAATCAAAGGTAATAAAAACCGTGATCAATGGCATGATAGGTCGTTATGCTAACCATTAAACCACGGCTCATCCACTATATTTGTTCCAGAAAATTAGCTAGTAATTGTTTCGTATGTTTGTTTCTTTAATACTTACTAGCGACCCACCCCAGCTTTGCTCGGTTAATAAGGTATATTATGCCTACATAATTTTTCTATGTAATGTATTTTTTTTTATCAAGTACGGGCCTCTAAGGACCACGTGAATATCATTGGTTAGGCTTCTTCGGGAGACTTGATTTTCTTTCTTCCCATCTCAGTAAATGTACTTTATTATATAGAAATTATAAAAATAAAAACAAAACCAAATATTTCTTTATATACGAATTTATTATCTTGCATTTTAGATAATTGCATGGGATTAGGCAGCGTGTTGGTGAAACCCTTCGATATTCCAACCCATTTACACAAAAGCTCGACAAATTATATACCTAAACCTTCCTGGTGAATCATTCCAACTATTGGTGAAAAAACGTCCGAGGACTTTGGTTTATAATATGTATAGATTAATATTATTTGGAATAAGTGTATAGTTGGAAATTAATTTTGCATAAAGTTGATTGTTTTTTTTTATTCATTTAAAGTAACTTTATGCTACTAAGGCTATATAAACGTACGATGCTACAGGGCGAGTCCTAAGTTTTGCCTATCCAGGTATAATAACAATATGGATCTTTAACGAGTATATGATACTATGATACTAGAGAGGCTAATAATATAATGATACTGGACAAAAAAAATCCTAAGGTCCTCTGCCGGGCTGCTGGCCCGCAATCTTGGGCATAGAGGTTTATTATGCTGTCATTGCACCTTAGATCAACCATATATCACACTAAATTCGTAATTAGTCTTAATAAAAAGTACTAAAGCAATCCTTACAAAAATATCACTAGAAACGGTTGGAGTATTTTATTGAACGTCTCGATGCGATGTTGCTGCCTCTGATTGATTATCTATTTGGACTATTGAAGTGAGATGTGCTGCCGTTGATCTTAATTTATATTGGAATGATGATTTTTTTTTTTGTTAAGTCATGACTGAACCTGGATTAGCTAAATATTAACTGATAATAATTAAATTAATTAATTAATTAATCCTATCAACTATTTTTCAAATAGTTATTGTACACAATAGTTACTGTACAATAGTAATACTATTATTCATAATAGTTATTGTACATATAGTTCCATACTTTTCTGTTTACATTTCTAACTGTCATTCTACGAGATACCTTTCATTTCTTTCTACATATTCTTGTATTATTTTATCTCATACATTTACTTATGTAACCTCTAGAAGTCCATTATCATACATTTTATATCTTTATTTGACTAGTTTTTCTAAATCCTTCATGTTACAACCTTTTTTTATATGTTAATCTTCTCATTTTGTATCTTCGGTTTACCTCCTCTTTTTTATTTCCCTTTATATTATATTTACTTTTCTATCCTTTCTGTACATTTATTTTCTGTATTTTATTTTATATTCGTTATCTTTAGTTATTATATCTGTCACTATTTTAATTTCTGTTCATTATCTTTAATTTTATTAAATCTGTCTTTATCTTAATTTTATTATATCTATCACTATTTGAATTTCTTTTCATTATCTTTAATTTTATTAAATCTGTCTATATCTTAATTGTATTATATTCTGTCACTTTTTTAATATTCGTTATCTTTAATTTTCATATCTGTCACTATTTTAATTTTCTACATTATATGTCACTATATTATTGTTACTGTACGTTTTTTCTATATATTTTTTGTTCTGTTTGTTTCTCTCTCATAGCCCTGAAGATGACCTACGTCGAAACGTCGGCACATAAATACAAGCCTAGCACTTATTCAGTGTTTTTTTTTTTTACTGCACCCCCCAACTATCTCCTTTCTATGATAATAATTAAAGATTTAATGATTATTTTTAGAATTTTTCTCTAATTCTAGAATTTATTTTTTTCCAATTCTATTTTTTTTTTTAATTTATAATGATCCACCGATATCAATTATCAATAACAACTTACAATATCCAATAAAACTCTAATTCAGGGTGCAAGAAATTTTAACAAGTCTAATAGGCGTATAAAGAAGTCCTCTGGTAAAATTGTATTACTATTTTAATTTCAATACAATCTTAGCAATATAAAAACATTAGAATGTTCAACTATTTTTAAATTATATTCCAAGTCTTTGGGGTCGTTCAACAAGGATTTGAGGATTGCATACAGCTGGATGGAAGCGGAGTGGCTCAGTGGTAGAGCACTGAGTTGTCATGCCGGAAATCCTGGTTCAAATCCCGCTGCAGGCAGTTACATTTATTTACTTTTTATTTAGTTACTTTTATCTGTTTGCGGCGGGAGATGGATCATATGGGATCTAGGACCCTCTGGGGCTCACCCAGCCTCTATAAAATATTATAAAATTACGGTATCCGAAACAAAGGGGAAAAATCTGGCGATTGAGTGTGATCTAGGACGTCACCTCCTTGCAGAACCGTTGTCCATGAAACAATACAGTCTCTACCATGTACTGAACCCCAGACCCGTTTACGGTTTTGTAGTAGTACAGGCGTTTTTTTATAGCAATATATTTTTTCGTTAGCATTTCGGAAACTATATCTTGTTATTCTTTTTATTATTATTAGAGCAGCCTTTACGAAACTAAAGTTCAATAAAAACACACTCACACTTTGATGCACATACAGACCCGCCATCTATAAGCGTGTTCTAGAACTAGACGAGAGTAAGAAGTCATCGGATAAGGACAGACGTAGGTCATTATCCGGAGGTAAACACCACGACTGGCTCACCTGGCCTTGAGCTCACTAACCAAGCACCTTCAGCTTTGGCCTTCCACTGACATTCATTCACTGTTAGTTTATTTGTTCGTTCCACCGTAATATATTTGTTCTTCAAAATTAGCTTGTGAATGTTACTTATGTCATTATTGTTACTATTTCATTATTGTTACTATTTCATTATTATTACTATGATATTTATCAATGTAATAAGAAATTGATGTCGTATAAGGTTGATTATTTGTATGCTACTTGTTTATTAGCCGGTCTGCCGGGACTGTTATCCGCCGTTCTTTATAACCTAAACACTGATAATTCTGATATTGATAACACTTACCTATTTATTCATATCAATGGAAATTGAAATAAACAAAATATAATAATAACCCAATCTAATTTAGAACCAAGACTCCCATAGCCACATTCCTCTTCTTATATAAATATTTTCTCTAAACTTTCGACGAAAACATCTCTATTTCTAGCTTGGGCAAATTCTATTTGATGAACTTTTTCACATAATTCATCTTGACAATTATTCCAAATTTCTGGAAATTTTTCACAGCTTCTTCTTTTGAAGAAGTTCATTCATTAAGTGTTATTCTGTTCATTTTAAATAGGCAATAACAAGAGGAAGAAGGCAAAAACACTAAAAGAATAATCCATAAAACGATCCACACGCAAATAATTCAAATGGAACGAGTGTTTAGAAGAAGTTACACGAGATAAGGAGGTTTCAAGGAGACTGGCTAATACACAAGTACAGTTTAATGTCTTAAACAAGTTTGTTTTTAAGTTCGAATTTTCAAATGAATTTTAGGGGGTTTCAGGTGACAAATATCTTCTCCCTCTATTGCTACCTCTATATTAGCATACAATGAAGAAGTTATGGAATCATTTCCTATCAATATTAAAAGCATTTTGCTTTTCGATGAAAAACATTATTTATATGTATCTTACATTTGCTAATCCAGTATTCTAGGTTTAGTTGATGATTATGAATTGGGTAATAGGTGCAATATCAAATTTTGTCATACTTAATGCAATGGTGCTTCAAATGTCAGAGGTTAAAAGAAAATAGATATGATGTACAAGGGACATCACATATATAATATCAGTATACGTGGAACAGAAGAAATGAAAATGATATCAAAGGCAGTGAAGAAAGAATTGAGATTGAAGTATTAATAAGTAAAAGATAGATGCGGTTTTGCTTTCCAACCAAGCGTCCAATAGACCTTTGTGCGAGTCGCTATCAAATGCTCCGTCAATTCTAATGAAAACCGCAGAGGGTTTTTCCATTACCTCGAATACGATTGTAGGAAATGATATTTTTTATTACATGACTCTAATTATGAAGTAATTATTGTATATTAGAATATAAACAAGAACACCTCTAATTGTACGACTACATAATAAGTGCTCTGTATAAGAGAGAATGAACCCGACATTACAACAGCTGTGTGTGAACCAATTTTGTTATCTAGATCTGTAATACAAAGCAACAGTGGAACAGATGCTGTGGAGTAGCAAAATTTCATTAAAAAATAAGGTAGAAAGTGCTAGGGTCACAGACATATCCCTTAACATAACCCACGTAAGAAGATCGTAGCAGTATAAATGCATCTTTGAGAGCAGCAAGACAGAATTTTCTCTAGGTGTTGAAAGAAAGACGACTCAGACGATATAACCGTGTGTGACGTATGAGTGATACCAGAAAACATGGAATATCATAGATGGAAGGGTCTGCTGATGCAGAAGTTTGATGGAGAGGCCTAATTGTTAATTGTGGTTTAACTGGTACTCACAAATATGTATAATATTTTTTACTGATCTACATTACAAATGAAGGAAACTAAATTTTAGATAGTTGATAATAACCTATATATTGTCCGAAAATTTAGTAACGACATTTTGCGAAATCGGAGGCGGAGCTAGGGAGGTTGTTGGGATTAGTCATTGGTTATCAACGTTACGATGTATTATTGGTAATCCAGGTTATACTTCTGTATCATGAAGTGGGGTGCTGATAATTATAAGCTAATAATTTTTAGCCATATAATGTTAAAGCCTTTAATACTGTAATATAAGAAAAAGGGCGAGCTAGGTAAGAAGAGGAAAGGCATAACGTCTCTATGCGCGGCTAGCAGGAGGCGAATTCTGCGCAGGTATTTTTCTAAATTAAACTATATCGAATGAAATCGTTTTCAGAACAACAGTTTTAATTTTTTTTTTGTTTAAGCTGTGTTTATCTCATCACAAATATTTCGGATGAACCAACACGAAATTTCAGAGGAGTTAGTAATAGTGGAACTGGCATTATTTCAAAAGCTATGCTAAGCTAAGACAAGAAAGATAGATATCAGAATTGGCGAAATTCGAAATTTATGCATTAATTTTCAGCTTTATTAATGCATTTGAAAGCATAAAGCAATGTTAATTGGCAATAATATCAATAATTAACCTTCGAGGAGCTCAGAGGTGAAGAGCTGCAGGGGGTTTACGTTTCCCCTAGTCCCGGAGCTGAGTACGCTGCGCACTGCAAACAGAACAGAACACTGTACACAAGTACATCACAGTACACAGGTAAGGGATAACTCATAAGTACGAAGACCTGATGAGTGTTACATCTACTATATATCACTAAAAAATTAATAATTGTTAAAGATATTTCATAAGAATAACGAAATAAAAATTTCTTTATTACATACTTACTTACATGTTTTCTTCTTCCGTGATTTCATCATTATATTCTGTTTCGATCATTTATGTTGTGTATGGAGAATGTCTGTAAAACCTCTCGGTACATGTCTTTCTTTACCTCTTCTATCTCTCCTTTGCAGGAAATCACCTGTAGGTGCCTATCCTCTATGGTTCTTGGCAGATACACATAAACACATGTATCTCAAGGATTCTACCCCTGTGATTTTTGATCCTTCTCTGTTCATTTGAACTGGGCCATAATCCACTCCCTATCTACCTCCGCTCCCCGAGGATTCTGGATTCCAACCACGACCACTACGCCAAACGACCAGACAATGCAAGCATTCCTGGTCACCATGACAACTCTCATGAGCCATCCCTGTAGTACCATTTTTATACAAGACATTTAGGCCTGAATGGTCACATGCCTGGTTTATCCCTGTCCTGAAGCTAGGGAAGCTGCCCTATCTCCAGAGTAGGGGATGGTGCTGTGTATCCACTGCGGTTGTTGGCAGTCACGTTGATGGCCTTATTGACGGACGTCCTATATACTTGTTTGTTCATCATTCATGCCCATCGCCTGTTATTATTTAGCCACGACGTTCTTCGGCGCCCTTAAGAACGCATACCTTCTTTTCCCGTTGCAAAATCAGTTGATTAGCTGTTGTTTTTCCTGGATGGATTTTTCCTGATTTTTACACTTCGTGTAATTTCCATGTTTTTATTCATACGTTGAATGATGGCAGATGCATGAAAACCATTTTTGGATGGCTTTCCAGTACTTATGTATTAGATGGTCTGCAGGGACTGTTATTCGCCATTGCTAATAACCTGAACAATGATAATTCTGATACTGTTGGAACCTACCATTCTTATTCATATTAACCCTCAAAAGGTACGGTGGGGTTAGGGCTGACCACAAGATGCTTTGAAAATGTATTTTTATGAAGAATAAAATCATGGGAGCGGAATGGCTCAGCGATAGAGCACTGAGTTGCCATGCCGGAAATCCAGGTTCAAATCCCGCTGCAGGTAAGACTTTTATTTAGTCTATTTGCAGCTGGAGATGGATCATTTAGGATCTAGGACCCTCATGGGGCCCACCCAGCCTCTATAAAATATTATAAAAATTGGGTACCCAAAATAAGGGGAAAAAATCTGGCAGTTGAGCATGCCCTAGGACAAGTCACCTCCTTACAGAACCGTTGTCCATGAAACAGTACAGTCTACGGTATGTGAGGACCCCACCGTACCATTTATGTCCTCTCAGCTCACCGTACCATTGGAGGGTTAAAGGAAATTGAAATATAATAGTAAAGTGATAATTCTAGAGCACTCTTCCGACGAAAACATATATATTTTTATTCTTATCAAAATTTATTTGATGTTGTTTTTCACGTAATTAAGTCTTTGAAATTATTTCGAACTTCTGAAAGTATATAGCATATTCTTCTTTTAAAGACGGCTACATCTAAAGTGCTAGTATGTTCATTTAAAGAAGACAAAAAAACAAAAGGAATAAGATAAAAACACAAAATTAAATTTAATAATCAATTTCAATATAGAATAAAATAAAAAAAAAATAAAAACGCAGGTATTAATAACTCAAATGAGACGAGTTATAAAAAGAGGCTACAGTAGATAAAGAGGTAGGTTTCATGGGTATCGGCTAATACACAAGTACCGGCTTTCCTATGTCCAGTTTATTACTGTTTTTATCTTCTCTTCCTTTTAGATTGTAACGATAGGTGGAAACTAACGAAGGTTGGAAACTTTGTTTATATTGTAATTAATCTTCTTGTTGGCATTTATTTTTCTTGATGTTTCTATGCCAGTGTTCGTTATTCTCAAGAATCTGAAAGAACGGGGAGAAATATTGAGCTAAATGCCTGTAACACTACAACCCGTGAATGGGCCTGGGGTTCAGTAAATTATAGAGATTCCACTGTTTTTTGTACAAGGGTTGTTTCAGGAGGTGATTTGTCCTACATTACGCTTAACCGCTAAATTCTCCTTCTTATTATGGGTACTCACTTTTTAGAGGGTCTCTCTATCTCTCTCTCTCTCTCACTCTCTCTCTCTCTCTCTCTCTCTCTCTCTCTCTCTCTCTCTCTCTCTCTCACACACACACACACACACACACACACACACACACAAACACATAATAAATATCAAGCTGGAGAATAACAACTTTTGCCTAATATTCTGGTCGTTTTAATCGACTACTTAATTAAATTCATATATTACATTTAAAAAAAACCTTTTGAGAACTGTGAGGATGGAAGAGTGTGAGCGAAAGTGTGATGATGAGTCGAAGAAGGTCGGCCTTGGAGTTGAAAGGATCAAAAAAAGAAGTCTGGGCTACTGGGGCTTATGTACAGTCCATATATCACTTCACTCATGTTTATATACATTTAAACATAATATATATGTGCACATGATGTGTATGTACTAATAAACATTATGTATGTGTACACATACATTATTGTTTCGTTCTCGTTTTCAGAGAATGAAATATAGTACATCTAGTTATTGTAATAATAATACGGAGTTGGAAGGTTCTATAGTGCGAAAGGAGGATTTGTACTTTAGTTTCGTACTAGGCAAAAAAAATCTGTGCTATTACAACCCTTGAAAGGGTTTTGGGTTCAATACGTGATAGAGACTGCACTGTTTCTTGCACAAGGTTGTGCAGGGAGGATATGTGCCCTAGATCACACTCAACCGGTTTTCCCCTCTTTCGGGTACTCACTTCATAAAGGCTGGTCGAGCCATAAGAGGGTCACCATTCAGGATCAATCCGAGCCCATTTACTAAAAAATGTGTACCGCTATAACCCGCTATGAAGGGTTTTGCGATCAGATCAGATACGACCTATTTGGTATATAACTCTTCTCTGAACAAAATTTGACTTAACTACTTAAACATCCTCATACAACTGAAAATACAAGAAACCGCTCGACGTTTCAGGCTACTTCAACGCTTACTAGACAAACGCTCTAAGCTCCCACTTAACTACAAAAGACTCATCTACATGACCATCATACGACCTATTCGGACTTATGGAGTAGAGCTCTGGGGCTCCACCAAGCCATCGAATTCCTCTCGTATCCAATCCCTACAATACTAATAATGACATAATGTTCATTAACATTTATGCAAATTCAAAAACAAGATATAAATAATATAACTATATACTAATTATTATTTTTATTAAATTAATATTTTGTATTGATCCTGTGCAGCCCATCGTATTGTTTGGAGTGCAACAGTTATTTCAAACTTTTGAGTTTTCACTTCTGTCTGCAGTCCTAATTTTATTTTTTAAAATGTTTAGTGAACCCGCTATCTATCCTTTCGTAAAAACCTTCATTTCCACACAAACCCTCTAGTTACTAACCTTACTTCCTCTTCAATTCCCGATAATCCTCCGAGGCGTCTGAAAAGAAGATGGCCACGTGACCTGCTTGAATATTCTAAATCGTCCCAAAATGTCGTATCTGGAGGTGATTTTTAAAAAAATATATTGGGAAGATAAAAAAGTCACAAAGACTCAAACGAGTGGATTAGGAAAATGAAGAACCACATGAATGTTTTTGTTGTCCAAAAACTCATCGATAGAAACCGCGGTGTAATTAGAAGCATTGTCGTGATGCAGCACCCACGTGTTTTCGTATCCAATCCCTAAAATCCAAAATCCTTCGTAAAATCCTCAATGCTCCTTATTTTGTCAAAAATAAAGTCATCCATAACGACCTTAATGTCCCATTTGTTGCTGAACCCGGTATCTATCCTTTTATAAAAAACATCATTCTTACTCAAACCCTCTAGTTTCAAACTTAGCTTCCTCTTCAATTCCCGATAATCCTACGAGGCGTCTGAAAAGCAGATGGCCACGTGACCTTCTTAGCAGAACTTGAGTACTATCAGTAGGTAGTTTCTCTACTTGTCATTATATGATGTCATTATGTATCACTTAGCCTATTTACTTGTTATATTATTGTAATACAGTTGTAAATATCAATAAATAATTAAATAAAAAAAAAAAATTTGTTTCAACACCAAAGTCAGTATTTTAATCTATCAATACTAATTATACACATAGATTAACATAAACACTAGATGATATATTTATTATATCGTTATGAATAGAAAGAAGGGAACAGTTAGGTTCAATGTGTCGTGGTGATAGCGAGCCTGGAGCGGAAAGTCTAATAGCCGATTACGCAATGGCTCAGCTGTTCGCTCTAGGGCTCGGCGAAACTACTACACCAAACTTTTATATAAGTACTCATTCTCGGACTAGGGTCGCTGATATCTATGTGAGTACATAAGCGCTGGCAAGCTATCTACTATCATTCCGAGTATATACAATGGTGTTTGCTCTGCCAACAGTATAGGCAATATATCGTTGATTATCTAAGTTGGATTCCTAGAATCCAAATATTATAGATTTTATCACGAATATTAAGACTTGTACAGTTCCTGGGCTTAGTTACGAACGTAAAGTTCCAGGGCTTAGTTACGAACGAATTCCCAAACTGTTAATAAATGCTATTTGTTTGTTTATTTCGTTTTTTCGTTTCGCGATTTATCGTAGATCACGCACAACTGTCACATCTATTTAACCAATAGATAGAGGCTGGGTAAGCCCATGGATCCATATCCGGCTGCTAACAGATAAATAAATAAATAAAAGTCCTGCTATGCAGACCTTCGGTACAGCAACTGATCGCTCTGCTTTATGTTCATTTTCTATCTTACTGTTCATTCTCTTTTTTATCATTGCTTGGCATTACCACCTTTCAGTACACTTATTCTGTACGTAATCTTTTATTCATATATTTCCTTAATATCATATCCATCACTTTTTCTTTACTTTTCAATATCTGAAGTTATTATATTCTTTCTCGGTATTAGAATGTTTTTTATAGTTAATTTTGTTTTGTTAATTTTTTTCTATCATAGCCCTGAAAATGGCCTACAATGTAGGTCGAAACGTCGGCACTCATAATAAATAAGTTTTTCCTATTTTGTGTTATATTGACTGCACCCACATACTATCTATATCCCACATTATGATCTTCCAGTCAACTATTTTCCTCGGTACTTGTGTCTTAACGCAGCCCTGGTTACTTTTGCCGACTTGTTCGCATGCGCGAGCAGTTACATTTTGTAGCTATTACATTTCTAACAGTTACCTTGTATTTATTGGGGTTAAAAAACTTTTATTTCATAATTGTTCATTGTTGTTTAATTAATTGTTCATTATTATTATTATATTCCATTTTTCAATAAATTCTTTTGATTTCTAATTGTTGATAATTTGTTAACCCCAATAAATACAAGGTAACAGTTAGAAATGTAATAGTTACAAAATGTAACTGCTCGCGCATGCCAACAAGTCGGCAAAAGTAACCAGGGCTGCGTTAAGACACAAGTACCTTTTCCTTTCTACCTCTGTAATACTACAATACATGAAGGATCTTTTTGGTTCTGTACATGTTAGAGATTGCACTGTTTCTAAGACTACGGCTGGGCAAGAGAAGAGACTTGTCCGTGATCTCACTCAACCGACAGCTTTTCCTAGCCGGTAGGGACCCACTGTACATGCTGTGTGTGCCACAGCTAGATTTGAACCTGGGACCTTTAGCACTGAACTACATTGCTCTTCCAAGTGATATATAAAATATATAAATAAATAATGTTATCTTAATTAGCCAGTGTTAATAATGATAATACAAATAAGATTAGTTCAAAGTTATAAGGAATAAAGTCAATACGGACACAATCGAATATTCAATATATGAATTATAATGCTTTGGATTGAAACAAATAAGGCTCATATAAAAATAGCCTGTAAGGACAATTTCAAAATTAATGAAATTGCCTTTAGTATCTTGAGCCATGGCCTCAATTGGTCTGTGCGAGTTCTTTGTTTTAGGTCAACACTTCCCTATTTACAATGGAATGTCTTCTGTAACATTTGTATTGATAGATGACATAAGAATTTAAGCATTTTTTAAAAATATTAATACTCAAATTTCTATAATTATAAATGTTTGAATTTTATTATATTCAGTAGGGAATTGATTATCAGAACTAAAGTCGTCGACTCTCGGGATATTCAAAAGTTCAGATTGAAATTCACTTTAAGACAAAAAATTGCCAAACGATTGCCATATTTTTAAAAAACAATTTTTTTTTTCATTCTTTTGTACGCAATCTAATTATAAAATCACCAGTAAAAATATATGAATAAGAGAAGAAATTTGCCATATTATATGGCATTAATCTTGGCTTTCTAGTTCTGGCAGCTAAGCCTCAAATTAATTATAACTTCAAATCAAATTTTAGAGATAATGTTATTCAAACTTATTTTCTACAAATTCTACAACGTCGACTTTCCTTTAAACCTTTCTCGGGAAGCGGGATCGGATAATCGAATGTTCGAATAATTGACTTTCGGATAATCGCCGCTAGTTTACTTTTACATTCTTAACATTTAACTATTGAGTACGGAGTGCTTTCTTAAAATTATTGACTCCATTAAAATGGATGCTAAGGAAGGAATGTTAAGTTAAATCGGGGATAATAATCTACTAAAAGAAAGTAATGATTTTATATATTTAATAAACAGTATATAATAGATGTACTATAGATATAATTTGTCATATATGGGTTGCTATGTGATATTTGCCCAGTTCCAGAGGTTGGTTGTGTGTTTACCAATTTACTAATCATTCAACTTAATACCTTAATGAAGCCATCATATTATATGATCATATCATGATAATCATATCTACATAATTACAATAAATATACTTTATTAATAAAATTACCTATTTTGAATATAATATATTATGAATAATATATAAATGTATGTGTATATATATATATATATATATATTAGCTTTTGCCCGCGGCTTCGCTCGCATAGAATTTGGACTACCGCATATAGTTTCTTGACAGTGCTTTTTAACAATAATTTAAAATAATAAATAATTTAATTATTTAAATAATTTAATTTTTTTCACTATAGGTTACTCGTACAAAATTTCAGATGTCTAACTTCAAAACTGACGGATTCCATACAACCTTTGAACCCTTATTATAATAAGGATGGAATTATCCAAACTTCTTTCACCAACAAAGGACCTATCTGCAAATTTCAAGATGCTAAATTCCTGATTTGCCTTTAATTATGTACTATAATGGATTCTCCACAGTACCTCTAAAACTGTCGGGGGTGGGAGGGGCACGTGCCCCCCCTGCGCCCCCCTAAATTCGCGTTTGCTATAGCCCATGTGTTATTCTGATGTATAACCTATATTTCTGTAAAGTTTCATCCAAATCCGTTCAGTAGTTTTTGCGTGAAAGAGAGACAAACATACAAACTTTCGCATTTATAATATTAGTAGGATACATATATACTTTATTTATGGTTCTTTTTGATTAATTAAATATATATATATATTTTTGTTTTTTGAAGAAAAAAGATTATGTCTTGGCCGGGATTCGTTTTATAAATTTATGGATTCGTTTTATCGGGATTCGATTCCCGGCCAAGACACAATCTTTTCTCTTAAAAAAAACAACAAAAAAAACATATATACATTTATATATATGTATATATATATATATATATATATATACATATATATATATATATATATATATATATATATATATATATATATATTGGATGTCAGCTGCGCGGAACAGAGAGGACTGGAGGAGACCGTGACTCGTAACCGAGTTTTAGTGCCGAGTTAATAATAAATCTGGCAATTATTCCGTAGGTGGCCGGTTTGAGTGGAATCATAACAAGTTTTAACTTTCCACTTGTTTTCCTTTTAATATTTTCCCAAAATACTTCTTCTTCTTGATCTTGAGAATGCTTATCAAGGGAAATGTGTATACTTCGGTAATCATTTCATCTAGAACGTAGTATGGAGGGAATGTAAATAGTTACTATAATTACTGGTTGTTTGTTTGTTTAATCATTTGACATCACTTTAAGCTGATATGGCTAATAGGACGATGCTATAGTGCGAATCCTATATAGGCAATAATTAGAATAGAGATCTTTAACGAGCACCTGACATCGGATAGGCTCGAGACTGCTATTTTACGTTCCCTTCCAAAGGACGGCATAACAAAGAATTTTTCACTTCCTTTAATAATTCTTAGGGCTGCGAAGTCGCGATCTTAGGTACAGAAGGTTGTTATTCTGGTTTAATCAGTATTTAGATTATCAAGTAAAATATTCCTTCCAATTTATCAACTAAATTTAAAATATAACTGGGATAAACACAATTTCATCATTTAGCATACTATATTGCATAATTACTCTGCAGATTGCCGCTTCGCGTTGAGGCACAAGATGTAACTAGTTATTCGTTTTCCTTTTAATAAAACCTGTACCACTACAACACGTGAACGGGTCGGGGGTTCAGTACATGGCAGAGACTGTACTGTTTCATGGACTTGTCCTTGTTTGAAGGAGGTGACTTGTCCTAGGTCACGCTCAACCGCCAGATTTGCCCCCTTGTTTTGGGTACCCTATTTTTATAATATTTTATAGAGACTGAGTGAACCCCAAGAGGGTCCTAGATCCCGTATTATCCATCTCCCGCTGCAAACAGACTAAATAAATGTCGGCATGGCAACTCAGTGCTCTAAGGGGCGACCTGTGGTCTAGTGGTTAGCGTAACAACCTACTAAGCCCAAGATCGCGGGTTCGTAGCCCGGCAGGTGGCCCTAGGATTTTTTAAAGGGTTTAAAAAATCCTTAGCTACGCCGTGCTTCGGAAGGGACTCTAAACGGGGGTTCCGAGCCTGTAGGATGTCAGGTACTCGTTAAAAATCACTATCCTAATTAAACCTGGATATGCAAAATTTAGAGCCCACTGTAGCATCGTCCGATTAACCATAGCAGCAAAAAGTTACGTCAAATAAACTAACAACAACTCAGTGCTCTACCACTGAGCCACTCCGCTTTCCTTTTAATATTTTCAAAAAATACAACTTATCATGAGCTTCTTTAGTATGGAAAAGGGAATGTAATTATGGGAAATAAGTATTCTTCGGAACGTTTCAACAAACATGTATTATCTATACTTGGAAATATTGTTTGAAACTTTCATTTCTTCATAAAATGATTACCGAAATCTACTCATTATCTATAATGACATTCAATTTACCATACTAAAGCTCACGATAGCTTGTATTGTTGAAATATATTAAAAATTAAACGAATAAATAGTTAAAACTTGTAACTCGACTCGAAGCGATGACCTACGGAACAGCCCCTACCCTATGTTAAGTGATTCCTCGAGTTTCTATTATCTCAGCGTTGCAGACTTGATTCTTAAAAATAAATAATAAAAACACAAAAGTCCGTCTTCTGCAATATTACTCCTTTAATATTTAACCATATAGTTGGAGACAGCAAGAAACGCTGAGCTCAATATGATTTTGGGAACTCGGATATTCATTTCAAAATTATTTCTGATTATAGGTTTCTATGCGCCTATACATCATCGAGTTTCAGCAATTGCAAGAAAAAGTAAATACAAAATAAGATTCTTTATATTGTTGCTAGTCCAATTAACGTCACTTTGTGCTGCTATGGCTAATCGGACGATGCTACAATGAGAGCTTTAATGTTGCCTATTCAAGTTTAATTAGGATAGTGATCTTTAACGAGTATCTTACATCGTAGAGGCTCGGGACCCCCGTTTAACGTCCCTTCCGAAGGACGGCATAACCAAGGGTTATTAACTCCCTTTAAAAAATCCTGGGGCCACCTGCCGGTCTACGAACCCGCGATATTGCGTTTAGTAGGTTATTATGCCATCTACTAGACCACAGGTCGCCTCCTAAAGAAGGTTCAGTGTATGCAATTGGTAGTGTTTGTCGATCTCATTAATTACCGACCTGTTTTAGGTAGGTATTTGCCTTTTTTCTACTTCAGTAGTAAAGTCCAAAAATATAATTGAAGCAGGAGAATAGAATAAGGAAAAATGGCAATAAAAGGTGGACGGCATTTCTTGAAAGTCTTCTATGATCTCATCCTCACAATCTTAAAGTTCAAAGAAACAACAGTCATACGCCAAACTTTCTCATAATCTTGATTTTAGATGTAGTCAGTTTAAAAAAATAGTACGAAATTTAAACAAACACTAAGAACCGTTTTAATAAAATGGCATATGAAGCAAGCTGACAACTCAAGCACAGTAAAAAAATAGTAAAATATTAGTCAGTATTTTTGTATGACTTTTCGCAAATTTTGAGAGTTAAAATATGTGATGTAATACTAAAGCCATTGTGAGAAAACCTTTAACTGATGCCTGGCACGCATTCCCACTATTAGGGTGAGCGAAAATCAAGAACCAAGTTAAAAATCAACCTATATTTTGTGAGTGTTCCAAGAAGAGATCTGAATCGTATTCGTTATTATGGAAATAGATTATATAGTTTTACAAATTTATTTTCTAAATATCGCTATAACTATTATATAATCAATATAGTATTATAGAATCTTTTCAGAATCTCAGGAACGATGTATTTTGATAAAGTGGTTAGAAAAAATGATAATTAGAATTGAATAGAAAAGTAACTTTATTCTAGGACTAAACCACGTTAGAATAAAAACTTGAAGAGAAACAGTATACAGCAGAGTAAATATTAAAAAAAAAATAATTTATATATTATATTAGTAACAAAATACTGAATAATGTATTACACATAATAAAAATCTACTGAATCGGCAAATTGGCTTAAATACAATGTACCTACTATAAGCAAAATTGCTATTGTTATTAAAAAAAAAACATAAGTTGTTTTGGTAGTCGGTCCTTTATTTTAACTTTTGAACTTAAAAGAATAAATTATACAATACAGAATATTATATTATTAAGTACTTTATCATAATATATAATCATCAGTTAGAAAAAAAAAGGAATTTTCTAATTATTATTCTCATTTAATCTACATAAAATTAATGACTATGTCCTTATTAGAATCATTGTTGACCCGGCAGGATTAAACCGATAATCGGTATAGCGCTGATTTCGAGGACATCTTGTTTTTATTATTGCTAATATATGTTTGTTATTGGTTATTGTTACTATATACTCCGGAAGCGGAGTGGCTCAGTGGTAGAGCACCGTGTTGCCGTGATGAAGGTCCTGGGTTCAAATCCCACTCGCTTGATGACTATTTAATCTGTTAAGGACTAGAGATGGGTCCTACGGGATCTAGGACCCTCCTGGGAATCTCCAAGCCTCTATTAAGTGGGTACGCAAAATAAAGGGAGGGGAATCTCGCGGTTGATCGTGATTAGAACAAACCACCTGCACAACCGTTGTCCAAGAAACAGTACAGTATCTACCATGTACTGAACTCCAGACCCTTCATGTGTTGTAGTGGCACAGGATTATTTCTTTAATGATTAAAAATTCCTTAATGTTTATTAGCTAAAGTTTTTGTTCACTGTTTGTCACACTGTGTTCCGGTTCGAATCCTACTTAGGCAGGTTGAATTTTATTTCGTTAAATAATTCCGGGGAATGATTATCGACCTTACCATTCTTGTTAGATATATCGAAAACCTGCATCAGGGATCGGCCATATTTTCTTTTACGCGAACAGTAAAGGACTTAAAATACAAATAAATAATATAATATAAAGTAAAAAATAGCCAAGTGAATCACATTTATTAAATAACACAGGTCTGCAAAAAAAAAAACTTTTTAAAAAATTGTTTTGATTTAGTTAACTGATCTTTATGTAGTTCTTTGCCCTGATTTAAAAAAGACATTGGTTTTTTCTATAATTTAAGGCTTGGCTACAAAATAAAGTTGAAGTTTATGGAAAAAGTACAAAAAACGGAAATTTTGGATTTGTTTTTATTATTTTAACATGAAATAAAAGCAAACAAAAAAAAAACAAAACAACGATACCTAGCTAAAATGAGCATAAAAAAGATGCACATGTGTTTTAAAGTTATTATAAGTCTTTGTAAAAACGTTTTAATTTTCCATCAAAGCTTCTTTTGGTACTTTTTCGTCTGTGTTCTTGTGAATTTTCCCTTTTTAACATCCAACAGTAGTTTGCCACCATGTTTTGCATGCATTTTTTTTATATCTTGATGGAAACGGCCTCCTTGTTCCTCACTTACAGCCCCAAGATTTTCTGGAAAGTAGTCCAGATGTGTGTGAAGGAAATGAAATTTGACGCTCATGTTGCAGCAACATTTTGTAGTTTTGTAAGAATTCGGCAACCAAAGTTTTGTAGTTTGAGTCTTTTTTGTATCCAAGAAAGCCTGTTACAAGTTTAAATGAATTCCAGGCACTTTTTTCTTCCATTTCCATTTTAGTGACAAAGCTTTCATCTTTTAAAAGTTTTCTGATGTCAGGCCCAACAAAGACTCCCTCTTTCAGCTTAGCATCGGATATACCAGGAAACTGTTCTCAAAGATACTTGAAACACTCTCCTTCTATGGGAAATGCTTTCACAAACTGTTTCATCAGCCCCAATTCGATATGAAGTGGTGGAAGTAAGATCTTTTTAGGATCCACTAAACTTTGTCTTTCAACATTTTTAGCTCTAGGAATAAGAGCCTTTCTGATTGGCCACGTCTACTTGGCATAGTGTTGTTTCCTGTCACGGCTATCCCATTCACAGAGGAAACATGGTAACTTTGTGTAACCACATTGTTGACCTAGTAACATGGAAATAACTTTCAAATCCCCACAAATGGACCATTATTGGTCAGAGTAGCCGAGCTTATTTAAGAACATACTCAAGATTTTCGTAGCATTCTTTCAAATGGACTGAGTGTCCCCAGGCACAGAAGCATATCGCTTACCATTGTGAAGAAGTACAGTTTTCAAACTCCTTTTTGATGAATCGATGAAAAGCCACCATTCCTCTGGTTCATATGTGATTTTGAACATTTTCATGATTCCAGGTACATTGTTACAGAAAACTAGGTCAACCTCTTGTGTAAAAAAAGGGACAAATTCGTTTTCTCTAAATAATACTGTTAAGCCCACTAGTTAAATATGCTCGATTTTTTCATCGCAGATCTGTGTAATTATGCGTGGCTCGTATTTATACAATCATTATTTAATTTAAAAGATTGATGATGTTCTAAAGTAATTAACTGTTTTTTTTGATAATGCAATGCAAGTAAAGTATTTTTTTCATTTTTTTTTTAGACGCGATGATTATGATGATTATTGTTTATAAAATATCGCCATTAATAAAATATGAAATTCTGATTATTTTTTAATGTATATAATTTATTTAATCATTTGAGAGTGCAGCCATTGTTTACGAAAATGCAAGCAGCATAGAGAGATACTTACGTACATGATTTAAATATTTAGTTAGTTCCTGTGAAACGATTCTTTGTTAGCCCGAATTACAAAGAATATTAATCTTAATAATATCCAGGCAATGCATTTAACTCATCAACCTCGCTGTCTCGTACAAGGACAGAGTAATCGGTAATTACGATTTTTTTGATGTTTACCAAATTTTTTGAGTACATAATCTTCAGCGTCACATCGACTTATATAATATCATATCGATAGTCTTTCAATTATATCGAAATATCGATAGACTATATAATATACCGACTATATTCTTATACCGCTAATCTATATCTATATATAATATCTATACAAATTATAAAATAAAGTCCTCGGCCGCGTCTGTCTATCTGTTCGCGATAAACTCAAAAACTACTGCACGGATTTTCATGCGGTTTTCACCAATAGATGAGTGATTCACCAGGAAGGTTTAGGTATATAATTTGTCGAGATTTTGTGTAAATGGGTTGGAATATAATGATAATTGCTGGAAGTGTTGGAAAAAGTATAGCCGCCTGGGACGTTTCATCGAAGATGCTGCCTAATCACTTTGAGTTATAACGAAAAAATGCATGGTGGAATATTCCTCTTTTATAGACCTACATAAAAATCCAGGATAGCATATATCTATCTTTTAAGGATAGCTTACTACACCTATTTTATCTTCTAAGGAATTGATAACGTACAATGAGGTATTTGGAAAGATATTTAAACGAGTTCAGTATTAATCCTTATCAACTTATATACTTTAGTTACCTTAAGTATCTCATGCGCATTATTAGAATATTTGGGTCTGTTTCTAAGTAATTAAGATTACTTATATGAAATTACTCCATATGCTTGAGAAATTGAACATGTAATGAGAAGTATGTGCAAATGATATATTAACAAAGCCTATAATGATTGGAGGAGAAGGTCTTAGTGTTGAAATCGATGAGTCCTGCTTCTCCAAAAGGAAATATAATGTGGGGAGGATTTACCCGCAGCGATGGGTGTTCGGAGGCTTATGCAGGGAAACTAGGGAGTGTTTCCTATCTTATGTCCCATGTAGAACAGCTGAATTGCCGATTTATATATTCTTATTTCTGGAAGGCCTGTAAGGGAATAAATCAAATTGAAGGCATGAAGTGTAAACATTACGTTGTTAATCATTCAAAAAATCTCGTTGACTTTAACACAGGAGCTCATACCCAGGGGGTGGAATAACTTTGGGCTTCAGTCAAACCAAGAAACAAAAAAGAATGCGGTACGAGTAGAAATATGTTGGATTTATATTTATGCGAATTCATATGGAGAAGGTATATATAAGAATGTTTATTTTCTAAGATTTTAGAAAGAATTGCAGATTTTTATCCACGAATTTAACTGCATTCGTTTTGTTTTGAGGTTATTTATAAATATACAAATGTTTTTAAAGAGTATTTTATTTAATAGCATAAATAACAGATACCTAAATAATAGTATGCATGCGTTTTCCGAAACAGACCCGAATATTTTATACTATATAATTGAAATGGTTATCTTAAGGGTTATCGTGCATGAAAATAAATTCGTATATAAAGAAATATTTTATTTTGATTTTATGTTTATATCTTCACGATAAAATACATTAATATACTTCATGTAATGTAGACATGTTACATTTAAATCTAATCCACATATTTGACACATCAAACTGATGGGATCCTACAACAAACAAAATATGTAGGTTAATATGCCCTCCCTGCTCACCCACTACTAGTGCTAAACCCGGGGCGGGTCGGTAGTTCTTACGAGTATATAATCTTCTATATACTTTGTAATGGTCTTTATACTCACCGAAAAAGGTTTGAATTTGAATATGAATATTAAAATACCCGTGCTTGGGTTTGCGGACGATTTGCTACTGTTGGGCGAAGACGCGGAAACTATAAAACTGAATACAGAAACCTGATAAATGCAGCTAAGGAAATAGGGCTGGAAGTAAATTCGGATAAGACTAAGTATGTGGTAAGTAGCAGGAATGGGGGAGATTTTGGGAATATTGTTTTAGCAGGGAATAAGTTTGAACATGTTGAGAAGTTTAGGTACTTAGGGTGTATATGATAACTAGAAAGAATGAAATTTAAGAGTAAATAAAGGAGGGATTAGTGCGGTATCGACATAACAAAGCTCGCGTCTTTTGTCCCGAAATCTAAAAATCAAAATTTATAAAACGATCATCCTTCCAACACTATTTTACGGCTGTGAAACGTGACCGCTAACACTGAGGGTGAAGGTATTCGAAAATAAGGTGTTGCGCAGAATATTCGATCCAAAAAAAGATGAGACCACTGGAGAATTTAGGATATTACACAACGCGGAATTGCGAAGCATGCATCCGGTCAATATTATTCAAGTGATAGCGTCGCGAAAATTAAGATGGGATTGTAAAGTTGTTAGGCTGAGTAACGAATTCCTAAAAAGTTGATAAGCGCTGTGCCGACTAGGAAGCGCCTGAGAGGTAGACCGAGACGTAGGTGGGAAGATTTAAGAGTCATCTGGCGATTTGGGTTTGGATAGAGGACGGTGGACAGAGGTTTGTAAGTAGTGATTGGTAGTGTCGGCATCGAGCCTTCGGGTTCACTAAGCCTTTTTATTTATTTATGGTCTTTACAAGAAGCGCTTTACTGTACCACTCGCTTGGATTGGTTTGAAGATTAACAGCTTGAACTTAGTCATTAAAGGTAGTAAAGGTACGTTTACGCCTTCTGTAAACCTAGGCAAGGCAAACGCCAAACACAAGCGTAAACTTGTTAAAAGAGGTTTGTGTGTTTTTTGGTGTATAAAGCCGTTTAAATACCTAAAAAATACACAACGGCATCATCAACACCTATTCCTTTATAAAATGTTGGTATGTCTCTGAAATATAAATAACACACGCTTTCAAATAGGGCTATGGGGGAAATTTAATAACAATTTGAGATATAATTGAGACGGTAGGCAATTTGCTTTCAAAAATTGAAATACCAACGCGATGGTAGCTTCGTTTTCACCAAATGCCTTCAATAAATTTGGGGCTGGTTCTAATTTATTTATTGCTGAAAGGTAATATTACATTCTTCAATAATATCTCTAAATTTAAAAATGGAGTTACAATATTGGCATGAAGGAGATGACAGTATTTTAATAATGTGTGTATGAGTGAGCAGAGTCTGATGCGGGTCAGGGCAACCTCTTCTGTACGGCTGCTGCGGCAGGATGAAACCATGCGCTTACTGTCTTATTCCTCTTATTGTAAGGACAGCTTTCTTACCACATGGCTTGCCATCTCTTTGAAGTTTCCATTTTAAGATTTTTACTTAGTTCTGATCCTAGTTCATAGTTCAATTATTTCAGGAACAAGTATTGTATATAACGGCCGCTACGGGCTTTTTGTCAATATTAAAATTAATAACAAACTATTAACGGTTGGAAACATTTACTTGCCCCCTGTATGTGATATGGATACAATACTGGAAGAACTATGTAACACTATTACGGAAATATTAATCAATTATTCGAACACTTACTTGTTTATCAATGGTAACTTATCTTAGAATCTTCTGATAACCAAAGTATCCAAGCTATACTCAATATCGATAATGTAGATAAGTTACATAAAGTGTATTATTACATGATGGGAGTTCAAAAAGTGATAATTTGTTTTCACACTCTATTTTATATTAAGTGTTTAATAGCACCAGTAATTGTTTATTCTTTTATCTGTTATTTATGTTTTGAAAACCAGAATGTGTTAGTAAATTTTATTTTATTTTTTATTGAACGGTACAACTGTAATATATACATCTAGTACAATGACTATAAGAATAAATAATACATGACAGGACATGTAAAGACACTACCCACTGGCAGCACTCTAATTACATTTCTATAATAGTTGGTCCCGAGGCCATCTTCTCTTCACACGCCTAGAAGGATTGTCCGGGATGGAATTGGACGCAAGGATGGAAACTAGTGGGATTGGATGGGCCTGGAGTTTATCATGGAATGATAGTGATCTGGAATGGGCAAGTTTATTCCGATACTTTGTTTTAATTGCCACAAGTGTTGAAAATGCTTTTTCGCACAAATAGGTGCTTGAAAAAGGCAAATATAAACGAAGAGCTTCCCGTGATACACTAGGATACACTTTGAAATATTTTAACCAAAATGAAGGTTTGTCCATTATATTAAAGTGGTCAATTTTCTAAACATTATGGTTAATTTAGAATTTTAGAAATACTACTTAAATTTAATTTAATGTTCATCTTGTCTCGCGCCTCCCCTGACATGTCCTCTCACATGGCACGCGCCCCAGTTTGGGAACCGCTGGTCTAGTATATGTTGAACTAGTCGGAAGCGTCTAGCTGTTTCTTGTCTTTTCAGTCTTGTGTGAGGGTTCAAAGTAAGACGTTTGTCGAAGTTGAATTTTTATTTTTATATTTGAAATGATATGTACGTAAATTGTAAATCATAATATTGTAATTTATAGCCAAGCTGGGCTCTATTTGTTTGGGGAAGCCCCAAAGACAAATAAAATGTATCTATCTACTCTACTAATGTATGTATCTATCTACTTAGTTCTGATGGAATGAGAACAGTGGTGGCATTTATTTCTCGACCTTCGGTTGTAGTAACAATCATTCATGTTTTTCCCAACACGTGGAGGAAATTATTTTATTTAAATACGCACACAAAAAAATAAAAATCAGCATAATGAATAAATGTATTTAATTGTTTGTTTACAGGGATTACTCAATTTAAATGATTGAAGGTGTGCCAAAGTATTTACTTATTATAATTCAATGTAACAAATAGTATATTCTTCCACGGGTCTTATTAATCTTCATATACTTATGCTTTCATGATAATATTAAATACAGATTATATTTTAATGTGTATATTTTTCTTTAATCACCCTAATCATTTCTGAGTAAGGCCATTGTGTGCCCTAAAGACGCAAGCAATATACATTTACTTAAGTAAGTGCATTGAATATTTATTTAGTTCTCATGAGGCGGTTTTTTTGGGGGGGTTTTTTAGGACTAATTTTAAAGAATATTAATTAATTGTGTTATATATTTTTCTGAATGCTTTTAACTCATCAATCTCGCTGTCTCGTACAAGGACAGAAGAATGATCGTCAATTACGGAATAATCTTCGTGGCTACGTATTTTAGTTTTGGACTCTGAAATTTAAATATTCGTATATATATATATATATATATATATATATATATATATATATAAAACATATCAAGAAAATTATCAAACATTAATCACTCAATCGTATAAAAAAGTGATGTAACATCTTATCGGTGTTGCCTAGCGACTCATAGAGGAACAGACATTTTACTTATTAACTGTTTTTTTTAAATCTATATATATTTGTATTAGATTAATTTATTGATATTTACAATTGTAATAATATTACAGCAAGTAAATTTGCTATATAAACAAATGACATGATATGAAAAAAAAAAAACTTGTGGAGAAACTACCCACTGGTAGCACTCCAATAAAGTTCTACAGTATTAGGTCTTGAGGCCATCTTCTTTTCAGACGCCTTGGAGGGTTATCAGGAATAGTATGGGAAGCAAGTTGAGAGACTAGCGGATTCAAGTGTGTATGGAGCTTGTCATGGGAGGATAGGTATCTAGTTTGGGCCAAATCAGCAACATATGGGATTTTAAGATCATGATGGATGAGTTTGTTTGTGGCATAATAAGGAGCATTCAGGATTTTACGAAGGATTTTGGATTGTGAGGATCGGATACAAGATGAATTGGATGGTTTAGTAGAGCCCCAAAGCTCAACTCCGTATGTCCAAGTAGGTCTGATAATTGTCATGTACATGAGTCTTTTGTAATTAATTGGGAGCTTTGAACGTTTGTCCAGTAAATGTTGAAGTAGGCGAAAACGTCTTTTCTTGTCTTTTCAGTCTTGAATGTGGATTAATCTATATAAATATCTTATATGTTTTCAACTTACTTCAGCAAGAAAGGGCAAGCAAAATATCAATCATTGTTTCTAGATACTATCATAAATATGAGGAACAATTATGACATTGGACATTACAGCTAAATTTGTAAGGAAAGTCGTGTAATATAATTTTCACTGTTACAGGTCATAGTATATTATTATATTATATATTCTCCTATTGTTTCCCAGAAAAATGGCCTTTTAGCGTGACATCTCGCACTTCAGTACAAGACCTTAATAGTGTTCTTAAAAAAAAAAAAAATTAAAGTGGCCGTCATGAGGACTACCGACAGATGTGTAAACTCAAAATTCTGGAATAATTGTGTTCTTTTTTGAATTTCTATATCGATTGTAGCCTGAATCAATTCAATTTCAAATTATCTTCACCGAAGAACCTTATCCCCGTGTTCTCGCAATTTTTGCGATGTATAGGATCGGTGAAGAGAATGGATTTGTCTGATTGGGATACGACCCCTGGTAGCTCAGTGGTATAAGCACTGCTCCGCAGAAGCAGACGACCCGGGTTCGAATCCCGGCCAGGGCAAATCTTTTCTCTTAAAAACAAGGATATTAGTATCAATTGCCCAACTATTAAACGAACTGTGAGTTAAATATAATTATTGTCATATCAATGTAATTCTAACCTTTAAACTAAAATCATTTAAAAGCAAATATACTGCTATGTAGGTCGATGTCTTAGGTTTAGTATGTTGCTCATGTGAAGCCACAAGTTCCCCCCCCCCCCTACCAAAAGACGCTAGTTGCGGCTAACGAAGTTTTTACTTTCAAAAAATGGATTCAAATTCGACTCATATCTCTGGTCGGTCAATTTTGTGAAATTGACTTTTTTGTCTTGGCGGGCTCATAAATGCATTTGCTAGATGTTTGTAAATCGACATAATTGTACTTATGAAATTTGCCACTGGAGGGAAGATCGGTCGTTATAACCTGCAGGCTTATTTACCTTTCCCCCCGGCAGAATAACGACTCATTTGTTCAGTTAAGTGTGCTCTCCGTTGTCCGGAACGATATCGAGATATATATATATATTTATCATGGAAAGAGGATTAAAAAGGACCAAAAGATCAGGACCTATTTATGTTCCTGACCCATATGTTTCAGAAATGCCCCCAAAAAAAGGGTGAGCTCTTAAAAGTTAAAGAAATGGGTTCTAATGATTTTTTGATTTTAAGTCACTTTCTGACAAGATGGCCTTTAATTTTATGAAGGGCACAGAGGGAAACATTTTTTTAAAGGTTCTAAAGGTTTCTGAAATAAAGCAAATTAGGTGAGTGATATTTTTCAGTATAAAAATAGTTTTAAGGAAGTAGATTGGAAAGAGCTCAAATTTAAAAAAAAGAAATCAAGTGCTCAAGAAAGCCTTTCTTTAATACCTGCTTACACCAGGAAGATTTCCGTTCCAGAAAAGAAGTTAAAAGACTTAATTAGTCTGATGAACAATAATATTATTCCCTCTTTCTACAAGCCCTTTTATGGAAGTCTTAAATAATTTTGGTAAAGGTTTTTCTATAATTTTTGTAAAGAATTTTTGATAATTTTTCTATATTTTTTTTGTTAAATAGATTTATACTTTTCATACTATTTTGATAATTTTTGTTCAAATAAACTTTTCTTCATATTTTTACTTGTTTTCCTTACTCCTATAACGACAAAAGTGTAAAATTTGTGATGCATTTTCAGAAGAATAATGACGTATTTACATGGTACTGATTTGTTATACTGTGATACTGGTATTTGTTATTTTATAAATTGAAATAACTTAGAAGCTGCAATAATAACCCACGATGTTCATAAACTACTCTAATAGAAGAATTAAACCGTATCTATAGGCCATTCTATTAAGACAAATTGGAATTATTTGTCTTTTGCTTGTACTGTAAAATTTCAATTTTTGCAGTTGTGTCATTATACTTCCGGAGCGGCGATACATAAAAGGCAGTAAATTTTTTTTGGAAATCTGTCGCACGTGGCAATATCCAAGTGGCTGTGACACATTAATCCAATTGAGCTAACTCGAGTAGCTTTCTGAATTGAAATGACTGTCCTTCCATTCGTCCGTCCAATCTAGCTCCATCTGCGAGTCCACCTTGTTGTTAGCGTAGCTCCAGCGGACGGATATCGACAATGATAAGAGCCTCCATGTTGCTCTTACGTTCTCTGAATGATGAACAAACACTATTTGAAATAATCCATTTCCAATGCTTTCAACTTCATAATTTTGTATATAAAAATTTGTTTATTTTCCGTTATTATTATTTTTTTTCTCCGTGTTGTTATTTACGTTTTTAATATCGTTAATAAAATAGGCAATTACGAAATTACAGATGTAACAATTGTAAACTTTTAATTGTTCAACCATCCCTTGCCCTTCATAATGTAAACCAATTTTTTTTTAGCATCTAAAGACTGTTGTATTCATAAACTATAATATTCTATGTATCCATGGTAATCACTGAAAACATCTAGCCAGAAGATTCCAGCAATTGTTAGGTTTTCTTCATTTACTTATGACCTTATTAATTTATGTTTTTGTTCGAATGTTTAAACTATTATCAATTTATTATACATATTGTGGAAACTTCTGACCAGATTTTTTCAGTGGTTGTCATAGATACATAGTCTGTAGACTATTGCAGTTTAGGGATATGACAGTGTGTCTGTAGATTAATGTGTAATTGTAATAAATTCTAATTACTTAGTTATGTATACCATTTATGTTTATTGGAATACACCGTTTGATATTTACGTATATTCATAATGCAACAGATCTCAGTTAGTATTATTATTATCTTGATAATAATATTTTTCAAGTATAATATATATTTAATGACTGAATACAACCAGTTGACTCAAGGCTAAGGAATAATCATGAGCTAAAGTGGATCTTAATGAATGGCTTTAGAAAATCCCACAATTATTTTAATAACGGTCTTCTCGTCGACGCCATTATGACAGGATGGTGTATTTTTTTTTAGAGTAGTGTGAGATTCTTTTCCGATGGAAACATGAAAAACAACAATCAATACATTCAAATTGCGATTACTGTGACAAAAAATAATCGTAATTAAGAGCCTCAATTCTAATTACAGTAATTGTCAGAAGTAATTGCAATTCCTTAAACTGATTACAGTAATTGTAATTGGATATTACAATTACTTCATGTAATTGTTCTTTGAAAAACAGAATGTTTTTTATTTTTGACCGTTTAACTGTTTTTCTATTGAAAGTATGGTCCATTTTCGCACATGTAATTGGAGATGTAATTAAATACTCATGTAATTAATTACTGCCCAACTCTGATGCAAGGTATTACGATTCAGTTTCAAAAATTTCACATGCATTTAAAAAATATAATAATACATGTAAGTATAAGTATCGAATGATGTATTAATATTAGAGAGGAAAATAGTTGACTGGAAGATCTAATGGAGGATGGAAATAGTTGCAGTCAAAAAAACACCAAATAATCCAAGACTCATTATTATCACCTACCAAGTAGTTGCTCGAAACGTCGACACAAATAAAAAATAAGTCTTGACATATTTGGTGTTTATTTGACTGCAACCCCAACTATTTCCATCCTCCGCTATATTAATTTATTTATGTTTTAATTTACTGAGGTACATTTTATTATTGCATTTGCATTTTATTGTTGCATATGCAATCGAACATAAAGATTCGGATTCGTAAATAGGTTTAAATGTGTGAATATACCAATGATAACCTAGTACCACTTCAATCCTTGAAGGATCTTGCGTTCGGGACGTGGTAGGGACAGTACTTAGACAACGGTTGCGCAGGGAGGTGATTCTTCCTAGATCAATCTCAACCGCCAAGTTTTTCCCCCAATTTAGGATATCACTTTTTAGAGGCTGAGTGAGCCCAAGGAGTGTCTCCAGATCACACAGGATCTATCCTCGGGTGTTAACAGATTAACGCAGGACCTTCGGCACAGCAATTCAGCGCTCTACCACTGAGACACTCCGCTCCCTTTCCCTAGTAGTTTAACCTGTTGAACGGAACATCTCTGAGTTCCATAATGACGGCTATCTGTGTAGAATGTCAGAATTTGCATATTTTTTTTGCACATTCTACACAGTTATTCAGTTTGCATAACTAAGCGTAAAACGCTGTATACTTTCGAATAATATGAGTACGGGCTTCGCAATTTTCCCAACCACTCATTGTTTAAGATGCGAGTAGCCTTACAGTTATGGGTAAGGTTATTTGATTGATTACTATTGGTACATGGTACACCCCTTTCATTTCATACGATAGGGGCTAAAAAAAAGTCAAAATTAGTTATAAAACATTTATTTTTCATTTGTCATCGTTTTTGAAATGATAAAATCAGTCTTTATTTATTTCATTTTTTATTTTTTCCGTCCGTTGAATTTTTTTATGCTAAAGCAAAGGGCGGTGAGGGGTTCCCGAAGTGAAGTACCCGAATCGCGTACCGATACATGACGGAAGATGTCACTAAGACTTGTGCTGAACCCGCCCTTGCTTTTATCAATAAAAGTGTGAAACAAGGCAGTCGAAGTATGTTCCGTTCAACGGGTTAACTGACTCATTTTAATCAAACTACCTAATTATAACTAGTTGCTGATGATTGATTTACATAGTGACATCATAGTTTAGTTATTTGTGGAGCGTCTTGGAGCAAGGTTGCTGCCACTATTCGACGAGTCTGTTTGGGCTGTCGGTGTGAGATATCTGCACTATGTTCTCTTTGACGTGATTTTCTTGTGAAGTGATGTCCTGCGGGGATGCCGAAGTAGGTGAAACGTCGACTGGTCGTTATTTTTCCAGTATTTTGGATACTCAAGGCTTTTTCTTGGGGGATTTTTCTTATTGCAACCTAGTCATGACTGGATATTGTTAGTCCGTAAATCCTTAGCACTGGTTCAAATCGGGTTCGCAGCCTGGCGGGTGGGCTTCGGATTTTTTAGAGGTCATAAAAAAATCCTTAGTTATGCTGTCCTTCGGAAGGGATGTTAAATGGGGGTCCGGATCCTGTACGGCGCCAAGTACTCGTTAAAGATCCCTATCCTAATTATACCTGGACAGACAAAATTTAAGACTCCCACTGTTGTAATTACCATAGCGGGATTTTTTATTTTTAACCTTTGGCGTGGCAACTCGGAGCTCTACCACTGAGCTATCCCGCTACGCCTAAATAAAGGATACCGAATTTACAGGACTAGAAGAATGTACAGGGCCCATCTACGGCCTCAGACAGATTAAATAATTTAAATTTCACAGCCAGATTCGAACCTGTGACATTGAGCCGAGGAACTCGGTTGTTAACTAGCTACTTGGCTCTCCAATAAACGTCTAAAGAAAATTGTATTTATTATGTTTTTGCATGTACAGTTAGTGTCATTAATTTTATTTATACTACATTAACTGTAAACAACAAGATTTATTTTTACTTCATAGCCTAAAAACGGAGCTGTGCTCAGTTCAAATTAACTGTTTTACGTACTGGCCAATTTACGTACTGGTCAATTGCCGTGTTCGAATTTTGGCATGGAGCTTTAGAGTTCTGATGGAATAGCAGCAAATCCAAAAATTCCACGCCGGATTACATTCTAATTACCGTTCACGATCCATTAGTAGTGGAACGGTCGGGGTAGAGTGATCTTCAGTGACTTCCTAAACCATTGGCGAAGGTGACAAACCTGGAGATTGCTACCTCCTACCATTATTTACTGTTTTATTTAGTCCAAAATATTCAATATCTCAAATCAACACTAAGTGGGTATGGAATTATGAATGAGGTAGGTAAGGCAGATAGTCTTAAATCTTTAGCAATAATATTTATTATTTTGAATTATAAATACTTTTAATTTCAATTTAATTTAGCACTAATCGGTGCATAATATTTTTGGCTAACCTATCTTTAGCTAACGCAAATAGATTTGACAGTTTCCCTACACGTGAACATGCAACATATAGTTGCCCATGAGAAAAACATGGATTTTCCAATTCTAAACCACAAATGGACATTGTTTGGCCTTGAGATTTATTTGTAGACATGGCAAAAGCTAAACGAATTGGAAACTGTAGCCTTTTGAAGAGTATGGTATAATCTGACGGTAACATTGGAATACGTGGCAACAGGACCACTTTTCATTTAAACTTCTCAGTTAAAATGGTTGCTTCAAGAATTTTTCCGGTGATCCTTTTGATGACCAAACGCGTACCGTTGCACAATTGAGGTGGATTCAAATTACGTAGGAGAATAATAGGGGAACCAATCTTTAATCGAACATTATGTGGTGGCATTTCTTTTAATAGATGTTAAAGAAAAATAATTAAATAAAAAATATTTTAATAAAAAAAAAACCCCGACTACTGAAATAACCCCATCTTGAGGAATAGAAAATCGTGCGTATCTACTTAAAACATTACAGAGTTGTTAGAAAAAGTTAACGTTTCTTAATATTAACCCTTGGGGAAGCAGTCGGGTGCCATGCATAGATTAAAAAAAAAAAAAAAAGGAAGCCATGTGTCTATTGGTAGGCACCCGATTACTTTAGCTAGTTTTAATATTAAGAAACGTTAACTTTTTCAAACAATTCTCTGATGTTTTAAGTAAATACGTATGATTTTCTATTCCTCAAGATGGGGTTATTTCAGTAGTCGGTGTTTTTTTTTTATTAAAATATTTTTTATTTAAATTGTTTGTCCTTGTAGAAGAAATTTATATTTGAATCGTTCACCAATAAATTATGGGTTAAAGTATGGTTATATAACCTCTTTAGTTTTTTAAGTGATTTTTAACATCATGATCATATGACAACGAAACGAAATAAGAAGTCGATTGTACTTAATATATAATAAAAAAAACAACTATAAATTAAGATGTATGCTATCCTATCTTTCAAGTTGGATCAAACCGCACACGGTTTGCAAATTTGATTAAAATCGGTCCAGTAGTTTAGGAGTCCATCGCGGACAAACAACGTGACACGTAATTTATATATATTAAGATTATATACATTTATATATAAAAAAAAAATACTTAATTTATTAATTTTTTTTTTTAGTTATTATTAAAGAGTATTCAGATTTTTTTTTAAGTTATTATGATTTAAGTTTATTTAATGTATCTATGTAACTAATAATCAGATTTCTACTAATATTTTTATAATTTATGGCAGTTTTTTTATGTTTATTTGTCATGTTTTTTTACATTTTATTATTCTATCAAAGCCTATTGTCTATAAAAATTCATTACAATTATTTTTCGATCTCTACTAATAATAAATTTGTTCTTACATTATTTGATTGTAGATAATTTATATACCTGGTAGACAATCTGACCACCTTACCTGAAATCAAACAGAAAAATATTAGTTATAATTAAAGTATACAATATACAAAAAAATATTTGTATACACACTTAATGGGCTTTATATGCAGTGGTAGGATTAATACTACGTTTATTGGTACCTTCTATTTACAAAAACTCTCATAATAAAAATGCAAAACTAAAATGGTTGATCAATTGCTTAGTTCGTTTCATCTTTGGGATCCCAAGAGAGACGTAACGTGTGCCCGTATCAGCCGATATTACGAAGGGTTGAAGTGGCTTTACCCTTCCTATCGCCGTATTTCCTAGCTTCCTTTCTTTACCAAGTTATCCAATCCCGCCGACTATCATACATTTTCGATCTCCTTCAATTCAAAACCTCAATCCACTCCCGTAACACCCGTTCTCGGCTCTCAGACCTACATACAGCATCCCACCGAACAACTGCTTTTGATAGAGCTTTCCTTATCCGATCGTTGTCCCTTTGGAACTCTATTTCTTTTTCCATTCGTCGTACCAATAATGTTTCAACCTTCAAATACCGTATATTCAATCACCTTATATCCTTACAATTCCCAAAAAAATCGGAAATAACATACTCAGTTTTCAGAATAAAATTTTCTAACTGATAAATGAATGATGTGTTTTTATTTATATATAACTATATTTATATCATTATTTATATATATTTTATTGTTGACGCTTTACTCATCCAGTTAGATATTTTTAAAAACAAGTTATATTAGTTGATATTGTTCATATTTTTGTTTCATTTTCTGCTTTCTTAGTTTCTACTTGCCATTGTAATTTGCATAAATATGTAATTATCTATTGCTTTTTTTCACATTCTCGTTATAAGCGGCAACGCCGCATTTTCTTTGAGCCGCCTAATTTCATGTCGTCAATTATAAATTCAATTGATTGAAGGAAGAAGGTGACATTGAGGTTACCAAAATTTTTATAGTTTAGAGTTATTTCAAATTTTTTTTTTAACAGGAGTTTCCATTAATAGTGCGTTTCCTTAGCCTAGTGATTGGATGGCTTCCTTCCATTATGTCCTATCTAAGGTCCATTCTTCCCGTAGACCTTGGTCTCCCTCGTCTTCTTGTTCCTCTAATTTCCCATTGATAGACTACTTTGGGTAGTCTTATTGCTAATTATAACATGTAAAATATCAGCATGTCTTTTTCTTAATCTCTGATTAAGCATATTTTAATCATCTAATTAATTTTCTGTAGTTCCAATTGGAAATCATAAAAAATAAATAGATTGTTGGCATTTAAAAAAAGAAAAAGTTATCGTGACATAAGATGAGGTCGACGTAACGTGTAGAACTCAATCTATTCTTTGTTGGCAGATCAAGGACAACTCAGTGCGCCTGCCCTTCATAAATAAAATATTATGGGTAATATCAACGAATCCCATGTTATTTCTTTTTTTTTTTTAATTATTATTAGTTATTTATTAGAGAGCATATAATGATACATACTATAACAACGATTGTTCGTTTTTATGGTTGGTTTATCTATTTAACGTCACTTTATGCTGCTGTAGCAAATTGGATAATACTACAGTGGGAGACCTAAATTTTGCCTATCTAAATATAATTAGTATAGGGAATCTTTAATCTCCCCATTTTACATCACTTCTTAAGGACAGCATAACTAAGGATTTTTATTATGGCCAATATACATATAAAGTTATTGAGGAATTGATAACCTACTCCTTCAGTAATAAATCATACTAAATATAAATGATGACCTAGACGAGAGTGCAGCCGGGGCAGCAGAGCGTTCTTATTTCCAGGTGCAGCCGAACTAGCATCACCTTGACTCCCGCCGTCAAGGTTACTTATTATCTTCTTAATATTAATCGATTATTCGTTTCTTACAGGATTTATGATCATTAAGGATTTGAGATTTTTGCCCCCCCCCCACACCACAAGGTCACGGCAAATCAGTAGACGTCTCATTTATATCATGTCCAATTTCGCTATGTTAGCAGCTACTGTCTGCAAATATTTTGCCGCTTCGACAGATTAGGACAATCATATTTTTATTAGAATGCAGATGGAAAAATCCAAGAAAACAAAGCATCAAGTTTATAAAACGTTTAATTCAGGGTTCTTCCGGACATATATCAAAATATATCAGCAGTCCAAACAAAATCATCAATCGCAGACATCAACAGCTATACAAAAAAAACAATCGAAAGAGTTTTCCTGTCTTTGAACGATGAGTCTGTTGGTGTGAGATGTACTGAATTTGATCATCATTGATACTAATTTTTAATTTGGTCCGGATGATATCTCAAATATCCAGTGCCTTAGTGACTTAAGGCTTAATTTTTTTATTACTTCCATTTGTATTATAACAAATATTTTTTGCCTCTTCTTTGGTTTTTACTCACTTTATTTTATATTTATAAATAATACAATAAGCATTAGCAAAAATACAAAAGGGGCTGAGTGGCAGAGCGCTGAGTTGCCGTGGTGAAGATCTTGGGTTCAAATCCCGCTGTTCGGTAGACTTTTATTTAATCTGTTAGCAGCCGTAGTTGGATCCTGCGGGATCTAGGACCCTCCAGGGGCTCACCCAGCCTCTATAAACTGGGTACCCAAAATAGGGGGAAAATCTGGCGGTTGAGCCGGTTCTAGGACAAATCACCTCCCTGCACAACCGTAGTCCAAGAAACAGTGCGGTTTCTACAACGTACTGAACCCATGATCCTCCACGGGTTGTAGTGGTGCAGGTTTTTTTTTTAATGTTTTTATAGTAAAGAAGTTTGTTTTTTGCTATTTTTCGCAGATAATAAGCTATGGAATACAAAATAACGACAAATAAAGAAAAAAAGCTATTAGAAGCAGTACAGCCTCTCCTATGCAATGGATTCAAGACCCTTTATGGGTTACAGTGGTACAGGGTTTTTTTTCTATTAATATAAATATAACAGAAGGAATAAATTTCATAGCTAATAGGGAAGTCTTGGTCTAAAACAAAGAACTCAGACAGACCAATTGAGGTCATAGCTCAAGATACTTAAGGCATTGTCATTAATTTTGAAATTATTCTGACGGGCTATTTTTATTACAGAAATCAAAATCATAGTCAGTGAATTTCCTATTTAAATTATACATTGGTCATTAATAAGTTTTTGGTTTGGTGTATGAGATTTTTTTCCTACGGAATTTATGTTTCAAGACATATATATAGCCGGAGATGGATCATATGGAATCTAGGACCCTCCTAGATCCTCCTGTCCTGTATGACCCAATCTCTATAAAATGTTATAAAAATAGGGTATCCAATATAAGGGGGAGGGGAATCTGGCGGTTGAGCGTGATATAGGACAAATCTCCTCCCTGCAGAACCATTGTCCATGAAACAGTACACTCTCTACCATGTATTGAACCCCCGACCCGTTCACGGGTTATAGTGGTATAGGTTTTTTTTTTATTTTTTTTTTATCGTTTCTATTAGTTGCAATCTAATACGATATGATATTCCACAGGATCCTTGGAATGTGGCTGATTCGACATGCCCTATAAATTCATTATTCATTTAAAACCTGGTTTAAATTTAATCCATAAACATTTTAGACTTTTCTCTAAGCCACTTATGCCGACTGGTATGGATATATACGAAACTTTAGATTTGATGAATATAGCAGTTTCTCAACCATATTCAGTGAAGTGTAAAGGCAGAGTATCAGGATGAATAATACATCGATTTCAGTATGTTTTATTAATTTGTTTTTTTTCAGGATAATAAATAAATCACATAGATCATCGAAAAACAAACCATGTTAAATTCAAATCAAAGCATTTCACTTTCAAAAACTAAATTCCTCTTCTTACTTTATAAGCAATAGCTAATTTATAAGCTACATCTGAATTCCCAATATCTTCTCGAAGCGATATAAATTTCCTTAGAAATGTTATAGGAGTTTATTTGTAACGATTCGTTTCATTATTCACCAATTATTAAAATATTTATTTGATTGTTAGATGTTATAATTTCCCCACATTCAGTGAAAAGAAAGGATATGTGTGACCGAGAAGCGAACCAGGATGGCTGAGGTGGCTAAGCACCACGACGGAAACGTGGGAGACCCGGGTTCGAGTCCCGGTCCTGGTCATATCTTTTCTTTTCAAATAAAATATTTAGTTAACCCGAAGATATGATGCCGATACAACCAGTCTCTGTTAACACACCGGCATTACCGCCTATATAGGTTATATATTATATATTATATTATAGATCCAAGCCTGTATGATTGTCCTTGATGCAATCCTCCCACCTACGCTGCGGTCGTTTACTAGCCAGATCATCCATCATTACCTTTACAAGAAAATATTCTTTATTGTTTCGAATTTACTTCGAGCCCTACTTCTTTATCAGATTTCTTCAACGTTTGAAATTAAGTCAAAGGACAGAATGATGCTATCTAAGTTAAGTCGAGAGCAAAAACAACAAGAATTTCCTGTCTTTAACCGCACCTTTATTTTCTCTACAGTTTCTTTTCTTTTTCCCTTTCTTTAATTTTTTTTTTAGTATAGTTTTCATAGGGCCTGGAGAATTAAATATAAATTTCTTAGCATTTAATGATTTCGCTTATGTATATTCCTTTAATTATATTATTTCAGTTAAGTAACAAACCTAAAAGCCTGTACAACTTATACGTCTTTGATTTAGTACGTGTTAGAGACTGTACTTTTTCTTCGACAACGGTTGTATAGGGAGGTGATTTGTCCTAGTTCACATTCAACGCCAGATTTATCCCCCTATTTTGGGTGCCCACTTAATAATTGCTGGATGAGCCCCAGGATGGTTTGTCATATCCCTTAGGATCCACATCCGCTGCTAAGAGATTAATAATGCTAGCTGCCGGATCTGAACCCAGGATTCTCTATACGGCAACTCAGAGCTCTACATTTAAGTTTAACTATATAACATATATTTCTTATTATATATCGTATACTTCAAGGCATACTCCTTTAACAAATTTGGTCGACGTTTGAAATGAAACATATATGTTTATATATTTTTTTCTGGTAGCAAGGTAGGTCATGTAAATCTTTGTCCTTGCCAAGTAGTCATCTTAAAGGCACAAATCGCTTGTGTGAGATTAGCCAGTCTCATAGTACTATCACCAAGGTACAGCGGCAAGCTGCCCATAGCTCCATAGCAAGGCACTTCAGGTTCTTCAGTGCTCATCCCTCCAGCGAACGCTGGGGCTTAAAGAAAATGGCAAAGATCCATGGACTATAGCAGTCCGGAGTCGGCTGAAGCACCTTACTTATTTTGTCCCTGACCATCTCATGGACCAAACGTCCGAGCGGCTATTTAGCATCCCAGGAAACCACAACGCATTACCCGATTGATATATAAAGGGTAGTGTTATCACACCTACGCCCGGTATTTGTGAGTTGTCTCCAGTAGGCTCACGGGCGTCACAAACACGAGGAGATCTTAGGGAATACAGGGACCACGATCCAAACTCACAACCTTTGAGTTTGTAAGCGGCGCACTTTTGCTAGCACGTTAGGGATAATATAAATAATAAGACATATATTAATTGGTTCTAATCCATTAATAGATGTCAATTACTAGTAATTGGTTCTAGTAGCGTGTTCAGACGCAAAAGGAGAGCACTTAGCTTTGATTACACTTACAAGGATAAACCGGCCATTGAACGATCACCGCAATTAAAAAGTAGCATGTCCTATTTTCGCTGCGACGCACAGTAGTTGAATGGAAGAAAATACTATAGTTAAGGTTAATGGAAACCTTTTTCTGTTCATTATTTATAAAAAAAAAAAAAGAAAAGCAAAAAAAGAAACCTAGACCCCATCATGGCTAGCTGTGATATATGTTTTTATTTCTACATTGATTTAATTTCTTTTGAATACCAATATTATTATAGAGGGAGCGTTATGTTAACACTCATGCATGGACCATATGAGATCTATAGACTGTCCTGTGGATCACCCAGCCTTTATAAAGTGGGACCTCGGACAAATCACCTCCCTGTACGACCATTGTCCAGTCTCTTCTGCGTACTGAACCCAAGACCCATCATATAATTTAATAATGTTTGATATTTAAGGAAATAATTTTAATTATTATAATCATTCAGTAATTCTTTTATAATTTTTTTATTATTTGCTATAATTTTTAAATATCTTTATTTTTTTTTTAAGGGAAAAGATTAATAAAAAATTATAGATAATATAATGATGTAAGTTAATAAGATCCAATTAAATTAATGTTCCATCCGTCCTTCAGAAGGGACGTTAAACGGTGATCCCGAGCCTGTACGATGTCAGGTACTCGTTAAAAATCCCTATCCTAATTAAACCTGGATAGGCAAAATTTAGAGTTCCCAATGTAGCATCGTCCGATTAGCCATAGCAGCAGAAATTGACGTTAAATGAACAAACAAACAAGTAATGTTCAATGAACATTCTTCCTCGTGTATACATCGCAAAATTGCGAGAACACGGTGATCGGTGAAGAGACCGGATTTGCCTGACTGGGAGGCGAACCCTGGTAGCTCAATTGGTTAGAGCACTGCCACGGCGAGGCGGACGACCCGGGTTCGAATTCCGCAGGATGTGGAGGAGGACCTTCGGACGCTGAGTGTCGGCAGATGGAGAAGGGTAGCCGAAGACAGGTTGGAGCGGAGGAGGATCACTGAGGAGGCCAATGTCCTACAAGGAAATAAAAGAATCGCATAAACTATCGCTGTAGGAATGTTTTGCTTTACCAATACCCAAATTTTTATTTTTTTTTAACACATGAAACTTTTAAATGCCTCTTTTTAAATAATAGGTTTTTCGAGTTATGATATTGTTCTTTTGAAGGAGCGATATGTAAAATAAAATATTACACTGGGATCACTAAAAAACTTTTTTTTTTATTTGTATTTGCTTTAATTAGAGCCTTGATTTTCTCCTATGCCCTAAACTAGAGAAAATGCTTAAAATATAAAGCAGGATCCTGAGGAGTATATATGGGTCCAAGAAAAAAACAGAACGGTTAAGATCCAACCAGGAATACAGGGAGATGGAAGACCTGGAAACCGAAATAAGAATGAGAAGACTAAGATTCTACAGGCACATGGTGTATCTGAATATATCTAGAATGGACCAAAGGAGACTTAACAAGAAAAAATTGACAAATTTCTTGAATACAAGAGCGTAGGAGGGTATGTAAAACAAATGAGAGAGAAAGCAGAAAAAGAACAGGCAAAGACTGCTTAGTTAGAGATCTAACGGAAAGAAATTAAAAGAAATCAATGTTCTTGTGGAAAATTTGCGTGGTCAGAGGAAAGGAAGCAAAGCCACGCAAAAATACTGGGAGAAAAGAAAGACGAAAATGAGAAAAAAAAACAACTGATATTCGCGGGCTCTTAAATGGACGTTTCGTGAAGAAAAAAATAATAAAATAAAATTAGTTAATAACTCTTAAAGGTTTACAATGGATTGCATCCAGTTAAAATTAAATCCGAAACAACATCGTTACGATTACATTATATTTAAAATCTATCATTATTAATCTTATCTTTATAATTAACAAAGAAATAAGGAGGTCAATGAATTGACGTCTTCAATTTTTTTTTTGTCTGAGGTTCACACGAACTCTTCAAGTTATCAGCTTGTGTACAAACGCTCTGAAAAGCGAGTACAGATGCACCAAAACACGTCCTTGGCTACTATCGATGTTTATCATAAATCGAACTGCGTGTCATATTATCGATAGCAAAATAATCGAATCGGATAAAGTTGACATGGCCTATTTGATCTGTCATATAATTGAGGCAATCATTTAGAAATCAATATAGATATGACAAGTTGAAGAATTTAAGGCATTTTCGGGAATGAAAAATCCGATTAATTAAGGAAGAAAATTTTCGGTTTTATAATAACTGTATAATAAAATTCTTCTACAATAATTTATAAACGATTTTTTATTTTTATTAATTTATTTATTGAAATTTACAACTGTATTATGACGATGCAAAAAGTAAATGGCAGGAATGATAAATAATGGTACTGATAAAGGCGAGTAGAGAAACTACCCAGTGGTAGCACTCAAATAAACAAATTCAACACAGAAGGTCACGATGCCATCTTCTTTTCAGAGGATTATCAGGAATTGAAGAGGAAGCTAGGTTTGAAACTAGTGGGTGTGAGTGGGAATAAATTTTATCATGAAAAGATGATATCGGATACGGACCAAATTAGTAACCAATAGAGGTATTATCGTCATTACGGATTAATTTGTTCGTAACAAAGTAAGGAGCATTGAGGATTCTGGATTCTAAATATTGAATATGAGAGGGATTCGATGGCTTAGTGCCTCAAAGCTTTTTTTTTCAAAGCAGTCCAGATAGCTTTATAATAGTCAAGTATATGAGTCTTATATAATTAATTGGGAGCTTAGAGCGTTTGTCTATTAAGTATCTATTATTGATATTAAGTCTATTATTGATGTAGCCTGAAACGTCGAGCGGTTTCATAAACGATTTTTAAATTTAATGTTTACCTATTTTAAGCAGATTTCGCTATAATAATTTTGCGATCCAAATTTTGATATATGACATTGTATTGCAAGAACAATTCTTTAAATAAAATAAAAACGGACTAATTTTTTATTACCAAAACATGTTATAAAAAATTGAATAATTGGTAAAGCACCTAATATCCGATAACGTAAACATAAATGGAAAATACTATAATTTAAAATTAACGACCAGAGGGTGGGATATGAATAACAAGATAATACAATAATAAATAATAGAAATAAATAAAATAGCAAATCATTAGAATGATGCAACCAACTATTAAAGATGTATTCTTATCTTAAGAATATTAATTTAAAAAAAAATAGAAAATAATCATTCAAGTTATCTGTTATCTTGACTCCAAGAAAAGATATGACAGGATAATAGCAAAGATTAGCCTCATTTAACCTGCTTTTATTTCTACATTAGTTTTATTTATTTTAAATATTTATATTAAAATAAACAAATATTTAAAATAAAACTAATTATCTATCTATACTACTGAAATCACCACTGTTTCTGTATCTGTATTTATTCGGAAATACGTGAGATGATTAAAGCAAATTGAGACCTATAGCGATTCAAATTTGATCTTCCCCTACAAAAAAAAGTTTCAAGAAAACAGTCATTAATTTATTAAATAATAAAAGTAATAAAAATTCTATTGAAAAAAAAATTTAAATAGGCAGTTCGACATAAGTGAAAACTCAAAAACATTGGTTTAACTGTTCTTTTTTTTATTCAATTATAGTCTGAATCATTTAAATTTAAATTATTAACATTAGTCTGGTTTTATACTGACACTCAGAACAATAATTAGATACATTTCAAGTACTAATGCCCGCCTCCCAGGCGGCTTTACTTTTTCCTACATTTTCGCAAATTATCGTTATATGCCAACACATTTACACAAAACCTCGACAAATTATATACCAAAATCTTCCTGGTCTCCAGCATCTATCTATTGGTGAAAACCGAATGAAAATCCGTGCAGTAGTTATTGAGTTTACCGCGAACAAACGCGGCCGAGTCCTTTGTTTTATAATACGTAAAGATAATAATATCTATTGATAATGTTATTTTTTCAATAAATATTGGCTAATTCATAACAGATGCCATATTAATCCATAGGTTCAGATCCTGCGAACCAATAGACCTTATACTGTGGCGAATATTATTTTTGGTATCTATTCCGCAGGTGGTCGTTTCATTTTTAATATTTTCCAAAAATACAAGTTACTGTGACCTTTAGTATAGAAAAGAGGTTGTAGTTATGGGTAATGAGTAGATTTTGGTAATCGTTTCATCAAGAAATAAAAGTCTCAACTAACATTTCAAAGTATAGAGGATATATATATATATATATATATATATTTGTTGAAACGTTCATTTCTCGATGAAATGATTACAGCATTATACACGTTATCCATAATTACATTCTCTTTAACATACTAAAGTTTATGATAACTTACATTTTGGGAAAAAATTAAAAATGGAACGAGTAAATAGATATAACTTGTTATAACTCAACTGGAAGCGACAACCTATGGAATAATTACCTTATTAAATTTTTTATTATTAAATAAAGAAATCACTTCAACTATAGTATATTAGGTATTTCTGTTGATAAGTCGCTAACAAAAAAAAAAAGAATTCTTTTATTTCGAGGGTCCCAACACTTAAAGTACGATATGTAATAATGTAAAGGAGATAGTTGGGGGGTGCAGTCAAAAAGAACACTGAATAAGTAATAAACTTATAATTGTGTGCCGACGTTTCGACCTACAGTGTAGGTCATCTTCAGGGCGATTTGGAGAGCGAAGTCGTTAGAAGTAACGGCTGGCTCGCAGTGCGAGCGCGTTAGAAGTCGCGTTACTTCTAACGACTTAATCGCCCTCAAGATGACCTACACTGTAGGTCGAAACGTCGGCACACAATTATAAGTTTATTATTTATTCAGTGTTCTTTTTGATTGCACCCCCCAACTATCTCCTTTACATTAGATCATCCAGTCAACTATTTTCATCTCAGATATGTAATAATGTTTGAATAATCATGTAACAATTCATTGTTCTTTCTGACCTATACTCAATATTACACTTTTTTTAAATTTATTTTTAAACTGTAAACAAGATAAATATCAATAAATTAGATTACATTGTAAGCATGTCCTTTTATATATGAGTGGTGCCCATGACACTTCAAGATATTAAAGGCCCTTCAGATTATGAGATTCATTGCATGAATTATTGAAATAAACAAAATACTTCTTAGTGATTGTATAATTTCCGAAAAGTAATAACAATTATATTTATGATTATTAACAGGATACATTACGGTTCAATAAACTTCTAAATGATCTCCATTTTCGTTTAGTCAACTCTTTAAGCCCCAGGGATTTTGCTGACGATCAGTTTGTCTCTCTGGAATATTCTTTCAGTTCTTTCTGTTAGTTAACTAACATTTCTGGTATATCATTTCAAATATAAATGTTTTTACAGTTTATAACAATTAATCTCCTGTAAATTAACTGTATTACGTGAATTGAAATATCCTACAGTTCTTAAAGGTTAGTCCCTGATTCAAAACTAAGAATTTCTAATCTTCTCTATTATATGTATATAAAGTTTTTAGTGACATTTCATCGGCGTCGCCTAGCAACGGACCTTTTTGTTTAAACTTTTGTTTTTCTCCATCAGTTAAATTATAAATATTTTTAAAAACTGGAATATCATAAAGCAGCTGTTCCTGAATTCTTTAAGCTGTAACACAAAATATAGCACTTTTTTAACATATAAATGGAATGCATGGATTAGAAAAATAATACAAGTTACATCTTATTCCAATATATAGATTTTTAAGACTGATATTTAAATTCAGAGAAAGTAGAGAGAATTTAAATAAGATTACTTCATTACCTCTCTAGTTTTACAAAAAAAAAAAGGGGGAACAATATTTTATGGATCCTGTATTATTGATAATAATATTAGTAATTTATTTGTATTTATTGCTCTTTTGATGCTGATTATTTGTAAATATTTTTATTTTGAAGAAAAAAAGATTTGTCATGGCCAGTCTCTAATGCATCTCTAATGCAGTGCTCTAAACCACTGAGCTACCAGGGGTCGCATCCAAGCCAGAAAAAACATTCTCTTCACTGATCCTATCCTCCGAGAATGGATTTTTCTGGTTGGATACGACCCCTGGTAGCTCAGTGGGTTAGAGCACTGCACTAGAGATGTAGATGACGGGTGCGAACCCCGACCAGGATAAATCTTTTCTCTTCAAAATAAAAATAATAATATTACAATAGAAGAAATATTAAGACCGTGGAAAAAATCCAACGAAAAGCCCTTAAGGGGTCTCCAAACTGAAATAGATATAGAAACTATCGGTCCAATATTTCGCCCATTCAGGCATCCTCAGGGTAGAAAGATAATAACAGCAAAACAAAACATGAATAATGCATCCAAGTTAAAATGTAAAAAAATCTGTAACACTACCACTCATGAAGGGTTTAGTGCATGATAGAGACTTTAATGTTTCTTGGACAACGGTTTGTGAAGGGAGGAAATTTGTCCTACATCACACTCAACCGCAAGACTTTTAATCCAAATAAAGGGAACCCTCTTTTGAAGGCTGAGTGAGCAGGGTCCACCCACGGTTGTTAACAGGATAAATAAATTATCTACCACTACCGGATTTGAACCCGGGACCTTCGGTACGGAAAATCTCTGCTCTAGCACTAAGTTACCCCACTCCCAAAATATAATGAAAAAACATGTTAAAACATATATCTCTTAGTGAAGTGATAATGTTTGTTTGTTCATTTAAAGTCACTTTATGCTGCTATGGCTAATCGGACGATGCTACAGTGGGAGCTCTAAATTTTGCCTATCCAGGTTTAATTAGGATAGGGATTTTTAACGAGTACCTGGTATCGTACAGGCTCGGGACCCCCGTTTAACGTCCCTTCCGAAGGACGGCGTAACTAAGTGAAGTGATAAATATGCTATAACTTATACTGCAACTTTAATCTATTTTATCAACATTGTTTATAAAAAAAACTTTTCTATAATAGTCTTGTATAATTTTTTAAATGTGTATACATTAAATATGTTTATGTATTTATGTAACCACGACAAAATGTCATATGATATAATAATGGATTGAATTGGTCAGCGGATGCAGTCATAGATATACACAAAATAAGCAGAACTTTTTTGTTTAATTGTGCCAACGTTTCGGACTACTATGTAGGCCATCTTCAGGGGCTGTGGTGGCTTGTCAAACTAACACTTGTCAACTCATACCAATTGAATCCATCATTAAAATCCAGTAAACTATTTTCCTCTCAGACATCTGATATACTTTAACGGAGGCAATAAACTTCTGAATGTTAATTTAATGAATTTTTTTATCGGGAAATATATTACGTTGTCTAATGATGGAATTCGAAAGTAGTTTACTTCTCAAAATCTGATCGAGATAAAGAGCCATCAGGAACGTGGAAGCCTTTGCTCACTGATAACAAGTTATCTTTTTTTCTTTTCTCTAGAAGCTGATAACAATTAGGTACATAGTGACTTTTGAGGAATTTGAACTCAGTCATTCTCTTAGTGCACTTTCTTATTTGAGAAGTTATTATTATCAAACAAAATTTTGTTAAACTTTAACGAGTTTAGCTTCTGCTTCTGAAAATTATTAAGTTTAATTATAATCATAAAATCTATAATTTAATTTTTTAATTAATTGAATCGTTTTTTTTAAGAATATTTTTTTGATATTTACAACTGTAATTATATTACAACAAGTAAATCTGCTGTATGAGCAAAGGACATGAAAAATAACTTGTGGAGAGACTACCCATTGATAACACTCAAATAAAGTTCTATAGTAGAAGGTCTCGAGGCCATCTTCTTTTCAGACGCCTCGGAGGGTTATCAGGAATAGTATGGGAAGCAAGTTGAGAGACTAGCGGATTCAAGTGTGTATGGAGCTTGTCATGGAAGGAAAGGTATCTAGATTGGGCCAAATCAGCAACATATGGGATATTAAGATCATGATGGATGAGTTTGTGGCATAATCAGGAGCATTGAGGATTTTACGAAGGATTTTGGATAGTAAGGATTGGATACTAGATGAATTGGATGGTTTAGTAGAGCCCCAAAACTCAACTCCGTATGTCCAAATAGGTCTGATAACTGTCATGTAAATGAGTCTTTTTTAATTAATTGGGAGCTTTGAACGTTTGTCTAGTAAATGTTTAAGTAGGCGAAAACGTCGAGCAGTTTCTTGTCTTTTCAGTCTTGTATGAATAATTGAATCGTAAAATAATATTTGATGAATGATGAATGAATGAATGATTTATTTAAAATCAGTTGTGAAGTTTTAATACTCGTTAATATTATCCATTTATTCTTCACATTCATCGATGTGACATTCACCGGGTAATGTGGGGTGACTTGTAGTTGTTAGCATATCAACGTACTATACCCAGTTTCTTGTCTTTTCAGTCTTTTATGAGGAAAAAAGTAAATCTTAACATGAATTATTGAATTAAAAAAAAAAAGTTTATTTAATAATAATGGAAATTAGCATTCTGTATATTTTAACAACACTATTAATTTGATTTTGGAGCAAAATAATCGTTTTAGATGTTTAATATATAGTTAAATCATTTAAATTAAATTCTGAACCAGAAGTATCAATTATGCAGGGAATATTATAAATTTTACTGTTTATATAAATCTAATAAGACTTATTTTCTTTTAATTGCGTTCAAAAGTCTCTTCATAAAATTGTATGATACTATTAATATAATAAGAACGGATTAGTTCAGTAGAGCGTTGCGTTGCTGTGCTGAAGATAGAATATAGAAATAATATTAAAAATTAAAATATAAATAAATATAATTTTATTTTGGAAATAGGAATACGTCTTTTTGGAACAAATAACATGAACAGAAAAAAAAATGTATCCGGACCAAAGCCTACATAATAAATATCATTAGGTATTCACAAAGTGCAAAATAGTAAATAAAAACAAAAAAATGTATACATTACGAAAACCTTGGCGATTGACGCTAAAAATCGCCTCTCTGCACAACCGTTGCTTATTAGTCTCTACCATATACTGAACCCAATACCCTTCATGTTTTTTAAGAGAATAAAAAAACCGTTTATTCTTATTTTATCTTAATGTTTTAAGTAAAAAAAGGTGTACCATTAAAACCATGAAAACCAAGGGTGAGTTCGGTACATTGTAGAGACTGTTGTTTCTTGGACAAAAGTTGTCAGGAGAGGTGATAAGTCCGGGATCATACTCAACCGCCAGGTTTTTCCCTTAATTAAGGGTAACAACACAATTTCTTGGGTGCATTATTTATATTTTGTTTTGTTGTTATTCTCTTTCTACTCTGAGGATGCCTAAATAGGCGAAATATTGGACAGATATTTTCAATTTCTGTTTTAGTTTGGAGACTTAAGGGCATTTCGTTGGATTTTTTTCCACGGTCTTAACATTTATGTAAGGTCTCTTTTTACCTTTCCCTTTTCAATATTAATATATTTTGTGGAATAGCCATAAGTCCACTGGTTTCTTGATAATGCTTGATAACGTTCTATACCCAAAATCGCGTGTCCGCTGTCCACCAGGTGACCCTTAGTTTTAACAGGTAGGAGTAAAAATTTCCTAGTTATGCCATTCTTCGGAATGGACGTAAAAGAGGGTCCTGAGCCTAGAGGATGCCAGATACTCGTTAAATATCCCTATCCTAAATTTTCAACTGTATTATTACTGTGTATTAGTACTCAAAATCAACTTAAAGGTCACGAGGCCATCTTCTTTTCACATGCCCGGGAGGATTATCGGGAATTGAAGAAGTAGTTAGTTGGGTTTGAAACTAGTCGGTACTAGTGGGAATAAAGTTTTTCTTGAAAGGACCGGTATTGGATGCGTGCCAAATCAGCAACATATCGGAAATTAATGTCATTATGGATGACTTCATTCATAACAATGTAAGGATTGGATACGAGAAGAATTTGATTGCTCACTGGTGCCCCAAAGCTCTACTCCTTGAGTCCAAATAGATCTTAATATAGTCATGTACATGAGTGTTTTGTAATTGATTGGGAGTTGAGAGGCTTTGTTTGTCACTAATTTTAAAATTTATATAACAATGTATGTTATATAAATGTGTATTGTAATTGTAAATTGGTTAGTGTTATAAATGAAAAACATAATATTTTTTTTTCAATATGTGTCAAATTTAAGTTTGGAAGTATGTCTATTAAACTTCCAGAATATTAGCCAAGACAACTCCAACCGGTCTTGTCGCCGCCAGAATTTTGCAATAATAACCTTGCAAAATTCTGCAATAATTAATAAGGTTATGATCGTTTCAAAATTGCATTTGCAATACGAATCGTACCCGTCGAATTATTCGTGATTTTCGTATTGCGATGACCCATAAGGTACTCATTTAAATTATATGGTATAAAATATTATAATAATGCACATGAAATGCTCAAGATAACTAAAGTATATAAGTTGATAAGGATTAATACTGTACTCGTCTAAATATCTTTCCAAATACCGCATTGTACGTTATCAATTTTTTAGAAGACAAAATAGGTATAGTAAACTGGCCTTAAAATATTAATATATGCTATCTCGGACTTTTTTGTAGATCTATAAAAAGGAATACATCGCCATGCATTGTTTTGTTATATGACAAAGGGATTGGGCAGTATCATCGATGAAACCTCCCTGGAGGGTATAAAAAAAGGGTAAAAAGCGATATTTTTACCTGTGTATTTAAATATATATATATATATATATATATATATATATATATTATAATACAGACACTACATATTTCCATGTTTAACAATAAATATTGATTTATTCCATTTCCACCCACAACATCTAGTAAACTAAAAAAGTATTTGTCCCTTTTTGGTTAAAATGACAATAGTAATTAAAAAAAATATCATCAGTCCTTTTTATTTAGCGCGGAGAAAAGTTAATTTAGAACAACAGTATATTGGGTATTTTATTGCAACATGATGATTTTATGCCAATAGTATATTATTTTATATATTATTTAAATATTTTTAAGAATTTTATTTTTTTAATTTTATAATAATAGTTTTAATTTCCAATTGTTTACATGATAAATATCTAATGAAGCGCCAGGCAGTCTGCTGTATCCATTTGGCAGTCTTCTCCCCGACAGGTGTAAATAAATATGAACGACCTTAAGCGGCACTTTGTTAAGCAATCACCGTGGGAACCATTGACGACACACTTTTCAACGATATATATACATCTCTATGTAATATATGTGTGTGTATATATATATATATATATATATATACAAATCACCTAACTGCAGAACGAAGTATAAATAAATGTAAAGATGTATTATATGTATTTTGTGTTGTATAAGTTCGTTCTTTGTGGTTCTATCTCTAAATCTCTCTATTTTATAAGTGAGTGCGGTGTAGTATCAATGGTAGAGCGCTCAATCTGTTAGCAGATCCTATGGTCACAATAGGTCGTTCTATTGTTTTATTCTACCCTTGAAAAACCGATCGAACTTATGGACCCAGCCAATACTAATGGCTATTGCACTTTCAACATGTAATTTTGTGACTTGAGTCCGTAGTAGGTAAGTGACTTTTGGCGTGTTCGTCATTGATTCGCTTCAAAAAATAATGCTATTAACTTCCAATGCAATTTGTTGTATGCAACAAACACAAACAGATATGCTCAAAATGTTTTAAGTCTTACAGCATATTGCAAAATTTGTCACTCAAGGATACAAAATTACAAACTTAGATGTGAATCTATAATTAATCGTTGGCCCAAAGCCAAAGTATGTTATCTGTATTTTTTTCCATTTTAAGAATATGTTGTATCCTAAGGTGTAGTTTTCTCTTGCCTTGACAATACCGAAGGGAGCGGAGTGTCTCAGTGATAGAGCGCTCAGTTGCCTCGAAGGTTCAAATCCCGCTTCTTGGCAGTCTTTTATTTAATCTGTTAGCAGCCGGTGGTGAATCGGTTTCTAGGACCCTCCTGGGGCTCACCCAGCCTCTATTAATTCTGTATCCAAAATAGGGGAAGAATCTGGCGGTTAAGCGTGCTTCGGGACAAATCACCTTCCTGGACCACAGCCGTTGTCCAAGATACAGTACAGTCTCTACCTCGTACTGAACCCAAGACCCTTCATGGATTGTAGAGGTACAGGTTTTTTTCCCTTAGCGATACCGAGAATTCATAACTGAATATATTAAAGTTGCTAGTTAAGGATCGAAAATATGAACATTTTAATTAAAAAGTAAGCTACCCATACTACGGTCTCATGTTTTCTTCAATAACAGATCCAAAATGGCTCCTCAATCCGTAGACAAGATATTCTAGGATTTAAACTATCGACCCTAACTGCCCACTCTTTCCACTACCCGTCATGCTTCTTCCCTATCCAACAGATGCTTATCATTGAAATTTCAGTAAAAGCTATAAATACATAAGGATTTTATTCCAGTCAAGTTTAACTTCCATTAATTATAATGTGAATGTATGTATATTTGATTGTAAACTAATTCGATCTCTATGCCTCTTAGCCTACAATCGACCCTAGATTAATATCGACCAGACGATTAGGCAATGTTTGGATAAAGCGGATGATAAATGATGACAAGAGATAGCTCCGGCTGACATTACTATTGCAAATGCATGGATGATATGTCGGGCATTTGCCGTTGTTGTGGAAACGAATTTAAACATTTTTACCTTGAATATTACTGAAATATTAATTTTAAAAAATGCAGAAGCACTAGATAAATTTGTTTTTTTCATTTTTATACAACATTATTATTCTTCCATTAAAAAAAAAAAAACGGGTGCATGCTTCGCAATTCCGCCTTATGTAATCTCCTAAATTCCCCAGTCGTCTCATCGTTTTTTTGACCGAAAATTTTTACGAAACACCTTATTTTCGAATACGTTAAGACGCTGTTCATTCTCCAGAGATAGCTGCCATGTTTCACATCCGTAAAGAACAGCTGGAAAGATGGTAATCGGGACAAATAGGCGAGTTTTCTGATCTATTTTGTTTTCCCTAGTTACCATAGTTGCGGTCTATGGTATAGACTTGTTCGATATGTTCCAACATATTCCCTCCTACAACAATAACACCAAAATTTCGCCTTTTTCTGCTACTTACCGTATTTCCTTGCCTGCATTCATCAACGTTTTTGTATTCTATTCTACTATTTGTTAAAATATATATTTGCTTACATCTGTATTCAATTATTTTTAAATAGCTTGAAGTTTAAATATATTTATTTAAAATAAATACCTTAGCAATTATTATTATATTTACCTATACTTAAAAATACGGAGTAAATTTTGTAATTTTTTACAAGGATGAAGTAGAAATAAATAAACATTTTACATGTAAAAAGTTATAAACCCAGCTTTTTCATTACGCTAAGAGCATCAATTCAACCATCTCATTAAAAAGTAAATCGATACGATTAATCTAGATTAGGCCTTGTCTTTAGTACAAATCATTAGCCTCTATCTCACTTAGGTATAATTTTATGCGCATCATAATAATTCATGACTTAGTTGTTGAAGTATTTTGATAAAAATTACCAATGTAGATAGAAAAAGTAAATCTTTTTTTTTTTTAGATTAATTTATTGATATTTACAACTGTAATAATATTACAACAAGTAAATCAATATGACATAAAAAAAAAAAAAACTTGCAGAGAAACTACCCATCGGTAGCACTCCAATAAAGTTCTGTAGTTGAAGGTCTTGAGGCCATCTTCTTTTCAGACGCCTCGGAGGGTTATCAGGAATAGTGTCAGAAGCAAGTTGAGAAACTAGTGGATTCAAGTGTGTACGGAGCTTGTCATGGAAGGATAGGTAATCTAGTTTGGGCCAAATCAGCAACATATGGGATATTAAGATCATGATGGATGAGTTTGTGGCATAATCAGGAGCATTGAGGATTTTACGAAGAATTTTGGATTGTAAGGATTGGATACGAGATGAATTGGATAGTTTAGTAGAGCCCAAAGCTCAACTCGGTATGTCCAAATAGATCTGATAACTGTCATGTAAATGAGTCTTTTGTAATTAATTGGGAGCTTAGAGCGTTTGCCCAGTAAATGTTGAAGTAGGCGAAAACTTCGAGCAGTTTCTTGTCTTTTCAGTCTTGTATGAGGAAAAAAGTAAATCTTAACCTGAATTATAGAATTTAAAAAAAAAAGTTTACTTAATAGTAATGGAAATTAGAATTCTGTGTAATTTAACAACACTATTAATTTGATTTTGAAGCAAAATAATTGTTTTAGATGTTTAATATATATTTAAATCATTTAGATTAAATTTGGAACCAGAAGTATCAATTATGCAGGGAATATTATAAATTTAATAAGACTTTTTTTCTTTTAATTGCGTTCAAAAGTCTCTTCATAAAATTTTATGATACTATTAATATAATAAGAACGGATTAGTTTAGTAGAGCGTTGTGCTGCTGTGCTGAAGATAGAATATAGAAATAATATTAAAAATTAAAATATAAATAAATATAATTTTATTTTGGGAATAGGAATACGTCTTTTTGGAACAAATAACATGAACAGAAAAAAAAAGGACCCGGACCAAAGCCTACATAATAAATATCATTAGGTATTCAAAAAGTGCAAAATAGAAAAAAAAAAAAAAAATAAATACATTACGAAAATCTTGGCGATTGACACCAAAAATCGCCTCTCCGCACAACCGTTGCTTATTAGTCTCTACCATATACTGAACCCAATACCCTTCATGTTTTTAAGAGAATAAAAAAAACGTTTATTCTTATTTTATCTTAATCTTAATATCTCTTTTTTATTAATTTTTATTCTTAATATCTTTGAGTAAAAAACCGTGTACCATTAAAACCATGAAGGGCCAAGGGTGAGTTCGGTACATTGTAGAGACGGTTCTGTTTCTTGGACAACAGTTATCCAGAGAGGTGATAAGTCCGGGATCATACTCAACCGCCAGGTTTTTTCCCTAATTAAGGGTAACAACTTAATTTCTTGGGTGCATTATTCATGTTTTGTTTTGTTGTTATTCTCTTTCTACCCTGAGGATGCCTAAATAGGCGAAATATTGGACAGATATTTTTAATTTCCGTTTTAGTTTGGAGACTTAGGGGCTTTTCGTTGGAATTGTTTCCACGGTCTTAACATTTATGTAAGGTCTCTTTTTACCTTTCCCTTTTCAATAATAATATATTTTGTGGAATAGCCATAAGTCCACTGGTTTCTTGATAATGCTTTTTTTTTCTTTTTTTTATTGCATTTTTACTTTCGTTTTTTCATATGGTCTTTTGTCTTATGTTTTGGTGTTGTTTACTATTATTTATTTTTTCCTGTTGTGTTTATTTGAAGTTTGATGAGTGTATGTTAAATTTACAAGTTCTGGAGTATTTATCAGCTGTTTTTATCTAACCTTATCCAGCCGGGATCGAGTAACCACCCCTAACCTTCCTTATGATTCATTAGTTGCATTTGAGACTTGGAGGTGGTGGGATGTTTCTTGGGTGCATTATTCATGTTTTGTTTTGCTGTTATTCTCTTTCTACCCTGAGGATGCCTGAATAGGCGAAATATTGGACAGATATTTTCAATTTCTGTTTTAGTTTGGAGACTTAAGGGCTTTTCGTTGGAATTTTTTCCACGGTCCTAACATTTATGGAAGGTTTTTTACTTATCAATATAAATAAGGGTAACAACTTTAGGGAGGCTGGGTGAGCCCCAGGACGCGTTAAATAGTATCGTCTCATTGGTTGCATATATACGCTCATCTGATATATCCACAATTGAATAAAAAATAAATCGTGATTATTCATGTGTAAAAAACGAAAAGTTTTACGAAATTAAAATTATATATTTAAGTTTAGCTTAGACTTTTCGCTACAATCAACTTAATGGAAAGGCAAATTTATTTTATTGATCCTAAGCTGTTTTACTGAAAAATAATTCTCACAGTCATGAACATAACTCGTTACATCATCGTATAATTAAGTGCCTTTTTATATTATCATGGGCTCATTGAAATCCTCTGAATTTTTCAAATATCTTACCTAAAAATTTTGTTTATTAAAAATAATTAACTGTTTTTAGGGGGGCGTGCCCCCCTCAAATCCGCCAATGAGTGTTGCAGGTTTTTATATACATGTATTAAAATTGATGACCTTTTTTTAGTCTACAATACCTTATATACGTTGATACTGGGCGATAAGTAATTATTTATTTATAAGTGTCTCTAATTTTGTGTATTTGATATAATTTATTGTAACTCATTTCTATTATTAACCTAACAGAATTTCATAATGAGACTAAAAAAGAAATATATCCATGTTCCAACAAAGTTTTGAAAAACTGAGCAGCGATATAGTTTACCGGTGAAAAACCAATCTTCTTAGAAAAAATATTAACCAAGATATCCTCAATTTGGAGTAAAACATGGCGTTTGTGGGTGATTTCAGTCAAATCACTTTCCTGCACAACCGTTGACTACACTTCTCCATACTATATACTGGCTGTAGAGTGTTACAGGTGTCATAAGCGAGTAATAGATAGACGAACTTGTTTTAAGTATTATTGTCTACAATACCTCATATAATGTACATATGAGTAGGTATATATCTATTCATGATATACGTATTATGTCGCCGCTAATTGTTGGATTATAATTCATTATTTATTTATGAATGGGCATAATGATCACATTTATAATGTCCATGAATAAGATCTGTCAATGTGTACTAGAGCTAACAGATGTCAATTAACTAACAGCTGAATGAATTGAATGTTTCTTTCTTCATTTGTTCAAACAAAGGAATTAAAAGGAACTCTGTTATGGCCGACAAAGAAAATAGATAAAAACCTTTTTTTCTAAACAATCATACGGTTATATAATAAGGAAGTCATTTATTGTTTGTTTAGGCTTCGAAAACAATTGAACTAATATTCAACTATAGTTCATTTTTAACAACAATATTTTAATGCAATCGTCCATAGGATAATTATTTATTTCTCTTTATATATTTATCCACATTTCTCAATAGGGAGCGGAGTGGATCAGTGGTAGAGCACTGAGTTGCCATGCCGGAAATACTGGTTCAAATCCCGCTGCAGACAGTACTTTTATTGAGTCTGTTTGCAGCTGGAGATGGATCATATGGGATCTATAAAATGTTATCAAAATAGGGTACCCAAAATAAGGGGGGAATCTGGCGGTTGAGCGCGATCTATGACAGGTCACCTCCTTGTAGAACCGTTGTCAGTGAAACAGTAGTCTCTACCACGTACTGAACCCCAGACCCGTTAACGGTTTGCAGTGTTTCAGTTGTTTTTTTTTCTCTCAACATTATAAGTATTAATAATAAATAATAAAATATATCAATTTCGACAAAGACGTAGGCTTCAGCACAAAAGCCAAAAAATCATTAATTATCGATATCTGAGTGCTTACTTTTTAGTTTTTTTCTTGAACCATTTATTTAATTATTTCTGAAATATGAAAAATAGACGAGAAGTCATCTCTCTATTATATAAAAAAGTGTATAGTGATGCAATATTTTATCGGCGTCGCCTAGCAACGGATCAAGGAACAACTTTTCGTTTGTCTTTTGTTTTGCTCGATTAGTTTGATTATAAATATTTTTTTAATTTAAAAAATCACGAAGCCACTGCCTCAGCTTAAAGAAGCCGTTAAACAAATATAGCACTGTTTTAGAATTTAAATGGAATGCTGTAATTTAAAAATTTAATTAACTATATCTTATTTCGATTTTAGGATTGTTGTTTCGGTACAGATAATAGTGTGAAACAAGATTAAGACATTTTTCTAATAAACTGTATTTTTTTATCCATAACACAAATCTAAAAAATGCCTCCGAAGATTTAAAAAACAAATACTTAGTATTTCAAATCAATAATAAGTAATTACTCATATTTTAGTAGACTCATTAGGAGGTTTTAAAAAATACTAAAAAGAACCTAAATTTCTAGAATAATATCCGGGGAACATATTTTTTTTTAACAAAAAAAACGTATCTTTTATTATTTGTTTGTGTATTTTTCTCTGTCACGGTTATTTCTTGAACCTGACAATGTTATTTTTAACTTCATAATACTTTTATTTTTCATACACACTTACTAAATACGACCTTTAAATCAGAATTTCTTTTTTGTTTATTTAATTTATATATTTACATTTATATTATATATAAACACGAATCAAGAAATAGTGATTGCCGGGACAGTTATAATAAATAAACCGAAATATATCACGTGAGTAAATTAAAAACCTTTTTCCAGTCATATATTATTTTTCTTTATTTAAAAACGTTTCAACAATTCCATGTCATTCTCAATTTACATTATTTATAAGTTCTTTAACATTATTTAATTTTAAAAATATTCTCTAAAAACTTTTTTTATATAAATTTGTACATTTTCAACCTAAAAATAAAAGACAAATCAAATAAATACATATAAATAATGTATGTATGATTGATCACGTGAATGATTGACTAAGAAAGATGTACTCCAGTTACAAAAACAAGATAATTAAAATAAACCGAAATATTTAATTTAAGGCATAAAGTTGACATTTTTTTTAAAAAAATGAAAGTGATACCTTTTAGTTTGTTATGTTTTAACGGTGTAAAACTATATTCATAGTTAAATATATATATTTTGTTTTAATAATATTACAGAACGTAATTTATGAATAAGAAAAACATTTATTGTTATTCTTCTGCCCATGTACAAGAATGTATAATTATAAGAAAAATTGTAAAAAACAAAACAAATGATAATGATATCAGCTTTTTATTATATAAAATTATAGAACTATTTTTATTTTTTAATAAGAAAAACATGTTTTTCTATAATATGTTATTTGTCTGTCTATCTCTCTTTCCCGATTATCACATAAACTAGACTTACTGTTATTTTGAGCTTCGTATCATTTCGATTATTACCATATTACATTTACTAAATGCAATAATTAATCAAAATTTAATTTGTGGTTATTTAATTTTTATATTTTCGTTTAAAAAAAATATATTTTGGTTAGCCATCTGTCTGTGTGCCTTCCTCAGTCATTATTATCTCTTAAGCTCAGTTTAGTGTTACATTATAAATTTTATTTTTATCATATTACATTTTACATCCTATTTTTATCATATTACGTTTCTTGATAATGTTCTTTTTATATTTTTTCTTGCATTTTTACTTTCATTTTTTCATATGGTCTTTTATCTTATGTTTTTGTGTTGTTTACTATTATTTATTTTTTCCTGTTGTGCTTTTTGAAGTTTGGTGAGTGTATGTTGAAGTTTCAAATTCTGGAGTATTTATCAGATGTTTTTATCTAATCTTATCCAGCCTGGGTCCAGTAACCTTATGCTTCATTAGTTGTAATTGAGCCTTGGAGGTGATGGGATGTTTCTTGGGTGCATTATTCATGTTTTGTTTTGCTGTTATTCTCTTTCTACCCTGAGGATGCCTGAATAGGCGTAATATTGGACAGATAATTTCAATTTCTGTTTTAGTTGGGAGACTTAAGGGATTTTCGTTGGAATTTTTCCACGGTATTTTCATATTTATTAACATACTAGCTTTTGCCCGCGGCTTCCCTCGCGTGCAATTTGGTCTGCCACATAAAGTTTCGTGAAAGATCATTTTAAATAAATAAATTAATTTTTTTTTAACTATAAGTTACTCATACATCCAAAAGTTCAGATGTCTAACTTCAAAACTGACGGAGTCTATACAATCTTTGAAGCCCTATTATATTAAAGGGGAAACCCTTGGGGCTGGAATTATCCAAATTTCTTTCTTAAATTACACAAAGAACCTATCTGCAAATTTAGAGATGCTAAGTTCCTGATTTGCCTTTAATTATGTAATATAATGGATTCTCCACAGAACCCAAAAAACTGTCTGAGGGCATGTGCCCCCGTGCCCCCTCTAAATCTGCCCTTGCTGTAGCCTATGTGTTCTTATGATGTATAACCAACATTACTCAATAAGTTTCATCCGAATTCTTTCAGTAGTTTTTGCGTGAAAGAGAGACAAACATACAAACTTTCGCATTTATAATATTAGTAGGATACATATATAAACCCAATTTTAGCAGCAAAAGTGATTCATTTTCGGGTCAGTTAAACTCATACTCGTAATTAAACAAATATATGTAATTATAAGTCATTTTTTAAATTTATATATTGAAATTTGCAACTGTATTATACTAATAAAACCCATAAATAGAATTAATGATACATAATGGCATGAAATAAAGAAAAACTGAAACTACCCACTTGTAAGTTATAATAAGGCATAAAATGGATAGTCACAAAAATCAAGCGATAACCATATCATTTTTTTTTTTGTAATGTTCTACAGCGATTTTATATGATTTGTCTGCCGATGTATATTTCTCTCTCAATATTATCTCTTAAACTCGGCTTAATGTTATATTGAACTTGATATCAATTCTATTTTTATCACATCACATTTTCATAAATACGTTTATTATAGTAGTTAATTACAGCAATTTTTATCAAAAATTTCAATTGCGCTTCATTTATCGAGGCAATAGTGGATCATTTTATCAAGTTAGATATAATAAATCAACAAACAGAATAAATAACGAGCAATGAGCGATCGTGATATCAGGTGTTTCTAATGTTTTATCCAGCAAGATATGTTATAATCATAATCCAACAGTAAAAATATATGATAATATGATAACATTTTCTTTTGTCTGAATTCTGATGAATTAATCAGAAATTCTCTTGAAGGTTTTTTAATATACAAAAGTTCGCGTGTTTATAATTGATATTTCGCTCTTTCAAAAGAACAATGACATAATTCAAACTTGGCATTTTAGCTAAGCCTTCAGTAGCAATTGTATTGGTTGGAGGTTTTTAATTCAGGAACGGAATATCTGATATTCCATTTCCGACATGTTTTTTGTTTTTTTTAATAAAGTCACATTTTGGGCTGTATCATATTTCAACTTGAAGTTTTATGGGAATAATGACATAAGTTAAAATCAAAAAAGTTTCAAGCTTTTAAAAAAATTCTAATCGTTACAAAAGAATTTTAATATAATCATTATGTACGGAATTCTTTGTTTTACCGATACTCAAATTTTTAATTATTTTTTTAAACTGATATGGAACTTACAAGTTAAAATGTAAAATTAGGTTTTTGAGTTATGGGATGTTCTTTCGAAGGAGCGATATCTATTAATTGTTTTACTACAATTATAATTTTGGTAATTATTCCGCAGGTTGTTGAGTTGAGTCCCAACAAGTTTTAACTTAATAAAAGTTTCAACAAACATTACGAAGTATAAATGATACATGTTTTGTTGAAACGTTCATTCCTAGATTAAATGATTACCAAAATCTACTAACTAGCCAAAATTGTATCCTCATTTTCATTATAAAGCTCATGATAACTTGTATTTCGGGAAAATATTAAAAGAGAAACGAATGAAAAGTTAAAACTTGTAAGAAAACTCGAAGCGACATCCTGCGTTGTTGCTACCTTTTATTTTTTTAACTCGCATGGACCATACAAATAGCTCTATTTTGAGTTATTACATTGTTCTTTCGAACGAGCGATCCATATATACTACTTTCTATCCAGGAGTATAATTATTAGTGGTATCTGTTCGACAGGTTGTCACTTCGAGTTGTCACAACTTTTAACTTTTCATTCGTTCCTTTTTTAATATTTTTCAAAAATAAAAAGTAATCTTGAGCTGTAGTATGGAAAAAGAGAATGTTATTATGGAAAATATGTATACTTCGGAAGGTTTCAACAAACATGTATCATCAATATTTCGAAATGTCAGTTGAAACTTTTATTTATTGATGAAGTTATTACCGAAATCTACTCATCACCCGTAAATACATTCACATTTCCATACTAAAGCTCATAATAACTTTTAATTTTGGAAAATATTAAATGAGAAACAAATGAAAAGCTAAAACTTGTAACTTAACTCGAAGAGAAAACCTACGGAACGGATACTATACTTTTTAATTATTATTAATATTATTATTATAAATAAATAGAAGGATACCTTTAGAGAAAAATGTGTAGTTTGCCCTGACGGAACAGTAGATATCATTGAAGCCAACGTTTACTTGGTTGCTTGAGAGCGAACCGTTGAAGATGTCCAGAGCTAGGTTGTTGCTCACCATCTCCTATGTCATGTCTTCCACTTCCTGTGTCTTCCTGCTCTTCCACTTCCTATCTCGTCCTGACGATGGGAGTACGTCGAGCCCAAAGAGCCGCTCTACTGACACACTGCCACACAGGCAACTCCAACCGGACTGACTGCTTTTATCCGAGCGCTCTCGTTGTGGTGGGGAGGACTCCTAGGGAACCTAACAGAGCGTATATCATCAACCTCTATTATCAATGTTGTCGTCCAAGCCTCTCTTATATATATATATATATATATATATATATATATATATATATATATATATATTTATTTATTTATGTGTATATATTTATGTCCTATTATAATTGAATTACTATTTTAGGTATCTGTTCCCCAAGTTGCCGCTTCAAGTTTAGTTATAACAACTTTTAACTGTTTATTCGTTTCATTTTTAATATTTTCCAAAAATACAAGTTATTATGAGCTTTAGTATGGAAAAGAGAATGTAATTATGGGTGATGAGTAGATTACTGCAATCATTTCATCACGAAATAAAAGTTTCAACTGACATTTCGAAGTATAGATAACATATTTTATTTCCTTTATTTTATTGTTAGATGTTCTAATTTTTTTAATATTTTATTTTAAAAGAAAAGATATGACCAGGTGCTTAGCCACCTCAGCCATCCTGGTTCGCTTCCGTCCCGGTCCTAGTCATATCTTTTGTTTTCAAATAAAATATTTGAAAATATAGATGATATATGTTTGTTGACGCGTTCCGAAGTATACACATTTTCCATCATTACATTCTCTTTTTCTATACTAAAGCTCATGATTATTTTTATTTTTGGAAAATATTAAAAAAGAAACGAATGAAAAGTTAAAACTTTTGACGACTCGAAGTGACAACCTATGGTACAGATACCACTAATAATTATACTTGTAGCTAAAAAGTAGTAGATACGTATAGCTCCTTCGAAGGAACAACGTCATAACTCAAAATAAAGCTCTTTGTATGGTCCATGCGAGTTAAAATATAAAAGGTAGCTACACCTTGGAAAAGAGTGTGTTTATGTGTAATGAACAGATTTCGGTAATCGTTTCAGCATGAAATAAATTTTCAACTAACATTTCGAAGTGTAGATTATACGAGCCCTGGTAGCTTAGTTGGTTGAGTACAGCGCTAGAGATGCGGAGGACCCGGGTTCGAATCCCGGCCAGGACAAATCTTTTCTTTCCAAAATAAAAATACTTAAATAATCACAATGAAATCTTACTAATATTATAAATGTGAAAGTTTATATGTTTGTCCCTCTTTCACGCAAAAACTACTGGACGGATTTGGATGAAACTTTACAGTAATATAGGTTATACATCAGAATAACACATAGGCTACAGCAAGAGCGCATTTTGGGGGGGGTACGGGGACACGTGCCCCTCCCCCTACTCCCCGACAGTTTTCTAGGTACTGTGCAAAATCCATTATAGTACATATTTAAAGGCAAATCACATGATGATAGTTGTTAAAATATCAGAAAGAACATGAGTGAAACTATTGTTTTGATATCCTACTTATATCAATGCGAATTTTTGTTACTGATTCACACAAAAACTACTGAACGGATTTGGATGAAACTTATTGAGTAAAATAGGTTATACATCATAGGCTACAGCAAGGACAGATTTATGTGGGGGCACGGGGACATGTGCCTCCCCCTTTATCAGGAACTTTAAAGTAAGTTTAAGAATGAAATTTGCATAATTCCACCCCAAGGGTTTCACCATTAATATAATAGGGGTTCAAAGGTTGTATAGAATCCGTCAGTTTTGAAGTTAGACATCAGAAATTTTGGATATACGAGTAACTTATAGTTTTAAAAATTAATTAAATTATTTATTTAATATGATGAATATGATCTTTAACGAATCTTTATGTGGCAGACCAAATTCCACGCGAGCGAAGCCGCGGGCATAAGCTAGTATATAATAAAAATATAAAATTAATGTACATCAACCAGATCCCAATTAAAGTAATGTTCAATGAGCATTCTTCACCATATGAACATCGCAAAAATTGCGAGTACTGGGGATCTGCGATCGGTGAAGAGAATGGATTTGTCTGGCCTGGTTACGAGCCCTGGTAGCTTAGTTGGTTGGGTACCGCGCTAGAGATGCGGAGGACCCGGGTTCGAATCCAGGCCAGGATAAATCTTTTCTCTTCAAAATAAAAGTAAAGATGGACGGTCAATTCTAGACGAAATGATTACAGAAATCTACTCATTACCCATAATTGCATTCTCTTTTCCACTAAATTACACGATAACTTGTACTTATGGAAAATATTAAAAGGGAAACGAATGAAACGTTGAAACTTGTTGTGACTCAACTTGAAGCGCGACAACCTGCGGAATGATTATTTTTAATAAAAATTATCGATAAAAACACTTGAAAAGAGACACATAATAACTATCAGAATGGTATTGGAAACTCCTAAAGAAATAATTGTAATAAATAATAATAATATTTTTTATATAATATCCTGGGGGTCTATCCTAAAGTAGAAACTTGGCGGTAGATCGTGATACAACCTCTGTAGAAGTACATTCTCTATCACGTACTGAACCTAAGACCCTTCAAGGGTTGTAGTGGTGCAAGTTTTTTTAAATAATGTTTATAGTCAATCATTCAAGTAAGTAAAAAAAAACCTTTTTCCAGTCGAATATTTTTTCTTTATTTAAAAACGTTTCAACATTCTTCTGTCATTTTCAATTTACATCTCTTATAAGTCCCTTCACTTTATTTAATTTCAAAAATGTTTTTTAAAATCTTTATAAATTTGCACATTTTTCATTTTCTTTTGTTTATAATGACCATGGAGTACATGGTAAACTCTAAGTATTATAAGAAAAATTTTAAATTATTTGACAGTCTACTAAAAGGTTAAAAAATGTGCAAATTCATAAAGATTTTAAAAATATTTTTGAAATTAAATAAAGTAAAGGGACTTATAAGAGATGTAAATTGAAAATGAGAGAAGAATGTTGAAACGTTTTTAAATAAAGAAAAAATATTCGACTGGAAAAAGGTTTTTTTTTACTTACTTGAGTGATTGACTAAAGAAGATTTACTCCAGTAACAGAAACAAGAGATTTAAAATAAAAAATAATGTTTATATATACAAGGGGGGTACACCCTGTCCCTTGTTCCGCATTTCCTTCACCAATAAGTGTTTGTTTGTAATGATTTAAAATCGATTTATGCTGTTATAGCTAATCCGAGTGGGAGTCCTAAATTATGCCCTAGCCAACGATAATTGGGATAGGGATCGTTAAAGAGTACCTGAACCTGCACATGCTCAGGGCCCTGGATTGTGTATTCCTTTTAAAAAATCTTATCTCCGAATCCGCGATTCTAGGGATAGTAGGTCGACATGACATAACTACTAGACCACAGGTGACCCCCTCAAAATGCGTTCTTCAATCAAATTCAATCTTTTACGATCCATGTCTATTTTATCCTATCTTAAGTATTTATAAGAGGAAAATAGTTGACTGGATGATCAAATGTAGAAAGGAGATAGTTGGGGGGTGCAGTAAAAAAAAAACACTGAATAAGTACTAGACTTATAATTATGTGCCGACGTTTCGACCTGCAGTGTAGGTCATCTTCAGGGCGATTTGGAGAGAGAAGCCGTTGGGTGCAATGGCTGGCTAACAATGTATAACAATATGTATATATATATATATATATATATATATATATATATAATAACAATATGTATATATATATATATATATATATATATATATATATATATATATATATATATAATAACAATATGTATATATATATATATAACAACATGTATAACAATTTAAGGAAGAAATAGTTGGGGGTGCAGTCAAAGAAAACACCAAAATAAGCAAAACTTATTTATTATGTTTATTATATTCTGTAACCTGTCTTATATTCTTTCTTATTTATCATATATATATTCACTATTTCTTCATATCTAGTCACTATTTTTATCTATTCACTATTTTATCTTTTCACTATTTCATCATATCTAGTCACTATTTTTATTTTCACTCCTGTACCACTTTTTATATATTCTTGTTACTGCTACGTTTTTATATATTTTTGTTTGTTTCTCTCTCTTAGCCCTGAAGATGGCCTACATTGTAGGCCGAAACGTCGGCACATAATAAATAAGTTTTGCTTATTTTGGTGTTTTCTTTGACTGCACCCCCAACTATTTCTTCCTTAAATTAGAAGATACAGTCGACCAATTCTTCTCTAACATGTATAACAATTGTTGCACCCAACGGCTTCTCTCTCCAAATCGCCCTGAAGATGACCTACACTGTAGGTCGAAACGTCGGCACATAATTATAATTCTAGTACTTATTCAGTGTTTTTTTTTACTGCACCCCCCAACTATCTCCTTTCTACATTAAGTATTTATAGATTTATTTCACGTTGAAAACTCTTTTGTTTATTGTTAATCTAGTAGAGACTTAGGCTTAGTGCTTTGTTTTTTCAAGTTATCCTATTGCATTCTAATATGTCTTATATTCTTCATAACCTTTTTGAAAAAGCCTAATTTTGCGTTATCTAGGACCTTAACTAAACTACTACCCCTTCATGATAAACTATTGACGAATCCTAGACTTTATTTTATTTTTAATATTTTGGCCATCTTTGGCGGATCCGTATCTACTTCGAATATTCAAAAATGTAATGTACAACCTTAACAAAAGTAGACTTAAGATTGCCTTTTTCCAGAGGTTTATTCGATCTATTTAATTTTATTTCAGGATGATGTTAATATACAAAATGCTTTTAATGAGTGTCAAGGTCAAAGAATTACAAAATGGAGTTGTATATTTTATATACATATTAATACTAATATTTAATAATAAAAGTGATGCTAAAACAAGCATAAAATATTCACTAATACTTACGAGAGAAAATGATAGTCTAGAAGGTTACACTCAAAACTTAATTATTAATCTTATATCATCTGTTCCAACCTCTTTTCGATTTCTTCGGTGCATTATTAAAATCGATTAACAATGGTCGATACCATAAAGGTGTTGTAACTAGCATAAAATGAGACTCCTCTCTTCGAGAAAGTGCGAGTTCCATCATTCTCCCTCACCAAGGCAATAATCTTGGAGCTCTGTGAATGAAAGTTGTTCTATTCAGAGTGACCTGCGTCCCAAGGGAAAAAAGTCGCAACAACCATAAACGGAAGAGGTTCATGGTGCGGAGACTCTTAAAGACACTCGGCTGGTCCAAGATCTCTTTCTTCTTCCGGTTCCACAGGCTCATTACTCTCATCCACAGCTTCTTTAAATCCCTTGCCATCTTCTTTATCCTGAAAATTTCGAAAGAGTTTAACAATCCTTAAAGCAAAGGAAGCGAAGTGGCTCAGTGGTAGAGCGCTGAGTTGCTGTGCCGATGGTCCTGGGTTCAAATCCCGCTGCTGGCAGGCTTTAATACAATCTGTTAGTGGCCGGAGATGAATCCTATAGGATCTAGGACCCTCCCTGATCTAGGACCCAGCCTTTATAATGTCGGTACCCAAAATGGTGGTGAATATCTGGCGGTTGAGCGTGATTTTGGACAGAACACCTTCCTGCACAACCCTTGTTCAAGAAACAGTGCAGTCTCTAGCATGTATTGAGCCCAAGACCATTCATGAATTGTAGTGGTGAAGTTTTTTTTCCCCTTCCTTTGTCTCCTCTGCTAGCTTTTTTTGGTATTTGTGTATTAACGCCATCGCAGCTACAGATTTTGCGGCTTTCAAGTGCCGCCAGTCTACACCTAAAATTTTTGCGACAAATCATAAAATATAACACTTTATTAATGTTGTTGTTAAGAATGTAATCCATGAAATATATCCAGTATCTGTTAATGGGGTTGGAATTTTAAATTACGTGCGTGAATTATGTGTCTTGGATATGGAGAATAAACCAAAGAAGAAGGTAGGTGGACCAGATTGCATTGTGGAAATTGATGAAAGTTTGTTTACTAAGCGTAAAAATAATTGTGGTCGAGTATTACCCGAACAGTGGGTGTTTGGTGTTGGTGTTTCTGTTCCTAATAGAACTGGCTCTACCCTTCTTGATAAAATTATATAAAGCATTGCAGATGGTAACACAATTTATTCTTTTTTTATTTTTAATTGTTGTTGATTATTTAAAAAAATTAAAATAATAATACCAATAAATATATTTCATGGATAGCAGTCTTAACAATAACATTAATAAATTTATTTTATGATTTGTCGCAAAAAATTTAGGTGTAGACTGGCGCAAAATCTGAAGCTGCGGTGGCGTTAATACAGAAGTAAAAGGGCGGATCCAGAATTTTTTCTGGGGGGAACACAACCGGCAGACCGGAAAAAAATCAACAATAACTTACAAATTAACTTGTATTATCTATAGAAAGATTTCAAAGGTTTATTAACATATCAAAACAATAGTTTCACTCATGTTATTTTAACAACTATGATCATGTGATTTGCCTATAATTATGTACTTTAATGGATTCTCAACGGTACACAAACAACTGTCTGGGGGGGCACGAACCCCCTTGCTCCCACTGGATCCGCCCTTGCACAAGTACCCTATTTTTTTAAGCTTCATTTCTAGCTTTCCTTTCGATAGATTCATCTTTGTGGCATTTTATTTAATTTAGTACTGCAAAAGAATATAGGTAATATTGATTCGTGAGGCAGTTTATTCAATATATCATGTCAGATCCTAGGACACGCTGATGATATTTCATTTCTAGCAAGAAATGTAATCGATTTGCTTGCTATTTTTAAGGTATTACAAAAAAAGTGTAAAAAGGTTACAGTTCTCTTATCATCTTCAAAAGCAAGAAAATCACTGAATAATTTCGAAATCTGAAACCGTGGAGAAGTTTATTTATCTTAGAGTTGAGATAAACAGTGTAAACAAATCAAGTATATAAGTAAGTATGAATTAAGAAGAACTCTAATAAGAATTAAATCGTATTTCAGCCTCAGGTTACTGCTTAAATCATCGTTACTACGGTAACCAAAATAAGTTAAGTTTGTTTGTTCATTTAACGTCACTTTATGCTGCTATGGCTAATCGGACGATGCTACAGTGGGAGCTCTAAATTTTGCCTATCCAGGTTTAATTGGGATAGGGATTTTTAACGAGTACCTAGTTACAAGTATATAGCAGAAGTTACAATAATCCTTAGCTAGTCCTGTCGACTGCTATTGCGCAGAAACTTGGACACTAAAGTTTGAAAATCAACAGGTCCTGCACATTTTTTAGAAAATACGCTGTTGCACTATAAAAAACACAGTAATGTGTGATCTAATAGGTCATGAAGAAATGATTACTGAAATATACATATTTCCCCTAATCGCACTCTTTTTTTCATACTATAACTCAGGTTTATTTTTCTTTTCGAGAATATTAAAATGGGAACGAGTGAGCAGTTCTGCTGTCTAAGAAGAAGATAAACTCTTTTAAGATACATAAGTATGTTTTCTGCTTTCAAAAATAGATCATTTATTTAAAAGGATTTTGACTTTAAAATATAGTTGAAATGACATGTAAAGTAATACAATGGCGTAGGCATAAACAGACAAAGGCCCCATACTTGGATTTCGAATAAAATATTCAAAATCATGGACTCAAAAACATAGCTATACTTTAATAATTACCTTTAACATTTAAATATTTGTATTATCTTTATCTATTTTTATTTTATTTTTACTAAATATTTAAGCAATAATTAGGTTTCTTTGAGGTTTATAAATTGCCTGAACTGTTTGAAACCTTGGATAACCTTTTTGTACTAAGTTTGTTGACAGTTTATATCCTTATCTGTTTTGTTATGTAGTATTAACTTGGGAAAGGATTACTTGTAAAAACAGGAATTATTTTATAAGTTTAAAATTTTAATTAGGTTTGATTACTTGTAGCTATTTTCATTATATTTTTAGAGAAATATATTGAATATTTCCTGAAAACTATATTTCATCATCATACATAAACACTAGAACTAACCAAAATGAGTCCTAGAAAAAAGGGCAATAAGTCTACAGGTTCTAGTAAGGGTAAGTGTGTATAAATAATTGTATTTGTTGTATCAGTTCCGCAAGTTGTCTCTTCCAGTGAAGTCACAACAAGTTTTAACGTTTCATTTGTTTCCTTTTTGATATTTCTGTATCAAAATAAAAATAATTTTATTATTGGTTGTATATAGACTAAAGAACCGACTTATACATACTTTTATTGCCCTTAACATCATTGTAGTTAAATGTCTTGTTTTATGAAACTGTTTGGAAGTACAAATTTGTTCAACTTATTAAAGATACTAACGCTAAAAATGAAAATAAATTTTCATTCATTTAACATCTCTGTAAATACAAGTTCATTAACATCTATGTAAATACAAAGACAACGTATAAATGATATAGCTATATTATTATTTTAATTGGCTTAGTGATATTGTGAATTAATCTGATGCAGCCCTTCATATGAGCTGTTTTAATTAATAAATAAACTACTTAAAAATGTATATAATTATTGCTCGGAGTGTCAATAATAGTGAAAACAAGACTAATCTTAATAATTTAATTTTTAAAATTTTATATTTGAAATAATTTAGACTACAATTGGTTTCGATATTAAAAATCACAGCTTTTCATTCCTTTCAGTTTTTGGTATTTGTGTGTTAAGGCAGCCACGGTTATTTTTGCCTACTTGTTCGCATGCGTGTGCAGTTATATTTTGTAACAGCTATCTTTCATAACATTTTTAAATCTATTTATTGGGGTTAGGAGTGGTTAGAGGAGATTAGGGGTGGTTTGTGTTAGTAATATAATCGTCTGTTAGAAATATAACTGTTAAAAAATATAACTGCTCACGCATGCTAACAAGTAGGCAAAAATAATGGTGGCTGCATTAACATACAAGTACTCTTTTTTTTAATATTCTTGAAAATAAATATAATATTTTTTCACTGGCAGTACACAGTAGCTATTATCAACAGTATACAGTAACTATTACTGACTGTTATAGGTAAAAAACTGACTTACACAAACTGTTTTGATGATGTCATCTGTACTTCGAAATGTTTGTTGTAATATTCATATCTTCATGAATTGATTATCTAAATAAACACGTTTTCCATAATTGTACTCTTTTTTTTTTTTCATTTAAAGTCACTTTATGCTGCTATGGCTAATCGGACGATGCTACAGTGGGAGCTCTAAATTTTGCCTATCCAGGTTTAATTAGGATAGGGCTTTTTAACGAGTATCTGACATCGTATAGGCTCTGGACCTACGATTAACTTCCCTTCTGAAGGATGGCGTAACTAAGGATTTTTTACTCCCTTTAAACACAATTATTTTTATATGTGAAAATATTAAAAAGGAAACAAATGAAGAGTTAAAACTGGTTGTGACTTAGCTTGAAACGACAATCTGCGTAATTTTTTTTAAAAATATTTAACCTTAATTTCATCTTTTAGAAATTGCAACATTGAAGATGGTTAATAAAGAATTGGTACTGAATTTGCAAAGAATTAAAAAAGAAGCCGCCAGCAATGCATCACAAAATTGTAAACTAAAAGCTGAACTTTATGATATGATCATGGAAAAGAATGCTTTGACGGTATTTATATTGCTTCTATTTAGTATTAGACTGTTGTTAGTTATGTTTGTAGTTCTATTTTAATTCTTCTATTATTATGTATTCTATTTTTTTTTTTTTTTTTTTTAATGGAGTATACATAAACGGGGATTCATTCTAGAACATTTTGATATTTTACAGGAAAAGAACATAAAGTTAGTCGAACTGCTAAGGTCACTGCAACAAGAGTATGCATCGATTGGGAAAAGAATTGATGATGTACTTGGCCCTAAAGATTCAGACAGTAGGTGTTTTCTTTTGTAAACTTATTAATAATTTTTGAAATTAATTAATTGTTTATGGTTTAAAACTGTTTGCATTGTTGAATAATGTTTAAAATATCAAAATTTCGTATTGCTGTATCCTAACCACTAACATTCTAAAATTCGCACTTACATATTAATGATGATTCTGGAATGTTTTTTTTGGGATGTTTGTGTGTTCTTAAAATTCTTCTCTCTTCTTCATTTAAACCATTTCTTCTCTGTATTATAATGTTACCTGCTGCTATTCTCTGGGACCCTATGGCAATCTAGAAAGAGCTGGGAGGGGTGAGGGAGGGGAAATTTACATGTACAGGAGGAAACTGGGTGAAGAAATAAACCCCACACATTTATCTATCAACAAACAAACGCTAATATATTGAAATAAAAGTTATATATAGTATCATGGAAATAAAACTCTAATTTAACATAAGAATCACCCTCATTAATAGTACTTAATAATAACATATGAACGAGACTCATACACCTGATTCTCCATCAATATTCATAGTCCCAAAATCCACTAAAATAATAAAACAAGTTCCATCATATATAACAATCATTCAACCCTTTATCTATAACAATAATTCTATGCACTAATAATTACGTCAACATTCCCCATCAGCACTCATTATCTTGTTACCATTAATAACCTTAATAATTTACAATTGAATCTCCATCCATCCTCCATAACAGTATCCTTAATAACAATCATCTTATGCACTAAGAATATTTACAATGTACTCATTACCTAATAACCGCTAATAAACACCCTAATTCTATTATAAAACATTTTCCGGAATTCCATATTACATGGCAGTTACAACTCAATTATCCACCATCATTAATCCGTATCTCATATTCGCTAATTTAACAATTTCCAAATAAAACTAGATCTATCAATTATAACAATAATCCTACGCACTAATTATATTTATAACGTAGTCATTACCTCATAACCGCTAATAAACCCCATAATTTTATTACAAAACATTTCCCATAAGACCATATGCAACGATGACGATTACAACTCATTTATCTACCATCACTAATACTTATCTCATAACTGCTAATAACATAATAACTCACTTTAAAAACCAGTTCCTTCTTTTCCAACCACAACTCTATGTGCACTAATAGTTAAAGAAAGATTTCTATCTGCCTTATGGCCAAACGCGACGATTGTCAACGAAATAATTACTGGCTCTATCTTCAACTGACCACCCTCTGGCCTCACCCCAAGTCTAGTCAGACTACAGTAAATAGAGAATATAATATCTTTCGCTGGCTTCTTGCTCCGGAACCAAGGCTATTCGCTAGTACTCGTCTTCTGGTCTTGCTCCCATCTTGTTAATTTCTCCACCTGCCGTCGGCAGAGGTACTCTTCTTCTCCGTGCCACGAGAGGAAAACCGTCAGGTACTTAAGCTTCTCCGAGCTGTCGTCAGCATTCTTCCTTCTTCGTCTGACAGGTGCTGCCTCTGGTGGTCACCATTATCCCGAGAATCTTAATAATTATATTCAATGTTCCCAAGAGTCGTGGATTTTTCGGTGAGAATCGTTGATGCACTTCCTGCTGAGTTGGCATTGGAGTTATGAACCGCTTGGCTCAGCGTCTCCGCAAACAGACGTCACCTTCTATTAAGAATTAACCTTTAATTAAATATTATTAAAACTAAATGTTAAGGACCTACACGGCCTTTAACCAAAACCATATACAAAGAACATGGTTGTAATTAGTCACAAAAAGAAATAAACTTAGCAAATCTTATTTTGTGTAGGATAACATATACCTACATATTAATGTACAAAAATCCTTACAACCTAAAGTATTTTTAAAACCTATTAGTGAGAAGAAGCAATTAAATGCTAATCATTTTCTATAATACGTAAAACTAAAAAATAAATCTTTGACCTCAAAGGATAACATACTTCTTTTTGATCACAAAAATGAGAGTTCAAAATGTGTTAACACGCATTACTTTCATTACATACATCTAAATTCGCTCAAATTTTTAGCATTGAACAAAAGCATATTAACTATCTATACAAAAAAAAAAAAATTCTCAGCCCGTTACAATAACTTATGTTCCAATTAGTGAACTTTATCAATCAAGTCAATCATTTTTGGTCCAAACAATAGATTCTTAATTGATTATCTACTCTAATCACCTAACTATACTTTTTTTTTTTGCTTGCTTACTTCAAAATCAATATTCCAAGCGGAAGTAAGGGCAATACTTGCAGGTGCCTTCACAACGAAGGACCACAAGAATAAGGTAATTAATTTTGTTACTGAGAGTCAAGCAGCATGTAATGCAGTACAAAATGCATTAACAAAATCCAGACTAGTGAGGGAATGCTGTATAAGACTTGATGAATTAGCTGTACATAACAGAGTTAACATATTTTGGATACCTGGACACAGTAACATACCAGGTAATGAAAGGGCCGACAAATTGGAAAGAAAGGAGCAGGAATTGCTCCGATAGGACCAGAACCATGGTGCGGGGTTCCCCTCTTAATCACTTACAGTTAACAACCTAGCCAAGAGGAAGATAAAATCGTGTTGGGATAGAGCCAAGATAAGGTATACTAAACTTTTCAAAAAGGATCCCAGTGACAAACTTTCTGAGAAAATCAGGAAAGAAACAGCTCATATGTCGAGAGCCAACCCCAAAAGTATGGTTGAAGCCATCGCTGGGCACTGCAAACTCAGGAAACATATGCATTGTTTAGACATTGAACAAGAACCTCGGTGCAGATGGTACATAGAGGAAGATGAAACTCCCTGGTACATTCTCTTTGAATGTAAAGCACTATGGCGAAAGAGAACATTTGACCTTGGCCCTAGAGGACACAAGGAACTTTAAGAACTGAGATTTAAAGACTATCTAAAATTTCTCAGAAGTCTAGGCCTAAGTTAGGGATTTGTAGGACTCGAGTACAATGGGCCTCTTTAGGCCGAAGTACTTGGTAGTGGAAGAGTCACTCATAATATATATACTTCAAAATCATGAGTTCATATTAAAAACAAGCAACTTAGTTTTGTAGGCCCAGTGAAGAAAAATGGCAATCTTCACAATTTCAATTCATCTATTTCGTTAATCTATTTTTCCCTCTTATTTCAACATGATATGGATTATGTCTGGTTCCCAAGCCATGAACTTCATAGGAATATGGGTGCTGAGTAGATAAAAAAAAATTTGAGTCACTCAGTTGCTAATAACTACTGGTTGTATAGCTTAAAATAGGAGTAGATTGAGGCTGCATCTTTGGTCCTAAATTTTAACTAATAAGCTGTGATTAGTGTCCCCCCCTCCACTACTTTTTTTTTGGTGTTGGTGTTGTGGTTTTTAGTTAGTGGGTCTCGAAGATTTCCTTTCAAAATTGGTGGTCTAACACATCATGCCATTTCAATTGTTAACATCCCTGAGCTTTAATTTCTCTCCAACTTTTGCGCATTCGAATCCTGTGAGCCTCCTTTCTTTCAGCAGTCCACTTCTTACCTGTTTTAAATAAATTGAATTTATCTAGTTATTTTGATTATGGGTGGAAAAGAGCTCAACAAAAATAAAAACAGGAATTAAAAAATGCCCTTTGATATTTTGCTTATTCAGTCTATGGTTGCAAATGAAAGAGCGTAAAAAAAATAAATAAATAAAGCACATCAACCCTCAAGGTGTAGCAAAATGCCATCCAGAGAAAATATCCCGGTATCAGTTCCGCAGGTTACTGTAATAGTCACCTACATTAATAAGTCACCGACTTATTTTAACTTTTCACACGTTTCATTTTTAATATTATGGACCATAAAAATAATTGTTAGTTTTAGTTTGAAAAAAGAAAATTTCATCAATGTTCAAGAAATGAACATTTTAACAAACTTTTAAAAGTAAACATGATATAACCTAAAAAGTATTTGTAAGTCGGTTCATTAATCTATATACAGAAATAGTTACCATATTCATTCAGTAATCAAATATTTGTTTTTTCGAGAATATTAAAATGGTGATTAAAATATAAATAATTAAAAAATTAAAAACGAAAAAAAAGTTAAAACTTGTTTTGTCTTAACTCAAAGCGACATCCTGCTAAACTGAAACCAACTTCCCACCACCAACTGTCTTTGTATTTTCGATCTCTGTTTTTATTTTAAAGACTTAAGGATTTTTGTTTGTAACTTTTCCACTCTCGTTTTAATAAGTATTTCATGTCTCTTTAGAGCTTTTGCTTCATCTATATTAATTTATTCCACAAATAATTTATAAGACAATAGTCTCATATAATAATAAATGTCATATTCTTTCGCAGGAAGTAGTAGGTTACCCAGTAAGCAGAGCGCAGCTATATGCCCGATGGTCAGTGGCCATGTTATACATAAACCCAAAGTTGAACTTAAAAGACTGAATTTCAATGACTATCCCAATATGGAGTATGCTGCAGGTTTGTTATGATATATTTAATGTTTTCTTTTTTTTTTATTATAACTATCCAAAATACAGTAACAACTAGTTATAATTTATATCACATATATACAACTCAAAAATTGATGTTTTTAAGTTATGAAAATGGAAGAAATGGGTAAATATCACTTCATCACTCATCAAAATTGCATTGGCCTAGCTTCAGAGCTTGTCTGCCTGAAGGCACTTGTGTCACTCTTAATGTACTAATGCTACTCCTTAGACAAGAGTGACGACACATTTTAAGTAGAGACTTGAATCTTGTGGTGAACCAAAAAGAAATAAAGTTTAAAAGTGCATTATTTCGAGTTGCGACATTGTTACTGTTTCAGATTCCGAGACGTTCTACTATTAATAGTTTGTTCTGTTTTTTACGGCCTCTCAGTTGTAATTATAAATAATGTATGTTCATATTTGATTTTTTTTTTCAATTAGTCTGTAGTTTTTATTATTTTAATTTTCATTACAAAATAAATGTTTGTAAATTGCGTAATGTATAACAGTGAAGTAGCTGATTCATACTTTTGTCGGTATGAGTCAGACGAACATCTTGCACAGTATTGGCTTCGATAGCGGCCGTAGCGGTTCTCTTTATCATCACCACTACTGTTGTCTTTGCCAGCGTACCTTCAGAACCTACCTTACGGCAGGCAGTGTTATTGTTTTTTAGTGCGACGATTGCTGTCCATTTGTTTTCACTGTTTTTCGTGAGGGCGACCTTGATTGTCCATTTTCAACCATAAATCTTCATGGCTTTGTTTTCTTTGTCGACTTCACTCCAGCACATCTAAATCTACAGGGTATTTAGACATTTATTTATTTTATTGCGCAATTAAATAACCACCTATTAGTTCAGTTAAAATTATTATTTATTTTGATTCATTAATTATAGTTAAAATTATTTTGTTTGTTGACTTTATTCATTTCACTTAACTAATATTGTATTTTTTCATTCATGTATCTAGCCAGGCTTATTTTGATTTAATTTACTTGTTTACTTTTTTTTTTATATTGTACCAAACCAAAAAGGTTTAATTCTTTAATTATTCTTTGTAGGAATTAATAATAATTGTATTAATTGCATTTTAATTTAATTAATTGTTCTTTTATTTTAATTTATAAGTAATATGATTTATGTTTTTATTTATCAATATAAGGTTTAAAAAAAAAAGCGTTCGGGATTATCTGACATCCCATTTATTCTTTTGATCTTACAATTCAAATATAATTTTTAAATGGATAATTTATCAGAAATTTTTCTTTAAAGAAAATTAGCCAGCCGTTGCACCCAACTTCTCTCTCCAAATCGCCCTGAAGATGACCTACACTGTAGGTCGAAACGTCGGCACATAATTATAAGTCTAGTACTTATTCAGTGTTTTTTTTTTTGACTGCACCCCCCAACTATCTCCTTTACATGTAAAGAAAATTATTTGATCAGATTAAGATCAGACTTTTTTGGTACAATAGAGAAAAGTGGTTCAAGAGTGCAATCCCTGTTATCCTTACGTCACCCTAACACCGTTTTTCAAATGATGTAGGGTTTTTTTTAATAGTGTCGCTTTAGAAATACTAGTGGGTTTCTTAATATTCTTTGCTGTGTTAATGATTATTATACTAGAGGTGAATGAGGGGAAAACTAAGTTGGTTACAGGGAAAGTGCCCCGACTTGACGAGACCATCTATATTGGCCTCTTTAACTTTGAGAAAGTTGCTCAATTCACCTTTTTGGGTTCAATAGTGACAGACTAATGCACCTGAGGTCGAGGTAAAGAAACGAATATGGATGGCTAACAGGTGCTGCTTTGGTCTATGCAAGGAATTCTCCTCACGCCTTCTACCACAGCAAACCAAGCTCCATCTTTACAAAACATTCGTTTGCCCAGTTTTTTTGTATGGATCTAATACATGGATAATGACCAAGCTGATTGAGCATGATCTCCTGGTCTTCGAAAGAAAGATCCTCCGAAGAATCTTTGGTGGAGTTTATCTAGATGGAAACTGGCAATGAGAACAAACAACAAAATTTACTCAATTTACAACGAAGCAGATGTTGTTTACCCCTTAAAAATTAGAAGAATGTTTAATGATAGGCTGGTCGTGTGGCTAGAATGGAGGACGAGGCCATTCCTAAAAAGGCTTTAACAGACAGAACCTCTCTACGGCACGAGAAGAAGGGGGAGACCAAAGCTCAGCTGGTCGGATGGTGTGGGGAAAGACGCGGGGTATATCCTGGGAGTCAGATGTTGGATGACAGCTGCTAAAAACTGAGACGACTGGAAGAAGGTGGTAGAGGTGGCCAGGACTCGTCACCGAGTTGTAGCACCGTATAATAATAATAATCATTATTATAATTTATTGTAATTATATTTATGACTTGTCTTCATTGTTACATTTCAAAGATATTTCTGGTTTGAAAATAAAATTTAATGTATCTTTTCCTGTGAATTAATATTATTATTTTTCTGTTTAGGAAATGATGAGGTATGTCTATCACCGGTAATTGAACAACAATATGAGGTAAATATAGCATTTCCAAGTCAACTTTAACCTTTTACAAATCAAATGCTACCCTTTCCAAGTCACAAGCAACCCTTTCCAATTCAAATGTAACCCTTTCCAAAGCAAATGTAACACTTTAAAACTCAAGAGTCACCCTTTTTATTTCAATTGTAACCGTTTCCATTTCAATTGTCACCCTTGAAAATGTTTTGAAAATTTACCGTACTGGGGAATGGGCAAAATTAGGGTCTCAGAACTCGCCAGGATAAAATCATCACAACCTTTTGCTTCACAATTCTTGTTAGGACAAAAATGAGGGAACAAATAGTTGATTTTTTGTTTCTGAGAAAGTTTAAAAAATTAAAAACATGTAATATGACCTAACAACAATATCTTCATAGTTTTGGTAATAAAATAGTAAATATAATATTTTTGTTTACAAAATAATTTTTAAAAAAATTTATTTATTGATATTTACAACTGTATTACAATAATACAAGTAAATATGCTAGGTGATGCGTGATGACATGAGAATGACAAGCAGAGAAACTACCCACTGGTAGTACTCAAATCACACGTTCAACTAAGAAAGTCACGTGGCCATCTTTTTTTCAGAAGCTTCTGAGGATTATCGGGAATTGAAGAGGAAGCTAAGTTTGAAACTAAAGGGTTTGAGTGGGAATGAAGTTTATTATTATGAAAGGAAAGGGCCAAATCAGCAACAAATGGGACATTAAGGTCGTTATGGATGGCTTTATTCTTAAAAAAATAAGGAACATTGAGGATTTTACAAAGGAGTTTGGATTGTAGGGATCAGATACGAGAGGAATTCGATGGCTTAGTGAACCCCCAAAGCTCTACTCCATAAGTCCAAATAGGTCGTATGATAGTCATATAGATGATTCTTTTGTAGTTAATTGTTGTGAGTTTAGAGCGTTTGTCTAGTAAGTGTTGAAATAGCCTGTAACGTCGAGCGGTTTCTTGTCTTTTCAGTCTTGTATGAGGATTCCAGGTTAATCGTTTGTCGAGGTGCAACCCTAAGTATCGGATCTGTTCTACAGGCACCAGTGGGATATTATTAAAGGATACTGTAGGGCAGGAAGTCATTGGTTTACGACGTAAGGTAAAAGTGATTTGATGCGATTTTTTAGAATTTATTTTAATTCTCCAGTTTTGAAACCATTCTTCAAGATCAGTGATATGGGATTGGAGGCTTTGGGATGCAATAACTGGATTGGTGTTGACTGATAATACACATGTATCATCAGCATACGTAGTAAGGATAGTATTAGGATTAGTTGGGATGTCAGCTGTATAAACTGTATAAAGGATTGGGCCAAGGATACTACCTTGAGAAACACCAGCAGATTGGGAAAAGAGGGATGAATAGAAATTATTATGGTTTACTTGGAAAGTTCTATTTGTGAGATAGGATTGAAGGATGAGAAAGTATGTCGGGGGTAGGAATTTACGGAGTTTGTAGAGCAAGCCCGTATGCCAGACTCGGTCAAAAGCCTGTTTCACGTCAAGAAAGACGCCCGAACAATATGATCCACGTTCTAATGCAGAGGAGACCACATCCACCACACGATGACATTGCTGAGTGGTGGAGTGTGATGCTCGGAATCCAAACTGGTGATCTGTTATTATGTGGTTTGCATCAAGGATGGGATACAATCATTTAAGGATCGGTTTTTCTAGGATTTTATCCATGCAAGGTAAAAGGGAGATAGGACGGTAAGAGGATGGGTATTTTGGTTTTTTTTAGGTTTGGGTATCATTTTTACAATAGATAATTTCCAGAGGTCCGGAAAATATGTGGAGCGGAGTACAGCATTATAGAATGGCTTTTCTAGGAAGGTGTTTTACGATATGAATTTTGATGAGGTTGTGCCCAGGAGCTTTGCGGGACGGTAATCTGTGAATAATGTTGGATATTTCTGTAGAGTGGAAGGGACATTTGGAGGGAAACATCTAACGCTTCTTTTATATATTCAATGTGAGTTGGGTTAATGATATCAGGATGTGGATGAAAGATTTTGGAAAGGTATTGACCAAATAACTGATTTTTCTCTGTCAGATCTTGTCCAGTCATTTGATTCAGTAAAGAGTGGATTTACAAAAAATTAAGAAAAAAATTGAAAACAAAAAGTTGATTTTTTTTCTCAAGAGTAAATAATACAATAAAAAATGTAAACTGTAATGCAAAAAAAAAAATTCAAAAGCGAATAAAGAAACTGTTGATTACTTAAGTTTATGTAGTTTTACTTTCTCAGAAAATAATGCATTTTTATTTATTTATTTTTTAATGGTTTCCTTCAAAAAGGAATAATTAATTATGTTTAATAACAAAAATCATTTCTTCTCGAAAATTGTATTAATTTCATTTGTTTGCTGCTTTTGTGCCAATAATAGTTTTGAAAATAACAAAATTAAAAATACTGTCATGATTTATCCCGTTGAGTTCTGAGGCCCCAAATTTTGAAAACATTTTCAAGGGTGACAATTGAAATGGAAACGGTTACAATTGAAATAAAAAGGGTGACACTTGAGTTGTTAAGTGTTACATTTGCTTTGGAAACGGTTACATTTGAATTGGAAAGGGTATCATTTGATTTTTAAAAGGTTAGAGTTTACCTGGAAAAGGTTCAAATAGACTTGGAAATGTTATATCTATTTATAATTAGTCTAAACTGAGATCTTATATTTTATTAGGGACTTAAAAATAAATGCTTTGATCATATATTCTTATGGTGTCTTTCATAAATTGTTTCTAATGACAACCCTCTTCTTCATATGTAATGGACTTTAATTGATGGTGTTAAAAAATTAAATTTTTATTTAATTTCATTATTGAAAGGACTTTTAAAAAAAGCAAACATTTGAATTATGTTTAATAAAAATTTACAAAGAATTGCGTTTTAATTTATTATTGCTATGACAAATAATTATTAATTAATAAATATTTATTGTTTTTCTTCTTTTTTTTCTGTAGGAACCAGTCCATAGATTTGGTCAAGTAGCCCAAAATACATCGAGTGAGTAATTCTTTTAATCAATAAAAATGTCATCTTGAATTGTTTATTTATTTCTAACTTATAATGGCTATTGAAGGCTTAATTCTCTATTACTTAAAAAACAGTAATAAATTAGTTTAATATAATTAAGATTTGATCGTGCATGCTCTGGATGGCTAAGTTGAAAGTGTTTTGATTATTCTTCAGTGTATAGGCAGGTTGCAAGAAAATAAAAATAACAAAAAAACATGGTGTTTTTCATACTGTAGAAAAAATGAAATACAAATAAATGAAACATTGTAATTTCACACCAATATGAGTTGTTAGTTTGTTTATTTAATGTCACATTATGCTGATATGGACGATGCTACAAAGGGAGCTCTAAATTTTGCCCCAGGTTTAATTAAGATAGGGATTTTTAATGGGCACCTGAAATCATATAGTCTCGGGACCTCCTTTTAATGTACCTTCTGAAGAACGGCATAACTAAGGATTTTTTACTCCCTTTTTAAAAAAATCCTAAGGCCACCAGCCAGGCTACAAACCCACGATCTTGGGCTTAGTAAGTTGTTATGCTAACCACCAATATGGGTTGGTAATTATTGGTAACATATATATGTTTATGTTAATTAATGTTTGGAAAGTTCATGTACAAGTGGAAAAATAGATATAAATACTAAAATATAAACAAACGTATATTGTAGAATGATGATTATCAAAATTAATGTCATTAGATGTGGTTTGGATAATGAAATTTCACTTTAAAAAAATAAAATGCCAAACAATTTTATTATGTATCACACATCTCAATCAACTGTGTAACAGCTGTTTCTAGTAACAAAATGTTGACAAAATCTGCCTCATTTAACTATTTTCATCAAGAAATTAATATTCCTGATATTGCTAAAAGTATAATTACTAAGAAACAACAAGACTGGAATTTCAATATAATAATTCAAAAAATATTTTTCAAACTAAGAACAGCAATGTCGACCTCTCTTAGTATCTTTTCCTTGAAGAAAATAATAGAAAAAGTATAAAAATCGAATAATCATTGCCCTACTATATGTAATATATTTATAAAGTTGGGGGGAATATGAGATGGAATGTTAGGCCAACTCTAATCAGTTGTTTTATTACTCAGCCATTTTTCTCTAAAATGTGTTCCTTCAATCCAGTTTTTTTAATTTTTTTAATTACTTAAAGTTTTAGCAGTTGATAACTTCTACATTGAGATTCTCAAATGACTCAAAGCTGGTGTTCAGCTGAATTTTTATTATTGGCAAGTGGTGCATTTTTCGATCATGATAATGTCTTTGTACAAAATTTGCTATTTGTGAATCACTTTTGGTCTCAAATTAGAATTTTTACCTTGATAAAGCATCTCTCTTAATCATCTTATTTGGCATCTCATGACTTTTTCTTGTTTCCTAAATGGAATATATGGTGGTTTTGTATGATTTAGAAGCCATCTAATCAGATACAACAAAGAAACTCAAACGGAGAATCCCTTCCTGCAGTAGAAACGGTCAGGGATTTCTCCCTAGTTTAAGAAATTTCAAAAAAAGAAAGTTTTTTTCACTTTTCAGACAAACCTCATATTTGCTATATTTTCAAAAAGAATGACTAAAAATATAACTATGATTTCAGATATAAGAAATAGAGAAGCTGCTGAAAAGTCTTTCTATTCTGTTGGTTCTTGGACCGTCGAAGTAAGACTATCTTTTTACATTATGACTACTTATGACTTGTTTTATTTATCAATATTTGTATTCATTTAATTCAAAAATATCTATGTCCATGTAGATAGTTCAACTTTTAATCAGTAGACAGTTAAACAGCATTATATTTTTCATATGTTTATAACTTTTATTACAGAATACAAATATTGAAGCCAGTAGCTCTATTTCTTCATCAGATAGCAATAATTTATCACCGTCTACGTCGAACGAAAGCTTACAAGAACAAGGAAGCAGTCCAGTAGAGGTCAATTCTTCTGGATCTGGATCAAGATTAGTAAGAAACATCTTTGCTGATTATTATTATTTTAAAAATAATTAAGTATATTTATTGGAGAATTATTGTGGATAATATTGGATTCAACCCTTTAAGCGTTAAATCTTGAAATCAATTCAATCCCAGTTCTGATCTTTTATTTATTTTGTTGTGTTAGGTTATACTTAATGAATAAAAAGCTGCCTTTTAATACTGCTCTGTCATTTATTTACACAGTTCTGATTTTTCATCAACAATGATGTCATTCAAAATTATTTTATTGAAATTTTCAAGACTTTTTCTTAAAATGTTCTTCTGAAAAATAATAATGCTTTTTTTTTTTATTTAATTAACTTAATGCTTCATGAATTTATCATTCATGTTGTTTGTGTTTTCAATTTTAACTAGCAGACTGATGAAAATACATCTTCAGAAGCAGGAAGAAATTCGAATAATGGTGGAAGAAATTCTACTTCCCTTTTAACAATTAATGTTATATCGCCTAAGAATGATCCGCAGACTTCAGGATTTGTGTTAAACCCATCAGTTTTTGTCAATGTCTGCCCAAGGAAACAAAAATATAGTAATAGGGTGTCTTCAAGCAATCAAGGGTTTGTATTTTTATGATTTAATTTTTAAATTATCACTATGGGGGGGGAGTTCACCTTATCTGCCTAGCGGTGGCCCGTTGTTCAAACTATGTAATTATTCGTAAGGATGGAGATAGTTGGGGATGCAGTCAAATTAAACTCCAAATAAGTGAATACTTATTTATTATTTGTGCTGACGTTTATATCTACTTTGTAGGTCATCTTCAGGGCTATGAAAGAAAAACAGACAAAATAAAATAAGTACAGTAAAACCTCTACTAACGGACATCCCTAAATAGCGGTCACTCCCCATTACAGGACGATTTTTTTTGCACCAACATTTTAATACAATGTTTAAGGCATTTGAACCTCTCATTAACGGTCATGGACAGGCTGTGTTGGTTAGAAATCGATTAAAAAAACCTCTAAAAGACGGACAGTATGACTTTATCCCTTTCCCATTTCTCGGAAACAATTAGTTGTTTCCGGTCTAAGAAAACAGGGACAGATGTTTTTACTTTTGAGTAAAGGTTTTCCACATAAATACTTTTTTTTTTATTCTCGAACTTGCTTTATTAAAATTTAGTTCTGTTCTAACCCTCGTGGCAGGCGGCTGAAAATGTCTCTCTCACGTAAGAGACTCACTTTAGAACAAAAAATAAATGTAATCGACGTTTATGACCGTGAAAAGTTAAGTGTACGTGCAATAACGGAAAGACTCAATATCGGTAGGACACAAGTTTCAGGAACACTCGAAAACCGTGCGGTGTTTTTTTTATTATATTCTACTTACCTTTTAAACACATGGGAAATTGAATAAGAGAGAATTAATTTGTACAAATACATATTTATGAAAAAATAAAACCTCCCTTTAAAGGACACCTTTAAATAACGGGCAAAAATATTTGCACCAGGGCTGTCCGTTAATTCGAGGTTTTACTGTATAAAAATACATTACAGCACTAAGAATATAATAATATTATGTAGAGTAATAGAAAAGTTGAACGACATAGTGAAGGAATTATATGAATAAAAATTATACAGAATAAAATGTACAGAAAGGTGATAATGCAAACAAAATATAACGAATTAGTGAAGGATATACATGAATAAGAAAATTACAGAATAAATGTACAAAAAGGTGATAATGTAAACAAAATACAAAGAGAAAAAAGAAGGTAAACAGAAAGTTTCTATACTTTTCTATCTCTCCCTTTTATCTTACTTTTTTATGTTTACAATTTTTTCAGTTAGCAACTTTCTGTTTACCTTCTTTTTTCTCTTTGTATTTTGTTTACATTATCACCTTTCTGTACATTTATTCTGTAATTTTTCTTATTCATATATATATCCTTCACTAATTGGTTATATTTTGTTTGCATTATCACCTTTCTGTACATTTATTCCTTCACTATTTTTCGTTCAACTTTTCTATTACTCTACATAATATTATTATATTATATTCTTGGTACTGTAATGTATTTTTGTAGTTATTTTGTTTTGTCTGTTTTTCTTTCATAGCCCTGAAGATGACCTACAAATTAGTTCGAAACGTCAACAGAAATAATAAATAAGTATTCACTTATTTGATGTTTAATTTGACTGCACCCCCAACTATCTCTATCCTTACATTAGATGTTCCAGTCAACTAATTTCCTCTCTATATGTAATTATTCAAATCACTCAATCTCCTATTGTTGTATTATTGTATATTATGTTGTTTTTTTTTCAAAACGGGTTTTTGACTATACTCAAACTCTTGAAAACATTTAAACTCAAAACTCAATCAAACTCAGTTCTTAGTCCATAAGTATATTAACAGCAAGCCTTTTTAAAAGGCTACCATTTTTTTCATTTATAGTGGAAATGATATGTAGATTTATAAATAACTAAATGGTAAAAAAAAAAAAAATGTCCCAATACAACCCACGGAGAGTCTCAGCTTCAGTTCCTGGTAAAGACTCTACTATTTCTTGTACAACAGCTATGAAGGGAGGTGATTTGTTCTAGATCGCTCACAGCCACCAGATGGTCTCCCCAATTTTGGGTGCGCTCCCGAGATCGCATAGGATCCATTTCCTGCTGCGCTAATGAATTAAATAAAAGTTTGTCAAGTAGCCCAGTACCTTTGGCACGGCAATTCAGCACTCTACCACTGAGCCTCTACGCTCCCCACACAAATAAATACACTTTAAATACTCTTTTAAGTTTCCACGGCTACTATTTATATAGCCACTATAGCACAACTGAAGTTTTTTATATAAATACACTTTATTATATTTTGTGTACCGATGTTAAGGCCTTCAAAACAAACTGGCTAATAGGCCTATAGGCCTATTTATAAACTGAAAGAGTAATGAGTAAAGACAAAATGTATGGTAAAATATAATTTAAAACATTGTTACCGAGTTATATGAAGATTTTAGTAATAAAATCAATATAATAAGTTATTATCATATGTAGGAATAGTAATGAGGAAGATTAAGGAAAAGAAAAAGAAAAAGATGTGAGAAATGTATAGTTGAGTCAGTCCAGAAATCATATTAAAAATTTAGACGTTTTTAAATTTAATATACAAAATATTCAAATAAATATAAACAGTATACAAAGTCCCTGGCTTTAAATTTTTACAGTGTCTTACATGTCTTATGTCTTAATATTATTATCTAAAATACCAATATAAACTGTATTTTAATTTGCTCAAATACTTTAACCAAATTTTCTGTAAAATTTTTTAAAAATAAGTAAAAACTTCCTAAGAGTTTTTTGTGGTAGATAATGCCAATAAATTAAATAAAATATATATTATTTAAATTTGTCATTGTTATCAAATATACTTAACCATTTTTCTATCTATGAATTTTAGATTTTCTTTGAGTAATGTAAAGCAAGAATCGAACGAAGAAAGTCAAGATTCAAGTTGTAAGTATAATTTTATTTTATATTAACATTTGGGTGTTGGAAAAAAAAAATACAATTTTTTTTTTTGCAGATGCTAACATTGTCAATTTGAAGTATCCTATTGTATTGTCAAAGCGTCTACCTGCTGTATATAATGAGTAAGTTACTCTGAATACATTTCTTTATATAGAAGAACTGAATTCTATAATTACTAGACATTTTTTTTCTTCTTTTTTTAATTTAATTTTATTATTTATTAGAACTACACCTTTAAATAAGCTCTGCTCTACTAAAGATAATGAAAAAAAAATTATATAAGTCTTACAGAGAGTCCTCGCTATATGTATTCAAAATATTTTTTATTTATTTATTGATACAACTGCATTACAATAATACAGCAAGTAAATAGGCTAATTGATACATAATGATAAGTTTAGCGCCCCACTGGTAGTATTCAAATCACAAGTTCAACTAAGAATGTCATGTGGCCATCTTCTTTTCATACCCCTCGGAGGATTATCGGGAATTGAAGAAGAAGCTAGAGGTTTTGAGTGGGAATGAAGTTTGTTATGAAAGGATAGATACCCGGTTCGGGCCAAATCAGCAACAAATGTGACATTAAGGTCATTATGGATGACTTTATTCTTAACAAAATAACGGGAATTGATGATTTTACGAAGGATTTTGGATTGTAGGGATCGGATACGAGAGGAATTCGATGGCTTAGTGAAGCCCCAAAGCTCTACTCCGTAAGTCCAAATAGGTCGTATGATGGTCATGTAGATGAGTCTTTGGTAATTAATTGGGAGCTTAGAGCGTTTGTCTAGTAAGTGTTGAAATAGCCTGTAACGTCGAGCGGTTTCTTGTCTTTTCAGTCTTGTATGAGGATTCCAGGTTAATCTTTTGTCAAGATGCAACCCTAAGTATCGGATCTGTTCTATAGGCACCACTGGGATATTAATAAAGGATACTGAAGGGCAGAAAGTCATTGGTTTATGACGTAAGGTAAAAGTGATTTCATGTGATTTTTGAGGATTTATTTTAATTCTCCAGTTTTGACTCCATTTAAAATATTATGTGATAATCATTGATTTATTTTATTACAGAAGCCTAACAGCCAATACAAGCGGAAATACAAATAAAGAAGAAAAAGTTAACAAATCAAAAGGTGAGCTTTTTTGTTTTTAATTTTATGTCTTAAGATGTTTTAGGTTTAAATACCAGGCCTATCTGGAAAGTAGTAACCGTTAGCGCCCCATGAAGTGCTGATGACACGCGTAGCTGCTGGGCAGGGTCAGACGCATTGCACTGTGCGAGGTTGTGTGACACTAGCTAGCATTGCCTGTGATCGTTTATAACGTTTAAACAAATTGAGAACGCCGCCAGTTGTGAAATGAGGGCTGTGATTAAATTTCTTAATGCACGAAACGTTCGACCTTGTGGTATTCATCGCCAATTAATGGAGGTGTATGGAGACAATGTGATGGACACAACTTCAACCTGGGGAGGGAGAATATACACGATGAGGAGCGTTCAGGAAGACCAACAGCTGATCTCATTAGACGAATGCGTGAGGAATGATCGGCCCAGTTGAGCCTGATCGCAATTGATGAACTCTGTGAACATTTTCCTAATGTGTCTTGAACTATCGAACAATTCATTAAATTGTCTAAGACCATCTGCATTATTCAAAAATCTGTGCAAGGTGGGTCCCTCGCATGCTTACAGATGAGGACAAAACCAAGCGTATGGCTGCAGCACAGACGTTTGTTTGTTCATTTAATGTCACTTTATGCTGCTATGGGTAATCGGACGATGCTACAGTGGGAGCCCTAAATTTTGCCTATCCAGGTTTAATTAGGATAGGGATTTTTAACGAGTACCTGACATCGTACAGGCTCGGGACCCCCGTTTAACGTCCCTTCCGAAAGACGGCGTAACCAAGGATTTTTTACCCCCTTAAAAAAATCCTAGGGCCACCTGCCGGGCTACGAACCCGCGATCTTGGATTTAGTAGTTTGTTACGCTAACCACTAGACCATAGGTGACCGTTACAGCACAGACGTTTCTAGGACGTTATTCCGATGAAGGACTCTTTCCTGACTCGACACTTTCCGAATGACCCTCGTAACTTTAAATAAAACAAATATGGTGGGTTCATCACAAAACTTAACCTTCTCTTTCTATTTGAAATAAGTTATCATTTAGTTTGAAAATGGTTTGCACATTTTCAGATTATTATTAACTTCACTAGGCCTATTTTATGTTAGTAAAAAATTCCTGTTTTCGTTTTTTTTGTTTTTCAATAACTTTTCAATTATTTTAGGTGGAAAAACTGAAACTAAAAAAAGTACGAAACCTTATCTTAGGTAACATATTTATTTTAATCATGTAAACTTATTTAAGATATTTCTTAATTTAATTACTTTCCTCGAATATTTAAATTTAAATTTCTATTTCCTGAAATCTAGAAGCTCGAAGTCTGCTGAAGGGTCTCCTACAGATAAAGCAAGTAAGTTATAATTACTTATCATTTTGAAACTATAAAGGTTTTTAAATAAACTTTTTATTAAATAAAAAAAAATTCCGATATCTAATAAATCTAAATAAGTTGTGCTGGATTGTTTATCCAGTGGACCATGTAGGCTTTAATAAAATAGCGGGTTTTATGAAAGAAAGCACGGAATAATAGGGATTGGTCTGCCTCTTGACACGGGGTACTCCCTAGTTATTATAATTATTCTTTATATTTAATACAACTAACTATATCTAATTTTTCCAGCAAATTCCTCTGACAAAAGATCTGTTAGAAGTCGGAAAGCAATCTCTTATAAAGAATAGACTGTTTAAATAATAAGTGGAAGAGATGGTAAGTTTATTGAGGCTGGTTTGTTTTGTGATGAATTCTGACTGATATCTGAATTCTTTCCAAGATATCTCATCTGAGATAGATTTGTTTTATTAAACAAGTAATTTATTTTTCAGTGGCTGAATGTGAACTTATTGACTGTTTGTGATATCAACAGAAGGATAAGAATACCTTAATATTGTATCATTCTTAAATATATCTGGAAGTTTTCTCTGAAGATTTTAATGACTGATTATAAAGCCAAAAAAAATCCACTAAGTTAATTTATAAAACCTATGTCATTATTCAATATGTAATATTATTTAATAAAAAAAATTTCAAACTCTTTACTAAACAGGATTTTAAAAATTTCACATTTTAGTATCTTTATTCGAGCGATTTTACCATTTCTATTTTTTCATTATTTCAAAAACATCTAGGGTTTACTTTTTTAAAAGGATTTTAAAGACTAATAAATTGTTCCTTTATGTTTAATAAAATATTTAAATATTGATCCCTTAACTATTGTTATTGTTTTAGTAACTAATAAGGTTTCTTGAATTCATGTTATTCAGGATTATGTAACATTTTAAAAAAAATTATTATTTTAAGGGCACTAATGAGTTTTTATGCAGTTTTATAAATATAACCAAATTGAGAATTAGAAATGTTATTTATTATTTTATTAATGAATGAATCCTTGTTTATGATAAGCAATGTGTAGTTTCTACTATTCTTTTCTATGTTAGTCTTTTAATTAAAATAAAAATTATCTATGCCTCTTATGTATGTTTTTATAACTTATAATTAAATATACATATATTTAAATTGAAAATATATAAAATGTAACAACCTAATTGTTTCATTCACAAATGTTTACGTTTCTGTTTTTAAAAAATTGGTAATTAGAGTTTGCTTTTTGTAAATAGCTCTGGTCATTTGATGTTCTTCGTGAATAATCAGATCATTCAATAATTTAAAGCCAATTTCATCACTGTTTTCTTTGTAATATTCTCGAATCCTTGACAGCTGTTGCAAAACTTCTTTTTCCGATTTAATTTTGTCATATCCTGCTATAAAAAAAAAAAAAAAAGGAGGCATAATTATTCTACGACACACATACCTGGCTGTTGGTAAGCAAAATGTATGTTAAAGTCATATTTCTTACCTTGAAGGTGTTCATGAATAAAGTTATCTTCCTAGTCCGATTCCAAAGAAGCGCATAGCTGGTGTGGTGGGGTTGATTTCGTTTAAAATATCTGTGATATTCAACGTGGAACCTTCTGTAACCAAATTGTCATCTATTGTCGCAAAATCCCCTCCTATATCCGTAGGATAATTTGCCAACAGCCCTGTAAGACTGGATTCATCTTTCATTTCTGCGACAAGTTGTTCTTCAATCTCTCTACTTTTTTACAACTATTTTTTTTATCATTGAAGGGCCTAAGTTTTTCCAACCTTTTTGGATTCAAGTCACTGCTTTCAGTACATCAATGGATTTGGATAAGTCCTGCACTGGTACGTTTTTTTCTAAATTAGCTATCATTTTCTCCAATTTAAATAATTTCGAGTATAATAAAAAATAGTGTAAGAAGCTCTGACAAACAATGAGGTACTAAGTTACAGAAATAACCTGTTATTGGAACATGTTATGACACAGTAGCAGCTCTATAACAAGTTACCGCGATATCACTATTTGACCCATAACTAAAGAGTGAAAGTGTCACATGTGGCCTAGTGGTTAGCATAGCAACCATATCGCGATTCGCAGCCCGGCAGGTGGCCCTAGGACATTTTAAAAGGGTACTCCCTTTTAAGTAAGTCCTTCGGAAGGTACATAATATGGAGGTTCCGATCCTGTGCTCCTTAAAGTAACTATCCTAATTAAACCTGGATTGGCATAATTTAGAACTCCCATTACATACCGAACATGTTTATCACAAATCGCTCCAAACAAACCATTTCGGTGCCACACAACTTTGCGTATCTATCACATTGATCTGTTTATCTCCGAATTGAAATTCATCGGAAAGCGGTGTGAATATCATGTTTATCATATTTTACTTCATTTTTATTATATTTTTCTTTATTTCAGTAATTTTTTTTTTTTTTTGTATTTTGTCTATTCATTACTGAAGAAGACCTACAATTTCTTTGACCTTCACCCGGACCATTCTCTTCCCCCTAAAATAATATAAATTAATGATGTAATAATTATCATAAATTATTCAAAACACATACTTATAGAAAAAAAAGATTATTTGTTAGCCACTGGTCGTAAGTAGTTTAGAAACCTTGATTGGTGTGAAAGAGGAATCACAATGTTTTGAAAATATTTCTCCGAAGATGACTTAAAATGGCTTTATACAATTTTGACCTGGCTTCAACTAAAGAGGTCACGGTAAATGAGAAATAACTGACAAAGTGTCAGGAAAAGTCGGACCACACACAAAGATGCTCCTGAAGGCTACTTTGTTAGAGGCAGCTGTCGGCAAACCCCAAGTGTCAGGTAGATCGGCAAGTCTTCATCCTCTGGGTCTACACGGGTGGTAAAACAATCGCGGCTTCCTTCGGGCTCCGGAGTGCCGACACCATCCCCGCAGGGGGTGACTTCTTCAAAGTATCTTCGCTGATGGACACTCCTCATAAGGAGGCGGTATGACCTGTATACTTCAAAGGGGGGACATCCCTGAAAGTTCGTGGGAAAATGTACCTTGTTGGTAACGGGGTAAAATGTGACCTTCCCAAACATTGTTGAATATTTACAAAGAAAAAGCCGACTTTTTGCTTTACCTGTTCAACCTTGTTTTGTTTAATATCTTTAGAATAAAAAAAGATAGGAATAAACGTAAATGTCAGGAAATGATTATATTTTTATTATTTCTTCTTAACTAGCCAATTATATCTAGATTATATACATATTATAATATGATATAAAAATAATAACAAGAAGGTTTCTAGTTACTTTTAAATATATAAATTGAATATATTTAATAATGTACATATACATGTTTATGTAATAATAAAGATACCAATTTGGTGGTAAATAAGGCCAACTTTGGAGGAGTAGAAAGTTCGTTTCTACATATTTCAATCACATTTGTGCCCCACAATTTGGCTAATACTCAAGTTTAAATTTAGTTTTGATTCTGAAAGCATCAAACTTTCATTTCAACAAAGTTGCAGCTCACCTTTACCTACTATCCCCGGATCTGCCATCCATGGGCCGCCTCCCCTAGTATAAATATTCCTAATATTATTCTTTCAAAATTTGTTAAGCGAATAACAATGAAATAAAGATTATTCTGTTGTTATGATACTTGAGTGTATTTAGATAAAAGAAAGAACAAAATTTTTTCTCATTTGTCAACTGAGTTTCTGATGGAATAGTCAATGTAAAACAAGAAAATTAGAATAAGTGAATTTTGGGAAATATCAAAGAATGCTTAGCACCAATGGTTGAAGAATCTTATATAGTTTAAGCATTTCAGAAGAAGTTACAACTCCATCACGAAGCTAATTCACGTAAGTAAAAAAAATTGTTTATGTATAAATATTTAGGCATTAGGTAAATTTAAAGGAAAATTAAAACTAAAATACAAACTCAAATTAATTACATAAGTTTAATAAATTTTTTTTAATTCAAAAATTGTTTACGAAAAGAAACCGGCGGAGAAGTTCGAGTATAAGCTCATATCAAGGCGGCAATAACGTGAAGGTGATAACAAGTTTTCTTACATACTCGTTGGGAGTTGAGTACTTTAAAAAATGAGTTTAAATATTTTATTTATTAGGGAAAATAAATTATTTAGTTTTCTCAGTTATCTATATTCTTTAAGATAGATTTTGCCCGCGGCTTCGCTCGCATGGAATTTGGTCTACGACATAAAGTTCCTTCCACCACTTAGCCAGGCTTCTTTTTCCAGAAAATTCATGTTATTCTTAAACTCCATGACTCGTAGACTATAGAACTCTTAAGCTAGTGGAGAAGATGGGAATAAGACGACGGATTGATGACGTGGGAGCAAGGATCGAAGATTTAGTGGTTTGATAGGGCTACACTGATTGCATTAGCAGGAAGCCATTCCTGCTACTGGATTCAGTGCGGCGAACCATCCACAATAAAAAATGGGTAACGTAACCACAGGCAGAACCTCAAGGGTGGTTATGAAATTCTGCTTTCTTCTTTTACTTCCTCCAAGTTCCATTCTGCTTCGAGTTGTTCTACCCCAGGGTCTGCAATTTTCTCTGTCCCTCCCCATCTTTGTCGTCCCTTGGAGTCTTCTCAATAACCAGGATTTTTGCTTTTCGTCCTTGAGTTTCCTCAAATTCGTTAGTAGCCGCTGTTTGAAGTCAGAATAGGGAGTCCTTCATCTGTGATCACAAGTGTCTATAATCCCCAAATGTTAAGTCGATGAACAAGAAAATCATGGTTATTTCTTATTTTTTCATGCACTCCTCCACGTCCTCCATCCACTTTCTCTTTGGTCTTCCACGCTTTCTTCTTCCAGGTGGTATATAGTTACGAATTTTCTTTGGTCAGCGGTTTTCGTCCATCCGCATTAAGTGGCCATACCACTTTAACCTTTTAGTTCTGATCTGGTAAAGATGTTCTTTAGACACCCAACCTTGTCTGTAATTGCTGCGTTTGGGATCCGCTTGGTTCTCCACCCGTTCTCCGCCTTTTTCATGAGTGTCCAAACCTCTGATCCGTCAGTGGCTACGCATCCCACGAAGGAATGGTAGATCTTCTTTTTAGTTTCCAATGTTATAGTTTTTCTTTATTCCATAGGATGGAATTTATCGAACTTATTATTTCTTCCTCATGTTTTACTTTAAACTTTTACTTACATAAGGTCTAAAAATAAAGTAGTTTTTAAATTGTGCTGCCTTGTAATCTGCTTCTGCAGTTTCTTTGAATACATTTTTGTAGAATGATGGAGTCGAATTTTTATGTATGCGATTAATTTTATAAGACAAAAACATGATTGTCTTCGAATGATTGATCGAATAGGTAAATTTAAAGGAAAATTAGAACTAAAATACAAACACAAATCTTTAATTACATAAGTTTTATTAAATTTTTCAATTCCAAAAAATTTTGTAAAAATATTACATTAAATACATATTACCTTCAATAATCGAAACGTGAAAATGTGATACTTTTTTAACTACTAAACAAGTTTTCTTACTTAATCATCGGGAGTATTTCACCTAAAAAAACGAGTTTAAATATTTTATTTATTAGGAAAAATAAATTATTTAGTTCTCTCATCATTGAGGTCTCTGTTATCTATATCAATATTCTTTTAGATTATTCGGAAGGATCCTGACCCAGAATAAAGTACTATATCACAAATCTTTAATTACATAAGTTCTTAATGAAACAACAATATTTAGGTTCAATATTTATTATATATATATATATATATATATATATATATATATATATATATATATATATATATATTTAAATGTTGACTGTATGCTGATGACTGTAAATACTGCAGTTGTATATTGAACGTCTTGGTGTTGGGGTGCTGTCTCATGTTTGGAGCCTTTTAGGGCTGTTGATCGTTGGGATATATTGCACCTTTTTCTTCGAGTGTGATTCACATAACCTTTTTATAGTGTCTTGATAATGCCGGAATAGGCGAAACGTCGACCGGTAAGTTTGTGTATTACTGAAGAAATTTGAAACATAAGGCTTTGCATTGTTGTTTTTTCCCAATTGCATTATATTTTATGGAGAACGGAGGTAGTTGGGGGGTGCAGTCAAAAAAACACCAAATAAGTACCAGACTTATATTTAATTAGTGCCGACGATTCGACCTACAACGTAGGCCATCTTCAGGGCTATGAGAGAGAAACAAACAGAACAAAAAATATATAAAAAAACGTTGCAGTAACAAGAATATATTGACATGTAATGTAGAAAATTAAAATAGTGACAGATATGATAATATCTCTCTCAACCGGTCCTTATTCCTCCAATCCTTAAAACTCTGTTGTGAATCCGGCTACCTTGCCTTCCACGGACAGTTCTTTTACCAAATTTCTGGACTGGCCCTGGGAAATCCTCTTGCTCCTGACCTCTCTAATATTGCCCTAAATGATCTTCTGGACTCTATTCTACCCCAGTTCCTTGAAGATGTTTTTTTCATTAAAAAATATGTAGACGGCCTCCTCCTTATCATAAATCCCAACATTATTCCAGATTTATTATCTTCTTTCAACTCATACCATCCCCGCCTCCATTTCACCATTGAACTCGGATCCAATAAGTCACTACCTTTTCTTGACCTCCTTATCATTAAAAATCCTGACCACACCTTATCCACAGATTGGTATACTAAACCCACTTACTCTGGCAGACTTCTTAATTATTACTCCCAACATCCGCACCACCTTAAATTAACGTCGCTAAACATATCATTCACCGTGGCCTATCCCTCTCTGACCCCTGCTTCCATAAAACCAACACCCACCGTATCAAAGAAATCCTTTTAAAAAAAACAATTTTCCTCCCTCTAACTCACCGTGTGCGTGGGCCAACCTTTTTCAGTGGTCTCAAAAAGGGACACTTACTTAGTCCCAGAATAAAGTTACTCTTCTATTCTATTATATTTATGTTTAGTTTATAATATGTATTGTAGTGTATAATAATTGGCAAATTTAGGTTCATTCGTCGAATTTAGGTTTATTCGTCCTACAACCCCAATTTTCTTCGTACGTCGAATACTACTAGATCTGAAACGATCAATAGTAGTTCCAAATCCATCAAGATTTTATACCTTGAAGATCATAGACGATTGTGGACTAGGCCTACTGGGGATACCACATTAAAAAAAACGCACCCCGGCACTCTACCTCTGCGGTGGTGTGGAAACGAGTGCATTATTTATAAATATTATTAAAAAAATTAATAGGCTAGGAATTTGGAGAAAAACAATAAGACCTTTCCAAAATGTAGATCATTATTTTTCCCGAGTAGTCACTCTTTAAACATTTTTATTTAATGACTGCCCATGCTGTTCAAGTTTATTTTATAATGAATATAATGTTATTTTATAATATAATAAAATTTAATGAATTCTCCAATCGAGCTAACTCTCGGTATAGTTGACTGTTTCGTACAAACCAAGGCGCGTTTACTGCAATTCGTAGGCTTTTATTTTGGAAAGGTAGTAATTTGCTTCGCTTAGTTGTTGACACTGCACCCCACACTTCACAACCGTATATTAGTAGAGGTCTAAGAATGGTTTTATAAATTAATAAGGCTGTTTCTGGTTTTAATCTAGATATTCTATTAATTATCGGATAAAGTAGAGCTAATCGTGCGTAGGCCTGTGTTAATTTAGTGTTGATATGCTGGTTCCAGGTAAGACGAAGATCTAAATAAACTCCGAGCTATTTTACAGTTTATTTATTCCACAGCTTTTGTCTTAAAAATAGGACCGTCTGTTTCCGTTGTGCTGCTCCCAACACCCTTCACGTGTTGCAGCGGTACAGGTTAATAAGCGAAACTAGTGCAGTAGTATCTATTCACTTTTTAAACTTACATAAAATGAAGCAGAAACAAACAAACAAAACAGAAATAGAAAAAAGTCGACTTTTTTAAATTTTAATGTTATAAGTCTTCCTGTGGTTCTAATTCATTATTAATATGATCTAGGATGTGTAAAGTTTTTATTGAACTAACTTCTAGGATGTGTAAAGTTTTTATTGAACTAACTTCTAGGATGTGTAAAGTTTTTATTGAACTAACTTCAAAATTTTGTAGAATAATCGTCTGAGAAGAACATGCCACTAAGATCGAATGTCCTCATAGCGTTAATGAGGTAAAAAAACCTGTCAAACTTGATATAGGTTTGTTTTATGCGACAGTAAATTATATGCCACATAATCCTTACTTATAAAACATTATACATGTAAGGTTATTGATTATACATGTGCCTGGCCTCATGTTCCTTAAGTATTTAATATGCGTTGCTCAATGTACAGAAGTTTTGTTTATCTTCAATTGGGGGATATTATTCTCCCCATGAGTTCCGGATTACCGAATTTTAGTATACAATTTTTTTTTTTTAAATTTATTTCTTGTATAATTGGCTACGTTTCACAAAATAAAAATGCTGTACCAATAGACCAGTCTCAAATTAAAAACAATTGTACAAATTTAAGTATATATCTGTGGAGAATCATAAGTTACAATGACAGAAATAATGTATAAAAAAACTTCCAACAGAGAGAGAAAAAAAAATTAATAATAATAAAATAAACAAAAATTATAATTATACATTCTTAGTAACTTATATACATACATACATACATATATTATATATATATATATATATATGAAACAATATCAATGAAAGGAAAGAAATTGGTTTCCTGTTTGTTTCGTTTATGTACAAACAGCTTTGTATATATATATATATATATATATATGTTAAGCCTTAAGTATTTAATAAGCGTTGCTCAATGTACAGAAGTTTTGTTTATCTTCAATTGGGGGATATTATTTCGTATCCAAAGAAACTGGAGTACTTGGGCCAAGTACTATGGCGTGTACTGAGGTATACATGGCCTAATCATCGAGACAAGCTTATGATAACCGATAGGATCAACTGGGGAGTTTCGTATAATTTGCAACAAAAATAAATAATAATTATAAACGCACTTTTTGAAGCCAGTCGAACTATAAGTATAATATTTAAATATTTTATTTTGAAGAGAAAAGATATGTCCAGGGCCGAGATTCGAACCCACTTCTCCGTCGTTGTGCTCTCTAACCAATTGAGCTAATGAATGCATGTTATATTTTTTAACAAATTTTAGTTCAATTGAAGTAAAAATTAGTCGCTGAAGAATTCTCTTCTTCTTGACCTTCTGGATGTTCTTTCATCTTCATAACCTTTTTAGGTTCCAAAAGTAATAGGCCATCAGGGTGGTATTCCACTTCCCTTGCTCGATCACTTTTATATCCTGGTGGAACCAACTTGTTCTTCACTGTAATCGCCTAAATGTTGGGGAAAATAGTCAATGTGAGAATGAATAAAACGAAACATAAATTTAATAAGACGAAGAAGACCTTTCCAAAATGCAGCAGCCGAGGTTCTGGAAAGTTTTCAGCGAGCGTTCCACCAAATTTCGGTAATTGGGGCCCTTGCTATTGCTTAGAAATCCTTCCACCACTTAGACAGGCTTCCTTTTCCAGATAATTCATGGTGTTCTCAAACTCCATGACTCCTAGACTATAGAACTCTTGAGCTAACAGACTGTCGAAGAAAATGCCCTAAGGATGAACAGGAGGGAACAGTGGTTTCATAGTGCTACACTGATTGCATTAGCAGGCAGCCATTCTGGGGCGCGTAATTTTTGTTAGTCGGGACTGCGTTCGCGCTGTCCCGGAATAAATATGTTATCAAATAAATTATTTATAATTTACTTATGGCGGGCTAATTAGTGATGGGCTTAACTGCTACTTTTCAGTAACTGCTCTAACTGTTACTGTGATTTCTTAACTGCTACTAACTGTGATTCGCGATTCTGTCTAAATGCTACCAACAGCGATTGCGCCGGCGTACTTAATTCCACATCTTGAATATAACGATCACAGAATATTCATTATAAGGATAATAATTACTTGGGTAATTAATTACTAATAATTACTTGATATAATTAATTATAATTATAATTACTTGTATAATTCACAATAATCTCACTATGTAATGGATTCTCCTCAGTACAAAAAAAAACGTCTGGGGGACACGTGCCCCCTTGCCCCCCTTAAATCCGCCCTCCCTCCCCACATAGTAGTACCTACTAATACTACCATTATTTTTTGTATAGGTAATTTACAAGTAAATATTTATACTTTACAATAAACAAGCTGTAAATAAATATCTGAATTTCCCTTTTAATTAATCATTCAAATATAATTTAAATTTTTTAATTATTTTATTTGAAAAAAAAAGATATGACCAGAACCGGGACTCGAAGCGGGTCTCCCACCTGTCCGTGGTGGTACTTTAACCATCTCAGCCATCCTGGTTCGCTTCTCGGTCAGTCAAAAAGAGGGGATATTTCTTATTATTTTCTGCATTTACCCATATAATTTTTACCATTTTTTGCATTTCCCATTTTATATTCAGTTTTTATTTTTTATCTTTATTACCTTATTTTTTATTTGTCAACACTTTCTGTTTTATTATTATTTTATTCTTCATTATGTATTTTACTACCTTCCTGGCACTTCGTTGTTTATACTATACACTCATACATTTTATCATTTATATTTACCTTGCTGTGCAATGTGAGAAACGAACCAGGTTAGTAGCAGTTAAGAAATCACAGGTAAGATATATCACAGTAACGGTTAGAGCAGTTACTGAAAAGTAGCAGTTAAGCCCATCACTAATTAGCCCGCCATAAGTAAATTATAAATAATTTATTTGATCAAATATTTATTCCGGGACAGCGCGAACTAGTGATGGGCCAGAAATCAGGAACTGTTACTTTTTCACTGTTACTCGAAAGTCACAGGTCTACCTATGATTAGAAATTCATCAGTAACAGTTCCAAGCTGTTCTTCACACACGCGAACGGAATTGAAGCGTGATTGTTATTGGGACTACAGTAACAGTTCTTAACTGTTCTTCGCATTTGGGAACTGGTTGTCGGCGAACGGAATTGAAGCGTGATTGTGACTACTGTGATTTAGGTGAAAAGAGTGATTACTGTTATTAGGGCGCCGTACGGGTAACAGGGATTGCACCCTTGGAAAACCTTTTTCTATCGTAATAAACTCTGATAGGCTGCTGCAATTAATTTCAATTACCGTATCGTAAAATCAATTAATTTTATTGTAGAAAATTAACTGCTCAGTAATAAATTTAATTTATCAATATTAATACTGTATTTTCTATAAAAAATGTTCTGGATTTTTTATAATTTTACAATTTTTATTTCTTACTGTATTTTCTGCATTTACCCATATCATTTTTTACATTTCCCATTTTATATTCAGTTTTTATTTTTTATCTTTATTACCTTATTTCTTATTTTTCAACACTTTCTGTTTTATTGTTATTTTATTCTTCATTATGTATTTTACTACCTTCCTGGCTCTTCGTTGTTTATACTATACACTCATACATTTTAACCTTTATATTTACCTTGCTGAGCAATATTTATCATTTTCAATTGCCTGTATTCACCATACTTTTGTGATATTTATATTTACTATGTTTTAATTTAAGGAAGAAATAGTTGGGGATGCAGTCAAAGAAAACACCAAAATAAGCATAACTTATTTATTATGTGCCGACGTTTCGGCCTACAATGTAGGCCATCTTCAGGGCTAAGAGAGAGAAACAAACAAAAATATATAAAAACGTAGCAGTAACAAGAATATGTAAAGTGGTACAGGAGTGAAAATAAAAATAGTGACTAGATATGATGAAATAGTGAAAAGATAAAATAGTGAATAGATAAAAATGGTGACTAGATTTGATGAAATAGTGAATATATATTACTCCATTCCTACCAGTGATAAAATTTTATTTTATTAATTAATACTTATTACTTCCGCTTATCTAAGGTATTTACGGGTTTAAATGGGCTTATTTTAATTACCTATAATCACTGATAAGAACTGGAATAAATTACTAAAGCTAAATTTAAAATCTTACCTTGAATTGATTAATTACTTTTGTTAACTACTAATAAACCTTTTATAAACCCTTTGAATATAAATATGGATAAACATCAGGCAATCAATAGATAAGGCAAAATACATTTCACTAACATTAATTTATTATTAACCACAGTTAAAAACAATAACATATACAAATTGATTTTAATATAAAATAATATAATGGATAAATCCATCTCAATAGAAAAATTATATAATAAACAGATTAATATAATATAGCGCTTTGAATTTTATTTAATTTAAATTTTATGAGCTCTAAAAATTGTGTAGCTGTCGATGTATTCTGCAGAATAATGATATGTTAGTACTTGCATTTTACAGACGATATGATACTTCCAGCCGCGATGGTCAATCTTCTTCCATAGCTTAAGGTCTTGATGTAAGGGTTGAAAATGAAGTCTCCTATCTTACTCGCTGGAAGGGTTGAACGGAAGTGGCTTCTAATGTTGATAGGTCGAAGGGCCCCAGTGATCTGTTACTTGGGGGGATTTTTTAACTGAAGTCCCCTTTATCTATGGAGGGGATAGGTTTAGCTGCCGGCCCCTACCGGCATTTTATTTAAACTCTTCAATGCTTCTTATAGGAATGATTATGTTTTCTTGATTAGACGATAGCTGCGTCATGTATCAATATATGATAAATAAGAAAGAATATACGACTGGTTACAGAATATAATAAACTTAAAAAAGTGATAGATAAAAATAAAATTGTAGATGATGAAAAGAAATTCTAATGGTGACAGATATAATAATACAAGAATACGAATATAAAATAGAAAAAATACATGTCAAGAAAGGATAAAATGTAAACAATAATATAAAGGGAAAGAAAAATGAGGAGGTAAACGGAAAGATACAAAAAGAGAAGATTAAAATATAGAAAAAGGGGTTACATAGGTATGAGGGGTTACATAGGTAAAGTGTAATAATATATGATAAATAAGAAAGAATATACGACTGGTTACAGAATATAATAAACTTAAAAAAGTGATAGATAAAAATAAAATTGTAGATGATGAAAAGAAATTCTAATGGTGACAGATATAATAATACAAGAATACGAATATAAAATAGAAAAAAATACATGTCAAGAAAGGATAAAATGTAAACAATAATATAAAGGGAAAGAAAAATGAGGAGGTAAACGGAAAGATACAAAAAGAGAAGATTAAAATATAGAAAAAGGGGTTACATAGGTATGAGAGGTTACATAGGTAAAGTGTAATAATATAAGCATATATAGAAATAAAGCTTGATAAATTTCAAAAATAAAACATGAAAATAGTGGTATTTATAACTATGAACTATGAAGAATGAAAAGAAAAAGAAAATATAAGTAAGGGAAGTTAATATGTAACTGTATACAGTAGAAAAAAGTGGCATTAATGCAAAATAAGATGTGAATATAACATAAACATGTAGAAAATAGGTAAAGAAATACAGTGGATGAAAAATATGAGGCTAAATAATAATTAACTCTATACTATTAACAAATGATGGATGCCAAAAGAAGGTGTGAGAACAGGTGCGAAGAAAGGTGAATGTGAAAAGGATGGAGATAAGATAAATACCAAGATATGTACTAACCGAATAAAACACGAGGCAGCTAGGCGAGCTCAGAATCAAGTGAGAGAAATACGTTAGGCCGGCTGGCGGAAGCGATACAGGCGATCTCTGACGGCCAAAAAAAATAATGACAAAGAAGGGGGAAGGAGAAATGCAGATGCAGAGGAAATAAGAGACCGTAAATAATGTAAATAGCGTGAAAAATTAAAAATTAAATTAAAAATTAAATAAAGTTAAAAAGGAGACAAGTATTTTTTTAAGAAGAAAGTATTTTTTTCTATTTTATATTCGTATTCTTGTATTATTATATCTGTCACCATTAGAATTTCTTTTGATCATCTACAATTTTATTTTTATCTATCACTTTTTTAAGTTTATTATATTCTGTAACCAGTCGTATATTCTTTCTTATTTATCATATATATATTCACTATTTCATCATATCTAGTCACCTACGCAGACGACATCGGCATATACGCCTCTAGCGTAAATGCCAAGAGAGCACTAACGATCGCCCAGAAGGCATCAACGACTATCACCGAAGACCTCAGGCTAAACGGCATCAAGGTGAATCCGGCCAAGACGGATGCCATCGTGTTGTCGTTCCAGCGTGGCAAGAAAGCTCTACCCTCGACCTTCACTGTGGAGGAAGAGGAAAAACCGGTATCCTCATCGATATTATACCTCGGCGTGACTCTTGACAGGCACCTCACCTTCTCAAGACACGTCCAGAATCGACTCAAGTTAGCGAGGCAGAAATCATACAGGCTCTACCACCTGCTGACTTCACCACAGCTCTCTCTAAGGCTCAAGCTCCAAATCTACAAGGCGATCATCCGACCCACGCTGCTCCATGGTGCACCACTGCTCCGGCACGTCTACAGCTCCACTCTCAAAAGACTACAGGGCTTCCAGAACGGCGTACTACGGCGAATAGTCAGAGGGACCAGTCTACAGCGGGCTAAAAATAAAGTAATTTATGAGGAACTGAAACTACCATCAGTTCCCGAATACATCAGCCGGAGGCACATCAAATTCTTTGATGGGCTGAAGGCCTGGGCCAACCCGCTGTTCAACGAAATAGCCCCACCACCCATACCTGGAAGATGGCAACAAACACTCCCCTTAGTAGACGTCGTCGCTAAGGGAGGGGGTCTGGACTCTGTTTAATCCCGTCCATACCCTATCCTATTCCAACCCTTTCCCATCCTTAATCCTTCCTTTCCCATCCCTTCCTTTCCTAAGACCAGCTGAGTGGTCCCTCCCCACTTGTATATAAAAAAAATGAAGGCCAAAAGGCCATAGAATAAAGCTCCCGCATACAGCGGTAAGAGCACAAGAACTTTAAAATACCTTCGGGTAATAGAAAGTAAGATTGTAATTAGTATGTATATTTTTTAGGTTAGACTTAGATGTATGTAATTAGTTATAAGTTTAAATAAAATAGGAGGGTAAGAAAAAAAAAAAAAAAAAAAAAAAATATCTAGTCACCATTTTTATCTATTCACTATTTTATCTTTTCACTATTTCATCATATCTAGTCACTATTTTTATTTTCACTCCTGTACCACTTTACATATTCTTGTTACTGCTACGTTTTTATATATTTTTGTTTGTTTCTCTCTCTTAGCCCTGAAGATGGTCTACATTGTAGGCCGAAACGTCGGCACATAATAAATAAGTTATGCATGCTTATTTTGGTGTTTTCTTTGACTGCACCCCCAACTATTTCTTCCTTAAATTAGAAGATACAGTCGACCATTTCTTCTCTTAATATGTTTTAATATATTTATACCATTTTTATTCTTAATCGTCTGTATTTTGCATATGGGCCTGAAGAAGACCTACAAAGTATTTCGAAACGTTGGCTACTTAATAAAGTTTTCTCCAATTCTAAGAGAAATTCATTCACCTCTACCCGGACCACTTTTTTTCCACACAAGCTTGTTTATTGTAAAGTATAAATATTTACTTGTAAATTACCTATACAAAAAATAATGCTAGTAGGTACCACTATGAAGGGAGGGGAGGGCGGATTTGAGTGATGGGCCAGAAATCACGAACTGTTACTTTTTCACTGCTACTCAAAAGTCACAGATCTACCTGTGATTAGAAATTCATCAGTAACAGTTCCAAACTGTTCTTCAGATATGGGAACTGGTCGTCGGGGATCGGTGATCGCCGATAGAACGCGAACGGAATTGAAGCGTGATTGTATTTGCGACTACAATAACAGTTCTAAACTGTTCTTCGTATTTGAGAACTGGTCGTCGGGGAACGGAATTGAAGCGTGATTGTTATTGGGACTACAGTAACAGTTCTAAATTGTTACTGAAAAGTAGCAGTTAAGCCCATCACTACTAGGGCAAATGTCGCACGGTATTACGGTACTGAAAGTATCAGTTAAGCTCATCATTAATTAGCCCACCATAAGATAATTATAAATAACATTGATAATGTTAAGTTGATAACAGATTCATTCCGGGACAGCGCGAACGCAGTCCCGACTAACAAAAATTACGCGCCCGAGATACCCACATTTGGGGTATTCGCAGGGGTCAGCCCGACCGGAGTGCAATGGAAGAGCCTCACCCTGGGGGAACCGCCTTAGTGATCACGGTAACCTCCACGCCAGGTAAGTATGCTTCAGGGTGTCTGAGTCTGGGTGATCGTTCGGTCAGGGATAAAAATAATTCCGAGAAGCAATTAGATAAAACTTGTATAAATTCAAAGAATGAGCCGTTCTTTACCGCATCAAAGCGCACTAGATCAAAACTAAAGCTGATCCAAAGGCTCATTTCCGATAGAAACAAATAGTTCTGAGAAATAGTTCCGTTTTAAATCCAACGAATTTTTAGTACAGCTTCTACCGCCCCCAAGTGCTTGGAGCATTCCCTACTAGGCAGCGCTGCTGGTGGTAACAGGTCAATAGAACCAGTCTTACACCTGGTATGAATACTTAATAAACAACCTTTAGATTAAAATTTACATCTTTAATAAAATATATCAGAAATTAATTACGAATAATGTTTTTAAATTAAAAAAAAACTTCATATGATACAACAAAAAAAAGAACTAAATCATTACACTTGAATTAGGATTCTCCAGCTTCTTCATCTTTACTACACATCTTTTTCAAATTACTAAACGTAATAATCTATATTTTAAATAAATATTAACCAGACAATAAACATAACTAAACAATATATTAAAGGTAAAATATCAAATCCTTGACAAAACAAACACATTTTTATTAGATTTAAGAAACAAAAAGTTCAGTAGAATGAAGCTAGTTTCTTGATAAATCTTATCTATAATTAGTGAATAGATAGTTAATTAAAAATGAGCAATAAGAATTTCAGATTAATTATTTATTATGTTAATATGCATTGTTATAATAAAGTTATATAATATACAGTAAAACCTCTATTAACGGACACCCCTAAATAGCGGTCACTCCCCATTACCGGACGATTTTTTTTGCACCAACATTTTAATACAATGTTTAAGGCATTTGAACCTCTATTTAACGAAACCTCTCATTAACGGTCACGGACAGGCTGTGTTGGTTAGAAATCGATTAAAAAAAACTCTAAAAGACGGACAATATGACTTTATCCCTTTCCCGTTTCTCGGAAACAATTAGTTGTTTCCTGTCTAAGAAAACAGAGACAGCTGTGTTAACTTTTGAGTAAAGGTTTTCCACATAAATACATTTTTTTTTATTCTGGAACTTGCTTTATTAAAATTTAGTTCTGTTCTAACCATCGTGGCAGGCGGCTGAAAATGTCTCCCTCACGTAAGAGACTCACTTTAGAACAAAAAATTAATGTAATCGACGTTTATGACCGTGAAAAGTCAAGTGTACATGCGCTAGCGGAAAGACTCAATATCGGTAGGACACAAGTTTCGGGAACACTCAAAAACCGTGCGGTGCTTTTTTTGTTTTATTCTACTTACCTTTTAAACACATGGGAAATTGAATACGGGAGAATTAATTTGTACAAATACATATTTATGAAAAAATAAAATCTCCCTTTAAAGGACACCTTTAAATAACGGACAAAAATATTTGCACCAGGGCTGTCCGTTAATTCGAGGTTTTACTGTACTACACGCGGAGAGATAAAGTCCGTTCACTGCGTCCATCTTTGTAAGTAGCTCATTCGATGTTATTTCTATTGACGAACGTCCTTTTATAATCAAATGAATAATAGTAATTATATTTTTAGCACAGTTCATCGAGCTGTCAAGCACCGGAAATCATAATGCAAGATGTCATGAATCAAACACATTTAGTCTATTAGCGTGCTTAATAATGTTCAGTCTTCCGCCTTTTTGGTTAATTCAAACATATTCTATAGCTTTCGTCGTTTATTATTTGTCTATTATTCCCTCTCTTCGATGAAAAAGTAAATAAGTTAAAAATGAAAAATAAGTAAGTATACCGGCCGCGTCTTGGTTCTCTGACAATTATAATATTAATTTGATAAACTATTTCTGAGAATATCGCCTAATGTCATCGGGAAAACTCTTCTGAAAAGGAAAGCAATTTTATAATTTTTTATAATTATTGGTCATTTTCTTTGAGATATAAATATTTTTATTTTTTAAAGAGAAAAGATAGGCCCTCGAGAGGGATTTGAACCCGGAACCTTGGTCTCACCGTGACATCGCTCTACCAATTGAGCTATCGAAGACTGCCTGCCGGTCCTTTGGAATCCTCATAAATCCTATCACATCAAAATTATTAACGGTCCCCTAACTTTACAAGATATGAACCGATTGGATTAAGAAATACTTTATATTTCTTGTCCACTTATTGTCGGAGGATTCAAATCTGAGGTTCTCGGAAATATGAAATATGCCCGTCCCAGGTTCCACCTCCATTCGCTATAATGAGTTACGAATTTCGCGAGAAGTTTATCTCTACTCAACACGAATTCAGTCCTCCTTTTAGTAAAGAAAGTTCATGAATGTTTTTTATATGTGGGGACCACTCGGAATGCGTACCTCCCCGTCAGCTTATCCGAGTGGCTAAACCGAACGGTCATCGATGATCCGCCAGTTCTTCAAGAGAACCGGCGGATCCGCCTCGCGCTCAGGAGAGGACGCTTTCGATCGTCATCGTGGTTTTGAGTTACCCGACGATTGCCGCCGAGGTGAAGATCAACATACTACAGAAATGATCCTGTAGAAGTATGATCTTGATGTCTCAGTCCGCTTCCTGGGAACATGGTGCATTTAGGTCAGAAATCAGTTGCGAGAGGAAGGCAGAGTACGGGAAGTCATTTGGTGGTCATTTTTTCGACCATCAAGTAGTCCAAGAGAAAAGGCTATCGCAATCGATCTTGTCAGTCTGTAACATCGCAAAATTTGACTATATCCGAAGCGTCAACGGTATTGGACGCTTGTTTATCTATTAGAGGCAAACGTGAGACTGAATGACGACAGCGCTCCAAGTAGGGAGTTCAGAAACTTCTACAGAGGAATCGAGAAAGGTTCCTTTCTTTGCCTGGGTATGGGAACCTCGTGGTGTATATTTTAGGATTAGAAACTATCCAGATATCTATCGTTGTAGTAAAAAATATGCTCGAATGCTATGAATTATGTTTAAAAACAGGTTAATTTTTTTGATTAATCCTAACACGAATATGTCGGATTTCAATTACATTAATCGTATTTTACTTAATTTTTGTGAAAGAATTACTTTAGTTATTTATACGAACTTTCTAATAGCCTTCAATTCGCACCTCTTCTACAATCATGGTTTCCTATAAATAACATTTGATTTTTTTGTTAATTTAGGATTAAAAACTCACGAAATATATAATGATATAAAAAAAAAAAAAAATTGGAAGTAAGGAATTCTCTTTAAAAAGATGTATATTTAATACTTATTCATATCTTTGTTCAACATTAAATACTATATTCTTTCTCGGTCCTATAAAATTTAATTAATAATCATTCTTGAAAAAAAAGTAGATAAGATTTTTGAGATATTAATTTTATTTTACTTAATTTGTGTGGAGGAATTACTTTTTTCAGGTATTATTACTTATTTAAAGGAATTACAGTTATAATTATGGTTATTAAAACATATCTCTGATGTACCTATATTTTATTATTAGAAACTATCCAGAAATATTTTTTTTTTTAGTTATTTAGTTATATAGAATTATATTTAAAAACAGGTGTATTTTATATACTTAAATTTAAATATATATATATATTTAAATTCACAACAAAATTCTTAACTATTGTATAATAAATAATTAAATATTTACTTAAAATCGTTTATGGATGCATGTGCTATGTAAGAGTAATAATGTAACCTATGGTGTAATTTACATTGAAGTACAAGCTTCCCTTTCTGTACCATATCATCGCTGTCAAAATATTACCGGCTATGTACGCTTTGGGCGATTTTACAGGAGATAAAAAAAAACACTAAATAAGTACTAGACTTATATTTATGTGCCGACGTTTCGACCTACAGTGTAGGTCATCTTCAGGGCTATGAGAGAGAAACAAACAGAACAAAGAATATATAAAAACGTTACAGTAACAATAATATAGTGACATTTAATGTAGACAATTAAAATAGTAACAGATATGAAAATTAAAGGTAACGAATATTAAAAAAGTGTCAGAATATAATAAAATTAAGATATAGTCAGATTTAATAAAATTAAAGATAATGAACAGAAATTAAAATAGTGACAGATATAATAATTAAAGATAACGAATATAAAATAAAATACAGAGAATAAATGTACCTACAGAAAGGATAGAAAAGTAAAAATAATATAAAGGGAAATAAAAAAGAGGAGGTAAACCGAAGATACAAAATGAGAAGATTAACATATAAAAAAAAGTTGGAACATGAAGGATTTAGAAAAACTAGTAACATAAAGATATAAAATGTATGATAACGGACTTCTAGAGGTTACATAAGTGAATTGTATGAGACATAATAATACAAGAATATGTAGGAAGAAATGAAAGGTATCTCGTAGAATGACAGAAATGTAAACAAAATGAAAATATAAGTATGGAACTGTATGTACAATGACTATTGTGTAATATAATAACAAAGAGGTACTAGTTAAAGCCAACAAAGTAACAAATTAAAAATTAAAACAGAATTACAGTAAATGAAAATTAATTTTAAAAAATGTTCAAATTTTTAATTTTGTTCGTTTTAAACCGTACCTCTTTGATAAATATATAGTACCTCTTTGAAACATAAGTAGCTAATATTAATTTAAATCCACATTTTGAAACAATTGAAATCTTAACTTATTCATAAATTTATTTAATAGACCATTACGTTAAACCCACAATATGGGAAGTGATAATAAAACATTCTGTTCTTTTTCCTTTTTGTCTATTATTTCTTTTGTCTCTCCTCCTGACTGCACAAAGCTCTAATAATTATTTAAAATTATTTTCAATTAATAAAAAAACTTAACTATCATAAAATTAACAACTTCATTTTTCTAGCATTGAGACACATATTAGTATAATTATAAAAGTTTGTTCCTTAAATCGAGATTGCAATGCTTAAACAACACTTGTATTACTACACATTAAAAAAAAATGAAAGCCAATGACTCAAGTAAAACCAGAATTAACACAAAGAAAGGATTCAAGAAAGATTGGAATTCAGGATTAAAGGAAAATTAAAATGAAGAGAGACAGTTGTACCAAAAACATTATTTTCATTAAAATAAGGTATGTCAACTTACATACATTTATAAAACAGTTTAGCCCCCCCCCCCCCCGAATGATACTGCACGAACAAATCATCGACACAGCGTAGCAATTTTATTCAAATATCTATAAATGCAGCCCTAAAGAGAGTAAATGATCGATATTTATGACCCCACCATACGGTAGGGCTCTGAAAAAAAATTGTGTTAGACTCATCAAGAGTCCCCCTCCACGGAAATCTTTAGTAAAAGGCGAAAGATTTATTCGCTTTGAAGGGAGACCAGAGGTAGCTGACGATTGTGGCCATAGGCCTCGTGTAGCGGGCACGGCAAAGGACGTCTACGCGAGCGACATTATTACTACGATACGACAATGGACAAATAACTCAGAAATAAGTTCCAAGCCACAAGTTCCCTACTACTGTGGTCGTAAGTCCATTTACCGATCTTTCTTTTATAATCATCCGACTTAAGGAATTATATCTGTATCCTTTTAAAGAACAGTACCCACTTCTCGGAAAAATGGATTAAGAAAGTTTAGGATTTCGCTGGTAGGCAGCGCTGCTGATAAGGCACAGCACGCTCTTTCGGTTAGAATCGGTACTAGCTTGGTGGTATGAAAACCTACTATCCTCTAAACGTGCAATTATGTGTGTGTATATATGTATACTTTTAACAAAACGTCATAATTTATTTTCTTTAAAATACACGAAAATAGAAACAATTAATACAAGTTTTTTTTTTGGCAAATTTGTATACCAATATTAACTCAGCAAATTTTTTAAGCTTTGCAGCAAATGTACCTCTCTAAGGCATATTATGATTTATAATTATTTTATTGCTATTATGAGGCATAACAGTAAATCCTTCCCATTCCACTAATAGATTTATTATATTGTTCTGTTGGTACATAACCAAATGTTGGTTATATTTTCCACTCCATTGATTGTTCATAAATTACAAGTTCCATTATACTTTTTAACTTCCAATGTCAACATATTATGCCAAACACCCCTTCACATAAATAAATTCATATTTTCCAAATAAAAAGAACATATTTGCCGTCAATATACACTTTTGAGACATAACTCACTTTAAATATTGATAACATTACAGCTTTTCTACAATCTAAGCTAACATTCTTTTTACTTGAAAAAAAATTGTTTACTTGAAAAGGATATATGTTTATTAATTCAAAAGTAACATCTGACCAATACACATGATTATGAAACTAAACAGACATAATCCTTCCAATCTTCAAATGCTTTTATGTTTTAATAAGACAATGATATTCTTGGAATATTAAAAAACCCATACAGACGAATAATTCAAGTTCAGTAACTTTACTATAGTATCCTTAAAGCTAAACGTATTCAATAAATTAATATGGCACATTTATAGTTTTATATGTAAAGAGAATGATATCCCAGTATTTAGCAAAACAGGCATAGGTAATTTTTATTTTCTGTTTTTTCTAAAACCCAAACAAAATAAATTAATATGTCCCATTAAGACAGTGTAGAATTAAATATATAAATTGTAATGTTTTTTTGTTATAAAAATCATAATTTTAACTTTATGCTGAAAAATATAAGCAAGCAGTTTTATATCTAGAAGTTGATTACATAAGGATGATGATATCCAACATTTAAGCATCTATCCAAAATGTTATATGCATTATTATTTTATATTATATAATATCAGCTTATAATTTTTTTTCTTTTTTTAAACAGGATTTATTCTTCATTTATTTTGGGTAAGAGAAAATAAAAAAATATTTTCCAGTTGTTGTTTATTCAGTTATTTTCAACTCCTTAGAGACGTTTCGACACTATGGTGTCATTCTCAATCCTTTCTTCTCCTGCATTTTTTAGCTGGAAAGTCATACTTTTAAAAATTCTTAGGAGATCACTAGTCTTCCATGGTCAATTAATTTATTATTTATTATCAATTAATTAATTAATCCATTGACCATGGAGGACTAGTGATCTCCTAAGAATTTTTAAAAGTATGACTTTCCAATTAAAAAATGCAGGAGAAGAAAGGATTGAGAATGACACCATAGTGTCGAAACGTCCCTAAGGAGTTGAAAATAACTGAATAAACAACAACTCGAAAATGGTTTTTATTTTCTCTTACCCAAAATAATATCAGCATAAATATAAGTGATTTTTATAGTCATTAGTATGTAATAATGATAATTACACCTCTTCTACAATCATGGTTTCCTATAACATTTTATTTTTTTGTTAATTTAGGATTAAAAACTCCAGAAATATTTAAATATTTAATACTTATTGATATCTTTGTTCAACATTAAATACTATATTCTTTCTCAGTCCTATAAACTTTATTTAATAATCATTCTTGAAAAAAAAAGTAGATAAGATTTCTGAGATATTAATTTAATTTTACTTATTTTGTGGCAAGGAATTAGTTTTGACATTTTCTATTGTGAATATCCTTATAATCCTAGTTTGATTACTTTTGTTATCTGGATCTTTACAATTTTTCTCGACAGGTTACCAGAAATTCGTACTAATAATAGATACCATTTTCAACCAAATATCTGTAGTATTATTTCATTGATATAAAATACAATTAATACTCAAAGTAGCCCATTGTTATCTACCGTCATTAGCCACCTGCTAGCCATTTTCTCGATCCCATTCTGATACCGTTCCTCGGGATGGCTGTCAAAGAACAACTCCAGGACCACAATTTAGTAAACCCACATTTCATCAGAGGCGATAATCTTTCTGTGTAAACTTCCTGCAGAACCTCATCAATATCCATCGATGAAGCCCTTCTTCCTTTCCAACGTCGTCTCTCCTGAATTTTTCATACCAACGACGCTGGTAAAAAACACCTTTTTCCTTCATATTTAATAATTTTAAGATGTTCTTCAGCGGCTGTGAACATTTTTTCCACTAATGCCTTAAAATTACCTGAATTTCGTGTCATAGTTCTTCTCTGAATAACTAAGCTGAGGTTTTTTTTTTTTTTTAAGAGGTCGAATAGGATTTAAAAGCTTAGAGAATGCTCTAAAGGGATTATGAAATTTTGGTAAGTATTAAACGCGATTAAAATATTTACAGTCCTTTGTAATCCTCAATTTGAAAAAAAAAAAATATAAATCCTATCACATCAAAATTATTAACGGTCCATTAACTTCCCAAGATATGAACCGATTGGATTTAGAAATACTTAATATTTCTTGTCCCCCTATTATCGGAGGATTCAAATCTGAGGTTCTCGGAAATATGGAATATGCCCGACCCAGGTTCCACCTCTATACGCTATAATGAGTTACGGATTACGCGAGAAGTTTATCTCTACTCAACGCGAATTCAGTCCTCCTTTTAGTAAAGAATGTTCATGAATGTTTTTTATATGTGGGGACCACTCGGAATGCGTACCTCCCCGTCAGCTTATCCGAGTGGATAAACCGAACGGTCATCGATGATCCGCCAGTTCTTCAAGAGAACCGGCGGATCTGCCTCGCGCTCAGGAGAGGACGCTTTCGATCGTCATCGTGGTTTTGAGTTACCCGACGATTGCCGCCGAGGTGAAGATCAACATACTACAGAAATGATCCTGTAGAAGTATGATCTTGATGTTCCAGTCCGCTTCCTGGGAACATGGTGCATTTAGGTAAGAAATCAGTTGCGAGAGGAAGGCAGAGTACGGGAAGTCATTTGGTGGTCATTTTTTCGACCATCAAGTAGTCCAAGAGAACAGGCTATCGCAATCGACCTTGTCAGTCTGTAACATCGCAAAATTTGACTATATCCGAAGCGTCAACGGTATTGGACGCTTGTTTATCTATTAGAGGAAAACGTGAGACTGAATGACGACAGCGCTCCAAGGAGGGAGTTCAGAAACTTCTACAGAGGAATCAAGAAAGGTTCCTTTCTCTGCCTGGGTATGGGAACCTCCTGGTGTATATTTTAGGATCAGAAACTATCCAGATATTATCGTTGTAGTAAAAAATATGCTCGAATTATATGAATTATGTTTAAAAACAGGTAAATTTTTTGCTTAATCCTAAAACGAATATGTCGGATTTCAATTACATTAATCGTATTTTACTTAATTTTTGTGAATGAATTACTTTAGTTATTTTTATTGTATTATTACGAATTTTCTAATAGCCTTCAATACACACCTCTTCTACAATCATGGTTTCCTATAACATTTGATTTTTTTGTTAATTTAGAATTAAAAACTCACGAAATATTTAATATTATATAAAAAAAAAAAAAATTGGAGGTAAGGGATTCTCTTTAAAAAGAGGTATATTTAATACTTATTGGTATCTCTGTTCAACATTAAATACTATATTCTTTCTCGGTCCTATAAAATTTATTTAATAATCATTCTTGAAAAAAAAGTAGATAAGATTTCTGTGATATTAATTTTATTTTACTTTATTTGTGTGGAGGAATTACTTTTTTCAGGTATTATTACTTATTTAAAGGAATTACAGTTATAATTATGATTATTAAAAAATTCCTCGTGATGTATATTTTATTATTAGAAACTATCCAGAAATATTTTTTTTTAGTTATTTAGTTACGTAGAATTATAATTAAAAACAAGTGTATTTTATATACTATAATTTAAATATATACATATATATATTTAAATTTAAAACAAAATTCTTAACTATTGTGTAATAAATATTTACGTAAAATCGTTTATGGATGCATGTGCTATGTAAGAGTAATAATGTAACCTATGGTGTAATTTACATTGAAGTACAAGCTTCCCTTTCTGTACCACATCATCGCTGTCAAAATATTACCGGCTATGTAAGCTTTGGGCTTACATTTTACAGGAGATAAAAAAAAAACACTAAATAAGTACTAAACTTATATTTATGTGCCGACGTTTCGACCTACAGTGAAGGTCATCTTCAAGGCTATGAGAGAGAAACAAAGAGAACAAAAAATATATAAAAACGTTACAGTAACAATAATATAGTGACATGTAATGTAGAAAATTAAAATAGTGACAGATATCAAAATTAAAGGTAACGAACATTAAAAAAGTGGCAGAATATAATAAAATTAAGATATAGTCAGATTTAATAAAATTAAAGATAATGAACAGAAATTAAAATAGTGACAGATATAATAATTAAAGATAACGAATATAAAATAAAATACAGAGAATAAATGTACAGAAAGGATAGAAAAGTAAAAATAATATAAAGGGAAATAAAAAAGAGGAGGTAAACCGAAGATACAAAATGAGAGGATTAACATATAAAAAAAGGTTGGGACATGAAGGATTTAGAAAAACTAGTAAAATAAAGATATAAAATGTATGATAACGGACTTCTAGAGGTTATAAAAGTAAATTGTATGAGACATAATAATACAAGAATATGTAGAAAGAAATGAAAGGTATCTCGTAGAATGACAGAAATGTAAACAAAATGAAAATATAAGTATGGAACCGTATGTACAATAACTATTGTGTAACATAATAACAAAGAGGTACTAGTTAAAGCCAACAAAGTAACAAATTAAAAATTAGAACAGAAAGACAGTAAATGAAAATTAATTTTAAAAAATGCTCTAATTTTTAATTTTGTTCGTTTTAAACCGTACCTCTTTGATAAATATATAGCACCTCTTTTAAACATAAGTAGCTGATATTAATTTAAATCCACATTTTGAAACAATTGGAATCTTAACTTATTCATAAATTTATTAAATAGACCATTACGTTAAGCCCACAATATGAGAAGTGATAATAAACATTCTGTTCTTTTTCCTTTTTGTCTATTATTTCTTTTGTCTCTCCTCCTGACTGCACAAAGCTCTAATAATTATTTAAAATTATTTTCAATTAATAAAAAAACTTAACTATCATAAAATTAACAACTTCATTTTTCTACCATTGAGACACATATTAGTATAATTATAAAAGTTTGTTCCTTTGTTGTTAAGGTCTTTTGTCGAATATTTATTTTGCCTCTTATCCTGCCTACTGTCTGTTGTTTTTTTAAAAAAGTTATTTTCATTAAAAAAAAAAATCATTATATTATCTTTATTCCTTAATTCTTCAGGTTTTTTTGTTTTTCTTGTCTGATATTTATTTTGTCTCTCTTCCAGAATACACTCTTCAATTCTGATAATAATTGTATTAGTGTAAAATTCATTGACTGCACCTCTTCTCCTCCTGAACATTGCTCAGTATAAATGTTCGATCGATGATCCGCCAGTTCTTCAAGAGAACCGGCGGATCCGCCTCGCGCTCAGGAGAGGACGCTTTCGATCGTCATCGTGGTTTTGAGTTACCCGACGATTGCCGCCGAGGTGAAGATCAACATACTACAGAAATGATCCTGTAGAAGTATGATCTTGATGTTCCAGTCCGCTTCTTGGGAACATGGTGCATTTAGGTAAGAAATCAGTTGCGAGAGGAAGGCAGAGTACGGGAAGTCATTTGGTGGTCATTTTTTCGACTATCAAGTAGTCCAAGAGAACAGGCTATCGCAATCGACCTTGTCAGTCTGTAACATCGCAAAATTTGACTATATCCGAAGCGTCAACGGTATTGGACGCTTGTTTATAATATTTATAATATAAGGTATAAATATTTTATTGCTATTATGAGGTATAATTATTTTATTGCTATTATGAGGTATAACATTAAATCCCATAGATTTATTATATTGTTCTGTTGGTACATAACCAAATGTTGGTTATATTTTCCACTCCATTGATTGTTCATAAATTACAAGTTCCATTATACTTTTTAACTTCCAATGTCAACATATTATGCCAAACACCCCTTCACATAAATAAATTCATATTTTCCAAATAAAAAGAACATATTTGCCGTCAATATACACTTTTGAGACATAACTCACTTTAAATATTGATAACATTACAGCTTTTCTACAATCTAAGCTAACATTCTTTTTACTTGAAAAAAAATTGTTTACTTGAAAAGGATATATGTTTATTAATTCAAAAGTAACATCTGACCAATACACATGATTATGAAACTAAACAGACATAATCCTTCCAATCTTCAAATGCTTTTATGTTTTAATAAGACAATGATATTCTTGGAATATTAAAAAACCCATACAGACGAATAATTCAAGTTCAGTAACTTTACTATAGTATCCTTAAAGCTAAACGTATTCAATAAATTAATATGGCACATTTATAGTTTTATATGTAAAGAGAATGATATCCCAGTATTTAGCAAAACAGGCATAGGTAATTTTTATTTTCTGTTTTTTCTAAAACCCAAACAAAATAAATTAATATGTCCCATTAAGACAGTGTAGAATTAAATATATAAATTGTAATGTTTTTTTGTTATAAAAATCATAATTTTAACTTTATGCTGAAAAATATAAGCAAGCAGTTTTATATCTAGAAGTTGATTACATAAGGATGATGATATCCAACATTTAAGCATCTATCCAAAATGTTATATGCATTATTATTTTATATTATATAATATCAGCTTATAATTTTTTTTCTTTTTTTAAACAGGATTTATTCTTCATTTATTTTGGGTAAGAGAAAATAAAAAAATATTTTCCAGTTGTTGTTTATTCAGTTATTTTCAACTCCTTAGAGACGTATCGACACTATGGTGTCATTCTCAATCCTTTCTTCTCCTGCATTTTTTAGCTGGAAAGTCATACTTTTAAAAATTCTTAGGAGATCACTAGTCTTCCATGGTCAATTAATTTATTATTTATTATCAATTAATTAATTAATCCATTGACCATGGAGGACTAGTGATCTCCTAAGAATTTTTAAAAGTATGACTTTCCAATTAAAAAATGCAGGAGAAGAAAGGATTGAGAATGACACCATAGTGTCGAAACGTCCCTAAGGAGTTGAAAATAACTGAATAAACAACAACTCGAAAATGGTTTTTATTTTCTCTTACCCAAAATAATATCAGCATAAATATAAGTGATTTTTATAGTCATTAGTATGTAATAATGATAATTACACCTCTTCTACAATCATGGTTTCCTATAACATTTTATTTTTTTGTTAATTTAGGATTAAAAACTCCAGAAATATTTAAATATTTAATACTTATTGATATCTTTGTTCAACATTAAATACTATATTCTTTCTCAGTCCTATAAACTTTATTTAATAATCATTCTTGAAAAAAAAAGTAGATAAGATTTCTGAGATATTAATTTAATTTTACTTATTTTGTGGCAAGGAATTAGTTTTGACATTTTCTATTGTGAATATCCTTATAATCCTAGTTTGATTACTTTTGTTATCTGGATCTTTACAATTTTTCTCGACAGGTTACCAGAAATTCGTACTGATAATAGATACCATTTTCAACCAAATATCTGTAGTATTATTTCATTGATATAAAATACAATTAATACTCAAAGTAGCCCATTGTTATCTACCGTCATTAGCCACCTGCTAGCCATTTTCTCGATCCCATTCTGATACCGTTCCTCGGGATGGCTGTCAAAGAACAACTCCAGGACCACAATTTAGTAAACCCACATTTCATCAGAGGCGATAATCTTTCTGTGTAAACTTCCTGCAGAACCTCATCAATATCCATCGATGAAGCCCTTCTTCCTTTCCAACGTCGTCTCTCCTGAATTTTTCATACCAACGACGCTGGTAAAAAACACCTTTTTCCTTCATATTTAATAATTTTAAGATGTTCTTCAGCGGCTGTGAACATTTTTTCCACTAATGCCTTAAAATTACCTGAATTTCGTGTCATAGTTCTTCTCTGAATAACTAAGCTGAGGTTTTTTTTTTTTTTTTTAAGAGGTCGAATAGGATTTAAAAGCTTAGAGAATGCTCTAAAGGGATTATGAAATTTTGGTAAGTATTAAACGCGATTAAAATATTTACAGTCCTTTGTAATCCTCAATTTGAAAAAAAAAAATATAAATCCTATCACATCAAAATTATTAACGGTCCCCTAACTTCCCAAGATATGAACCGATTGGATTTAGAAATACTTAATACTTCTTGTCCCCCTATTATCGGAGGATTCAAATCTGAGGTTCTCGGAAATATGGAATATGCCCGACCCAGGTTCCACCTCTATACGCTATAATGAGTTACGGATTTCGCGAGAAGTTTATCTCTACTCAACGCGAATTCAGTCCTCCTTTTAGTAAAGAAAGTTCATGAATGTTTTTTATATGTGGGGACCACTCGGAATGCGTACCTCCCCGTCAGCTTATCCGAGTGGATAAACCGAACGGTCATCGATGATCCGCCAGTTCTTCAAGAGAACCGGCGGATCTGCCTCGCGCTCAGGAGAGGACGCTTTCGATCGTCATCGTGGTTTTGAGTTACCCGACGATTGCCGCCGAGGTGAAGATCAACATACTACAGAAATGATCCTGTAGAAGTATGATCTTGATGTCTCAGTCCGCTTCCTGGGAACATGGGCATTTAGGTAAGAAATCAGTTGCGAGAGGGAGGCAGAGTACGGGAAGTCATTTGGTGGTCATTTTTTCGACCATCAAGTAGTGCAAGAGAACAGGCTATCGCAATCGATCTTGTCAGTCTGTAACATCGCAAAATTTGACTATATCGGAAGCGTCAACGGTATTGGACGCTTGTTTATCTATTAGCGGAAAACGTGAGACTTAATGACGACAGCGCTCCAAGGAGGGAGTTCAGAAACTTCTACAGAGGAATCAAGAAAGGTTCCTTTCTCTGCCTGGGTATGGGAACCTCCTGGTGAATATTTTAGGATTAGAAACTATCCAGATATTATCGTTGTAGTAAAAAAATATGCTGGAATGCTATGAATCATGTTTAAAAACAAGTAAATTTTTTGCTTAATCCTAACACGTATGTAAGTCCTTACAATGGTGATATTGATAGTGATACCTTAAAATCGATCTTTGAATTACAATTAAAATTAATTAATGCAGAATGCAAACTGACTTACCTGAGACTATGTCTAGAAAAAAAGGATTATACCTAACCACTTACTTACACATATAATAGACATAGAAAACTGTTTTAATAAACAATACTTGAATAACACCAAACAAAATAATTTTTTCAACAAAATAGCACAAAAAATATTAATTTTAGATAAAAGACAAGCTTACTGGCTCATTAATAAAACCAAAAAACAAATACAAACCATTTTGGATCATATTAATAAAACTGATCAAGAGACACACTCATTTATAGTTGAAAAATGCACCAAATGGAAAAATAAAATAAATCTTCACATGAATCCCTCAATATATTCAATTACTATGATAACTTATATAAAGAAAATAGAGTCATTAACCCAACTGCTCAAACAATACCTCATAATATTATAAATTTATTAAGTTTAGGAGACAATTTTAATTGCAATCCAGAATATAAAAAACCTAATATTTTCCAATTAATAGCTGACATAGAATCGATAATCAATTTTTTGGACACTCCAGATACACATAAAAACGGCTTAAGAAACATAATAAGTAAAAACATACTAAACTTTTTAAATAAAGATACAAATAAACCAACCTCTATAATTAACCAATTTTCTAAATTAATAAATAAAGATTTGAAGATTACAAAAACATTTTTCAACAATAATCCAGATCTATGCATAATCAAAACAGATAAAACTAAACAATTAGCAATAATTACAAAAACAGAATACAAACAAAAAATGCTCAATCTACTCAATAATAAAGATATCTACAAAAGTATTAGAAATAATCCTATGAACGACCTAAATCAAAAAGTTAATAAATACCTAGACAAACTAATGAAATATAAATTTATAAATAAATCTCTAAAAACTAAATTAACTAACAACTACTATAACACACCCATAATTCACGGCTACCTTAAAATACATAAAAAAGACCATCCACTCAGACCTATAGTGGATGGCACTAATAATCCAATAGATAAATTAGCAACTCACCTAAATAAGTCATTAAACCACTTTAATAATAGTAACGACTTTGACATAAAAAACGCAATAGAACTAAAAAACAAACTATAAAACATTAATCTAAAACCAGACCATATAATGTGTAGTTTTGACGTCATATCTATGTTCCCTAATATACCACTAAAAACAACATATAAGATCATAAATGAAAACTGGGACAAAATAGAACCACACACTGAAATTAAAAGTAAAACAATATTCATAGAAGGTATAAACTTGTGTACTGAAAATGGATTTTTTTCCTTCCAAAACCGAATATACAAACAAACCACAGGTTTACCTATGGGAGGTAGACTCTCAGTTAATCTATCAGGCATTGTACTAAATTTTATTTTGAGAGAGAGTCTACAAAAAATAAACAACCCATCAATATTTATAACAAAATACATAGACGACCTACTAATTATAACTAATAAATATGATTTAGAACAACTCACAAAAGTACTCAATGAACAAAACAAAAATATTAAATTTACACAGGAACTCGAAAAAAATAATCACACATTAAACTATCTAGACATTACAATAATAAGAAATCCCCAAAACAACACCCTCACCACAAAATTGTATAAAAAAGATATATCCTCACAACAACTGTTAAACTTCTACTCAAATCATCCAAAGCACCAAATCAAAAACACAGCACAAAACCTTATAAATAAAGCACTTAAACTAACCGATACAGAATACTTAAAAGAAACTAAAAATCTTCAACATCCTAGAAAGTAATGCTTTCCCTAAAAAGTTCATCAATAATTTATGGTATAAACAAATTAAATTAATAAATAATGTAAATGAAGGTGAAAATGAACATATGAAGATAACTGATAACAGACCTAATAACAATAAATATAACCCAAAACCAATATTAAATAATCTAAACAAAAATAACAGTAATAGCATCTTAACAACTAAACCTACTCAAAATAAAATTACAAACTTTTTCCAAATAGAAAACAAAAAAACACAGCCAATAAATAATACAACAACACATAATACGGATGAAACCACAATATCAGAAATAGTACCGGACAAAAAAATATATAAAACATTGACATACATAAAAGGACTGTCAGAAACAATAGCACCGACCTTTAGAATGTACGATATTCCTGAAATTAAATTCGCACACAAAACAACAAACCCTATTAAAAACATAATAAATAATCAAAAGGACAGAATCCCACTACTAGAAAACAAAAATGTAGTTTATAACATCAATTGTGAAAATTGTAACAAAAACTACATAGGAAATACTAGTACACACCTTAAAAATAGATTTTATTACCACAAAAACAGCTTAAAACCAACATGTAAAAGCAACACATCGCTATCTAACCACAGTAAAACATAACTACATACTTTTAATTTTAACAGACCTAAAATACTGCATAGAGAAAACAATACAACAAAACGTAAATTCTTAGAAGCACTGTATATAACAGATAATTTAACTAATATAGTGAATGATAAAAAGGAGGGAGGAGATTTGTCAAAATACTACTCCTCCATTTTTTTAAGATTAAATGAACATAAAAATAAAAATAAACATTAACTTTACAGATAACCAATTTGCTTATATAAATAAAATAAACTCAACCTTTTAACACATCCATTTCTACTTGTTTATATTTTTACCTATCGGATTAGCAGCTTTATAATAAAAATAATTAAGGAATTTTGGGATATCCATAAAATAGAATAAAAAGTAGTTTTCAATATATATTAATAGTAAGAATATGCTGGAATTATAATAGTTTTACTTTTGACATAGAAATAATAATTAATGTGAGACATAAAACAAAACAAACTATTGTTACTCAGAGAATCTAGACCGGACAAAGTCCTAGTTTTGCTTATTAGTTGCAATGACTGACTATGGGTGACCCTACCCAGCTTTCCTCCTCTTTCTGCATTTTAATATCAGTCTACAAGGAAAAAAATAAGGTATGTCTATCTGTGTACTATTGTGAGGATAGCAGTAATGTAATATTTGTAATTTATATGCAGTGAATTTTTTGGATGATGCCATGTATGATAGTGTGACTGATAGGATAATTTTTAAGAAGATTCATGTATTCCATATATATTTATATAAAAAAATTTTTTATAATGTTAAATTTTATAATGTTAATGTTTTGCTTTTTTGAATGTTGTATAGATTTTTACGGATTGAATTCAGCTAACTGAATGATGGTAAAATAAAAAATAAAAAACATGTATTGAGAATGACCACATGGGTCGAAACGTCTACTTGTTAAAGAAATAAATAATAAAAGATAACTTGGACAAATAAAAGGGTTTTGTATCTATAAAACAAAATAAAATTAAATTCAAGTCCAGTACCTAAAACTATTAATATTAAAGGAATTACAGTTGTAATTATAGTTATTAAAACATATCTCTGATGTATATTTTATTATTAGAAACTATCCGGAAATATTTTTTTTTTTAGTTATTTAGCTATATAGAATTATATTTAAAAACAGAAGTATTTTATGTACTTTAATTTAAATATATATATATATATATATATATATATATATATATATATATATATATATATATATATATTTAAATTCACAACAAAATTCTTAACTATTGTATAATAAATAATTAAATATTTACTTAAAATCGTTTATGGATGCATGTGCTATGTAAGAGTAATAATGTAGCCTATGGTGTAATTTACATTGAAGTACAAGCTTCCCTTTCTGTACCATATCATCGCTGTCAAAATATTACCGGCTATGTAAGCTTTGGGCGATTTTACAGGAGATAAAAAAAAACCCACCATAAGTTATATTATCTTATGTATATCAATTATCTTTCAATTGCTAATTACAGCACTGCCTTGCGCGTTCAACCTTGGAAACTTTTTCTAATATTTTGTAGAACGGAGTTAGTTGGGGGGTGCAGTAAAAAAACACACTAAATAAGTACTAGACTTATAATTATGTGCCGATGTTTCGACCTACAGTGTAGGTCATCTTCAGGGCTATGAGAGAGAAACAAACAGAACAAAGAATATATAAAAACGTTACAGTAACAATAATATAGTGACATTTAATGTAGAAAATTAAAATAGTGAAAGATATGAAAATTAAAGGTAACGAATATTAAAAAAGTGACAGAATATAATAAAATTAAGATATAGACACATTTAATAAAATTAAAGATAATGAACAGAAATTAAAATAGTGACAGATATAATAATTAAAGATAACGAATATAAAATAAAATACAGAGAATAAATGTACAGAAAGGATAGAAAAGTAAAAATAATATAAAGGGAAATAAGAAAGAGGAGGTAAACCGAAGATACAAAATGAGAAGATTAACATATAAAAAAAGGTTGGAACATGAAGGATTTAGAAAAACTAGTAAAATAAAGATATAAAATGTATGATAACGGACTTCTAGAGGTTACATAAGTAAATTGTATGAGACATAATAATACAAGAATATGTAGAAAGAAATGAAAGGTATCTCGTAGAATGACAGTTAGAAATGTAAACAAAATGAAAATATAAGTATGGAACTGTATGTACAATAACTATTGTGTAACATAATAACAAAGAGGTACTAGTTAAAGCCAACAAAGTAACAAATTAAAAATTAGAACAGAATTACAGTAAATGAAAATTAATTTTAAAAAATGCTCTAATTTTTAAATTTGTTCGTTTTAAACCGTACCTCTTTGATAAATATATAGTACCTCTTTTAAACATAAGTAGCTAATATTAATTTAAATCCACATTTTGAAACAATTGGAATCTTAACTTATTCATAAATTTATTTAATAGACCATTACGTTAAGCCCACAATATGAGAAGTGATAATAAAACATTCTGTTCTTTTTCCTTTTTGTCTATTATTTCTTTTGTCTCTCCTCCTGACTGCATAAAGCTCTAATAATTATTTAAAATTATTTTCAATTAATAAAAAAACTTAACTATCATAAAATTAACAACTTCATTTTTCTACCATTGAGACACATATTAGTATATATTATAAAATGCCTTTCCCACAACATTTATTAAAAGTTTGTTCCTTTGTTGTTAAGGTCTTTTGTCGAATATTTATTTTGCCTCTTCTCCTGCCTACTCTCTGTTGTTTTTTAAAAAAGTTATTTTCATTTAAAAAAATATATCATTATATTATCTTTATTCCTTAATTCTTCAAGTTTTTTTTTTTCTTTTTGTCTGATATTTATTTTGTCTCTCTTCCAGAATACACTCTTAAATTCTGATAATAATTGTATTAGTGTAAAATTCATTGACTGCACCTCTTCTCCTCCTGAACATTGCTCAGTATAAATGTTTTCCATGTTGTTTATATAGACCTGCGTTGTTGGCTAAAATGTTGGTATCTTTATTATATATTTATAATATTTTTTTCCTTAAAATAAGGTACACCTACTTACAAAAATTTATGAAACTATTTTAATATATTATATTATGTGATATATTTATATTCACTTTCAATTTTAAATCGAGATTGTAATGCTTAAACAACAGTTGTATTACTGCACATTAAAAAAAAAATGAAAGCCAATGACTCAAGTAAAACCAGAATTAACACAAAGAAAGGATTCAAGAAAGATTGGAATTCAGGATTAAAAAACAGATTAAAGGAAAATTAAAATGAAGAGAGACAGTTGTACCAAAAACATTATTTTCATTAAAATAAGGTACGGCAACTGACATAAATTTATAAAACTGTTTAGCCCCCCCCCCCCCTAAGTGATACTGCACGAACAAATCATCGACACAGCGTAGCAATTTTATTCAAATATCTATAAATGCAGCCCTAAAGAGAGTAAATGATCGACCTTACGGTAGGGCTCTGAAAAAAATTGTGTTAGACTCATCAAGAGTCCCCCTCCACGGAAATCTTTTTTTTTTTTTTTTTTTTTTTTTTTTTTTCTTTTTTCTTTTCTTTTTTTTCTTTTTTTTTTTCTTTCCTTTTTTTTTCCTTTTTTTTTTTTTTCTTTTTTCCTTTTCTTTTTTTTCTTTTTTTTTTTTTCTTTCCTTTTTTTTTCCTTTTTTTTTTTTTTTTTTTTTTTTTTTTTCGGAAATCTTTAGTAAAAGGCGAAAGATTTATTCGCTTTGAAGGGAGACCAGAGGTAGCTGACGATTGAGGCCATGGGCCTCGTGCATCGGGCACGGCAAAGGACGTCTACGCGAGCGATATTATTACTACGACACGACAATGGACAAATAACTCAGAAATAAGTTCCAAGCCACAAGTTCCCTACTACTGTGGTCGTACGTCCATTTACCGATCTTTTTTTTATAACCATCCGACTTAAGGAATTATATCTGTATCCTTTTAAAGAACAGTACCCACTTCTCGGAAAAATGGATTAAGAAAGTTTAGGATTTCGCTGGTAGGCAGCGCTGCTGATAAGGCACAGCACGCTCTTTCGGTTAGAATCGCTTGGTGGTATGAAAACCTACTATCCTCTAAACGTACAATTATGTGTGTGTATATATGTATATTTATAACAAAACGTCATAATTTAATTTCTTTAAAATACACGAAAAAAGTAATAATTAATACAAGTTTTTTTGGCAAATTTTTATACCAATATTAACTCAGCAAATTTGTTAAGCTTTGCAGCAAATATACCTCTCTAAGGCATATTATGAGGTATACTTATTTTATTGCTATTATGACGTATAACATTAAATCCTTCCCATACCACTAATAGATTTATTATATTGTTCTGTTGGTACATAACCATATGTTGGTTATATTTTCCACTCCATTGATTGTTCATAAATTGTAAGTTCCATTATACTTTTCAACTTCCAATGTCACCATATTATGCCAAACACCCCATCATATAAATAAATTCATATTTTCCAAGTAAAAAGAACATATTTTCCGTCAGTATACACTTTTGAGACATAACTCACTTTAAATATTGATAACATTACAGCTTTTTTACAGTCTAAGCTAACATACTTTTTACTTGAAAAAAATGTGTTTACTTGAAAAGGATATATGTTTATTAATGCAAAAGTAACATCTGACCAATACACATGATTATGAAACTGAACAGACATAATCCTTCCAATCCTCAAATGCTTTTATGTTTTAATAAGACAATGATATTCTTGGAATATTAAAAAACCCATACAGACGAATAATTCAAGTTCAGTAACTTAACTATAGTATCCTTAAAGCTAAACGTATTCAATAAGTTAATATGACACATTTATAGTTTTATATGTAAAGAGAATGATATCCCAGCATTTAGCAAAACCTAAAACCCAAACAAAATAAATTAATGTGGAAGAAATTGGTCCGGGTAGAGGTCACTGAATGAATTTCTCGTGTAATTTGAGAAAACTTCATTGATAGCCAACGTTTCGACCTACGTTGTAGGTCTTCTTCAGGGCTGTGGGGGAGGGGCTGGGGGGTAGGTCCTCACTGGCTATGAAACACAAACTGACCTAGCCCCCCCCCCCACATCCCTGAAGAAGACCTACAACGTAGGTCGAAACGTTGGCTATCAATAAAGTTTTTCTCAAATTACATGAGAAATTCATTCAGTGACCTCTACCCGGACCAATTTCTTCCACATGTATTTTCAATGTCAATATGGCCCATTAAGACAGTATAGAATTAAATATATAAATTGTAATGTTTTTTTTTTATAAAAATCATAATTTTAACTTTATGCAGACAAATATAAGCAAGAAGTTTTATATCTAGAAGCTGATTACATAAGGATGATGATATCCAACATTTAAGCATAATTTAAACATTTTAAAACATTTAAGAGGTCGAATAGGATTGAAAAGCTTAGAGAATGCTCTAAAGGGATTATGAAATTTTGGTTAGTATTAAACGCGATTAAAATATTTACAGTCCTTTGGAATCCTCGATTTGAAAAAAAAATTTATGAATCCTATCAGATCAAAATTATTAACGGTCCATTAACTTCCCAAGTATGAACCGATTGGATTAAAAAATACTTAATTTTATCGGAGGATTTAAATCTGAGGTTCTCCGAAATAGGGAATATGCCCGACCCAGGTTCCACCTCCATACGCTATAATGAGTTACGAATTTCGCGAGAAGTTTATCTCTACTCAACGAAAATAAATTAATTAATTAATTAATAACTTAATTAATTTAATTAAGAAAGTTCATGAATATTCTTTATATGTGGGGGACCACTCGGAATGCGTACCTCCCCGTCAGCTTATCCGAGTGGATAAACCGAACGGTCATCGATGATCCGCCAGTTCTTCAAGAGAACCGGCGGATCTGCCTCGCGCTCAGGAGAGGACGCTTTCGATCGTCATCGTGGTTTTGAGTTACCCGACGATTGCCGCCGAGGTGAAGATCAACGTACTACAGAAATGATCCTGTAGAAGTATGATCTTAATGTCTCAGTCCGCTTCCTGGGAACATGGTGCATTTAGGTAAGAAATCAGCTGCGAGAGGAAGGCAGAGTACGGGAAGTCATTTGGTGGTCATTTTTTCGACCATCAAGTAGTCCAAGAGAACAGGCTATCGTAATCGACCTTGTCAGTCTGTAACATCGCAACATTTGACTATATCCGAAGCGTCAACGGTATTGGACGCTTGTTTATCTATTAGAGGAAAACGTGAGACTGAATGACGACAGCGCTCCAAGGAGGGAGTTCAGAAACTTCTACAGAGGAATCGAGAAAGGTTCCTTTCTCTGCCTGGGTATGGGAACCTCGTGGTGTATATTTTATTATTAGAAACTATCCAGAAATATTTTTTTTTTTAGTTGTTTGGTTATATAGAATTATATTTAAAAACAGGTGTATTTTATATACTTTAATTTAAATATATATATATATATATATATATATATATATATATATATATATATATATATATATATAATAATATACACATATAATATAAACTTTTTCTAATATTTTGTAGAACGGAGTTAGTTGGGGGGGGGTGCAGTAAAAAAAAACACTAAATAAGAACTAGACTTATATTTATGTGCCGATGTTTCGACCTACAGTGTAGGTCATCTTCAGGGCTATGAGAGAGAAACAAACAGAACAAAGAATATATAAAAACGTTACAGTAACAATAATATATATATATATATATATATATATTTAAATTCACAACAAAATTCTTAACTATTGTATAATAAATAATTAAATATTTACGTAAAATCGTTTATGGATGCATGTGCTATGTAAGAGTAATAATGTAACCTATGGTGTAATTTACATTGAAATACAAGCTTCCCTTTCTGTACCATATCATCGCTGTCAAAATATTACCGGCTATGTACGCTTTGGGCGATTTTACAGGAGAGAAAAAAAAACCCACCATAAGTTATATTATCTTATGTATATCAATTATCTTTCAATTGCTAATTACAGCACTGCCTTGCGCGTTCAACCTTGGAAACTTTTTCTAATATTTTGTAGAACGGAGTTAGTTGGGGGGGGGGGGGGGTGCAGTAAAAAAAAAACACTAAATAAGAACTAGACTTATATTTATGTGCCGATGTTTCGACCTACAGTGTAGGTCATCTTCAGGGCTATGAGAGAGAAACAAACAGAACAAAGAATATATAAAAACGTTACAGTAACAATAATATAGTGACATTTAATGTATAAAATTAAAATAGTGAAAGATATGAAAATTAAAGGTAACGGATATTAAAAAACTGAAGGAATATTAATATTAATTAAGATATAGACACATTTAATAAAATTAAAGATAATGAACAGAAATTAAAATAGTGACAGATATAATAATTAAAGATAACGAATATAAAATAAAATACAGAGAATAAATGTACAGAAAGGATAGAAAAGTAAAAATAATATAAAGGGAAATAAAAAAGAGGAGGTAAACCGAAGATACAAAATGAGAAGATTAACATATAAAAAAAGGTTGGAACATGAAGGATTTAGAAAAACTAGTAAAATAAACATATAAAATGTATGATAACGGACTTCTAAAGGTTACATAAGTAAATTGTATGAGACATAATAATACAAGAATATGTAGAAAGAAATGAAAGGTATCTCGTAGAATGACAGTTAGAAATGTAAACAAAATGAAAATATAAGTATGGAACTGTATGTACAATAACTATTGTGTAACATAATAACAAATAGGCACTAGTTAAAGCCAACAAAGTAACAAATTAAAAATTAGAACAGAATTACAGTAAATGAAAATTAATTTTAAAAAATGCTCTAATTTTTAATTTTGTTCGTTTTAAACCGTACCTCTTTGATAAATATATAGTACCTCTTTGAAACATAAGTAGCTGATATTAATTTAAATCCACATTTTGAAACAATTGGAATCTTAACTTTTTCATAAATTTATTAAATAGACCATTACGTTAAGCCCACAATATGAGAAGTGATATTAAAACATTCTGTTCTTTTTCCGTTTTGTCTATTATTTCTTTTGTCTCTCCTCCTGACTGCACAAAGCTCTAATAATTATTTAAAATTATTTTCAATTAATAAAAAAACTTAACTATCATAAAATTAACAACTTCATTTTTCTACCATTGAGACACATATTAGTATAATTATAAAAGTTTGTTCCTTTGTTGTTAAGGTCTTTTGTCGAATATTTATTTTGGCTCTTCTCCTGCCTACTCTCTGTTGTTTTTTAAAAAAGTTATTTTCATTAAAAAAAATATATCATTATATTATCTTTATTCCTTAATTCTTCAAGTTTTTTTTTTCTTTTTGTCTGATATTTATTTTGTCTCTCTTCCAGAATACACTCTTCAATTCTGATAATAATTGTATTAGTGTAAAATTCATTGACTGCACCTCTTCTCCTCCTGAACATTGCTCAGTATAAATGTTTTCCATGTTGTTTATATAGACCTGCGTTGTTGGCTAAAATGTTGGTATCTTTATTATATATTTATAATATTTTTTTCCTTAAAATAAGGTACACCTACTTACAAAAATTTATGAAACTATTTTAATATATTATATTATGTGATATATTTATATTCACTTTCAATTTTAAATCGAGATTGTAATGCTTAAACAACACTTGTATTACTGCACATTAAAAAAAAATGAAAGCCAATGACTCATGTAAAACCAGAATTAACACAAAGAAAGGATTCAAGAAAGATTGGAATTCAGGATTAAAAAACAGATTAAAGGAAAATTAAAATGAAGAGAGACAGTTGTACCAAAAATATTATTTTCATTAAAATAAGGTACGTCAACTTACATAAATTTATAAAACTGTTTAGCACCCCCCCCCCCTAAGTGATACTGCACGAACAAATCATCGACACAGCGTAGCAATTTTATTCAAATATCTATAATTGCAGCCCTAAAGAGAGTAAATGATCGATATTTATGACCCCACCTTACGGTAGGGCTCTGAAAAAAAATTGTGTTAGACTCATCAAGAGTCCCCCTCCACGGAAATCTTTAGTAAAAGGCGAAAGATTTATTCGCTTTGAAGGGAGACCAGAGGTAGCTGACGATTGTGGCCATGGGCCGCGTGTATCGGGCACGGCAAAGGACGTCTGCGCGAGCGATATTATTACTACGACACGACAATGGACAAATAACTCAGAAATAAGTTCCAAGCCACAAGTTCCCTACTACTGTGGTCGTACGTCCATTTACCGATCTTTCTTTTATAATCATCCGACTTAAGGAATTATATCCGTATCCTTTTAAAGAACAGTACCCACTTCTCGGAAAATTAGATTAAGAAAGCTTAGGATCTCGCTGGTAGGCAGCGCTGATGATAAGGCACAGCACGCTCTTTCGGTTAGAATCGGTACTAGCTTGGTGGTATGAAAACCTACTATCCTCTAAACGTGCAATTATGTGTGTGTATATATATATATATTTATAACAAAACGTCATAATTGAATTTCTTTAAAATACACGAAAATAGTGACAATTAATACAAGTTTTGTTTTTGGCAAATTTGTATACCAATATTAACTCAGCAAATTTTTTAAGCTTTGCAGCAAATATACCTCTCTAAGGCATATTATGATTTATAATTATTTTATTGCTATTATGAGGCATAACAGTAAATCCTTCCCATACCACTAATAGATTTATTATATTGTTCTGTTGGTACATAACCATATGTTGGTTATATTTTCCACTCCATTGATTGTTCATAAATTATAAGTTCCATTATACTTTTTAACTTCCAATCTCAGCATATTATGCCAAACATCCCTTCGTATAAATAAATTCATATTTTCCCAGTAAAAAGAACATATTTGCCGTCAATATACACTTTTGAGACATACACTTTAAATATTGATAACATTACATCTTTTCTACAATCTAAGCTAACATACTTTTTACTTGAAAAAAATTTGTTTACTTGAAAAGGATATATGTTTATTAATGGAAAAGTAATATCTGACCAATACAAATGATTATGAAACTAAACAGACATAATCCTTCCAATCCTCAAATGCTTTTATATTTTAATAAGACAATGATATTCCTGGAATATTAAAAAACCCATACAGACGAATAATTCAAGTTCAGCACCTTTACTATAGTATCCTTAAAACGTATTCAATAAGTTAATATGACACATTTATAGTTTTATATGTAAAGAGAATGATATCCCAGCATTTAGCAAAACCTAAAACCCAAACAAAATAAATTATTGTGGAAGAAATTGGTCCGGGTAGAGGCCACTGAATGAATTCATTCAGTGACCTCTACCCGGACCAATTTCTCCCACATATATTTTCAATGTCAATATGGCCCATTAAGACAGTATAGAATTAAATATATAAATTGTAATGGTTTTTTTTTTTTTTTATAAAAAAAAAAATAAAAAAAAATAAAAAAAAAACAAAAAAAAAAAACATAATTTTAACTTTATGCAGACAAATTAAGCAAGAAGTTTTATATCTAGAAGTTGATTACATAAGGATGATGATATCCAACATTTAAGCATCTAACCAAAATGTTATATGCATTATTATTTTATGTTATATAATATCAGCATAAATATAAGTGATTTTTATAGTCATTAGTATGTAATAATGATAATTACACCTCTTCTACAATCATGGTTTCCTATAACATTTTATTTTTTTTGTTAATTTAGGATTAAAAACTCCAGAAATATTTAAATATTTAATACTTATTGATATCTTTGTTCAACATTAAATACTATATTCTTTCTCAGTCCTATAAAATTTATTTAATAATCTTTCTAGAAAAAAAAAAAAAGTAGATAAGATTTCTGAAATATTAATTTAATTTTACTTATTTTGTGGCAAGGAATTAGTTATGACATTTTCTATTGTGAATATCCTTATAATCCTAGTTTGATTACTTTTCTATCTGGATCTTTACATTTTTTCTCGACAGGTTACCAGAAATTCGTACTAATAATAGGTATTTATGAAATTACCTAGTACTAAAAAAATAAATAAATATAATTAATACAATAGGGTGTAATAAAAAAAAAAAAAAAAAAAAAAAAACCCACCATTTTCAACCAAATATCTGTAGTATTATTTCATTGATATAAAATACAATTAATACTCAAAGTATAGTCCATTGTTATCTACCGTCATTAGCCACCTGCTAGCCATTTTCTCGATCCATTCTGATACCGTTCCTCGGGATGGCTGTCAAAGAACAACTCTAGGACCGCAATTTAGTAAATCCACATTTCATCAGAGGCGATAATCTTTCTGTGTAAACTACCTGCAGAACCTCATCAATATCCATCGATGAAGCCCTTCTTCCTTTCCAACGTCGTCTCTCCTGAATTTTTCATACCAACGGCGCGCATTGCGCTGGTCAAGGACACCTTTTTCCTTCATATTTAATAATTTCAAGATGTTCTTCAGCGGCTGTGAACATTTTTTCCACTAATACCTTAAAATTACCAGAATTTCTTGTCATGATTCTTCTCTGAATAATATAACTAAGCTGTTTTTTTTTTTTTTTTTTAAGAGGTCGAATAGAATTAAAAAGCTGAGAGAGTGCTCTAAAAGGATTATGAAATTTTGGTAAGTATTAAACGGGATTAAAATATTTACAGTCCTCTGGAATCCTCAATTTGAAAAAAAAAATTTATAGATCCTATCACATCAAAATTATTAACGGTCCCCTAACTTCCCAAGATATTAACCGATTGGATTAAGAAATACTTTATATTTCTTGTTTACCTATTATCGTTGGATTCAAATCTGAAGTTCTCCGAAATATGGAATATGCTCGACCCAGGTTCCACCGCCATACGCTATAATGAGTTACGAATTTCGCGAGAAGTTTATCTCTACTCAACGCGAATTCAGTCCTCCTTTTAGTAAAGAAAGTTCATGAATGTTTTTTATATGTGGGGGACCACTCGGAATGCGTACCTCCCCGTCAGCTTATCCGAGTGGATAAACCGAACGGTCATCGATGATCCGCCAGTTCTTCAAGAGAACCGGCGGATCCGCCTCGCGCTCAGGAGAGGACGCTTTCGATCGTCATCGTGGTTTTGAGTTACCCGACGATTGCCGCCGAGGTGAAGATCAACATACTACAGAAATGATCCTGTAGAAGTATGATCTTGATGTCTCAGTCCGCTTTCTGGGAACATGGTACATTTAGGTCAGAAATCAGTTGCGAGAGGAAGGCAGAGTACGGGAAGTCATTTGGTGGTCATTTTTTCGACCATCAAGTAGTCCAAGAGAACAGGCTATCGCAATCGATCTTGTCAGTCTTCACCATCGCAAAATTTGACTATATCCGAAGCGTCAACGGTATTGGACGCTTGTTTATCTATTAGAGGAAAACGTGAGACTGAATGACGACAGCGCTCCAAGGAGGGAGTTCGGAAACTTCTACAGAGGAATCAAGAAAGGTTCCTTTCTCTGCCTGGGTATGGGAACCTCGTGGTGTATATTTTAGGATTAGAAACTATCCAGATATCTATCGTTGTAGTAAAAAATATGCTCGAATGCTATGAATTATGTTTAAAAACAGGTAATTTTTTTGCTTAATCCTAACACGAATATGTCGGATTTCAATTACATTAATCGTATTTTACTTAATTTTTGTGAAAGAATTACTTTGGTTATTTTTATTGTATTATAACGAATTTTCTAATAGCCTTCAATACACACCTCTTCTACAATCATGGTTTCCTATAACATTTGATTTTTTTGTTAATTTAGAATTAAAAACTCACGAAATATTTAATATTAAATAAAAAAAAAATAATTGGAGGTAAGGGATTTTCTTTAAAATGAGGTATATTTAATACGTATTGGTATCTCTGTTCAACATTAAATACTATATTCTTTCTCGGTCCTATAAAATTTATTTAATAATCATTCTTGAAAAAAAAGTAGATAAGATTTCTGAGATATTAATTTTATTTTACTTAATTTGTGTGGAGGAATTACTTTTTTCAGGTATTATTACTTATTTAAAGGAATTACAGTTATAATTATGGTTATTAAAACATATCTCTGATGTATATTTTATTATTAGAAACTATCCAGAAATATTTTTTTTTTAGTTATTTAGTTATGTAGAATTATATTTAAAAACAAGTGTATTTTATATACTGTAATTTAAATATATACATATATATATTTAAATTTAAAACAAAATTCTTAACTATTGTGTAATAAATATTTACGTAAAATCGTTTATGGATGCATGTGCTATGTAGGAGTAATAATGTAACCTATGGTGTAATTTACATTGAAGTACAAGCTTCCCTTTCTGTACCATATCATCGCTGTCAAAATATTACCGGCCATGTATGCTTTGGGCGATTTTACAGGAGATAAAAAAAAAACACTAAATAAGTACTAGATTTATATTTATGTGCCGATGTTTCGACCTACAGTGTAGGTCATCTTCAGGGCTATGAGAGAGAAACAAACAGAACAAAGAATATATAAAAACGTTACAGTAACAATAATATAGTGACATTTAATGTATAAAATTAAAATAGTGAAAGATATGAAAATTAAAGGTAACGGATATTAAAAAACTGAAGGAATATTAATATTAATTAAGATATAGACACATTTAATAAAATTAAAGATAATGAACAGAAATTAAAATAGTGACAGATATAATAATTAAAGATAACGAATATAAAATAAAATACAGAGAATAAATGTACAGAAAGGATAGAAAAGTAAAAATAATATAAAGGGAAATAAAAAAGAGGAGGTAAACCGAAGATACAAAATGAGAAGATTAACATATAAAAAAAGGTTGGAACATGAAGGATTTAGAAAAACTAGTAAAATAAAGATATAAAATGTATGATAACGGACTTCTAAAGGTTACATAAGTAAATTGTATGAGACATAATAATACAAGAATATGTAGAAAGAAATGAAAGGTATCTCGTAGAATGACAGTTAGAAATGTAAACAAAATGAAAATATAAGTATGGAACTGTATGTACAATAACTATTGTGTAACATAATAACAAATAGGCACTAGTTAAAGCCAACAAAGTAACAAATTAAAAATTAGAACAGAATTACAGTAAATGAAAATTAATTTTAAAAAATGCTCTAATTTTTAATTTTGTTCGTTTTAAACCGTACCTCTTTGATAAATATATAGTACCTCTTTGAAACATAAGTAGCTGATATTAATTTAAATCCACATTTTGAAACAATTGGAATCTTAACTTTTTCATAAATTTATTAAATAGACCATTACGTTAAGCCCACAATATGAGAAGTGATATTAAAACATTCTGTTCTTTTTCCGTTTTGTCTATTATTTCTTTTGTCTCTCCTCCTGACTGCACAAAGCTCTAATAATTATTTAAAATTATTTTCAATTAATAAAAAAACTTAACTATCATAAAATTAACAACTTCATTTTTCTACCATTGAGACACATATTAGTATAATTATAAAAGTTTGTTCCTTTGTTGTTAAGGTCTTTTGTCGAATATTTATTTTGGCTCTTCTCCTGCCTACTCTCTGTTGTTTTTTAAAAAAGTTATTTTCATTAAAAAAAATATATCATTATATTATCTTTATTCCTTAATTCTTCAAGTTTTTTTTTTCTTTTTGTCTGATATTTATTTTGTCTCTCTTCCAGAATACACTCTTCAATTCTGATAATAACTGTATTAGTGTAAAATTCATTGACTGCACCTCTTCTCCTCCTGAACATTTTGAACATTGCTCAGTATAAATGTTTTCCATGTTGTTTATATAGACCTGCGTTGTTGGCTAAAATGTTGGTATCTTTATTATATATTTGTTAAGCTTTGCAGCAAATATACCTCTCTAAGGCATATTATGAGGTATACTTATTTTATTGCTATTATGACGTATAACATTAAATCCTTCCCATACCACTAATAGATTTATTATATTGTTCTGTTGGTACATAACCAAATGTTGGTTATATTTTCCACTCCATTGATTGTTCATAAATTGTAAGTTCCATTATACTTTTTAACTTCCAATCTCAGCATATTATGCCAAACACCCCTTCATATAAATAAATTCATATTTTCCAAGTAAAAAGAACATATTTGCCGTCAATATACACTTTTGAGACATAACTCACTTTAAATATTGATAACATTACAGCTTTTCTACAATCTAAGCTAACATTCTTTTTACTTGAAAAAAAATTGTTTACTTGAAAAGGATATATGTTTATTAATTCAAAAGTAACATCTGACCAATACACATGATTATGAAACTAAACAGACATAATCCTTCCAATCTTCAAATGCTTTTATGTTTTAATAAGACAATGATATTCTTGGAATATTAAAAAACCCATACAGACGAATAATTCAAGTTCAGTAACTTTACTATAGTATCCTTAAAGCTAAACGTATTCAATAAATTAATATGGCACATTTATAGTTTTATATGTAAAGAGAATGATATCCCAGCATTTAGCAAAACCTAAAACCCAAATTAATAAATTAATGTGGAAGAAATTGGTCCGGGTAGAGGTCACTGAATGAATTTCTCGTGTAATTTGAGAAAAACTTCATTGATAGCCAACGTTTCGACCTACGTTGTAAGTCTTCTTCAGGGCTGTGGGGGGGGAGTGGTGGGGGGTAGGTCCTCACTGGCTATGAAACAAAAACTGACCCAGCCTCCCCCCCACAGTCCTGAAAAAGACCTACAACGTAGGTCGAAACGTTGGCTATCGATAAGTTTTTCTCAAATTACCCGAGAAATTCATTCAGTGACCTCTACCCGGACCAATTTCTTCCACATATATTATCAAGGTCAACAATTATCATTCAATAAAAATAAATTAATATGTCCCATTAAGACAGTGTAGAATTAAATATATAAATTGTAATGTTTTTTTTTATAAAAATCATAATTTTAACTTTATGCAGACAAATATAAGCAAGAGGTTTTATATCTAAAAGTTGATTACATAAGGATGATGATATCCAACATTTAAGCATCTAACCAAAATGTTATATGCATTATTATTTTATGTTATATAATATCAGCATAAATATAAGTGATTTTTATAGTCATTAGTATGTAATAATGATAATTACACCTCTTCTACAATCATGGTTTCCTATAACATTTTATTTTTTTGTTAATATAAGAATAAAACTCACGAAATATTTAATATCATTTTTAAAAAAAACAACTCGAAAGTAAGGGATTCTCTTTAAAAAGAGTTATATTTATTACCTATTAATATCTTTGTTCAACATTAAATACTATATTCTTTCTCAGTCATATAAAATTATTTAATAATTATTCTTGAAAAAAAAAAAAGTAGATAAGATTTCTGAGATATTAATTTTATTTTACTTATTTTGTGGCAAGGAATTAGTTTTGACATTTTCTATTGTGAATATCCTTATAATCCTAGTTTGATTACTTTTCTTATCTTGATCTTTACACTTTTTCTCGACAAGTTACCAGAAATTCGTACTAATAATAAGTATTTATGAAATTACCTAGTACTAAAAAAATAAATAAATATATAAATACAATAGGGTGTATAAAAAAAACCTACCATTTTCAACCAAATATCTGTAATATTATTTCATTGATATAAAATACAATTAATACTCAAAGTACAGCCCATTGTTATCTACCGTCATTAGCCACCTGCTAGCCATTTTCTCGATCCCATTCTGATACCGTTCCTCGGGATGGCTGTCAAAGAACAAGTCTAGGACCGAAATTTAGTAAACCCACATTTCATCAAAGGCGATAATCTTTCTGTGTAAACTTCCTGCAGAACCTCATCAATATCCATTTTCCTTCATATATAATAATTTCAAGATGTTCTTCAGCGGCTGTGAACATTTTTTCCACTAATGCCTTAAAATTACCAGAATTTCGTGTCATGATTCTTCTCTGAATAAAATAACTAAGCTGAGGTTTTTTTTCCTTTTTTTTTTTTCTAAGTGGTCGAATAGGATGAAAAAGCTTAGAGAATGCTCTAAAGGGATTATGAAATTTTGGTAAGTATTAAACGCGATTAAAATATTAACACTCCTGGAATCCTAGATAAAAAAAAAAATTTATAAATCCTATCACATCAAAATTATTAACGGTCCATTAACTTCCCAAGATATGAACCGATTGGATTAAGAAATACTTTATATTTCTTGTCCACTTATTGTCGGAGGATTCAAATCTGAGGTTCTCGGAAATATGAAATATGCCCGTTCCAGGTTCCACCGCCATACGCTATAATGAGTTACGAATTTCGCGAGAAGTTCAACTCTACTCAACGCGAATTTAGTCCTCCTTTCATTAAATAAGGTTCATGAATGTTCTTAATATGTGGGGGACCACTCGGAATGCGTACCTCCCCGTCAGCTTATCAGAGTGGATAAACCGAACGGTCATCGATGATCCGCCAGTTCTTCAAGAGAACCGGCGGATCCGCCTCGCGCTCAGGAGAGGACGCTTTCGAACGTCATCGTGGTTTTGAGTTACCCGACGATTGCCGCCGAGGTGAAGATCAACGTACTACAGAAATGATCCTGTAGAAGTATGATCTTGATGGCTCAGTCCGCTTCCTGGGAACATGGGCATTTAGGTAAGAAATCAGTTGCGAGAGGGAGGCAGAGTACGGGAAGTCATTTGGTGGTCATTTTTTCGACCATCAAGTAGTCCAAGAGAACAGGCTATCGCAATCGACCTTGTCAGTCTGTAACATCGCAAAATTTGACTATATCCGAAGCGTCAACGGTATTGGACACTTGTTTATCTATTAGAGGCAAACGTGAGACTGAATGACGACAGCGCTCCAAGGAGGGAGTTCAGAAACTTCTACAGAGGAATCAAGAAAGGTTCCTTTCTCTGCCTGGGTATGGGAACCTCCTGGTGTATATTTTAGGATCAGAAACTATCCAGATATCTATCGTTGTAGTAAAAAATATGCTCGAATGCTATGAATTATGTTTAAAATCAGGTAAATTTTTTGCTTAATCCTAACACGAATATGGCGGATTTCAATTACATTAATCGTATTTTACTTAATTTTTGTGAAAGAATTACTTTGGTTATTTTTTTGTATTATAACGAATTTTCTAATAGCCTTCAATACACACCTCTTCTACAATCATGGTTTCCTATAACATTTGATTTTTTTGTTAATTTAGGATTAAAAACTCACGAAATATATAATATTATAAAAAATAAAAAAAAATTGGAAGTAAGGAATTCTCTTTAAAAAGAGGTATATTTAATACTTATTGATATCTTTGTTCAACATTAAATACTATATTCTTTCTCGGTCCTATAAAATTTATTTAATAATCATTCTTGAAAAAAAAGTAGATAAGATTTCTGAGATATTAATTTTATTTTACTTAATTTGTGTGGAGGAATTACTTTTTTCAGGTATTATTACTTATTTAAAGGAATTACAGTTATAATTATGATTATTAAAACATGCCTCGTGATGTATATTTTATTATTAGAAACTATATTAGAAATATTTTTTTTTTAGTTATTTAGTTATGTAGAATTATATTTAAAAACAAGTGTATTTTATATACTGTAATTTAAATATATACATATATATATTTAAATTTAAAACAAAATTCTTAACTATTGTATAATAAATAATTAAATATTTACGTAAAATCGTTTATGGATGCATTTGCTATGTAGGAGTAATAATGTAACCTATGGTGTAATTTACATTGAAGTACAAGCTTCCCTTTCTGTACCATATCATCGCTGTCAAAATATTACCGGCTATGTAAGCTTTGGGCGATTTTACAGGAGATAAAAAAAAACACTAAATAAGTACTAGACTTATATTTATGTGCCGACGTTTTGACCTACAGTGTAGGTCATCTTCAGGGATATGAGAGAGAAACAAACAGAACAAAGAATATATAAAAACGTTACAGTAACAATAATATAGTGACATTTAATGTAGAAAATTAAAATAGTGAAAGATATGAAAATTAAAGGTAACGAATATTAAAAAAGTGACAGAATATAATAAAATTAAGATATAGACACATTTAATAAAATTAAAGATAATGAACAGAAATTAAAATAGTGACAGATATAATAATTAAAGATAACGAATATAAAATAAAATACAGAGAATAAATGTACAGAAAGGATAAAAAAGTAAAAATAATATAAAGGGAAAAAAAAAAGAGGAGGTAAACCGAAGATACAAAATGAGAAGATTAACATATAAAAAAAGGTTGGAACATGAAGGATTTAGAAAAACTAGTAAAATAAAGATATAAAATGTATGATAACGGACTTCTAGAGGTTACATAAGTAAATAGTATGAGACATAATAATACAAGAATATGTTGAAAGAAATGAAAGGTATCTCGTAGAATGACAGTTAGAAATGTAAACAAAATGAAAATATAAGTATGGAACTGTATGTACAATAACTATTGTGTAACATAATAACAAAGAGGTACTAGTTAAAGCCAACAAAGTAACAAATTAAAAATTAGAACAGAATTACAGAAAATTAATTTTAAAAAATGTTCTAATTTTTAATTTTGTTGGTTTTAAACCGTACCTCTTTGATAAATATATAGTACCTCTTTGAAACATAAGTAGCTGATATTAATTTAAATCCACATTTTGAAACAATTGGAATCTTAACTTTTTCATAAATTTATTAAATAGACCATTACGTTAAGCCCACAATATGAGAAGTGATATTAAAACATTCTGTTCTTTTTCCGTTTTGTCTATTATTTCTTTTGTCTCTCCTCCTGACTGCACAAAGCTCTAATAATTATTTAAAATTATTTTCAATTAATAAAAAAACTTAACTATCATAAAATTAACAACTTCATTTTTCTACCATTGAGACACATATTAGTATAATTATAAAAGTTTGTTCCTTTGTTGTTAAGTTTATTTTGCCTCTTCTCCTGCCTACTCTCTGTTGTTTTTTAAAAAAGTTATTTACATTAAAAAAAATATATCATTATATTATCTTTATTCCTTAATTCTTCAAGTTTTTTTTTTCTTTTTGTCTGATATTTATTTTGTCTCTCTTCCAGAATACACTCTTCAATTCTGATAATAATTGTATTAGTGTAAAATTCATTGACTGCACCTCTTCTCCTCCTGAACATTGCTCAGTATAAATGTTTTCCATGTTGTTTATATAGACCTGCGTTGTTGGCTAAAATGTTGGTATCTTTATTATATATTTATAATATTTTTTTCCTTAAAATAAGGTACACCTACTTACAAAAATTTATGAAACTATTTTAATATATAATATTATGTGATATATTTATATTCACTTTCAATTTTAAATCGAGATTGTAATGCTTAAACAACACTTGTATTACTGCACATTAAAAAAAAATGAAAGCCAATGACTCAAGTAAAACCAGAATTAAGACAAAGAAAGGATTCAAGAAAGATTGGAATTCAGGATTAAAAAACAGATTAAAGGAAAATTAAAATGAAGAGAGACAGTTTTTTTTTTTTTTTTTTTTCTTTCAAAGTAACCCTTTGAAAGGACCGTTTATTTGTTAGCACATTCCATACGTGAGTATACTATGTGCCTTATAAATTCATTTTACAAATAGTTAACTACAGTTTGACAATTCTAAAATATATGCAAAAGACATTATTATATACATGCTGTTACAACTTAACATAATTAACGAATTTAACAACTATAAATTTTACAATTAACATTTTTTTTTTTTAATTAAAATTACAATACTTACAAAATGATTATCTTTTTTTTTTTTTACCTAGTATAGTACAGGGAGTTTCTTATATGGATGTCAACTTTTCAAAATCAATACTATAAATAAATTTAGTGAGTTCGGGTCGAAAGTGATTGTATAGTTCATGTTCAGCAACTGGCCAAACTTTCCCTCTTAATATTGTGGAGATAATTAATTTTGATCTTTTCCTTCATACAATTGGCAGTCATATATTATATGTTTAAATGTCTGTTCTTCTTTGTCTATTAAGCAAGTACTATCGTTGGTTATGTGAAATCTGTGTAAGTATGATTTGGTATGTCCATGTTCAGTTAAAACCTGACTTAGTTTGTAGTTAGTGGATTTTATTAATTTATAGTTATTGTTTGTTAGTTTTGGAATGAACCTATGCAAACTAGGAGATTTATTTGAAATAGTCCACCGTTCATTCCACCTCATAATTGATTCTTCCCTAATTTTGAATTTAATGAACGAAATTGGTGTTTTTTGAAAAGATGGAGACATATCACTTTGTGCTGCCTCTTTTGCTAATTTATCCGCTATCTCATTGCCCTCGATACCAGAGTGACCCTTTACCCATATTATTTTTACAGAGAAATTTAGAAGCCTAAGTGTGCACAAGTTCATTCTGATATTTTCGGTAAGCTCGTCATGTACGTCTGTGTTGAGAACTGATTGTATCAAGATTTTGTTATCTGTGTGTATGACTATGTCTGTATGTATGTATTTGTGTATGTTTGACAGTTGTATGTATGTATATGTATGTATGTAAGAGAGACAGTTGTACCAAAAAAATTATTTTCATTAAAATAAGGTACGTCAACTTACATAAATTTATAAAACTGTTTAGCCCACCCCTAAGTGATACTGCACGAACAAATCATCGACACAGCGTAGCAATTTTATTCAAATATCTATAAATGCAGCCCTGTAGAGAGTAAGTGATCGATATTTATGACCCCACCTTACGGTAGGGCTCTGAAAAAAAATTGTTAGACTCATCAAGAGTCCCCCTCCACGGAAATCTTTAGTAAAAGGCGAAAGATTTATTCGCTTTGAAGGGAGACCAGAGGTAGCTGACGTTTTTTTTTTTTTTTTTTTTTTTTTTTTTTTTTTTTTTTTTTTTTTTTTTTTTTTTTTTTTCGGATCCCTCAGGAAACATGAAACAAGTAAACAATGGTGATTAGTAACATAATTAAGTAATTAGGCATATAATATAAAATTAACCTTATTCTACTTAATAGTACTGGAAGGTCTCTTAACTTGGAATAAAAACTAAAATTGTCCATATTTCAGGTACAAAATAATCCGAAGGTGAGGGGCCTTCTCTATTTAATAACTTACAAGCTAAACTAATACTAAAAACTTAGAGCTAAGAGGAGAGGTGGGGTCAAGGTAAGAGGATAGGAGGTAGGATGGGATTAATGAGGGGTTAGGGGAGGGAAAAGGAGGGGGAAAGGGTTATGATATGATGTTGACGGGGTTTAAGGGCCCCTTCCTACCCTGCCACCTTGCAGGAAGGGGGATGGGGTTATGGCTCGGAAGAGTGGGTTGTGGGATGCGGGAAGGTTGTCAAAAAACTTGAGGTGACACCTAGTTATGTGTGTCTGTACAGTGTTTAACTGTAGTTCGTTGTGTATGTGTACCATGTTGCGTCTTTCTAGTGTAGTGCCCCTAGTGATCTTCTGTAGTATGCTGTTTTGATATCTCTGTAGTGACTTCAGGGCTGACGGATATAGGTAATGAAGGAGTGGAGCTCCGTGTAGTAATGTGGGTCTGAGGATTGCTTTGTATAGTAGGATCTTGAGTCTGAGTGACAGCCCCGGTGAGTAGAGTAACTGTCTGAGTTGATTGGCTGTGGCTCGTGCGATGTGTATTCTGTGTTGTGTGTGAGCTGAGAATGTCTTTCTGTTTACCTTCTTTTTTCTCTTTATATTTTGTTTACATTATCACCTTTCTGTACATTTATTCTGTAATTTTTCTTATTCATATATATATCCTTCACTAATTGGTTATATTTTGTTTGCATTATCACCTTTCTGTACATTTATTCTGTATAATTTTTATTTATATAATTCCTTCACTATTTTTCGTTCAACTTTTCTATTACTCTACATAATATTATTATATTATATTCTTGGTACTGTAATGTATTTTTGTAGTTATTTTGTTTTGTCTGTTTTTCTTTCATAGCCCTGAAGATGACCTACAAATTAGTTCGAAACGTCAACACAAATAATAAATAAGTATTCACTTATTTGATGTTTAATTTGACTGCACCCCCAACTATCCTTACATTAGATGTTCCAGTCAACTAATTTCCTCTCTATATGTAATTATTCAAATCACTCAATCTCCTATTGTTGTATTATTGTATATTATGTTTTGTTTTTTTCAAAACGGGTTTTTGACTATACTCAAACTCTTGAAAACATTTAAACTCAAAACTCAATCAAACTCAGTTCTTAGTCCATAAGTATATTAACAGCAAGCCTTTTTAAAAGGCTACCATTTTTTTCATTTATAGTGGAAATGATATGTAGATTTATAAATAACTAAATGGTAAAAAAAAAAAAAATGTCCCAATACAACCCACGGAGAGTCTCAGCTTCAGTTCCTGGTAGAGACTCTACTATTTCTTGTACAACAGCTATGAAGGGAGGTGATTTGTTCTAGATCGCTCACAGCCACCAGATGGTCCCCCCCATTTTGGGTGCGCTCCCAAGATCGCATAGGATCCATTTCCTGCTGCTAACGAATTAAATAAAAGTTTGTCAAGTAGCCCAGTACCTTTGGCACGGCAATTCAGCACTCTACCACTGAGCCTCTACGCTCCCCACACAAATAAATACACTTTAAATACTCTTTTAAGTTTCCACGGCTACTATTTATATAGCCACTATAGCACAACTGAAGTTTTTTATATAAATACACTTTATTATATTTTGTGTACCGATGTTAAGGCCTTCAAAATAAACTGGCTAATAGGCCTATAGGCCTATTTATAAACTGAAAGAGTAATGAGTAAAGACAAAATGTATGGTAAAATATAATTTAAAACATTGTTACCGAGTTATATGAAGGTTTTAGTAATAAAATCAATATAATAAGTTATTATCATATGTAGGGATAGTAATGAGGAAGATTAAGGAAAAGAAAAAGAAAAAAGATGTGAGAAATGTATAGTTGAGTCAGTCCAGAAATCATATTAAAAATTTAGACGTTTTTAAATTTAATATACAAAATATTCAAATAAATATAAACAGTATACAAAGTCCCTGGCTTTAAATTTTTACAGTGTCTTACATGTCTTATGTCTTAATATTATTATCTAAAATACCAATATAAACTGTATTTTAATTTGCTCAAATACTTTAACCAATTTTTCTGGCTATATGAGAGGCCTCGCTATATGTATTCAAAATATTTTTTATTTATTTATTGATACAACTGCATTACAATAATACAGCAAGTAAATAGGCTAATTGATACATAATGATAAGTTTAGCGCCCCACTGGTAGTACTCAAATCACAAGTTCAACTAAGAATGTCATGTGGCCATCTTCTTTTCATACCCCTCGGAGGATTATCGGGAATTGAAGAAGAAGCTAGAGGTTTTGAGTGGGAATGAAGTTTGTTATGAAAGGATAGATACCCGGTTCGGGCCAAATCAGCAACAAATGTGACATTAAGGTCATTATGGATGACTTTATTCTTAACAAAATAAGGGGAATTGATGATTTTACGAAGGATTTTGGATTGTAGGGATCGGATACGAGAGGAATTCGATGGCTTAGTGGAGCCCCAAAGCTCTACTCCGTAAGTCCAAATAGGTCGTATGATGGTCATGTAGATGAGTCTTTGGTAATTAATTGGGAGCTTAGAGCGTTTGTCTAGTAAGTGTTGAAATAGCCTGTAACGTCGAGCGGTTTCTTGTCTTTTCAGTCTTGTATGAGGATTCCAGGTTAATCTTTTGTCAAGATGCAACCCTAAGTATCGGATCTGTTCTATAGGCACCACTGGGATATTAATAAAGGATACTGAAGGGCAGAAAGTCATTGGTTTATGACGTAAGGTAAAAGTGATTTCATGTGATTTTTGAGGATTTATTTTAATTCTCCAGTTTTGACTCCATTTAAAATATTATGTGATAATCATTGATTTATTTTATTACAGAAGCCTAACAGCCAATACAAATAAAGAAGAAAAAGTTAACAAATCAAAAGGTGAGCTTTTTTGTTTTTAATTTTATGTCTTAAGATGTTTTAGGTTTAAATACCAGGCCTATCTGGAAAGTAGTAACCGTTAGCGCCCCATGAAGTGCTGATGAAACGCGTAGCTGCTGGGCAGGGTCAGACGCATTGCTCTGTGCGAGGTTGTGTGACACTAGCTAGCATTGCCTGTGATCGTTTATAACGTTTAAACAAATTGAGAACGCCGCCAGTTGTGAAATGAGGGCTGTGATTAAATTTCTTAATGCACGAAACGTTCGACCTTGTGGTATTCATCGCCAATTAATGGAGGTGTATGGAGACAATGTGATGGACACAACTTCAACCTGGGGAGGGAGAATATACACGTTGAGGAGCGTTCAGGAAGACCAACAGCTGATCTCATTAGACGAATGCGTGAGGAATGATCGGCCGAGTTGAGCCTGATCGCAATTGATGAACTCTGTGAACATTTTCCTAATGTGTCTTGAACAATCGAACAATTCATTAAATTCTCTAAGACCATCTGCATTATTCAAAAATCTGTGCAAGGTGGGTCCCTCGCATGCTTACAGATGAGGACAAAACCAAGCGTATGGCTGCAGCACAGACGTTTGTTTGTTCAGTTAAAGTCACTTTATTCTGCTATGGCTAATCGGACGATGCTACAGTGGGAGCCCTAAATTTTGCCTATCCAGGTTTAATTAGGATAAGGATTTTTAACGAGTACCTGACATCGTACAGGCTCGGGACCCCCGTTTAACTTCCCTTCCGAAAGACGGCGTAACCAAGGATTTTTTACCCCCTTAAAAAAATCCTAGGGCCACCTGCCGGGCTACGAACCCGCGATCTTGGATTTAGTAGTTTGTTACGCTAACCACTAGACCATAGGTGACCGTTACAGCACAGACGTTTCTAGGACGTTATTCCGATGAAGGACTCTTTCCTGACTCGACACTTTCCGAATGACCCTCGTAACTTTAAATAAAACAAATATGGTGGGTTCATCACAAAACTTAACCTTCTCTTTCTATTTGAAATAAGTTATCATTTAGTTTGAAAATGGTTTGCACATTTTCAGATTATTATTAACTTCACTAGGCCTATTTTATGTTAGTAAAAAATTCCTGTTTTCGTTTTTTTTGTTTTTCAATAACTTTTCAATTATTTTAGGTGGAAAAACTGAAACTAAAAAAAGTACGAAACCTTATCTTAGGTAACATATTTATTTTAATCATGTAAACTTATTTAAGATATTTCTTAATTTAATTACTTTCCTCGAATATTTAAATTTAAATTTCTATTTCCTGAAATCTAGAAGCTCGAAGTCTGCTGAAGGGTCTCCTACAGATAAAGCAAGTAAGTTATAATTACTTATCATTTTGAAACTATAAAGGTTTTTAAATAAACCTTTTATTAAATAAAAAAAATTCCGATATCTAATAAATCTAAATAAGTTGTGCTGGATTGTTTATCCAGTGGAACATGTAGGCTTTAATAAAATAGCGAGTTTTATGAAAGAAAGCACGGAATAATAGGGATTGGTCTGCCTCTTGACACGAGGTACTCCCTAGTTATTATAATTATTCTTTATATTTAATACAACTAACTATATCTAATTTTTCCAGCAAATTCCTCTGACAAAAGATCTGTTAGAAGTCGGAAAGCAATCTCTTATAAAGAATAGACTGTTTAAATAATAAGTGGAAGAGATGGTAAGTTTATTGAGGCTGGTTTGTTTTGTGATGAATTCTGACTGATATCTGAATTCTTTCCAAGATATCTCATCTGAGATAGATTTGTTTTATTAAACAAGTAATTTATTTTTCAGTGGCTGAATGTGAACTTATTGACTGTTTGTGATATCAACAGAAGGATAAGAATACCTTAATATTGTATCATTCTTAAATATATCTGGAAGTTTTCTCTGAAGATTTTAATGACTGATTATAAAGCCAAAAAAATCCACTAAGTTAATTTATAAAACCTATGTCATTATTCAATATGTAATATTATTTAATAAAAAAAATTTCAAACTCTTTACTAAACAGGATTTTAAAAATTTCACATTTTAGTATCTTTATTCGAGCGATTTTACCATTTCTATTTTTTCATTATTTCAAAAACATCTAGGGTTTACTTTTTTAAAAGGATTTTAAAGACTAATAAATTGTTCCTTTAGGTTTAATAAAATATTTAAATATTGATCCCTTAGCTATTGTTATTGTTGTAGTAACTAATAAGTTTTCTTGAATTCATGTTATTCAGGATTATGTAACATTAAAAAAAAGATTATTATTTTAAGGGCACTAATGAGTTTTTATGCAGTTTTATAAATATAACCAAATTGAGAATTAGAAATGTTATTTTTTATTTTATTAATGAATGAATCCTTGTTTATGATAAGCAATGTGTAGTTTCTACTATTCTTTTCTATGTTAGTCTTTTAATTAAAATAAAAATTATCTATGCCTCTTATGTATGTTTTTATAACTTATAATTAAATATATTAAATATACATATATTTAAATTGAAAATATATAAAATGTAACAACCTAATTGTTTCATTCACAAATGTTTACGTTTCTGTTTTTAAAAAATTGGTAATTAGAGTTTGCTTTTTGTAAATAGCTCTGGTCATTTGATGTTCTTCATGAATAATCAGATCATTCAATAATTGAAAGCCAATTTCATCTCTTTTTTCTCGAATCCTTGACAGCTGTTCCAAAACTTCTTTTTCCGATTTAATTTTGTCATATTCTGCTATAAAAAAAAAAAAGGAGGCATAATTATTCTACGACACACATACCTGGCTGTTGGTAAACAAAATGTATGTTAAAGTCATATTTCTTACCTTGAAGGTGTTCATTAATAAAGTTATCTTCCTAGTCCGATTCCAAAGAAGAGCATAGCTGGTGTGGTGGGGTTGATTTCGTTTAAAATATCTGTGATATTCAACGTGGAACCTTCTGTAACCAAATTGTCATCTATTGTCACAAAATCCCCTCCTATATCCGTAGGATAATTTGCCAACAGCCCTGTAAGACTGGATTCATCTTTCATTTCTGCGACAAGTTTTTCTTCAATCTCTCTACTTTTTTACAAATATTTTTTTTATCATTGAAGGGCCTAAGTTTTTCCAACCTTTTTGGATTCAAGTCACTGCTTTCAGTACATCAATGGATTTGGATATCCAAGTCCTGCACTGGTACGTTTTTTTCTAAATTAGCTATCATTTTCTCCAATTTAAATAATTTCGAGTATCCTACTTAAACCTGGATTGGCATAATTTAGAACTCCCATTACATACCGAACATGTTTATCACAAATCGCTCCAAACAAACCATTTCGGTGCCACACAACTTTGCGTATCCATCACATTGATCTGTTTATCTCCGAATTGAAATTCATCGGAAAGCGGTGTGAATATCATGTTTATCATATTTTACTTCATTTTTATTATATTTTTCTTTATTTCAGTAATTTTTTTTTTTTTTTGTATTTTGTCTATCCATTACTGAAGAAGACCTACAATTTCTTTGACCTTCACCCGGACCATTCTCTTTCCCCTAAAATAATATAAATTAATGATGTAATAATTATCATAAATTATTCAAAACACATATTTATAGAAAAAAAAGATTATTTGTTTATTATTGTTAGCCACTGGTCGTAAGCAGTTTAGAAACCTTGATTGGTGTGAAAGAGGAATCACAATGTTTTGAAAATATTTCTCCGAAGATGACTTAAAATGGCTTTATACAATTTTGACCTGGCTTCAACTAAAGAGGTCACGGTAAATGAGAAATAACTGACAAAGTGTCAGGAAAAGTCGGACCACACACAAAGATGCTCCTGAAGGCTACTTTGTTAGAGGCAGCTGTCGGCAAACCCCAAGTGTCAGGTAGATCGGCAAGTCTTCATCCTCTGGGTCTACACGGGTGGTAAAACAATCGCGGCTTCCTTCGGGCTCCGGAGTGCCGACACCATCCCCGCAGGGGGTGACTTCTTCAAAGTATCTTCGCTGATGGACACTCCTCATAAGGAGGCGGTATGACCTGTATACTTCAAAGGGGGGACATCCCTGAAAGTTCGTGGGAAAATGTACCTTGTTGGTAACGGGGTAAAATGTGACCTTCCCAAACATTGTTGAATATTTACAAAGAAAAAGCCGACTTTTTGCTTTACCTGTTCAACCTTGTTTTGTTTAATATCTTTAGAATAAAAAAAGATAGGAATAAACGTAAATGTCAGGAAATGATTATATTTTTATTATTTCTTCTTAACTAGCCAATTATATCTAGATTATATACATATTATAATATGATATAAAAATAATAACAAGAAGGTTTCTAGTTACTTTTAAATATATAAATTGAATATATTTAATAATGTACATATACATGTTTATGTAATAATAAAGATACCAATTTGGTGGTAAATAAGGCCAACTTTGGAGGAGTAGAAAGTTCGTTTCTACATATTTCAATCACATTTGTGCCCCACAATTTGGCTAATACTCAAGTTTAAATTTAGTTTTGATTCTGAAAGCATCAAACTTTCATTTCAACAAAGTTGCAGCTCACCTTTACCTACTATCCCCGGATCTGCCACCCATGAGCCGCCTCCCCAGATATGCCACCCATGAGCCGCCTCCCGAGATCTGCCACCGATGGGCCACCTTCCCTAGTATAAATATTCCTAATATTATTCTTTCAAAATTTGTTAAGCGAATAACAATGAAATAAAGATTATTCTGTTGTTATGATACTTGAGTGTATTTAGATAAAAGAAAGAACAAAATTTTTTCTCATTTGTCAACTGAGTTTCTGATGGAATAGTCAATGTAAAACAAGAAAATTAGAATAAGTGAATTTTGGGAAATATCAAAGAATGCTTAGCACCAATGGTTGAAGAATCTTATATAGTTTAAGCATTTCAGAAGAAGTTACAACTCCATCACGAAGCTAATTCACGTAAGTAAAAAAAATTGTTTATGTATAAATATTTAGGCATTAGGTAAATTTAAAGGAAAATTAAAACTAAAATACAAACTCAAATTAATTACATAAGTTTAATAAATTTTTTTTAATTCAAAAATTGTTTACGAAAAGAAACCGGCGGAGAAGTTCGAGTATAAGCTCATATCAAGGCGGCAATAACGTGAAGGTGATAACAAGTTTTCTTACATACTCGTTGGGAGTTGAGTACTTTAAAAAATGAGTTTAAATATTTTATTTATTAGGGAAAATAAATTATTTAGTTTTCTCAGTTATCTATATTCTTTAAGATAGATTTTGCCCGCGGCTTCGCTCGCATGGAATTTGGTCTACGACATAAAGTTCCTTCCACCACTTAGCCACTTAGCCAGGCTTCTTTTTCCAGAAAATTCATGTTATTCTTAAACTCCATGACTCGTAGACTATAGAACTCTTGAGCTAGTGGAGAGGATGGGACCAAACAGACTGTAGAAGAAAATGCTCTAAGGATGAACAGGAGGGAATAAGAAACTAAGACGACGGATTGATGACGTGGGAGCAAGGATCGAAGATTTAGTGGTTTCATAGGGCTACACTGATTGCATTAGCAGGCAGCCATTCCTGCTACTGGATTCAGTGCGGCGAACCATCCACTATAAAAAATGGGTAACGTAACCACAGGCAGAACCTCAAGGGTGGTTATGAAATTCTGCTTTCTTCTTTTACTTCCTCCAAGTTCCATTCTGCTTCGAGTTGTTCTACCCCAGGGTCTGCAATTTTCTCTGTCCCTCCCCATCTTTGTCGTCCCTTGGAGTCTTCTCAATAACCAGGATTTTTGCTTTTCGTCCTTGAGTTTCCTCAAATTCGTTAGTAGCCGCTGTTTGAAGTCAGAATAGGGAGTCCTTCATCTGTGATCACAAGTGTCTATAATCCCCAAATGTTAAGTCGATGAACAAGAAAATCATGGTTATTTCTTATTTTTTCATGCACTCCTCCACGTCCTCCATCCACTTTCTCTTTGGTCTTCCACGCTTTCTTCTTCCAGGTGGTATATAGTTACGAATTTTCTTTGGTCAGCGGTTTTCGTCCATCCGCATTAAGTGGCCATACCACTTTAACCTTTTAGTTCTGATCTGGTAAAGATGTTCTTTTGACACCCAACCTTGTCTGTAATTGCTGCGTTTGGGATCCGCTTGGTTCTCGATATACCACAGTTTCTTCTCCAGAAATCCATTTCCTTGGAAAGCAACCCGTTCTCCGCCTTTTTCATGAGTGTCCAAACCTCTGATCCGTCAGTGGCTACGCATCCCACGAAGGAATGGTAGATCTTCTTTTTAGTTTCCAATGTTATAGTTTTTCTTTATTCCATAGGATGGAATTTATCGAACTTATTATTTCTTTCTCATGTTTTACTTTAAACTTTTACTTACATAAGGTCTAAAAATAAAGTAGTTTTTAAATTGTGCTGCCTTGTAATCTGTTTCTGCAGTTTCTTTGAATACATTTTAGTAGAATGATGGAGTCGAATTTTTATGTATATTTATGCGATTAGTTTTATAAGACAAAAACATGATTGTCTTCGAATGATTGATCGAATAGGTAAATTTAAAGGAAAATTAGAACTAAAATACAAACACAAATCTTTAATTACATAAGTTTAATTAAATTTTTCAATTCCAAAAAATTTTGTAAAAATATTACATTAAATACATACCTTCAATAATCGAAACGTGAAAATGTGATACTTTTTTAACTACTAAACAAGTTTTCTTACTTAATCATCGGGAGTATTTCACCTAAAAAAACGAGTTTAAATATTTTATTTATTAGGAAAAATAAATTATTTAGTTCTCTCATCATTGAGGTCTCTGTTATCTATATCAATATTCTTTTAGATTATTCGGAAGGATCCTGACCCAGAATAAAGTACTATATCACAAATCTTTAATTACATAAGTTCTTAATGAAACAACAATATTTAGGTTCAATATTTATTATATATATATATATATATATATATATATATATATATATATATATAGTTAAATGTTGACTGTATGCTGATGACTGTAAATACTGCAGTTGTATGTTGAACGTCTTGGTGGTGGGGTGCTGTCTCATGTTTGGAGCCTTTTAGGGCTGTTGATCGTTGGGATATATTTCACCTTTTTCTTCGAGTGTGATTCACATAACCTTTTTATAGTGTCTTGATAATGCCGAAATAGGCGAAACGTCGACCGGTAAGTTTGTGTATTACTGAAGAAATTTGAAACATAAGGCTTTGCATTGTGGTTTTTCCCAATTGCATTATATTTTATGGAGAACGGAGGTAGTTGGGGGGTGCAGTCAAAAAAACACCAAATAAGTACCAGACTTATATTTAATTAGTGCCGACGATTCGACCTACAACGTAGGCCATCTTCAGGGCTATGAGAGAGAAACAAACAGAACAAAAAATATATAAAAAAACGTTGCAGTAACAAGAATATATTGAAATGTAATGTAGAAAATTAAAATAGTGACAGATATGATAATATCTCTCTCAACCGGTCCTTATTCCTCCAATCCTTAAAACTCTGTTGTGAATCCGGCTACCTTGCCTTCCATGGACAGTTCTTTTACCAAATTTCTGGACTGGCCCTGGGAAATCCTCTTGCTCCTGACCTCTCTAATATTGTCCTAAATGATCTGCTGGACTCTATTCTACCCCAGTTCCTTGAAGATGTTTTTTTCATTAAAAAATATGTAGACGGCCTCCTCCTTATCATAAATCCCAACATTATTCCAGATTTATTATCTTCTTTCAACTCATACCATCCCCGCCTCCATTTCACCATTGAACTCGGATCCAATAAGTCACTACCTTTTCTTGACCTCCTTATCATTAAAAATCCTGACCACACCTTATCCACAGATTGGTATACTAAACCCACTTACTCTGGCAGAATTCTTAATTATTATTACTCCCAACATCCGCACCACCTTAAATTAACGTCGCTAAACATATCATTCACCGTGGCCTATCCCTCTCTGACCCCTGCTTCCATAAAACCAACACCCACCGTATCAAAGAAATCCTTTAAAAAAAAACAATTTTCCTCCCTCTAACTCACCGTGTGCGTGGGCCAACCTTTTTCAGTGATCTCAAAAAGGGACACTTACTTAGTCCCAGAATAAAGTTACTCTTCTATTCTATTATATTTATGTTTAGTTTATAATATGTATTGTAGTGTATAATAATTGGCAAATTTAGGTTCATTCGTCGAATTTAGGTTTATTCGTCCTACAACCCCAATTTTCTTCGTACGTCGAATACTACTAGATCTGAAACGATCAATAGTAGTTCCAAATCCATCAAGATTTTATACCTTGAAGATCATAGACGATTGTGGACTAGGCCTACTGGGGATACCACATTAAAAAAAACGCACCCCGGCACTCTACCTCTGCGGTGGTGTGGAAACGAGTGCATTATTTATAAATATTATTAAAAAAATTAATAGGCTAGGAATTTGGAGAAAAACAATAAGACCTTTCCAAAATGTAGATCATTATTTTTCCCGAGTAGTCACTCTTTAAACATTTTTATTTAATGACTGCCCATGCTGTTCAAGTTTATTTTATAATGAATATAATGTTATTTTATAATATAATAAAATTTAATGAATTCTCCAATCGAGCTAACTCTCGGTATAGTTGACTGTTTCGTACAAACCAAGGCGCGTTTACTGCAATTCGTAGGCTTTTATTTTGGAAAGGTAGTAATTTGCTTCGCTTAGTTGTTGACACTGCACCCCACACTTCACAACCGTACATTAGTAGAGGTCTAAGAATGGTTTTATAAATTAATAAGGCTGTTTCTGGTTTTAATCTAGATATTCTATTAATTATCGGATAAAGTAGAGCTAATCGTGCGTAGGCCTGTGTTAATTTAGTGTTGATATGCTGGTTCCAGGTAAGACGAAGATCTAAATAAACTCCGAGCTATTTTACAGTTTATTTATTCCACAGCTTTTGTCTTAAAAATAGGACCGTCTGTTTCCGTTGTGCTGCTCCCAACACCCTTCACGTGTTGCAGCGCTACAGGTTAATAAGCGAAACTAGTGCAGTAGTATCTATTCATTTTTTAAACTTACATAAAATGAAGCAGAAACAAACAAACAAAACAGAAATAGAAAAAAGTCGACTTTTTTAAATTTTAATGTTATAAGTCTTCCTGTGGTTCTAATTCATTATTAATATGATCTAGGATGTGTAATGTTTTTATTGAACTAACTTCAAAATTTTGCAGAATAATCGTCTGAGAAGAACATGCCACTAAGATCGAATGTCCTCATAGCGTTAATGAGGTAAAACAACCTGTCAAACTTGATATAGGTTTGTTTTATGCGACAGTAAATTATATGCCACATAATCCTTACTTATAAAACATTATACATGTAATGTTATTGATTATACATGTGCCTGGCTTCATGTTCCTTAAGTATTTAATATGCGTTGCTCAATGTACAGAAGTTTTGTTTATCTTCAATTGGGAGATATGATTCTCCCCATGAGTTCCGGATTACCGAATTTTAGTATACAATTTTTTTTTTTTAAATTTATTTCTTGTATAATTGGCAACGTTTCACAAAATAAAAATGCTGTACCAATAGACCAGTCTCAAATTAAAAACAATTGTACAAATTTAAGTATATATCTGTGGAGAATCATAAGTTACAATGAAAGAAATAATGTATAAAAAAATTTCCAACAGAGAGAGAAAAAAAAATTAATAATAATAAAATAAACAAAAATTATAATTATACATTCTTAGTAACTTATATACATATATATATATATATATATATATATATATATATATATATATGAAACAATATCAATGAAATGAAAGAAATTGGTTTCCTGTTTGTTTCGTTTATGTACAAACCGCTTTGTATATATATATGTTAAGCCTTAAGTATTTAATAAGCGTTGCTCAATGTACAGAAGTTTTGTTTATCTTCAATTGGGGGATATTATTTCGTATCCAAAGAAACTGGAGTACTTGGGCCAAGTACTATGGCGTGTACTGAGGTATACATGGCCTAATCATCGAGACAAGCTTATGATAACCGATAGGATCAACTGGGGAGTTTCGTATATTTTGCAACAAAAATAAATAATAATTTTAAACGCACTATTTGAAGCCAGTCGAACTATAAGTATAATATTTAAATATTTTATTTTGAAGAGAAATGTCCAGGGCCGAGATTCGAACCCACTTCTCCTTCGTTGTCCTCTCTAACCAATTGAGCTAATTAATGCATGTTATATTTTTTAACAAATTTTAGTTCAATTGAAGTAAAAATTAGTCACTGAAGAATTCTCTTCTTCTTGGCCTTCTGGATGTTCTTTCATCTTCAGAACCTTTTTAGGTTCCAAAAGTAATAGGCCATCAGGGTGGTATTCCACTTCCCTTGCTCGATCACTTTTATATCCTGGTGGAACCAACTTGTTCTTCACTGTAATCGCCTAAATGTTGGGGAAAATAGTCAATGTGAGAATGAATAAAACGAAACATTACCCTCATGAAGCAGCCGAGGTTCTGGAAAGTTTTCAGCGAGCGTTCCACCAAATTTCGGTAATTGGGGTCCTTGCTATTGCTTAGAAATCCTTCCACCACTTAGAAATCCTTCCACCACTTAGAAATCCTTCCACCACTTAGACAGGCTTCCTTTTCCAGATAATTCATGGTGTTCTCAAACTCCATGACTCCTAGACTATAGAACTCTTGAGCTAACAGACTGTCGAAGAAAATGCTGTAAGGATGAACAGGAGGGAACAGTGGTTTCATAGTGCTACACTGATTGCATTAGCAGGCAGCCATTCTGGGGCGCGTAATTTTTGTTAGTCGGGACTGCGTTCGCGCTGTCCCAGAATAAATATGCTATCAAATAAATTATTTATAATTTACTTATGGCGGGCTAATTAGTGATGGGCTTGACTGCTACTTTTCAGTAACTGCTCTAACCGTTACTGTGATTTCTTAACTGCTACTAACTGTGATTCGCGATTCTGTCTAAATGCTACCAACAGCGATTGCGCCGGCGTACTTAATTCCACATCTTGAATATAACGATCACAGAATATTCATTGTAAGGATAATAATTACTTGGGTAATTAATTACTAATAATTACTTGTTATAATTAATTATAATTATAATTACTTGTATAATTCACAATAATCTCACTATGTAATGGATTCTCCTCAGTACAAAAAAAAACGTCTGGGGGACACGTGCCCCCTTGCCCCACCTTAAATCCGCCCTCCCTCCCCACATAGTAGTACCTACTAGTACTACCATTATTTTTTGTATAGGTAATTTACAAGTAAATATTTATACTTTACAATAAACAAGCTGTAAATAAATATCTGAATTTCCCTTTTAATTAATCATTCAAATATAATTTAAATTTTTTAATTATTTTATTTGAAAAAAAAAGATATGACCAGAACCGGGACTCGAAGCGGATCTCCCAACTGTCCGTGGTGGTACTTTAACCATCTCAGCCATCCTGGTTCGCTTCTCGGTCAGTCAAAAAGAGGGGATATTTCTTATTATTTTCTGCATTTACCCATATAATTTTTACCATTTTTTGCATTTCCCATTTTATATTCAGTTTTTATTTTTTATCTTTATTACCTTATTTTTTATTTGTCCACACTTTCTGTTTTATTATTATTTTATTCTTCATTATGTATTTTACTACCTTCCTGGCACTTCGTTGTTTATACTATACACTCATACATTTTATCATTTATATTTACCTTGCTGTGCAATGTGAGAAGCGAACCAGGTTAGTAGCAGTTAAGAAATCACAGGTAAGATATATCACAGTAACGGTTAGAGCAGTTACTGAAAAGTAGCAGTTAAGCCCATCACTAATTAGCCCGCCATAAGTAAATTATAAATAATTTATTTGATCAAATATTTATTCCGGGACAGCGCGAACTAGTGATGGGCCAGAAATCAGGAACTGTTACTTTTTCACTGTTACTCGAAAGTCACTGGTCTACCTGTGATTAGAAATTCATCAGTAACAGTTCCAAGCTGTTCTTCACACACGCGAACGGAATTGAAGCGTGATTGTTATTGGGACTACAGTAACAGTTCTTCGCAATTGGGAACTGGTCGTCGGCGAACGGAATTGAAGCGTGATTGTGACTACTGTGATTTAGGTGATTACTGTTATTAGGACGCCGTACGGGTAACAGGGATTGCACCCTTGGAAAACCTTTTTCTATCGTAATAAACTCTGATAGGCTGCTGCAATTAATTTCAATTACCGTATCGTAAAATCAATTAATTTTATTGTAGAAAATTAACTGCTCAGTAATAAATTTAATTTATCAATATTAATACTGTATTTTCTATAAAAAATGTTCTGGATTTTTTATAATTTTACAATTTTTATTTCTTACTGTAATTTCTGCATTTACCCATATCATTTTTTACATTTCCCATTTTATATTCAGTTTTTATTTTTTATCTTTATTACCTTATTTCTTATTTTTCAACACTTTCTGTTTTATTATTATTTTATTCTTCATTATGTATTTTGCTACCTTCCTGGCTCTTCGTTGTTTATACTATACACTCATACATTTTAACCTTTATATTTACCTTGCTGAGCAATATTTATCATTTTCAATTGCCTGTATTCACCATACTTTTGTGATATTTATATTTACTATCTTTTAATATATTTATACCATTTTTATTCTTAATCGTCTGTATTTTGCATATGGGCCTGAAGAAGACCTACAAAGTATTTCGAAACGTTGGCTACTTAATAAACTTTTCTCCAATTCTAAGAGAAATTCATTCACCTCTACCCGGACCACTTTCTTCCACACAAATTTAAATTATATTTGAATGTATAAATAAAAGGGAAAGTCGGATATTTATTTACAGCTTGTTTATTGTAAAGTATAAATATTTACTTGTAAATTACCTATACAAAAAATAATGCTAGTATTAGTAGGTACTACTATGAAGGGAGGGGAGGGCGGATTTAAGGGGGGGCAAACCCCCCAGACAGTTTTTTTTGTGCTGAAGAGAATCCATTACATAATGAATTATAAAAATAATTATAATTAATTATAAGTTATAATTAACCCTACAACATAATTAACCCTACAACATAACCCTAGTAGGGCCAATGTAGCACGGTATTACGGTACTGAAAGTATCAATTAAGCTCATCATTAATTAGCCCACCATAAGATAATTATAAATAACATTGATAATGTTGAGTTGAAAACAGATTTATTCCGGGACAGCGCGAACGCAGTCCCGACTAACAAAAATTACGCGCCCGAGATACCCACATTTGGGGTATTCGCAGGGGTCAGCCCGACCGGAGTGCAATGGAAGAGCCTCACCCTGGGGGAACCGCCTTAGTGATCACGGTAACCTCCACGCCAGGTAAGTATGCTTCAGGGTGTCTGAGTCTGGGTGATCGTTCGGTCAGGGATAAAAATAATTCCGAGAAGCAATTAGATAAATCTTGTATAAATTCAAAGAATGAGCCGTTCTTTACCGCATCAAAGCGTACTAGATCAAAAGTAAAGCTGATCCAAAGGCTCATTTCCGATAGAAACAAATAGTTCTGAGAAATAGTTCCGTTTTAAATCCAACGAATTTTTAGTACAGCTTCTACCGCCCCCAAGTGCTTGGAGCATTCCCTACTAGGCAGCGCTGCTGGTGGTAACAGGTCAATAGAACCAGTCTTACACCTGGTATGAATACTTAATAAACAACCTTTAGATTAAAATTTACATCTTTAATAAAATATATCAGAAATTAATTACGAATAATGTTTTTAAATTAAAAAAAAACTTCATATGATACAACAAAAAAAAGAACTAAATCATTACACTTGAATTAGGATTCTCCAGCTTCTTCATCTTTACTACACATCTTTTTCAAATTACTAAACGTAATAATCTATATTTTAAATAAATATTAACCAGACAATAAACATAGCTAAACAATATATTAAAGGTAAAATATCAAATCCTTGACAAAACAAACACATTTTTATTAGATTTAAGAAATAAAATGTTCAGTAGAATGAAGCTAGTTTCTTGATAAATCTTATCTATAATTAGTGAATAGATAGTTAATTAAAAATGAGCAATAAGAATTTCAGATTAATTATTTATTATGTTAATATGCATTGTTATAATAAAGCTGACTCTTCAAGGATGTACCCCCATCATTGTAACACAATTATTAAAATTAAACATAACATAATTATTTCATATACAGAAGAAAATAATAAGAATATCTGCATTATCTGTCAGTAAAGAAGCAGACAATTGGTATTTATTTAATTTATTACTTCCAACCAGGATGACTAGAGGTTTAGTAACGGGAAAGTCCCAAAAGGCCAAAAAAAATTAATTATGCTACTAATATTATAAATGCCAAAATTTGTCTCTCTTTCAAGCAAAAACTACTAAAGGGATTTGGATGAAACTTTACAGTAATATGGGTTATACATCAGAATAACAGATAGGCTACAGCAAGAGCGGATTTATGGGGGAGGGCACGGTGGCACGTTCCCTTCCCCCGTGACAGTTTTTTAGGTACTCTGGAGAATCCATTGTAGTACATAATTAAAGACAAATCACATGATAATAGTTGTTAAGATAACAAAAAGAACATGAGTGAAACTATTGTTTTACTACCCTACTGTTATTATAAATGAGAGTTACGGCAGAAGTTCAGTGCACTCTGATCTAATTTTAAGAATATCATAGAATAAATTAAAAATTTTTATTTTAATTACATTTTTATATACAGAATAAACTATCTTTAAAAATCTGTTTAATAGTATTAGTTGATTTTGTTTATGTATAAAGGAAATGGTCTGGGTGGAGGTCAGAAATATTCTTTTTAACTTCAAAGACTTGTTTTTAAATTTCAGAAAAATAGTTTATAGCTATAAATATAATTAATATTTAATTTTTACTAAAATAAACATAAATTTAATAATTAAGTTTTAAAAGAAAAAAAATTGTATTTTTCAATCAGTAATTGTGAATGAAAACGCCTCGGCCTTCAGCGCTTATTGAAATCATGTTGAAGTGCTATTTGGTTATTGGCGAGTGAAACGATGAAGGAGTTATTCCAATAACGGGCTCGTTCTGGTAACACGTTATCACAGTAACCGTTATTGTAGAATTACGTTATTTTGGCCCCACCACTATAGAATATACTACACGCGGAGAGATAAAGTCCGTTCAATGCGTTCATCTTTGTAAGTAGCGCATTCGATGTTATTTCTATTGACGAACGTCCTTTTAAAATCAAATGAATAATAGTAATTATATTTTTAGCACAGTTCATCGAGCTGTCAAGCACCGGAAATCGTAATGCAAGATATCATGAATCAAACACATTTAGTCTATTAGCGTACTTAATAATGTTCAGTCTTCTGCCTTTTTGGTTAATTCAAACATATTCTATAGCTTTCATCGTTTATTATTTGTCTATTGTTCTCTCTCTTCGATGAAAAAGTAAATAAGTTAAAAATGAAAAATAAATAAGTATACCGGCCGCGTCTTGATTCCCTGACAATTATAATATTAATTTGATCAATTATTTCTGAGATTATCGCCTAATGTCATCGGGAAAACTCTTCTGAAAAGGAAAGCAATTTTATAATTTTTTATAATTATTGGTCATTTTCTTTGAGTTATAAATATTTTTATTTTTTAAAGAGAAAAGATAGGCCCTCTACCGGGATTTGAACCCGGAACCTTTGTCTCACCGTGACATCGCTCTACCAATTGACCTATCCAAGGCTGCCTGCCGGTCGAGGACATACCTTTTCTCTCATAGATCCTAAAGCCCCAGTGCTCCCGCCATTTTTGCGATGTATATACTAGAACGAAGTTCTTTGAACATTAATTTTAATTTAGGATCTTATTGACTTACGTCATATTATTATTTATAATTATTGGTCAAATAAAATGGAATTTTACCTTGAATTTATACAAATTTATATTTCATTACGCCTCGACCGGTTCCCGTCAGTTCACCGAAGTTGAGGTGGTTAGCGCTTGGATGGGTGACCGCCTGGGAAAAACTGTGTGCTGTTGGCATCTAACCTAACAGTTAACCAAGTAAATACAAAGCTAGCTGTATGGAGGGAAGTACCCAATGCCATTAATCAAAAAAAAAAAAAATACGCCTCGACGGTTGTTAACTTGCATTGAATCCTATAAGTTAAAATTTGTTATTACTTTAAAATCATATCCATTTTTTAAAAACTATTTACGTTTTTCTATCAGGAATATTGAGGCACTCTATGCAGTTATATGGGAAAAATATTATCCAAAACGCAAACATCTTCGCAAACGCAAAGGTCTTGTGACCCTACTAAAATTTGTGTTCGAAAGGCGTAGAAAGATGGTTGCTAATGTCATGATTGGTAATCTTTTTGTTAAATGACATTTTTTTATTTTAAGATCCAGGATTCCTCCTCAAAATAATTATCTGGCAAAGATAATATGTATATTAATAACAAAACGTCATAATTTAATTTCTTTAAAATACTCGAAAATAGTAACAATTAATACAAGATTTTTTTGTCAATTTTTTATACCAATAATAACCTATATTTTGTTAAGCTTTGCAGCAAATATACCTCTCTAATAAGTGCAATAATAGCACCAATACGAATCCCCAAAATTTACCTTTTATTTACGTTTTTGCCTTACTTAAGCGGTGAAATTTATTCTATTGCCATAGTAACCACATAATGAACCGTAAGTAAATTAAACCTTGGGTTCGCATTGTTGTAAATATTAGATATTCTGAGCGTGTTTTGCTTTATTAACCGCACAGTGATACTGCACGAACAAATCATCGACACAGCGTAGCAATTTGATTCAAATATCTATAAATGCAGCCCTAAAGAGAGTAAATGATCGATATTTATGACCCCACCTTACGGTAGGGCTCTGAAAAAAATTGTGTTAGACTCATCAAGAGTCCCCCTCCACGGAAATCTTTAGTAAAAGGCGAAAGATTTATTCGCTTTGAAGGGAGACCAGAGGTAGCTGACGTTTTTTTTTTTTTTTTTTTTTTTTTTTTTTTTTTTTTTTTTTTTTTTTTTTTTTCGGATCCCTCAGGAAACATGAAACAGTAAACAATGGTGGTTAGTAACATAATTAAGTAATTAGTCATATAATATTAAATTAACCTTATTCTACTTAATAGTATTGGAAGGTCTCTTAACTTGGAATAAAAACTAAAATTGTCCATATTTCAGGTACAGAATAATCCGAAGGTGAGGGGCCTTCTCTATTTAATAACTTACAAGCTAAACTAATACAAAAAACTTAGAACTAAGAGGAGGCGTGGGGTCAAGGTAAGAGGATAGGAAATAGGATGGGATTAATGAGGGGTTAGGGGAGGGAAAAGGAGGGGGGGGAAGGGGTTATGATATGATGTTGACGGGGTTTAAGGGCCCCTTCCTGCCCTGCCACCTTGCAGGAAGGGGGGATGGGGTTATGGCTCGGAAGAGTGGGTTGTGGGATGCGGGAAGGTTGTCAAAAAACTTGAGGTGACACCTAGTTATGTGTGTCTGTACAGTGTTTAACTGTAGTTCGTTGTGTATGTGTACCATGTTGCGTCTTTCTAATGTAGTGCCCCTAGTGATCTTCTGTAGTATGCTGTTTTGATATCTCTGTAGTGACTTCAGGGCTGACGGATATAGGTAGTGAAGGAGTGGAGCTCCGTGTAGTAATGTGGGCCTGAGGATTGCTTTGTATAGTAGGATCTTGAGTCTGAGTGACAGCCCCGGTGAGTAGAGTAAGTGTCTGAGTTGATTGGCTGTGGTTCGTGCGATGTGTATTCTGTGTTGTGTGTGAGCTGAGAATGAGAGGTGTGATTCGAGTTTCATGCCTAGGTATGTGAGTTGTTTTTTGTTCTGTATTGTTTGTCCGTTTAGTGTTGGTTGTGTTTTAGGTGTTTTTCTGTAAGAGAAGGTGATGGCGTCTGTTTTGTGTGTGTTAATGTGTATGTTTATGTCTTGTAACTGTTCTGTGATCAGTTGGGCTGCTTGTTGGGCCTTGCGCATGGCGTGATCCGCATTCATGCTAGCAGTGTATATTGCTATGTCATCAGCATAGGCGGCGATTTGCACGTTATCTATTTTTTGTCCCACTATTTGGGCAGTATAAATGTTAAATAATATTGGCGCAAGGACCGAGCCCTGGGGGACCCCACAAGTGACTGGGCGTTTTGTAGAGAGTTCAGTTTTGACACGGACAGAGAAAGTCCGGCCACTGAGGTATGAGCCTATTATATCAACCAATTGGTCTGGGAAGTGGTGAAGCCTGAGTTTTTCTATCAGAATAGAGTGGGATACAGAATCGAATGCTTGAGTGCAGTCGAGGGATATCATTGCTGTAGCGAGATTTTTGTTTAGGTTGTGAGCTGTATCATGTTGTAATTTCGCTACGTGGTGATAGCAGCTTACTCCGCGAGAGAACCCCGTTTGCTCAGGGGGTATAATGTCATGTGTATCGCAGTGTTTGCGGATGTGTATTATAACTAATTTCTCATATATTTTTGAGATGTGGTTGAGGAGGCTGATAGGCCGGTATTCTTCCGGTACAGCTCCTCGTTTTTTGGGTTTTAGGAGTGGAACAACAATAGCATGTTTCCACTCCGTTGGGTAGTATTTAAGGCGTGAGCATGAGTTGTAGATATTTAAGAGAAACATGAGGGGTTTCCTGGGTAGTTGTTTGTATAGGACATATGGAGTGTTGTCCTTTCCAGAGGATTTGTTTCCCTTAGTTTTTCTCAGAATTGCAGTCAGTTCTTTATATGTGGAGAAAATGGTGTTCTCTGAGCTAACGCTCAGAGGGCGGTGTAGATATGTTGAGTTTGTTCGTGCTAGGTCACGTTCAACGTAATAGTCGGCAAGTATGGTAGCCTGATCTGCAGGGGTGAGAAGCTCATCGCCACGGTGGATTTTGACCGATTTGGACTTTGTGTTATGACTTCTGACTAATTTCCAGAAGTTATGAGGATCGTTATGAGTCCGGCGTAATTGGTCATGCCATAGGGAGGTTTTCCACTGCGCCATTAGGGATGTGATTTGTCTGGTCATGTTGTTTATTATGGGTCTGTAAGTAGGATCTTTTGTCCTGTACCAACAGTTCTTTATGTTGTTTCGTTGTTTTATGAGAGCGAGTATGTGTTGTGGTGGTTTGCGTAGGTGTATGGGTGTTGGGTTAAATGTAGGTATAGAGGCTGATGCTGCGTCTTGTATTGTGGTGAATAGTGTGTTTATGGCTTTGTCAATGTGTTCTGTGGTTGTGAGTGGGGTGATGTTTGGTGTGTTTGTGTGTACTAGTTTTTTGTAATGTTTCCAGTCAGCTAGTTTGAAGTTGTATTTGTAGTCAGTAGGTGGTGTTATTATTGCGTTTTTACCTAATTCGTAGAGTACGGGAATGTGGTCATTGTCACTGAAGTCTATTGTGATGCAGTTTGTAAATCTGTGTGCCTGTTGTGTGAGTAGCAGGTCTAGTGTGGATGTGTATGCTGGGTTTGAGTGGTGTCTGTAAGTGTAAGCGTTGGGGTGTATGATTGTGTATTTTGTTTTTGTTAGGTGGTTGCCTAGTGCATTTGGTTTCGTGCAGTTCCATGAGTGGTGTTTGGCGTTTAGGTCTCCTAAGATAATGTGTTGTCTGTCGCTTTCAGTATCACGAAGTAGTGTTTTGATGGTGTCGAGTTTTGCATTGGGTCTTCTGTAAATGCATGTCAGTTTGTAATTGTGTTTGAGTCTGACTTGTACTGTAATTGCGGTGTGTTTGTCATCGTCAAGTGTGTTGTTGTTTATTAGTCTGGAGGGGACGTCGTTGCGCACTAATAGTGCTACACCTCCATGCATAGTCTGTGTGTCAAGTCTGTATGTGTAGTAACCTCTAAACTGTACATGTGTTTGTCTGTTGAGTTTTGTGTCCGTAAGTGCGACAACGGAAGGCCTATAAGAGGCCAGGAGGGTTTCTAGCTCGAGCTTTCGCTTAACGAGCCCTGTAATGTTGTAGTTGATGATAGAATGTCTATCCATGTTTAACATTGAAGGTGTTTTGAAGCACGACGTTAAGCGTGCCCATTAGTGTGTTAAACATCTCCTTCATGTCTCTAAACATGTTAATGAGCTCAAGAGCCCATGCTGGTTTTTCTTCCTGATTGAGGTTTTTAGGGGAGGGAATGGCACCTGAAAATGTGACCCCTGCAAAAGAATGCGGGTCAGATTTAGTAGCACTATTAGTGCTTTGTTGAGAATTGTTGTTGTCTTGTTGGACAACAATTTTATTTTGAACTCTAGTTTTTATGAGTTCGATTCTTTTTGCACAATTGCGATATGAGGCCACATGTGGGCCTCCACAGTTTGCGCATTTGGGGGGGCTGTTTTTTGGACAATCATTTGTTTCGTGGTTTTCACCACAACGGACGCATTTTACGATGCGACCGCAATAGTTCTTAGTATGGCCAAATTCCTGGCAAGCATGGCATTGCCTGGGGCCGCTAATGTTCTTCATTTTTTCCACGCTGTAACCCATATAGTCAATAGGGCCCAGTTTGGAAATTTTTTCAAGGGTTACATCGTAGTCAGTAGTAACTACGATGTTACTTAACGTTCTTTTGTTACCATATTCGTCCGTTTTTGTCATCCTCCATGCGTTCTTAAACCCTGTTAGGTGGGTCTGGAGGTGATTAGTAATATTTTCAATAGGGTGATCTATGTCAAAACCCTTAAATATATATCTTCTCAGAGGTTTAGTACCTCTGGGCGCATAAGAGTGATAGCTAATGTTATTAGCTTTGTCTAAGAGGCCTATAACAGTCTTGTAATCGTCTGTATTGTTAAGAAATATTTTATTTTCGGTCTTATTAGACCGAATGAGAAATGATGCAATGCCCGCATCGATTAATTGGCTTCTAAGAGCCACAGAGGACATTGCCGGTCTTATTACAATAGGAGCCGGCTTGTGCGTGTTGGTGTATTGTGGTAGGTTTGTATTTATATTTGTATGTGATGTAGTAGGTTGGTTGATTAAGGGTGTGAAGGTGTTTTTAGTTACGGTCGGAGTTATTTCAGGTCTAGGTATAAAGTTCATTGATTTTTTCGGTTGTACTAATTGAAAACCGTCCGCGTCAATTTGTGTTAAGTTAGTTCGTTTTAGTTTTGATTTAATTCTAGGTGGTAATGGGGTTTGTGTTGAGTCAATAGGTGTGGTGTCCATGGCCGGGTCCGGATTCGTCATCGTGAAGAGTAAATATAATAGTTAAAATAAAATTTAATTCTACTATCTACTCACTGATTAATAATAGCACTAATTATAATATAAACAATTATAGAAAATAATAAGAATGAATGTACTCACATTTTAGCGTGTTTAAAAAACACGCTAAGAAAACCGTTAAACCACGTGGACAGGGACGCTCTGAGAGACGCTAGCGATGTTCACTGTACGGCGGCCAATCACAGACTGATGAGCTGACGATTGAGGCCATGGGCCTCGTGTATCGGGCACGGCAAAGGACGTCTGCGCGAGCGATATTATTACTACGACACGACAATGGACAAATAACTCTTAAATAAGTTCCAAGCCACAAGTTCCCTACTACTGTGGTCGTACGTCCATTTACCGATCTTTCTTTTATAATCATCTGACTTAAGGAATTACATCCGTATGCTTTTAAAGAACAGTACCCACTTCTCGGAAAATTGGATTAAGAAAGTTTAGGATCTCGCTGATAGGCAGCGCTGATGATAAGGCAAGCACGCTCTTTTGGTTAGAATCGGTACTAGCTTGGTGGTATGAAAACCTACTCTACTATCCTCTAAACGTGCAATTATGTGTGTATATATGTATATTTATAACAAAACGTCATAATTTAATTTCTTTAAAATACACGAAAGTAGTAACAATTAATACAAGTTTTTTTTTTGGCAAATTTTTATACTAATATTAACCTATATTTTATTAAGCTTTGCAGCAAATATAGCTCTGTAATTATGAGGTATAATTATTGTATTGCTATTATGAGGTATAACATTAAATCCTTCCCATACCACTAATAGATTTATTATATTGTTCTGTTGGTACATAACCAAATTTTGGTTATATTTTCCACTCCATTGATTGTTCATAAATTACAAGTTCCATTATACTTTTTAACTTCCAATGTCAACATATTATGCCAAACACCCCTTCACATAAATAAATTCATATTTTCCAAATAAAAAGAACATATTTGCCGTCAATATACACTTTTAAGACATAACTCACTTTAAATATAGATAACATTACAGCTTTTCTACAATCTAAGCTAACATACCTTTTACTTGAAAAAAATTTGTTTACTTGAAAAGGATATATGTTTATTAATTCAAAAGTAACATCTGACCAATACACATGATTATGAAACTAAACAGACATAATCCTTCCAATCTTCAAATGCTTTTATGTTTTAATAAGACAATGATATTCTTGGAATATTAAAAAAACCATACAGACGAATAATTCAAGTTCAGTAACTTTACTATAGTATCCTTAAAGCTAAACGTATTCAATAAATTAATATGGCACATTTATAGTTTTATATGTAAAGAGAATGATATCCCAGTATTTAGCAAAACAGGCATAGGTAATTTTTATTTTCTGTTTTTTCTAAAACCCAAACAAAATAAATTAATATGTCCCATTAAGACAGTGTAGAATTAAATATATAAATTGTAATGTTTTTTTGTTATAAAAATCATAATTTTAACTTTATGCTGAAAAATATAAGCAAGCAGTTTTATATCTAGAAGTTTATTACATAAGGATGATGATATCCAACATTTAAGCATCTATCCAAAATGTTATATGCATTATTATTTTATATTATATAATATCAGCTTATAATTTTTTTTCTTTTTTTAAACAGGATTTATTCTTCATTTATTTTGGGTAAGAGAAAATAAAAAAACATTTTCCAGTTGTTGTTTATTCAGTTATTTTCAACTCCTTAGAGACGTTTCGACACTATGGTGTCATTCTCAATCCTTTCTTCTCCTGCATTTTTTAACTGGAAAGTCATACTTTTAAAAATTCTTAGGAGATCACTAGTCCTCCATGGTCAATTAATTTATTATTTATTATCAATTAATTAATTAATCCATTGACCATGGAGGACTAGTGATCTTCTAAGAATTTTTAAAAGTATGACTTTCCAATTAAAAAATGCAGGAGAAGAAAGGATTGAGAATGACACCATAGTGTCGAAACGTCCCTAAGGAGTTGAAAATAACTGAATAAACAACAACTCGAAAATGGTTTTTATTTTCTCTTACCCAACATAATATCAGCATAAATATAAGTGATTTTTATAGTCATTAGTATGTAATAATGATAATTACACCTCTTCTACAATCATGGTTTCCTATAACATTTTATTTTTTTGTTAATTTAGGATTAAAAACTCCAGAAATATTTAAATATTTAATACTTATTGATATCTTTGTTCAACATTAAATACTATATTCTTTCTCAGTCCTATAAAATTTATTTAATAATCATTCTTGAAAAAAAAAGTAGATAAGATTTCTGAGATATTAATTTTATTTTACTTATTTTGTGGCAAGGAATTAGTTTTGACATTTTCTATTGTGAATATCCTTATAATCCTAGTTTGATTACTTTTCTTATCTGGATCTTTACATTTTTTCTCGACAGGTTACCAGAAATTCGTATTAATAATAGATACCATTTTCAACCAAATATCTGTAGTATTATTTCATTGATTTAAAATACAATTAATACTCAAAGTATAGTCCATTGTTATCTACCGTCATTAGCCACCTGCTAGCCATTTTCTCGATCCCATTCTGATACCGTTCCTCGGGATGGCTGTCAAAGAACAACTCCAGGACCACAATTTAGTAAACCCACATTTCATCAGAGGCGATAATCTTTCTGTGTAAACTTCCTGCAGAACCTCATCAATATCCATCGATGAAGCCCTTCTTCCTTTCCAACGTCGTCTCTCCTGAATTTTTCATACCAACGACGCTGGTAAAAAACACCTTTTTCCTTCATATTTAATAATTTTAAGATGTTCTTCAGCGGCTGTGAACATTTTGTCCACTAATGCCTTAAAATTACCTGAATTTCGTGTCATAGTTCTTCTCTGAATAACTAAGCTGAGGTTTTTTTTTTTTTTTTAAGAGGTCGAATAGGATTTAAAAGCTTAGAGAATGCTCTAAAGGGATTATGAAATTTTGGTAAGTATTAAACGCGATTAAAATATTTACAGTCCTTTGTAATCCTCAATTTGAAAAAAAAAATTATAAATCCTATCACATCAAAATTATTAACGGTCCCCTAACTTCCCAAGATATGAACCGATTGGATTTAGAAATACTTTATATTTCTTGTCCACATATTATCGGAGGATTCAAATCTGAAGTCCTCGGAAATATGGAATATGCCCGACCCAGGTTCCACCTCCATATGCTATAATGAGTTACGGATTTCGCGAGAAGTTTATCTCTACTCAACGCGAATTCAGTCCTCCTTTAAGTAAAGAAAGTTCATGAATGTTCTTTATATGTGGGGGACCACTCGGAATGCGTACCTCCCCGCCAGCTTATCCGAGTGGATAAACCGAACGGTCATCGATGATCCGCCAGTTCTTCAAGAGAACCGGCGGATCCGCCTCGCGCTCAGGAGAGGACGCTTTCGATCGTCATCGTGGTTTTGAGTTACCCGACGATTGCCGCCGAGGTGAAGATCAACATACTACAGAAATGATCCTGTAGAAGTATGATCTTGATGTCTCAGTCTGCTTCCTGGGAACATGGTGCATTTAGGTCAGAAATCAGTTGCGAGAGGAAGGCAGAGTACGGGAAGTCATTTGGTGGTCATTTTTTCGACCATCAAGTAGTCCAAGAGAACAGGCTATCGCAATCGATCTTGTCAGTCTTCACCATCGCAAAATTTGACTATATCCGAAGCGTCAACGGTATTGGACGCTTGTTTATCTATTAGAAGAAAACGTGAGACTGAATGACGACAGCGCTCCAAGTAGGGAGTTCGGAAACTTCTACAGAGGAATCAAGAAAGGTTCCTTTCTCTGCCTGGGTGTGGGAACCTCCTGGTGTATATTTTAGGATTAGAAACTATCCAGATATCTATCGTTCTAGTAAAAAATATGCTGGAATGCTATGAATTATGTTTAAAAACAGGTAAATTTTTTGCTTAATCCTAAAACGAATATGTCGGATTTCAATTACATTAATCGTATTTTACTTAATTTTTGTGAAAGAATTACTTTAGTTATTTTTATTGTATTATTACGAATTTTCTAATAGCCTTCAATACACACCTCTTCTACAATCATGGTTTCCTATAACGTTTTATTTTTTTGTTAATTTAGGATTAACAGCTCCCGAAATATTTAACACAAAAAAAAAAAAACTCGAAAGTAAGGGATTCTCTTTAAAAAGAGTTATATTTATTACCTATTAATATCTTTGTTCAACATTAAATACTATATTCTTTCTCAGTCCTATAAAATTTATTTAATAATCATTCTTGAAAAAAAAAAAAAAAGTAGATAAGATTTCTGAGATATTAATTTAATTTTACTTATTTTGTGGCAAGGAATTAGTTTTGACATTTTCTATTGTGAATATCCTTATAATCCTAGTTTGAATACTTTTCTTATCTGGATCTTTACATTTTTTCTCGACAGGTTACCAGAAATTCGTACTAATAACAGGTATTTATGAAATTACCTAGTACTAAAAAAATAAATAAATATATTAATACAATAGGGTGTAATAAAAAAACCCACCATTTTCAACCAAATATCTGTAGTATTATTTCATTGATATAAAATACAATTAATACTCAATGTAGCCCATTGTTATCTACCGTCATTAGCCACCTGCTAGCCATTTTCTCGATCCCACTCTGATACCGTTCCTCGGGATGGCTGTCAAAGAACAAGTCTAGGACCGCAATTTCGTAAACCCACATTTAATCAGAGGCGATAATCTTTCTGTGTAAACTCCCTGCAGAACTTCATCAATATCCATCGATGAAGCCCTTCTTCCTTTCCAACGTCGTCTCTCCTGAATTTTTCATATCAACGGCGCGCATTGCGCTGGTCAAGAACACCTTTTTCCTTCATATTTAATAATTTCAAGATGTTCTTCAGCGGCTGTGAACATTTTTTTCACTAATGCCTTAAAATTGCCAGAATTTCGTGGGAAACTGACAGGTTTTTTTTTTCTGTCATTTTCTCTGAATAAAATAACTGAGCTGAGGTTTTTTTTTTTTTAAAGAGGTCGAATAGTATTAAAAAGCTTAGAGAGTGCTCTAAAGGGATTATGAAATTTTGGTAAGTATTAAACGGGATTAAAATATTCACAGTCCTTGAGAATCCTCAATTTGAAAAACAAAATTTTATAAATCCTATCACATCAAAATTATTAACGGTCCCCTAACTTCCCAAGATATTAACCGATTGGATTAAGAAATACTTTATATTTCTTGTTTACCTAGTATCGTTGGATTCAAATCTGAAGTTCTCCGAAATATGGAATATGCCCGACCCAGGTTCCACCGCCATACGCTATAATGAGTTACGAATTACGCGAGAAGTTTATCTCTATTCAACGCGAATTCAGTCCTCCTTTTAATAAAGAAAGTTCATGTATGTTTTTTATATGTGGGGACCACTCGGAATGCGTACCTCCCCGTCAGCTTATCCGAGTGGATGAACCGAACGGTCATCGATGATCCGCCAGTTCTTCAAGAGAACCGGCGGATCCGCCTCGCGCTCAGGAGAGGACGCTTTCGATCGTCATCGTGGTTTTGAGTTACCCGACGATTGCCGCCGAGGTGAAGATCAACATACTACAGAAATGATCCTGTAGAAGTATGATCTTGATGTCTCAGTCCGCTTCCTGGGAACATGGTGCATTTAGGTAAGAAATCAGCTGCGAGAGGAAGGCAGAGTACGGGAAATCATTTGATGGTCATTTTTTCGACCATCAAGTAGTCCAAGAGAACAGGCTATCGCATTCGACCTTGTCAGTCTTCACCATCGCAAAATTTGACTATATCCGAAGCGTCAACGGTATTGGACGCTTGTTTATCTATTAGAGGAAAACGTGAGACTGAATGACGACAGCGCTCCAAGGAGGGAGTTCAGAAACTTCTACAGAGGAATCGAGAAAGGTTCCTTTCTCTGCCTGGGTATGGGAACCTCCTGGTGTATATTTTAGGATTAGAAACTATCCAGATATCTATCGTTCTAGTAAAAAAATATGCTGGAATGCTATGAATCATGTTTAAAAACAAGTAAATTTTTTGCTTAATCCTAACAAGAATATGTCGGATTTCAATTACATTAAACATGTTTTACTTAATTTTTGTGAATGAATTACTTTGGTTATTTTTATTGTATTATTACGAATTTTCTAATAGCCTTCAATACACACCTCTTCTACAATCATGGTTTCCTATCACATTTGATTTTTTTTTAAATTTAGGATTAAAAACTCCCGAAATATTTAACACAAAAAAAAAACTCTTTATCTATTTATTACCTATTAATATCTTTGTTCAACATTAAATACTATATTCTTTCTCAGTCCTATAAAATTTATTTAATAATCATTCTTGAAAAAAAAGTAGATAAGATTTCTGAGATATTAATTTTATTTTACTTAATTTGTGTGGAAGAATTACTTTTTTCAGGTATTATTACTTATTTAAAGGAATTACAGTTTTATTTTGTTTTATAGATACAAAACCCTTTTATTTGTCCAAGTTATCTTTTATCAAAATAAAATTAAATTCAAGTCCAGTACCTAAAACCATTAATATTAAATGAACTACAGGTGAAACCCTAAGCACCTTATGAAAATGACATAGAATAAAGTAGAAGATCTCATCAAACAGCTCAGGAAAGAATTGATCTACAACAGGGACCAGTTGAATGTAAGTCCTTACAATGGTGATATTGATAGTGATACCTTAAAATCGATCTTTGAATTACAATTAAAATTAATTAATGCAGAATGCAAACTGACTTACCTGAGACTATGTCTAGAAAAAAGGATTATACCTAACCACTTACTTACACATATAATAGACATAGAAAACTGTTTTAATAAACAATACTTGAATAACACCAACAAAATAATTTTTTCAACAAAATAGCACAAAAAATATTAATTTTAGATAAAAGACAAGCTTACTGGCTCATTAATAAAACCAAAAAACAAATACAAACCATTTTGGATCATATTAATAAAACTGATCAAGAGACACACTCATTTATAGTTGAAAAATGCACCAAATGGAAAAATAAAATAAATGATATTAAATTAACAAATACAAACAAGAAATTAAATAAACCTAATAAATCCACCATAAAAAACCCATATAATACAAATAAAATCCCTACTATATATAAATCCACTATCTACTCTGATAATATCAATAAAAAAGATAAATCTTCACATGAATCCCTCAATATATTCAATTACTATGATAACTTATATAAAGAAAATAGAGTCATTAACCCAACTGCTCAAACAATACCTCATAATATTATAAATTTATTAAGTTTAGGAGACAATTTTAATTGCAATCCAGAATATAAAAAACCTAATATTTTCCAATTAATAGCTGACATAGAATCGATAATCAATTTTTTGGACACTCCAGATACACATAAAAACGGCTTAAGAAACATAATAAGTAAAAACATACTAAACTTTTTAAACAAAGATACAAATAAACCAACCTCTATAACTAACCAATTTTCTAAATTAATAAATAAAGATTTGAAGATTACAAAAACATTTTTCAATAATAATCCAGATCTATGCATAATCAAAACAGATAAAACTAAACAATTAGCAATAATTACAAAAACAGAATACAAACAAAAAATGCTCAATCTACTCAATAATAAAGATATCTACAAAAGTATTAGAAATAATCCTATGAACGACCTAAATCAAAAGTTAATAAATACCTAGACAAACTAATGAAATATAAATTTATAAATAAATCTCTAAAAACTAAATTAACTAACAACTACTATAACACACCCATAATTCACGGCTACCTTAAAATACATAAAAAAGACCATCCACTCAGACCTATAGTGGATGGCACTAATAATCCAATAGATAAATTAGCAACTCACCTAAATAAGTCATTAAACCACTTTAATAATAGTAACGACTTTGACATAAAAAACGCAATAGAACTAAAAAACAAACTATAAAACATTAATCTAAAACCAGACCATATAATGTGTAGTCTTGACGTCATATCTATGTTCCCTAATATACCACTAAAAACAACATATAAGATCATAAATGAAAACTGGGACAAAATAGAACCACACACTGAAATTAAAAGTAAAACAGTATTCATAGAAGGTATAAAGTTGTGTACTGAAAATGGATTTTTTTCCTTCCAAAACCGAATATACAAACAAACCACAGGTTTACCTATGGGAGGTAGACTCTCAGTTAATCTATCAGGCATTGTACTAAATTTTATTTTGAGAGAGAGTCTACAAAAAATAAACAACCCATCAATATTTATAACAAAATACATAGACGACCTACTAATTATAACTAATAAATATGATTTAGAACAACTCACAAAAGTACTCAATGAACAAAACAAAAATATTAAATTTTCACAGGAACTCGAAAAAAATAATCACACATTAAACTATCTAGACATTACAATAATAAGAAATCCCCAAAACAACACCCTCACCACAAAATTGTATAAAAAAGATATATCCTCACAACAACTGTTAAACTTCTACTCAAATCATCCAAAGCATCAAATCAAAAACACAGCACAAAACCTTATAAATAAAGCACTTAAACTAACCGATACAGAATACTTAAAAGAAACTAAAAATCTTCAACATCCTAGAAAGTAATGCTTTCCCTAAAAAGTTCATCAATAATTTATGGTATAAACAAATTAAATTAATAAATAATGTAAATGAAGGTGAAAATGAACATATGAAGATAACTGATAACAGACCTAATAACAATAAATATAACCCAAAACCAATATTAAATAATCTAAACAAAAATAACAGTAATAGCATCTTAACAACTAAACCTACTCAAAATAAAATTACAAACTTTTTCCAAATAGAAAACAAAAAAACACAGCCAATAAATAATACAACGACACATAATACGGATGAAACCACAATATCAGAAATAGTACCGGACAAAAAAATATATAAAACATTGACATACATAAAAGGACTGTCAGAAACAATAGCACCGACCTTTAGAATGTACGATATTCCTGAAATTAAATTCGCACACAAAACAACAAACCCTATTAAAAACATAATAAATAATCAAAAGGACAGAATCCCACTACTAGAAAACAAAAATGTAGTTTATAACATCAATTGTGAAAATTGTAACAAAAACTACATAGGACATACTAGTACACACCTTAAAAATAGATTTTATTACCACAAAAACAGCTTAAAACCAACATGTAAAAGCAACACATCGCTATCTAACCACAGTAAAACATAACTACATACTTTTAATTTTAACAGACCTAAAATACTGCATAGAGAAAACAATACAACAAAACGTAAATTCTTAGAAGCACTGTATATAACAGATAATTTAACTAATATAGTGAATGATAAAAAGGAGGGAGGAGATTTGTCAAAATACTACTCCTCCATTTTTTTAAGATTAAATGAACATAAAAATAAAAATAAACATTAACTTTACAGATAACCAATTTGCTTATATAAATAAAATAAACTCAACCTTTTAACACATCCATTTCTACTTGTTTATATTTTTACCTATCGGATTAGCAGCTTTATAATAAAAATAATTAAGGAATTTTGGGATATCTATAAAATAGAATAAAAAGTAGTTTTCAATATATATTAATAGTAAGAATATGCTGGAATTATAATAGTTTTACTTTTGACATAGAGATAATAATTAATGTGAGACATAAAACAAAACAAACTATTGTTACTTAGAGAATCTAGACCGGACAAAGTCCTAGTTTTGCTTATTAGTTGCAATGACTGACTATGGGTGACCCTACCCAGCTTTCCTCCTCTTTCTGCATTTTAATATCAGTCTACAAGGAAAAAAATAAGGTATGTCTATCTGTGTACTATTGTGAGGATAGCAGTAATGTAATATTTGTAATTTATATGCAGTGAATTTTTTGGATGATGCCATGTATGATAGTGTGACTGATAGGATAATTTTTAAGAAGATTCATGTATTCCATATATATTTATATAAAAAAATTTTTTATAATGTTAAATTTTATAATGTTAATGTTTTGCTTTTTTGAATGTTATATAGATTTTTACGGATAGAATTCAGCTAACTGAATGATGGTAAAATAAAAAATAAAAAACATGTATTGAGAATGACCACATGGGTCGAAACGTCTACTTGTTAAAGAAATAAATAATAAAAGATAACTTGGACAAATAAAAGGGTTTTGTATCTATAAAACAAAATAAAATTAAATTCAAGTCCAGTACCTAAAACTATTAATATTAAAGGAATTACAGTTGTAATTATAGTTATTAAAACATATCTCTGATGTATATTTTATTATTAGAAACTATCCGGAAATATTTTTTTTTTTAGTTATTTAGCTATATAGAATTATATTTAAAAACAGAAGTATTTTATGTACTTTAATTTAAATATATATATATATATATATATATATATATATATTTAAATTCACAACAAAATTCTTAACTATTGTATAATAAATAATTAAATATTTACTTAAAATCGTTTATGGATGCATGTGCTATGTAAGAGTAATAATGTAACCTATGGTGTAATTTACATTGAAGTACAAGCTTCCCTTTCTGTACCATATCATCGCTGTCAAAATATTACCGGCTATGTAAGCTTTGGGCGATTTTACAGGAGATAAAAAAAAACCCACCATAAGTTATATTATCTTATGTATATCATTTATCTTTCAATTGCTAATTACAGCACTGCCTTGCGCGTTCAACCTTGGAAACTTTTTCTAATATTTTGTAGAACGGAGTTAGTTGGGGGGGTGCAGTAAAAAAACACACTAAATAAGTACTAGACTTATATTTATGTGCCGATGTTTCGACCTACAGTGTAGGTCATCTTCAGGGCTATGAGAGAGAAACAAACAGAACAAAGAATATATAAAAACGTTACAGTAACAATAATACAGTGACATTTAATGTAGAAAATTAAAATAGTGAAAGATATGAAAATTAAAGGTAACGAATATTAAAAAAGTGACAGAATATAATAAAATTAAGATATAGACACATTTAATAAAATTAAAGATAATGAACAGAAATTAAAATAGTGACAGATATAATAATTAAAGATAACGAATATAAAATAAAATACAGAGAATAAATGTACAGAAAGGATAGAAAAGTAAAAATAATATAAAGGGAAATAAGAAAGAGGAGGTAAACCGAAGATACAAAATGAGAAGATTAACATATAAAAAAAGGTTGGAACATGAAGGATTTAGAAAAACTAGTAAAATAAAGATATAAAATGTATGATAACGGACTTCTAGAGGTTACATAAGTAAATTGTATGAGACATAATAATACAAGAATATGTAGAAAGAAATGAAAGGTATCTCGTAGAATGACAGTTAGAAATGTAAACAAAATGAAAATATAAGTATGGAACTGTATGTACAATAACTATTGTGTAACATAATAACAAAGAGGTACTAGTTAAAGCCAACAAAGTAACAAATTAAAAATTAGAACAGAATTACAGTAAATGAAAATTAATTTTAAAAAATGCTCTAATTTTTAAATTTGTTCGTTTTAAACCGTACCTCTTTGATAAATATATAGTACCTCTTTTAAACATAAGTAGCTAATATTAATTTAAATCCACATTTTGAAACAATTGGAATCTTAACTTATTCATAAATTTATTTAATAGACCATTACGTTAAGCCCACAATATGAGAAGTGATAATAAAACATTCTGTTCTTTTTCCTTTTTGTCTATTATTTCTTTTGTCTCTCCTCCTGACTGCATAAAGCTCTAATAATTATTTAAAATTATTTTCAATTAATAAAAAAACTTAACTATCATAAAATTAACAACTTCATTTTTCTACCATTGAGACACATATTAGTATATATTATAAAATGCCTTTCCCACAACATTTATTAAAAGTTTGTTCCTTTGTTGTTAAGGTCTTTTGTCGAATATTTATTTTGCCTCTTCTCCTGCCTACTCTCTGTTGTTTTTTAAAAAAGTTATTTTCATTTAAAAAAATATATCATTATATTATCTTTATTCCTTAATTCTTCAAGTTTTTTTTTTTCTTTTTGTCTGATATTTATTTTGTCTCTCTTCCAGAATACACTCTTAAATTCTGATAATAATTGTATTAGTGTAAAATTCATTGACTGCACCTCTTCTCCTCCTGAACATTGCTCAGTATAAATGTTTTCCATGTTGTTTATATAGACCTGCGTTGTTGGCTAAAATGTTGGTATCTTTATTATATATTTATAATATTTTTTTCCTTAAAATAAGGTACACCTACTTACAAAAATTTATGAAACTATTTTAATATACATATAATATTATGTGATATATTTATATTCACTTTCAATTTTAAATCGAGATTGTAATGCTTAAACAACAGTTGTATTACTGCACATTAAAAAAAAAATGAAAGCCAATGACTCAAGTAAAACCAGAATTAACACAAAGAAAGGATTCAAGAAAGATTGGAATTCAGGATTAAAAAACAGATTAAAGGAAAATTAAAATGAAGAGAGACAGTTGTACCAAAAACATTATTTTCATTAAAATAAGGTACGGCAACTGACATAAATTTATAAAACTGTTTAGCCCACCCCTAAGTGATACTGCACGAACAAATCATCGACACAGCGTAGCAATTTTATTCAAATATCTATAAATGCAGCCCTAAAGAGAGTAAATGATCGATATTTATGACCCCACCTTACGGTAGGGCTCTGAAAAAAAATTGTGTTAGACTCATCAAGAGTCCCCCTCCACGGAAATCTTTAGTAAAAGGCGAAAGATTTATTCGCTTTGAAGGGAGACCAGAGGTAGCTGACGATTGTGGCCATGGGCCGCGTGTATCGGGCACGGCAAAGGACGTCTGCGCGAGCGATATTATTACTACGACACGACAATGGACAAATAACTCAGAAATAAGTTCCAAGCCACAAGTTCCCTACTACTGTGGTCGTACGTCCATTTACCGATCTTTCTTTTATAATCATCCGACATTATATCCGTATCCTTTTAAAGAACAGTACCCACTTCTCGGAAAAATGGATTAAGAAAGTTTAGGATCTCGCTGGTAGGCAGCGCTGATGATAAGGCACAGCACGCTCTTTCGGTTAGAATCGGTACTAGCTTGGTGGTATGAAAACCTACTATCCTCTAAACGTGCAATTATGTGTGTGTATATCAAAACGTCATAATTTAATTTCTTTAAAATACACGAAAATAGTAACAATTAATACAAGTTTTGTTTTTGGCAAATTTTTATACCAATATTAACTCAGCAAAATTTTTAAGCTTTGCAGCAAATATACCTCTCTAAGGCATATTATGAGGTATAATTATTTTATTGCTATTATGAGGTATAACATTAAATCCTTCCCATACCACTAATAGATTTATTATATTGTTCTGTTGGTACATAACCAAATGTTGGTTATATTTTCCACTCCATTGATTGTTCATAAATTACAAGTTCCATTATACATTTTAACTTCCAATGTCAACATATTATGCCAAACACCCCTTCACATAAATAAATTCATATTTTCCAAGTAAAAAGAACATATTTGCCGTCAATATACACTTTTGAGACATAACTCACTTTAAATATTGATAACATTTCAGCTTTTCTACAATCTAAGCTAACATACTTTTTACTTGAAAAATATTTGTTTACTTGAAAAGGATATATGTTTATTAATGCAAAAGTAACATCTGACCAATACACATGATTATGAAACTAAACAGACATAATCCTTCCAATCTTCAAATGCTTTTATGTTTTAATAAGACAATGATATTCTTGGAATATTAAAAAACCCATACAGACGAATAATCAAGTTCAGTAACTTTACTATAGTATCCTTAAAGCTAAACATATTCAATAAGTTAATATGGCACACTTATAGTTTTATATGTAAAGAGAATGATATCCCAGCATTTAGCAAAACAGGCATAGGTAATTTTTATTTTCTGTTTTTCTAAAACCCAAACAAAATAAATTAATATGTCCCATTAAGACAGTGTGGAATTAAATATAAAATTGTAATGTTTTTTTTGTTATAAAAATCATAATTTTAACTTTATGCAGACAAATATAAACAAGAAGTTTTATATCTAGAAGTTGATTACATAAGGATGATGATATCCAACATTTAAGCATCTAACCAAAATGTTATATGTATTATTATTTTATGTTATATAATATCAGCATAAATATAAGTGATTTTTATAGTCATTAGTATGTAATAATAATAATTACACCTCTTCTACAATCATGGTTTCCCATAACATTTTATTTTTTTGTTAATTTAGGATTAAAACTCCCAAAATATTTAATATTATAAAAAATAAAAAAAACTCGAAAGTAAGAGATTCTCTTTAAAAAGAGGTATATTTAATACTTATTGATATCTTTGTTCAACATTAAATACTATATTCTTTCTCAGTCCTATAAACTTTATTTAATAGTTATTCTTGAAAAAAAAAGGAGATAAGATTTCTGAGATATTAATTTTATTTTACTTATTTTGTGGCAAGGAATCAGTTTTGACATTTTCTATTGTGAATATCCTTATAATCCTAGTTTGATTACTTTTCTTATCTGGATCTTTACATTTTTCTCGACAGGTTACCAGAAATTCGTACTAATAATAGGTATTTATGAAAATACCTAGTACTAAAAAAATAAATAAATATATTAATACAATAGGGTGTATAAAAAAAACCCACCATCTTCAACCAAATAACTGTAGTATTATTTCATTGATATAAAATACAATTAATACTCAAAGTATAGCCCATTGTTATCTACCGTCATTAGCCACCTGCTAGCCATTTTCTCGATCCCATTCTGATACCGTTCCTCGGGATGGCTGTCAAAGAACAACTCCAGGACCACAATTTAGTAAACCCACATTTCATCAGATTCGATAATCTTTCTGTGTAAACTTCCTGCAGAACCTCATCAATATCCATCGATGAAGCCCTTCTTCCTTTCCAACGTCGTCTCTCCTGAATTTTTCATACCAACGGCGCGCATTGCGCTGGTCAAGAACACCTTTTTCCTTCATATTTAATAATTACAAGATGTTCCTCAGCGGCTGTAAACATTTTTTCCACTAATGCCTTAAAATTGCCAGAATTTCGTGGGAAACTGTCAGTTTTTTTTTTTCTGTCATGTTCTCTGAATAAAATAACTGAGCTGAGGTTTTTTTTTTTTTTTTAAGAGGTCGAATAGGATTAAAAGGCTTAGAGAGTGCTCTAAAGGGATTATGAAATTTTGGTTAGTATTAAACGCGATTAAAATATTTACAGTCCTTTGGGATCCTCAACTTGAAAAAAAAAATTATAAATCCTATCACATCAAAATTATTATCGGTCCTCTAACTTCCCAAGATATGAACCGATTGGATTAAGAAATACTTTATATTTCTTGTCCACATATTATCGGAGGATTTAAATCTGAGGTTCTCGGAAATATGGAATATGCCCGACCCAGGTTCCACCTCCATATGCTATAATGAGTTACGAATTTCGCGAGATGTTTATCTCTACTCAACGCTAGTGATGGGCCAGAAATCACGAACTGTTACTTTTTCACTGTTACTCAAAAGTCACAGGTCTACCTGTGATTAGAAATTCATCAGTAACAGTTCTAAACTGTTCTTCGCATTTGAGAACTGGTCGTCGGGGAACAGAATTGAAGTGTGATTGTTATTAGAACTACAGCAACAGTTCTAAACTGTTCTTCGCATTTGAGAACTGGTCATCGGGGAACGGAATTGAACTGTGGTTGTTATTAGAACTACAGCAACAGTTCTAAACTGTTCTTCGCATTTGGGAACTGGTCGTCGGGGAACGGAATTGAAGTGTGATTGTTATTAGAACTACAGCAACAGTTCTAAACTGTTCTCCGCATTTGAGAACTGGTCGTCGGCGAACGGAATTGAAGGGTGATTGTGACTACTCTGATTTAGGTGAAATGAGTGATTAACGTCGTAAGGGATTTGCACCCTTGGAAAACCTTTTTCTACAGTAATAAACTCTGATAGGCTGCTACCTTAATTTGACTCAATTAATTTTATTGTAGAAAATTAACTGCTCAGTAATAAATTTAAAGTATATTTGAATGTTTAAATAAAAGGGGAAGTCAGATATTTATTTACATCTTGTTTATTGTAAAGTATAAATATTTACTTGTAAATTACCTATACAAAAAATAATGGTAGTATTAGTAGGTACTACTATGTAGGGGGAAGGGCGGATTTAAGGGGGAGGGCAAGGGGAGCACGTGCCCCCCCAGACTTTTTTTTTTGTACTGAGGAGAATCCATTACAGTACATACTTATAGGCAAATCACAAGATCATAGTTGTTAGAATACATGAATAAAATAACAGAAAGAACATGAGTGAAACTATTGTTTTGATATTTTAATAAACCTTTGAGACCTCTCTATAAATACTACAAGTTTATTTCTAAGTTATTGTTGATTTTTTTTCCCATCTGCCCGAAAGAAATCCTGGATCCGCCCCTGGGGGAGGGGGATCCACCCAGTCTCCCTGAGGTTTTCTGGCCACCAAAAGTTTTCCTATCCGTTTTTTCGTTTGCAATCTAAGATTTACTCTAATCAGACATGTCCTTACAACATATCAAAAATGCAGCTCTCTTCAATTTAAATAATTCTATCTGTTTTTATATTGACAGGATTATAGTTAATTATACAAGTAATTATAATAACAAGTAATTATTATCCTTATAATGCATATTCTGTGATCGTTATATTCAAGATGTGGAATTGTTGGTAGCATTTCACGAACAGAATCACGAATCACAGTTAGTAGCAGTTAAGAAATCACAGGTAAGAAAAATCACAGTAACGGTTAGAACTGTTACTGAAAAGTAGCAGTTAAGCCCATCACTAGTTGTCACATAGTATCAGTTACACGAAAACGTTATGATGAGGTATCAGAGAATGGCTCAACCCTGATTAATAATTGTTGTAATTGATAGATTAATTAAATGGGCCGTTCCCGGAGGTACTGCAATACCGGGTCAACCCGCGACAGAGGTGGAGCAAGCCCCTAGCACTCCGTCATTTTCCAAAAATCAGTTTAATCTTCTGGACTTCCGATGGAAGTCGTACCAGAGATTAAGCTGATAAGAACAGATACTACACTTTGATCTTAGCCAATAGGCCGAGAAGCGATAACTGACGCATATTTAGAACCTAATTTAATTGCCTAATGAATCCCCATAATGGCGGGAGCAAGCGGTGCCCCGATATTTAACTTCGAATCCGAAATATTCCACTTTTTCGCTTCTCTTATCACTCTATCAGCGGGATTTCCATCTCAAAACTACATCAATAACTCAAGGATACTTTAAATAACATAAAGTTATCGAAAATAACGAATCCAAGCCGGTTTTGTATCGCACAGTCACGATTGTGCTGCCCCCAATATGCAAACCCGCGAACTATCTTCAGGGGTCAACACGTGGTGTACAGCGAATCCTGGCCCTCATTAAATACTCTTTCAACGATTAATGAGCTTCATTAGAGAAATATAATAAATGTTAAGACCAAATATGGAAAAAAAATTATTGAATTTAATTAACTTTTTTTTTTAAATTGTTATTTTATATTAAATCAATTCACTTGTTAGACCGACCATATTGCATCATTTAAGATATTGAAAGTAATTTAAATATATTACAAAAATGGTTTAATAAGAAGTATCAGAGAATAGAAACAATAAACGAAAAAAACAAATTTAAATAAAAAACAGAAACAATTATTTAAGAAAAATCATTAGACTTTATTAGAAGTTTTTATGGTCAATACACACATATATATACCATACTTATGGACATTCAGATCATTCTACAGAAAATAATTTAAGTTTTATATAAAAATTAACAAAATATTTTGTTTTTATTTCCATGAATTGATGTGGGAACTAAAGCAGAAGACCCCCCAATAAAAATAAAGATGGATTTTTATGAATTTTGCAAGTTTCCTTCTTTTTTTTTGTTATGTTTTTGTTATGCAAATCACAGAGTCAGTAATATTCTATACTATCGGATGGAATGGATATGAGCAAGAATTTCACCTACAAAGAACTAATTTATAAAACCAAGAAAAAGAAAAAATATGATTATGATTCTGTTTACTTCCATACAAGTATACTACTATATTTAGAAAAAAAAATACTAAAATACTACTATATTTAGAATAAAGAATTATAGAAAAACATTCCATACAACTCATCATGTAATTGACAATGTAAATTATTATTCATACAGATTGTTAGGTGAAACAAATACCTCCTCGTTTTAACTTCCAAGAGGAAATTGTTTTGATTTCTGCGATTGTTAAATACAATAATTTAATCTTTGAATGAATAAAATTGATTCATAATTATTAATTACAAAATTACTTCGATAAACAGCAGTTTATAGTCCAGTCTACAATGAATGAATGAAGTACTACAATCGAACTCACACCAAACTGCGAACTATGAGTCCAATGCTCACAGTAGAGAAAATAAAATGGCTTTTTAGAATATATTCCAATTGACAAACTACATTTTATTTCATCATTTAATTTTATAATTGCATAAATGTTTATAGTAATAAAAATGTTAAAAACTAATATGTATTTCCTGTTGTAAGGCAAAGAACATATATAAAAGGTGAATTATTACTCATTTCTTTTTCGACATTGCTCTGATTTCTTCAATTGATTGTAACTTTTAATAATTAATACAGAAAAGCAGAGGGAGTTACAAATTCAACACAAAACAATCCAAGAGAGAAATAATTCTGGGAATAAGAAGTGAGGTCTCTCCATTACGGTCCAAACAGCTTTACGAAGGTAAAATAAAATATTGCGACACCACTAAAAAATTTTTTAGAATTATTATTCTATAATTCTATATGTAAATAAATTTTACTAATTTCTAACTTATTTTATTTGTGCCATCTAAGATATATCCAGTCAACCATTTCCATATCAATATGAATTCAAATTATCTATAACACTGCCTTTTGGAAAATATATTTTGAAATACATTTTTATATCGCTTATTTATAATAAAGTAAAAAAAAATTAGAAGTAGATGGTAATAAAAAAAAAATAACAGACTGCATTATAGTCAAGCCTGAAATCATTGTGAACTGAATCATTATATTCAAATTTTATGCTGATTAGAGAAAAAATTAACAGTGTTTAGCAATTTCTTAGCATTGTAACAATCAAATATAGTCCACTGTCTATTGTCACTTAGTTTGTGATGGCCATCTTAAGTAAATCTATCGTTCAAAACCGAGAAAACCTAAAGTGCACTCAGCTTGTTCATCCATGGACCGAAAGTTGTGTAAAAGGGAACTTAACCTTCGTTTATTCCTCTATAAAAGGATTTTTCTTTTTTTTCGTTATAATGCATGGGGTAAGTAAATATATTTATTACTAGTTGATAGTAGAATAGAATAGAAAAATAATTGTATTCTGGGACCACGTCCCTTAAGAATAACAGGAATGAATAAAATTTAATAAAAATATATCTGGGCTACATTATCAGAATGATACAACATTTACATAATAAAATGAAAATAAATAGGAACTAAAATGTTCTGGAAGAGAATTAAAAAAAGTAATACAAAAAAAAAAAAGCATACAAATTTACAATAAAAAGAAATAGGCTAATAGAAAAATAAATAAATAAGAGAATCTAATAATATACAAAATAATATCATTACGAGTGAGGAATATTTACAGTAATCCATCGATCGATTATGTTGAATATAGCTATTAATTTTTATTTATTAGAGAGCATCTGTTTGGGAATTTAGAAGATGTAGGAAGAATTTGGATTTAAATGTGGATAAAGAATGTACATGACGGATATCAAGTCAGTAAATAAATAGTACATATCTATTTACTTGGTTGATAATTAGAATTAAAAAAAAAGGTTTTGTTTTAGTTTTTATTTTCTGTTTATAAGCCAGAGATTGTAATGATTATAAATAAAACAAAGATTTAAATTCAGATTCTTTCTAAATAGGAAAAAATCAAACAAATGAATAGATTTTTATTTTTATGAATTCGGTGCCATGGCTAACCAGGACACCATGTTACATTTTTGTATTTTTTCAAGAGAGCCAATTTTCCACAAGTTTGAACTATTTAAATTTGTTCCTTTGTTGCTTATAGAAACAGCTTAAAGAAAATTGTTCAAATTGTTATTGGCATTGACAAGTAATTGGAAATATTGATCATAGTATTTATTTATAGCAATTAAACTAAAATATTATCTATTTTGTGGACATGCTGTCCTCTACCTCCAAGGCACAGAATTAAAGTATGTTAGTTGCTAGATGACCTAACTCCGAAACCATTCATGATAAAGACTTTATTCTTATCAGTTAAAACCTGATATTATCTTACTAATATTATAAATGTGAAAGTTTGTATGTTTGTCTCTCTTTCACGCGAAAACTACTGAACGGATTTGGATGAAACTTTACAGTAATATAGGGAATACATCAGAATAACACATAGGCTATAGCAAGCGTGGATTTATGGGGGAGGGCACTCGGGTGCACGTGCCCCCCCACAGTTTTTTATATACTGTGGAGAATCCATTATATTACATAATTAAATGCAAATAACATGATAATAATGGTTAAAATAACAGAAAGAACATGGGTAAAACTATTGTTTTGATATCCTACTAATATTATAAATGCGAATGTTTGTTACTCATTCACGTAAAAACTACAGAACGGATTTGGATGAAACTTATTGAGTAAAATAGGTTATACATCATAGGCTACAGCAAGGGCAGATTTATGTGGGAGCACAAATGCATGTACCCCACCCCCTTTATAGTACATAATTAAAGGCAAATCAGGAACTTAGCATCTTGAAATTTGTAGATAGATTCATTGTATAGTTTAAGAAAGAAATTTGGATAATTCCACCCCAAGGGTTTCCCCTTTTATATAATATGGGTTCAAACGTTGTATGATATCCGTCAGTTTTGAAGGTAGAAATCTGAAATTTTGGATTTATGTGTAACTTATATTTAAAAAAAATAATTTAATTATTTATTTAAATGATCTTTCACGAAACTTTATGTGGCAGACCAAATTCCACGCGAGCGAAGCAGTGGGCATAAGCTAGTAATATATAATCCTAGGGTATATAATATATAATCCTATTATTATATAATATATAACTCTAGGTTTCCTCTATAGGGCCTTAGGAGCAAAATCATGGCGGAAAATCGGAATTTTATTGTTTTTCGGTTATTGGAATTTTTACGTTGGGTTTTTCTCAGTGGTTGCGGTAATACCGAGTCAGAGCGATTGATTGAGATTGATGTAGAACAGGAAGGACTAAGGGGAACAGGAAGTGAGCGATTCTTAGAAATTAGGCAAGTAAACAATTGAGATAATTTTATTGTGGAGGCCTGTTCAACTGTGTTCCAACTAAATCAGGCCGTTCTGTTTTGAGGGGTCAACGGTTGCTAGCACGTCACCGAATAATAGGAAACAACGACTGGCTTGCTTGTCATTCTGCTCGTCTTGAAACTTTATTTGCTCAACATCCAACAGAAAATTCCTGATTGTTGCCGAATATGTAAGAAAAAATGTAAAAGATGTGAAATATGTGTTTATAGTGAAATATGTAAATGTATGTGAAATAAAAATAGGATTAGATGAACCTGTTGTTCATTATGATATCTAACCTAACTAAAAAAAGGGCTGTTGATCGTTGGGATGTATTGCACCTTTTTCTTCGAGATGTGACTCACATAACCCTTTTTTTGTGTCTTGATAATGCCTGAATAGGCGAAACGTCGACTGGTAAGTGGGTGTATTACTGGATTTGAAACATAAGGCTTTGCATTGTGGTTTTTCCCAACTGCATTACAATAACTAACTAAAACTATGTAAACACATATGAATCCGAGCCCTACTTATAAATGTATTAGCTTTTGCCCGCGGCTTCTCTCGCAATGAATTTGGTCTGCCACATAAAGTTTAGTGACAGTTCATTTTAAATACATAATTTAATATTTTTTTTAACTATAAGTTACTCGTACATCCAAAATTTCCGATGTCTAACTTCAAAACTGACGGATTCCATACAATCTTTGAACCGATATTATATTAAGGGGGAAACCCTTGGGGGTGGAATCATCCAAATTTCTTTCTTAAATTATACAAAGAACCTATCTGAGAATTTCAAGATGCGAAGTTCCGGATTTGCATTTAATTATGTACTGTAATAGATTCTCCACAGATAACAATAAAATGTTGGGGGGGGGCATGTGCTCCGTGCCACCTCTAAATCTGCCCTTGCTGCAGCCTATGTGTTATTATGATGTATAAGACATATTACTGTAGAGTTTCATCCAAATTCTTTTAGTAGTTTTTGCGTGAATGAGTAACAAACATACACACAAACTTTAGCATTTATAATATTAGTAGAATATCCTTCGATTTTAGATGTTTTATGTAATCTTTACCCTTCTTCGGGCCATCTTTGTCCCAGAATTTTCCTAATTATTTTCCTTTCCTCTTTCTTTAGATTTTCCTTATCTATTTTCTTTTGTCTCATTATTATAATTGATTACTGAACAAGGGAACAATGGAGTCATACCTCATTGACCTTGCTAACCTTAAAGATAACACTTCCTTTTCTATTGAAACTATGAACAATATAAATATTTATAAAGCAGGTTACAGCGTCAGAGTACGACTAAATACGAGTGAAAGCACATTATTATTTCTTCTCATATATCTTTGTCATAGAAATCTTTTGAATCCATAATTTTTTAAAGAAAATTCTTGGAGTCCCCTGGAAGCACAGGTCTTAGGAATTTTGTTTTTGAATTTGTTCTTCCTACCTGTACCACTGTAACCCGTGAGCGGGTTGTTTCATGGACAACAGTCGTGCAGGGAGGTGATTTGTCCAAGATCACGCACAACCGCCTGATTGCCCCCCTTATTTTGGGTACCCACTTTATACAGGCTGGGTGAGCGCGAGGAGGGTCCTAGATTCCAAAAGATCCATCTCCGGCTGCTTACAGACTAAATAAAAGTCTTGCCAAATTTTTTGTGTAATTTGTGCGTTTTGCGGAATTTGAACCAGGATTTTCGACATGGAAACTCAATGCTCTATTCCTATTCGAATTCGTCCTTCGGTAAAACGAAAAAGTCTCGTTTACAGATTCGTCAAACATGGAAATATTCTTCTTTTTTTTCACCTAACATTGGGTTACAACTCATCAATCATTAGTTCTTATTCCACGTCTTTCACTCTTTCCAATAGGTTTTCATCCTCTCTGATCTCTTTTCTTGATCAGAGATTTGATAGCCTGCTTCGTTCTCTCCTTAAAACTCGTCCTCTTGTCGCGGCAGTTCCATCCCTAAGCATATACTCCGTAACACCGATCATGTCATCATCCTCACATGTCCCTCTCTGCTTCCTTAAACCAGTTCGGTCTAGGTTTTTTATTTCTCAAGAATTCAAATATTCTTTTCGTTAGCCTACTTTCATTTATTCGCATGATATGTCCGTAAAAATTAGCGTTTCTTTTCCTTTCGTGTATATAGTTGAAGAATTTAGAACCTAAACTTTTCCTTAATATCTTCCGTTCTTTAATCTCTAACCTTTCAATTAGGCCCTTTTTTGAATGAATATTGTTTCCGGTTTAATCACTATGTAATAGCGTCTTATTTTTGAATTCCAAGATGGGGAGTTTTTATTATAAATATTTTTAATATTTATTCTTATTTTTTATTCAGCCAGCTACTTAATTCAATTCAATTAATTTAAATTATCAAGCATTAAAACTAATGATTATCTATGACCAATAACTATTGTAACTATTTTCTTGGGATTTGTCTTCTTCTCCTGTCTTTTCCATTTCGGACGTTGACTGTTAGCATGATGATCTTAATTTTCTTTGTTGCGATTCTAAATAATTGTTCAGTTGTGAGACCAAACTATTGCCTTAAGTTATGAAGCTAGAAGTGCCTCTTCCTTCCTTTTCCTTATTCATCAGCTGTAGTAGACAATATTTGTCTATTTAATTAGTACTCTATATACCTTTTAATACCTAATCCTAATTCTTTATTTTTATTCTGACCCTATTTAGCACTTCTCTGTTGGTTATATGGTCGGTCCATGATATTTGGAATAAATGGCAGTACAAATCTCAAAGCTTTTACTTTCTTCATGACTGTTTCCGTCATGAACTTCCACACTATACTGCAGTACAGGGAATAAATAACATTTCACCAGCATCTGCCGAGGCAGGCCTCACCTAAGTACAGTATAGTGATGGAAAGGTGTGGTGTACCTCGGCAGATGCTTAAGGCGTTGGGCGATAGCAAACAATGTGTAAATAACTTAGAATATATTAAAAATATCAATATATTTCAGTCAATTTGACATATACGTATGCGTATATACATATATGTGTATGTGTGTAAATGAATTTATATATTGTATATCCAATATATGTATGTGTGTATGTAATACTTTACTTTGCAACAATATTTCAATTATTCATTAATGACACAAGCATGCATATAAGTATAAGGTATGCGTATGTATAAGAAAATACCTTTTAATATGTATAACGTTTATATAAATAATATAAATTAAATATTATATTATATTTAAAGTTTATATAAATATTATAACGCTTTATTTTTATATGAATAACTTTAAATAAGAATTTATCTTTCTATTATATGTTTAATTTAGTACAGTATGTTAATATTTTAATATGTAACAATATTTTTATTAAGTACTAATGTAACAAGAATGTCTGTATGTAATTATGTAAGTAATGTAAATATGTATATTCCCCAGTGGTGAGGCAATAATAATAACCCCAGTAGTTGTTTGCACTTAAAATAAAACAACAACTTTTCACCAGTCTTATTTTAAGAAGAATAAACAATTCATTACTAGTGAGTCTCTTCACGCAATTAAATAATATTATTACTTTCTCAATTCTTGAACTTATTATTTTTTTTTTATTTATATTATTTATTAGGAATGGTAGCAAACCCAAATAAATAAATTGATATAAAAACAATAACCATTTTCTAGCATTTAAATAAGGAATTGAAAATATCATGGGCTGATTTATAGTTATAATTAATATATTAGAATAATTATATTGTTATTTTTGTTGAATCATATACAACTACCTCGTAGTGCTCAAAATAATTTGCACAACAGAATAAATGGTTACTGTATTGTGCTATAGGTCTTAAATAATCTATTCAATTTATTTACAGGCGCAGATTTTGTTCAGCCTAAAAAATAAGAAGAAACTTAATATGAAAAAACTTTTGTTCAACTTTATGAGATCATTGACATTTGGAGTTTCATATGCATCGTTGTTTGTATTCATGAACTGCCTGTTCCAGTAGGTAATTCGCATTATAAATATAATGCTAAAATCATTCTTAAGTTTTAAAATAATTAATTATATTTATTTTAGGAAAATTCTGGGGAAGTTCAATAATGTAGTTTTTGTCTATGCAGTTCCATTTTTTTGCGGCTTGCCGATATTTTTCGAAACTCCAGAGAGGAGAAGGATTACTGAAACTACTTTTGTATCGATGGTAAAGTAACAATGATGATTTAATCCAACAGATTATTTATTATTAATACAAGATCTTAAATTTTTAAGATCTTTAAATTAAGGTTTAAATTTTTTAATATCGATGGAGCAGTTGCTTGTCATTTGTTTTTAGTATCTTATAATTAATTTGTGGAATAATTTATTAACATTCTTCTTTTAGTGGCGCGACAGATGCTTAAAGCGATCCTTGGCCTGCTCAATCTCCAAGCTCCATCTACTTTGGTCCTGCGCATGTATAGAACTTATTCTCAGTTTTTTTAGATCTCCCAGGACGCTATCCTTCCACCTGCCCCTGGGTCTCCCTCTACGCCTCACTCCATCAGGGCAGTTCTCGAACACTCTTCTAGCAGTTCTTTCTCCTCCCATTCTCAGCAGGTGACCCAGCCACTTCATCCTCTGTAACCGGGCGAAAGAGGAGATCGTCATGTCATCATACCTTTCATATAGTTTCTGTTTTTTCTTAAGCGCCATACACTGTTTTCCTGGACGGGGCACTTTCTGGAAGAACTTCCTGGTGTCATTATTCCGTCTCGCATCCTCCAGTTCTCGGATCTCATTAATAAATGCAATTTTCTTTTTTTCCGTAAGCAGTTTCTTTACCCGTTTTAAGGCATTTGAGTATTCTCTAAATGTGCTCCGTGTATTCCTGGCTAACCATCTTTGCCTTTTCTCATTTCTGTCATTTATGGCCTGTGCGCAGTCTTTATCAAACCATGTGTTTCTGGAAGGTTTTTCTGCCTGCCCACATTCTCTCTCTGCAGCATCTTTTAGGCAGCCTTTAATTTCGAGCCATCTCTGATTCGCGTTTTTGTTCATACCTTCTGCTGCTGGCAAATTGTTTATACTCGTTGTTACTACCGTTTGAAACTTTTTTGTCTTCTCTTCATCTCTAAAAAGGTCTAGATTCCAGGCCTTTGTTTTCATTGCTTGATTTTTCGGTAGGCATTTTATTCGTTGTTTAAGCTTCGTTACAACGAGGTAATGGTCTGAACTTATGTCAGGACCTCTATACGATCTCACATCGTTGATACTGTTAAAGAACCTGCTTGGCACTAGTACGAGATCGATCTGATTCGTGTTGTTGCCATTTGGTGACAGCCAGGTTTGTTTATGTTGGGATTTATGTGGGAACATAGTGCTCATAACCACGAGTGACTTGGAGGCTGCAAAGTTTATCATGCGTTCGCCATTATCGTTCGTTATATTATGTAGGCTATATTTTCCAATGGTGGGTCTAAATTCTGTTTCTTTTCCTACCTGAGCGTTAAAGTCTCCCAGAACAATTTTAAGGTCATATGTTGGGCAGGAGTCATAAACCCGTTCTAACTTTTCGAAGAATTCCTCTTTGTGTTCTTCATCTTTTTCTTCTGTCACGGCGTGGACATTCACAATGCTGATATTGTGAAAGCGTCCTCTCACCCTAAGCTTGCATATCCATTCATCATTCGGCATGAAGTCCAGTATTGAATTCTTTATCTTGTTAGATACAAGGAATCCTGTCCCAAACTCATGTCGGTCCTTTGCTCCACTGTAGAAAAATGTGAACTCCCTTCCCTGTACATTTCCATGGCCAGTCCATCTTAGTCAGTCTGTACTGCTACTATATCCAGTTTACTTTTCTTGGCCTGTATTCTGAGTTCCTCCAACGCTCCTGCTCTGTAGAGTGTACGTAACATTAGGCTTTATTTTAATATCAGAAAAAATGTCGAATAAAATCAGTCAATAAAATAATTGGAGATAAGTACAGATATAATCTTGTCTCATGATAATGCAGAAGAAGAGTGCCACAATACAAGAAAGAGGGATTTTACAGGAAATGTAATTATTTTAAATTTGTTCTATTAAATTCTCAGCTGATTAATAAAAGATAACCTTAAATTTATGTATTTTACAAAAGAAAGTAAAAAATTTTTGATGATTTAATCATATCTGAATTAAATAATGTTAGTTTCATATGAAATACAGTAAACAGCCATTTAGAGTTTATGTATAGAGCCATAAAAAATTTTCACTTAATAATAAATTCAATGTGAAAAATATTTTCTTATGTGGAGTAATGAAAAACAGAAGCAAAACATTGATAATGAAGGAAAGATCACACATTTGTATCACACTATAACATATCTTACACAATACCACAATTTCTGTTTTACTTTCTATACATTTCTTATATGTATATATACACACACACATTAACATCACAATTTGTATTTATATAATTCATATTTACATAACTTTCCAATATTTAAATATTCAAACATTTTATATCACTACCTGTAAGTTAACTAGATTACCTTGCTTTTTAAGTCTCACCAGTTTTAAATTTGTACCCTTTTCTTTATTTTTTCATAATGTATCTTACTTTTCACCTTTTCATTATTTTTTTCTTAATTTTTGAATTTTTTACATTATCACCTCTCTTTACACATTTTCTGTTATTCATTAATATCCTATAATTCTATCCGACGCTCTGTATTTCTTTACTTTGCTATACCACTATTTATTTATCCTGTAATTCTTACTTAGTACTGCAAAGTTTTTATGTTTTTTTTATGTTTTCTTTCTTAGCCCTGAAGATGGCCTACACCGTATATATCGTATAAGTTATTCTTATTTTTTGTGTTAGCATTGACTGCACCTCCCCCCCCCCCCCCCCCCCCCCGACCAATTCTATCCTTCATTAGAATCATCCAATCAACCATTTTCCTCTCAAACAAAACATTGATACTTTTACGCAAAAGAATAATAATATTATTTTTATTTTTAAAGAGAAAAGATAGGCCCTCGGTCGGGATTTGAACCCGGAACCTTTGTCTCAGCGTGACATCGCTCTACCATTTGAGCTACCAAGGCCGCCTGCCGGCAGAGGACAGATCTTTTCTCTCATCCGATCCCATGTCCTCGTGCTCTCGCAATTTTTGTGATGAATACACTAGAACGAAGTTCTTTGAACATTAATTTTATTTTAGGATCTTATTGCCTTACGTCATATTACTATTTATAACTTTTTATAATTATTGGTCAATTTTTTTGAGTTTTAAATATTTTTATTTTTAATGAGAAAAGATAGGCCCTCGGCCGGGATTTGAACACGGGGCCGAGGGCCTATCTTTTCTCTTTAAAAATAAAAATATTTATAACAAAAAAATTGACCAATAACTATAAAAAATTATAAATAATAATATTAATATGAAAAAATATATATATATTATTTTCACTATCAACACAGTCCCTATAAATTTATTTTCTAAATACATTCTCAAGGAAATTAATATTTTTAATCTTATAAATGCTAAATAACTATATTTTATTTTTATAATAAATATTGAAATTACAGACATATCACTTATTCTCAGTGAAATATACATCAATAGAGCTTTCCATGTTTAAAACACCCAAAACAAAAACAAAAAAAATTGTATTTTTACACTCTTCAAAGAAAATGATTGAATTGCTATTTTGTTAATATGAAAAGTGGTCTAATAAACTTTTTTTTATTTATTTAGTTTTTAGAAAGTCTTTACAAAGTATTGATAAGTAGAAAAATGATTGTGAGATCGAAGAAATTGGAAACTTTATTATTCATGTTGGTGAATGCGTTATTGATGTACTCTCTAAGAATCCGTCAAGAGCTGAACAATAAAAAAGATGCATTATGGTAAGTACACATTATGTGTTAAAATTTCAGCCTTAGCTATTTTAAAAATCAACTTCAATAAATAACTAAAGTTCTTACTATGCAATTATGCAATTTTATGTGCATTTGAACAATTTATTTAAATGTCGTGTTTAACTATTTATGAAGGTTAGTGAATTATTCCTGCGTTTATCGTATAAATAAATAATAAATTTTTCAGTATTTTAAATCTGGAAGCTATATTGCTTGTTATGGCACTAACTATGATTCTTTGATCCCCAAACAGTCTAAAATTTTTACCCAATGTTGTTTATTGTTATTTCATCAACTGGTAATGACAATATTTATGTTTTATTAAAAAAGAAAAAATTATTTCTAGAAAGCAATTTTCAATTATTAGAAAGCAATTTTGGTAGTTGTGATCATTAACGATCCCAAAGGTTCTCTTGTTCTGATAAGATAGTAAACTTATTTCGATTAAGCTTTGGGAAATACAGAATTTAATTATGTTTAAGAAACTAATGAAAATTGTTGCAAAAAAAAATTTCTGGGACTAGAAGATGGAAGTATAGCAATAGATTATGTAAATCCTATATTAACCAAAATGAAATGTTGTATTATTAATGCTTATATTCATTTTTTCCATGTTACTATCATAAAAATTATCAAAATTTTATTCACCATTTTTAGTTTGTTTTTTTTTCTCATAAAAACACGTAGCCTCTCAAATAACTTGCTACTGTACTGAATTTTTAATCTGATACAATATTTTGAGTAGATTACATATAAAAAGTGGTAAATTAAAAATAATTAAAGTAAAGGCACTTGTACATAAAATAATTAAATCAACATTGTGAGTATATTTATAAATAAAATTACAGGTTTTTTGCACCCGCATCTCACAGGAATGAAGATTTTTCAGAAAATATCACTCAAAATGATAAAAAAAAATGTCCTCACAAATATTCCTGCTTGGAAAATATCTTCAGGGTAAAAATTAAATTTAATATTTTAAGTTAAACTGTATACTTTCATTAATTATTTTCTCAAATGGTTTTAGAATACTCTCAAATACAGTTCGATAGGATTAGTTATGGCCGCAATAAGATTCATAGTTTATAGAATAATGTCAGCTTCGAAAATCAAGGAATCATTTTTTAATTGGAAAAGCTTACAACTCACATTCTTCATGAGTTCATATGTGTTTATTTTTGAGGTAAATGTATTTATCTATGAGCTGCTTTAATGAATTTTATTCTTATGTTTTTTTTAACTTCCTTTTAAATTTGTACTAAATATAATTATTATCCAATCAACTAATAATTAATCAAGTTTATTATGTTTCATTTTTATTTTCACAATATTCACAAACATTTTTCAGGCTCTGAATTGTTCCCTGTGCAAGTTAACAAGTAGCAGTGATTCTATTCATACACTTTGGAGTGGCTTACTGGCGGGCATTTCATATTGGCTCAGTCCGAATCTTCAAATCATGTTCACTGCTGCCACGATATTATTAAAGGTAGTATTTTATAAAACCGACTATTAAAATTATAGTAGGCAATATTATAGATAAACTATATTATATTGTAGAGAGGAAAATAGCTGACTGGATGATTATAATGAAGGATAGAATTGGTCAGGGGGTGCAGTCAATGATGGAGGAAGGGGTGTAAAATCTTGTAATTTTATTAATAATCTATAGGTTTATGTATGACAGAGCTATGGTTTATAATCAGGCCTATGAAAACAAAACAAAAGAAGAATAAAAGATATGATTATAGTAATAGATATATTGAAATTAATAATTACAAGTAAAGTAAAATTTGTATGACCGTTTGAAAGAATTGTTAAGATAGTTGTTAATGGATGTTATAGATTATCTTCTTCCCAAAATTTTTATATGCTTAAATATTAACTATATTTTTCTCTTAATTATTCTTGACTATTTTTTTCTTTCTTTTAATTTTTTATTAGGAGTTAATTCAAAATTTATTTTCATTTAATTAATTATCAAAATTCTTATTGCATTTTACTCTAAGACCCCTACTGTCTATATTTCATGTTTTGTATTATTATTCTAAAGGGACTTGTCTCAGAATAAATAAATAATTTATTATTATTTATTGAAATTATAATAATATGTTTATTTGATAACAATTAATAACAAATAAAATAAAATAAATTATAATAATATATAATGAGGAAGGTCAACAAGATCCTAATTAAAGTAATGCTGAATGAACATTCTTCCCTTTGTATACACCACAAATTGTGTGAACACGGGTAAGGGCGGATCCATGATTTTTTTCTGGGGGGCACAATGGGCAGAGGGGAAAAAAAATCAACAATAACTTAGAAATAAACTAGTAGTATTTATAGAGAGGTTTCAAAGGTTTATTAAAATATCTAAACAATAGTTTCACTCATGTTATTTCTGTTATTTTGTTCATATATTTTCACAACTATCATCAAATGATTTGCCTATAAGTATGTACTGTAAAGGATTCTCCACAGTACACAAAAAACCGTGCCTCCTGCCTGGATCCGCCTATGAACACGGGGATATAGGATCAGTGAAAAGAGAGGATGTGTCTGACCGAGATGCGAGCCAGGTTAGCTCAGTTGGGAGAGCACCACGCTAGAGACATGGGCGACCCAGGTTCGAATCCCGGTCCTGGACATATCTTTTGTTTTCAAATAAAAATATTTAAAAATTATAACAATTAATAACAATTAAAATAAAATAAATTATCATAATATTTTTAATTGTATACATTATAAAAAATTTATATTTATTGCATTCAATGAATTTAATATGGCGCACTTCAGATTTCTGACTTAAGTAGATAATTTTTAGAAAAAAAATTATTAAAATAAAGAAAAAATTAATAATTTTTTTTCAGGGAAAAGTAAAAATGTTTACTTAAGCTTCTAGCAATTCTCAAGATTATAATATACCCTATTATTTAAAAAGATTTTGATCAACTGAGAAAATATGTTTTGAAGTTCTATTTTAAGTGAAAAAAAATATTTTGTTGTAATCATTTAACCATGCAGCATAAATAAAATTGTGGTAATGATGGATTAAATTGGTCAGGGGGTTCAGTCAAAGATAACAAAAAATAAGAATAACTTATTTTTTAATATTGCCAACGTTTCGTGCTAAGGTGTATGCTATCTTCAGGGCTAAGAAAGCAACAGAAAAAAACTATGTAAATCGTTGTAGTAACAAGCAAGAATTACATAATTTATAATAATGTGAAGAAATACAGAATGTAAGATAAAATTATAATAGAATTATGTGTGGATAACAAAATCGATGATGTTAATATAAATTCATATTTATATAACTTTTGAATACGAAAAGGAAAAAAAAGTAAATATCTTATATCATTACCTATAATTTAACTATTCTTTCCATCCTTCTGTCTTATTATGTCTCACTTGTTTTTACCTTACCTCTTATTATGCCATACCTATTTTCCACAATTTACATTACTTTGCACTCTTTTGCACTAGTTATTTTATAATTTATTTTGCTCTCTGTATTTCTTCACATTACTATAACTTCTGTATATGAATTCTGTAATTCTTCCTTAGTACTGCAACAATTTATATAGTCTTTTTCTGTTCCTTTCTTAGCCCTGAAATTGGCCTACATCGTAGACCGAAACGTTGACACTATTAAAAAATAAGTTTCACTTATTTTGTGTTATCTTTGACTGCACCCCTGACCAATTCAATCCATCATTCTATTATATTAAAGATTGAATCGAATATTATAGATATTAAAATATTAAATATAGATTCAATATTGTAATTAAATTGAGCTGAAAACAAAATAAAGTACATCTCTATTAATAATAGTCATGTTTTGTCGGTTTGTGTTTTAGATTCATGGAGAGAAGTTGAAGAAAAAATACAAACTGCCTAATCTTTCCTATTCTGAATTGAGCTTTATTCTCAGTAATATGTTTCTTCTACAGAGAGTAGTTTATGATATCAAATGCGTTCCAACCTTTTTTTACAACCTTATGGTATTCGCAACATCAAAAAAGTAAGAATTTTTCTTACGAAATTTATTATTTCATGTGTAATATTATATAATTCTAATTCTGTATATATTGTGTAAATTCTAAATATATTATTATCCAAATTGTAACTGATGTGTTATAGCTAAAGGTGTGTTTAATCCATTTTTAGATAAATCAAATGAGTTTAATTTGGGAGTAAGCGTTAGTTATGAATTCCTTCAGGCTCACCAAAAATAATCAACCTTATTTTTATAACTCTGAGGTATTATTTTGCCTTGCAAAATTTTCAAATTTCAAACCTCCTCTTAAACATAATAACCACAACTTAAATGCATTAATAAATAATTTTATTTACTCCCGTACTTGTGAATATGATGACCCTGGAATGGAAGTTGAAACGTTGGTTTATAAAAAATATATGTCTACTATTTAACATTTTACTACTGACCTCCTCCAAGATCTTGGAGAAAAGGCTAAGGGAAAAAGTGGATCCACAACTCCAGGAGGAAAAATATGGTTTTAGAGAAAACAGGAGCACACAAGATTTGATCTTCGCAATGAGACAGATCACTGAAAAAGTAATTGAAAAATGTAAGGAGCTAACTGTGAGCTTTGTAGACCTCACAAAAGCATTTGTAGCAAGGATTTAGATACTTGAATAAAGTTACCTACTCCTTTAATGGCCTTCGCTGATGATATGGTAGTCCTTTCCAACAACGATAGAGACCTAATACACAATATCAGGGTTCTTAATGATGAACTAGAGAAGATCAAAATGGAAATAAACCCTTTGTGACAAAACAAAGATTATGAGAATTGGCAGGATGCCACGACGAAAAATGAGAGTGATAAGAATCAAGGACAAGCCCGTCAAACAGGTGAGAAGGTTTAGATATCTGGGAGCACACCTTGATGAAAATGGAGTCAAGGACAATAAAATTCGGGAGAGGTTTAACTCAGCTGGTAAGTTGTTCCATGCACTAAATAAAAGGTTCCTGAACAAAAGAGAAATATCCAAGGAAACAAAGTTGAGGGTATATAAACCTACTTTTCTCCCCATATTGACATATTCTTCGGAATCTGGGTATTAACCACCAAACATAAAAGTAGGATCCAGGCTTCAGGAATCAGGTTCCTTAGGAAGATAGAGAGGAAAACAAGACGAGACCGAATCCGCAACTCGATCATTAGAACAAGCCTGCAGAGAAAGTCATTGAAGAAAAACAGTCTAAGATGGTTTGGACATGTTTTAAGAATGGAAAACAACAGGCTGGACAAGATGATATACGAGGCTAAGGTTGAAGAAAGAAGGTCTAGAGGAAGACCCCGACATACCTGGAAAGATGGTGTTAAGAAAAGCCTACAATAGAACAGAAGAGAAAAGGTAGAGTATCGTACGGTGTGGTCCGGGCTGTACAGAGGAAAATCTCACACAGCATGAGCGGTAGAGAGGATGGACTATAATGACTATTGTCTTCCATTCAGACCATTCTCACCCTAATGATGTTTAAATGGTCAACCAAATAATTATTTAAGGTCAGTAAATAATTGTTTTGAAGATATATAAATTTAGTTTTGTACCCAGTCAGGGGTATTTATTTTATTTTGCATCCAGTAATTCAATCATGATTCAACTCTAAAGAATACAAATATGACTTTTCATAAACATTTTTTTGCTCTTTTCATTTAGTTATCTTATATTATTGTCATCATTAATATAATTGAAAATCTCAATGTCAAAATATAGTAACTTTTTGATTCAAAAACATCAAAGAAAATTTACAAAGAACAAATCGTTATTATTATATTCAATTGAACGAGTGGGGTAGCTCAGTGCTAAGTTGCCAGGTTCAAATCCGGCTGTGACAGATAATTCATTTAATCTGTTAACAGCCGAGGATGGATCCTGTGGGATCTGGGGCACTCCTGGGGCTTAACCAGCCTCTATAAAGTGGGTACCCTTCAAGAGGGAAAACCTGGCGGTTGAGCGAGATCACTGATAAATCACCTCCCTGCAAAACTTAGAAACAGTACAGTCTCTCCCATGCACTGAACCCAGGACCCTCCGTAGCTTGTAGTGGTACAGGCTTTTTTTTATTCAATTGATGAATTCTTTGTCGCCTTTTAAATAAACTGATTTTTGCAATGTATTGAGAGCTATGCCATATTTAAATTATTTTATGACAATTTTACTGTATGATATTCTTTATAATCTTCTTTTTTTTTATTTAGAGCAAGTATTGTAATTGATGCAATACACAGACTTTACCTAATCTGAAGACTGAAGGTTAATGGTGAAATAAAAAGATAAATACATCAAGGAGATACCTTTGTTAACTTTAGACACAGCTTATTTCCATAAAATGACTTAGTAAGATACACTATATCATTGAATTATGTTATGCATAAAAACATGTACGAAAACAATACAACTCATTTTATTGGACGATATTTTTATGTATATATGTTGTAATTTTTTTTTTGTTTAATTCACATTGTAAATACAAGATAGAAAAAATGTGATAATCCAATTCATTAGTATTAGTTCTATGGCATACAAATAATTTTAAATTCCAGATTGTGATAGTAGATAATAAATAAATTTATGTAATATTTCACCATAAAAAATGTAATACCTGTAATAATATTCATTATTACATAATACATACATTTTGTAATATGTGATATAATATTACTTTATTTTTAGTATAAAAAAATTAAGGTGAATTAATAAACATATTATTTTGCCTACCATTTTCATATTAATTATTTTTATCATAAACTGCATTAATATTGAAAACTAAAAGTTTTGTGCATAAATAGTGGCCATGGAAACCTGAAAGAGTATTGCATTAATATTAACAGGAATGTTTTTAATTTTACTGCAGGAAAACTTAACTAAGGAATTTTTGCAACAAAATTTCAAATAAATAAATAACAGTAATATTATTTTTTATTTTATTGTGATTATTTAAATATTTTTATTTTGAAGAAAATCCCGGCCAGGACAAATCTTTCTCTTCAAAATAAAAATTAAAAAATGAGTTTTTTTTAAAAATAATTTATGGTCAACTGTTTCGATTTTTAAATATCTTTTCTCTTTAAAATAAAAATATTTAAAAAATAATAGGTTTTACATCATATTTTTTTTATTGTACCGGATAGTTCTTGGAAACAATCGATACCTTGTATAATGCCCTCTGTTAGCCAGATATATATATTAGAGAAGAATTGGTTGACTGTAACTTCTAATGTAAGGAAGAAATAGTTGGGGGTGCAGTCAATAAAAACACCTTAATAAGTTTATACTTATTTATTGTTTGCCGACGTTTCGGCCTAAAATGTTGGCCATTTGCCCTGAATATACCAAGCGGCGGCGAGGACGATCAACTGCCAATTGAAATACGTAAGTAGATTTAGGATTTGACAGTTCTAATGTATTTCAATTGGCAGTTGATCGTCCTCGCCGCTGCTTGGTATATTTGCCCTGAAGATGGCCTACATTGTAGGCCGAAACGTCGGCACACAATAAATAAGTATAAACTTATTAAGGTGTTTTTATTGACTGCACCCCCAACTATTTCTTCCTTACATAAATATATATATATATATATATATATATATATATATATATGTAGGCATAAATTGCATATAGCTATGCAACTAAAATCAAAAAATGTTTGATTGTTTTATGAAAAATTGCCATTTTTTAAAAAAACAAATTGAAGTGCTCACTTTAAGAAATGAATACAAATGACTGTAACAAAAAAAAACATTATAAGGTATCTTCACCTGTGAAGGCAGGAAGACATGTTTAGTGTACTAATGTTTTGTGGAATGTATAACAGGTTTTTATTTGATTCTATGAACTGGATGACATGTGAGCTACACAGAAATAGTGTTTCCCTCGTAATTTAATTTAAACCATTGAGACTTTCCAAGAACTACAGCAGGAAAAGATGAATTTTTAGCTTCAGTGGTAAAAATATGAAATAGCAATCACTTGTTAGGTGGATTTAGAATGCTAACGTGTAGAATTCTAATAAATGAGATATCATATGATTATAGCATGTATGAGAGGAAAATAGTTGACTGGATGATCAAATGTAGAAAGGAGATAGTTGGGGGGTGCAGTAAAAAAAGAACACTGAATAAGTCTAGTACTTATTCAGTGTTTTTTTTTTACTGCACCCCCCAACTATCTCCTTTCTACATATGATTATAGGTCTATAATGTATATACAGTTTAGTAACATCTTAGTGATTAATAAATATTTTATTTCCTTTGAAATTTATGTAGTCAAGAGACTATTGTACTAATATACTGATGCATGGAAAATATTCAAAGAAAAGTAAAAATAAAACAAGACTTTTTAATGAAAAAAAAATGAACTTAATAAATACATTTTATACAGTTTAATTTACATACAAATTAAAATAAGATTAAAATCTATTGACATATATACACAATATACAGTAATATTTTGGTTTCTTTAATTTCTTCTTCGTCGAACTCTTGATATTCTCCAAGCGTTTGGCTCTTCATACTTATTATACAGTGGCTCAAGTCTTTGATTCTTCTTGAATTTACTGAGTTTGGTCGGATCAGAAAATTTGAAGAAAGCCGGTGCAAATTCGACTAGCCATTTCGGATCGATTGTCGTTACTTCTCTCATGTATTCTTTCGTTGTTTGAACAAGCTCGTGATAAATAACCCTAAACACCAACAATATATCAGATATATACTTATATATCTAGTTAAATTATATAAAACTAAAGGTAGTATTTATTATTCTCTTACCATTCAGGTTGTCTGTTAAAAAGAGCGCTGCTCGGGTGAATATAAACAACTTGACTGTCAACTAATGTCCTGTAACCTTCTTGAGGATCTTTTTTTGCAGCATTTCTGAAGAAACCAGAGCAGACGGCTTTCTGAACACGAACTGTATTTTTACCAGCTGATACGACATCTAATTTGTGCCTGTAACAGTAAATATTCATTTAATATATGATAGAAATAAAAACAGTATCTATAAACAAAATACTAAAAATCGAGTATCTTTTGGACAAGGCAAAAGCCTTGAGGTTATGCTAAAGGAGAAGAATCTTCTCTCATTATATAATTTCAGAGAGCTTATATATAACTTATTTTTTTTAATTTTTCAAAACAATATTTATTTTTTTGCATTATTTTAATAAAAACAAAATCTAAATTTATTGTTATTTCAAAAACAAGAGCTTGCTAATATTCCCTAATGTTCCCTCACATTGGTTATGATTGATAGATACACAGTGTAGATTGTATTTGAGAACATATAGCGAATCATGAACAGCTTTTTAAGACTTGTATTCTGTTTCTCAAGGATGTTTCTTTTTCAACTACAGTAAAACCTCGAATTAACGGACAGCCCTGGTGCAAATATTTTTGTCCGTTATTTAGAGGTGTCCTTTAAAGGGAGGTTTTATTTTTTTATAAATATGTATTTGTACAAATTAATTCTCTCTTATTCAATTTCCCATGTGTTTAAAAGGTAAGTAGAATAAAAAAAACATCGCACGGTTTTTGAGTGTTCCCGAAACTTGTGTCCTACCGATATTGAGTGTTTCCGCTAGCGCACGTACCCTTAACTTTTGTTCTAAAGTGAGTCTCTTACGTGAGGGAGACATTTTCAGCCGCCTGCCACGAGGGTTAGAACAGAACTAAATTTTAATAAAGCAAGTCCGAGAATAAAAAAAAAGTATTTATATGGAAAACCTTTACTCAAAAGTAAACACAACTGTCCCTGTTTCCTTAGACCGGAAACAACCAATTGTTTGTGAGAAACGGGAAAGGGATAAAGTCATACTGTCCGTCTTTTAGAGGTTTTTTTAATCGATTTCTAACCAACACAGCCTGTCCGTGACCGTTAATGAGAGGTTTCGTTAAATAGAGGTTAAAATGTCTTAAAAATTGTATTAAAATGTTGGTGCAAAAAAAATCGTCCGGTAATGGGGAGTGACCGCTATATAGGGGAGTCCGTTAGTAGAGGTTTTACTGTATAATAACAAGATAGAAGTGGATCTTCCACTTCATCAGTAAGCAATATTTCCTTGGACCCTTTTATTGATATACTAAGGTGTATAATAACAAACAAATAGGTGTATAACCGCCTTGCCGTGGACAGAGGCGATTGAAGGAAGAAATTAGCATAGGCCATGATAATAACAAACCATAAGCTCCCCTCCCTTTCTAATATCCAAGGGATGTCACAATTTAAAATTCCAGCCGACACTCATATGATCAATGTTAGTTAAAAAATGGAGAGAACAATTTTGGTTTTAAGTTTTAATATTAAAACTTAATTTTCATATTATTTTAGTTCTTTCAGAAATTAAAATTGACTTACCTATCCATTATTCCTAACAGCTGTTTCCTAACATCCTGGGCCCTCTTGAGGGTCCTTATCTGAACGAAATTTTCGTAACACCAAGCGTTGCTGAATTTATTATTTTTCCATGAATTGTAAACAGCCAAGAGAGTGAGATGATCTCCCTCGGCCTGGTTGAACTTTGCTTTCTTTTGGTCAGCAAGTGCTTGTTTATCTTTAGGTCTGTAAAGGCACATCATTCATCATAAAGACCAAATTTTCCACTTTTATTGATTAATATGATTAATAAATAAAAAAAAAAGAAGAAAAATATTCATACCTATAAAATACGTTTTGAACAGACAGCATCGACACAACAGTGAGTATCTCATCCGAGCACTGGAGATGAACCGACATAATCAACATTTTTGATAAATTAGGCTCTAATGGAAATTCTGCCATCTATAAAAATATAATATACAAATTCATTTATTAATAGAGAAATAAAAATTATACATTTAGAAAATAAGAATGTTCTATTTTCAATTATTTTAAAAATGGGATATTAAAAAAAATGTATGATATAATGTATGATTTTATTAATAAACATGTCAGTCATTTCTTTTAGTAGTTTTTGGTAGCAGTGAGAAGAAATGGTACACTTTTTTTTTTTAAAAATGAGATCAGATGATGCTTGCTGACATACAGTATTACCAATCTTGGAAAACAAATTCTCATTAGTTGAGCAAAAGTACTGTAATTTCCTTGAAGTGGATTTTTATGTATCAATAATTAATTTCTTCTATACATGTATTTCGAGCGATAATATTAATATTAAATATGACTTTCATCAACATTGTTGTGTAAAAACTAAAATATTTGTATAAGTTACTTAAAGAGATGAAAGACTTAAGGTATTTGAAAATAAGATGGTGCGTAGAATACTTGGACCAAAAAAGGATGAGATCACTGGAAAAATTTAGGAAATAACACTACATAGAATTGTGGAGCATTCAAAAGGTTAATATTATTGAAGAGAGTGCATCGCATAGATTAAGATGGGTTTGTAAAGTTGTTGGGCTTAGTAATGCACAAATTCCTGAACAGTTAATAAGTGCTGTGCTGACTGGTAATCGTCTGAGGATTGAATTAAGAGTGATCTGGCGGATTAAGGTTGGGGTAGTGACCCTTGGATGGAAGTTTATTGGTGGTAGCAGCATTGAGCCTTCGGGTTTATTATTATTACTTGAAGATATAAAACAATGGACACATACCCTTCTTCCAAGTCTTGTAAGAAGTCCTTCATCATCAAGAGCGCTGAGACTGTGAAGTTGTTCAAGAGCCATTATTAAACTTTCGACTGGTGGAGCATCCATAAAATCAAAATGAAGGAGGTCATTGATCCCCATTGTCTTCAGTTGTAGCACCTTTAATAGGCAATCAATTAGTTATTTATTTAAAAAATAAAAGTAATAAAGATAATGCACATCAGTCATAAGTCAATATAATAAACGGGCTAATAATAATTTAAAAAAATAAGCTAATAAAAAAACATAAGCATACCATGATTATTTTTAAATTTTCATTATTTCAGCTTATATAAAATAAATATTGAGATATAATAGAAATAACTTACAGTTGTAGCCAAATTAGTCCTCTGTATCTCGGGTACTGGAGTAGGTAACATCTCGTCCCTGTAAGCACGTTCAGTGTACAAACGGTAACATTTCCCCGGTCCTGTTCTACCGGCTCTACCCGCTCTTTGTTTCGCCTGAGCCTAAAAATTCAGTAGAAAAAAAAATTCAGTAAATAATCGTTTAAAATTCTATTTTATTTTAAATATTACATAGGCCAACCATTTTCAATTTTTTTTAGGAACCATAAATTACAAAAAATGTCTCTCAAAACTTAAAAGCATGTATTCCTGAGCGTTTTATAAATTAGTACTCGGGTATGTAAGAAGCATTTAATTCGGAAGTGTTCTGCATACTTATTTTCTCTACTTTATTTTATTTATTTATATTCTATTTATTATTTTTATCTAATATTTATTTCTTGTTAGGGGTAATGCTAAAGTTCACATCTTATTTTTATCTGGGTTGTAAAATCATTCAAAAATCTTCAATCAATCAATCAAAACTTAATAAAACAAACCTGTGAAATAGGTGTAACAACAAGAGAGTCCATTCCAGTCTTTGAATTGTACACTTTCTGCTTAACGAATCCTGGATCGACGACATAGAAGATTCCATGAATTGTGAGAGATGTTTCAGCGATATTTGTTGCAATTACGACCTAAAAAGATAGGCAAATATTTGAGATTAATTCTTTAACTAAAATATTTAATATATTTTTATTTAATAATATTTAAAATATTTAATGATTATTTCAAAAGAAGATTAATTTTTTTGAAGATGCTACATATTATCTAAGTATATGCGATGAACATGCTCTATTTACTGTGCGTATGATACTTTTTGAACTAAACTTGTGAGCCAAGCTCATTTAAAGAAGAATTGAATTCAATTAAATTTTGACTCTCTCATATCTAGAGTACATGAAACTCACTATGACTATATTTTATAAAAATGCGTTATTCCACAAAAAAAGAATCAGTTGAAACTGAATCCAAAGAAAGAAACGACAGGGGTGAGGAATGATTCGCAGGTGAGAGATTAACAAATGTTATTTCTAAAATAATCATACTAAAATTAATTTATGAGACAGAATATGGTCTGGATGGAGGTCAGAAAAAATTCTCTATGGTAAGAACTGTTTATTTTTAAAGCAGAAACTGTTCATTTTTAGAAGACCTGCAATGTGGAAATGTCAGTTTTAAAAATAAACAGCTCTCCTTACTAAGAGAATTTTTTGTGACCTTCAGAACCTGATCGTATCTTCCTCACACATATATATATATTTATTTATTTGTTCATTTAACCTGCTATGGCTAATCAGACTATGGTACAGTGGGAGTCCTAAATTTTGCCCAACCAGGTTTAATTAGGATAGGGATTTTTAACTGACATCGCACAGGCCCAGAACTCCCGTTTAACGTCCCTTCCGAAGGACGACGTAACTAAGGATTTTTTACTTCCCTTAAAAAGGCCTAGGGCCACTTGCCGGGCTACAGACCCGTGATCTTGGGCTAGACCACAGGTTGCCCCCTCACATGTATATATATTATATATACTATATAATATATATATATATATATATATATATATATATATATATATATATATATATAAGGTCAACTAACATTATTCAACATAAAATTAATTTATGTTTGCAGAAATTTTCACTCCATAGTTTTACATTAGCACCTCTGCAGTTTCGCATCCAGTAAATTTGATTTCAGTGTTTGTATTTTTTCCTCCTTGTTTTGCAGGAATATGATGCTTTTGAAATGATTAATATTTTCTCAGCAGTCTTTTTATTCTTCTTTAAAGTATGCCAGGAAATGCAAGGTGTTTTACAGGGCTAAGAATATATATTGTATTACCCAATGTTTCGTATTAAACTATTCCAACAATTTGTGTTAACTAGTTCATGAAAATGGGGAATTATTGGATTCTTTTATGCATATTTTTAGATAGAGTAGAGCTGTGTCTGAAATGCAAAAACTTGTTTTATTTTTTATTAAGACCAACTATGAAACTGACATTTCATCGTCAGTTAACAATTGACGCTAAAATTGTTTAACAGTAAATAATAAATAATAAAAAATGTCAAGACAGACAAAAATTCGGCATTACAGCACAGTCATAAAACCGACAGTCCTTTACGCAAGTGAAACATTGTAACTTAACAGAAAACAAGAATTAGAAGAAATCAAAAAGCAAGAGCGGAAGATCATCAGGAAAATCCTATGAGCAAGATATACCCAAGATGGTTGTATGTTGCAATAAATAAAAAAAACCTGTAACCGCTACGATCCGTGAACGAGTCTGGGGCTCAGTACATGGTAGAGACTACTGTTTCATGGACAACGGTTCTGCAATAAATCAAAGCAACAGAAAAAGTTTCAAACATTGAAATTGACATTAGGAAAAGACGAATGAAATTCTTTGGACACCTCACGAGATTACCTGAAAATCGACTGTCAAAAAGAATATTAAATTATGTTAGCTCACTTAAGAATTCAACATCTTGGCTGGATTAACTTCGAAAGGACCTCAAAAATGCACATATGTGCAACAGACATTTTGGTAAGAGACACCTTCAGACACAAAGTCAACAAGTGGAAAGTTACATCAGAGCAACCAAAGCAAAAGCAGTGCAGACCAAAGTGGTCGGAAGAACGTAGGCAAGCCTCCTCAGAGAGAATGAAAGCCTATTGGAAGAACAAGTAGAACCCAAAGAAAGCTTGATTGAGTTGTTTGCTTAACGTGGGAGAATACACTAATAATAAAAAAATAAAAATAAATTGACGAACCTTTCTCGAACCAGGTGGAGCTGCTTCGAATATACGAGTTTGCATTTCACTGGGTAGAGCAGAATAAACGGGTAGAATAATAAGCTCTGGGACATCGGGACCTAGCGATTTCATTCTCTCGTACAATATTTCACAAGCTGTATCAATTTCTTCTTGACCTATGTATCAGAAAACATAGCGTAATATAATATAAAAGTTTAATTAAGATGATATCAAAAGAACAATTAGCATTTAAGTAACATAAATACGTAAAACTGATTTAGATTCTCGAATAACTGACCTGTAAGAAATAACAAAATATCTCCAGGAGGTTCTCTTAGATGTATTTGCATAACGGTAATGAGTGATGCATCTAAGTAATCTGTCTCTGGTTCTTTCGTATACAATACTTCGACAGGGAACGTACGTCCAGGAATGGTAAATATAGGCGCTTCGAAGAAATACTGTGAGAACTTAACAGCGTCCAAGGTAGCTGATGTTACTATTAACTTCAATTCAGATCTTTTTTGAACAGCTTGCTTCAATAAACCTAAAATATGAATTAAATGTGGTTATAATTTTAACTTGAAAACCTTATCATTATGTATAAAAACAGCATAATTGCTAAGCCTCTTAAATGTTACAAAGGTAATATGATCGAACATGGCAGCTCTATTTTGGGCATTGGTCCAAAACCAGGTAATACTGAGTGATCTTTGGATGTTTTTAAAAGTGAAGAATTCCAAAGAGGAGTATAAATAAGAAAAAAAGGAAATAAAAATTAATAATAGTAAATTTTCAAGTTATTTATAAAAATTTCAATCATAAGAAAATTTATTTTAAGGATAATTCAAGAAGACAACACGCTATCTTAATAAACTAGAGGTTTAATGGAACATAGAGATAACACCACATAGAGATTTAAAAAGTTGGACTGGCCAGGAGTTAACATCAGAAGATCTCCCAATAATTTTTATTTAACTTCATCAATAATAATGACTTTATTACATATGTTTAGAAGTGCAATGTTCTCAGTCTTCTTGATAAATAATTTATTTCCTTAAAGTGACTAAAATTAGAAATTTTCGTTTAATATAATTGTCAAAAACTGAATTATATTTCATATTTTAACAGTCAGGTAACCTAGCCCTGAGAATAGATTCAACATATATGTATTTATTTTTTAATATATTCTTATATTTTTTTTTTTTATTTCTGACCCTTAACTTAATTATTTCGAGAATTCAACGTCTAATTAAAGATGTAAGAATTTCCCAGCAGGATTGTACATGAATTTTATTTCTAATATTAATTCCACATTAAACAAACAGACATCTATACACATTATAAAACAAAGTCCTCGGCCGCGTTTGTTCGTAGTAAACTCAATAACTACTGCATTGATTTTCATGCGGTTTTCACCAATAGATAGAGTGATTCACCAGGAAGGTTTAGGTTTATAATTTGTAGAGGTTTTGTGTAAATGGGTTGGAATATTGATGGGCTTCACAAAAGACGCTGCCTAATCTCGTGCAAGATAATAAATTTGTATATAAAGAAATACTTGTTTTTGTTTTTATTTTTATAATTTCCATTATACATTAGCTGAGATGGGAAGAAATAAAATCAAGCCTCCCAAAGAAGCCTAACCAATGATATTCATGTGGTCTTTAGTGGCTGATACGTGATAGAAAAAAAAAATAAATTGCACAGAAAAAGCTCGGGTGGGTCGCTAGTATAATAAAAAAAAACTCTTACCAAAGAGAACATCGGTATGTATTGTCCTTTCGTGTGCTTCATCCAACATTATAACTGAATAACTTTTAAGATCTAAATCCACTAGGCATTCTCGAAGTAACATACCGTCTGTCATGTACCTGTATAAAGAATAAATATTATCTTGAGTATTTAATTAAAAACTTGTAATAATAATATTAACAATTCTATGGAAGTTTATTTTAACAATATATAGGACTTAATAATGGGTAATAACTCTTCTGACATAGCGATGAGTAAGGCTAACATTAATCCTTTACTGGATCAAAAACATATGTTTTTTTTTATTAAAATTAAACGGTAAATACATAGACGACTGTCTCAGTCACAATGAAAGCTTACAAGGGATGAGAAAGAGAGTACTGTAACTAACTATTAGACATTGTTATCATTTATCATTTTATTTTAGTCTAAATTAAAAGATAAGTAGTAATAAAAGCTATGACAAGAGACAAATATTTTATGTTATCTGTTCTGCAGGTTGTTGCTTCGGGTTGAGTTACAACAACTTTTAACTGTTTATTCGTTTCGTTTTTATTATTTTCCAAAAATATAAGTTATCATGAGACTTAGTTTGGAAAAAAGAATGTAATTATGGGTGACGAGTAAATTTCGGTAATAACTTCATCAAGAAATAAAAGTTTCAACTAACATTTCCCAGTATAGATAATATATGTTTGTTGAAACATTCATTTCTAGAGGAAATGATTACTGATTTACACAAATTTCCCATAATTACATTCCACTTTCCACACTAAAGGTTATGGTATATTATGATAAAGTATTTTTGGAAAATGTTGGAATAGAATAGAATAGAAAAATAATTTTATTCTGGGTCAGGCCCCTTTAGAGTAACAGTGATGAACAAAACTAAATAAATATTTATCTGGCCAAAGGCCTACATTAGAATAAAACAATATTTACTTAACATCTTAAAAGTAAATAACTAAACAGGTATGTTTTGGTAGAGAATCAGAAAATGTAATACAAAATTAAAATAAAAAATACAAACAAATTTACAATAAAAAAGAATAGGCTTATGGAAAAATAAGAGATAAATGATAGCGTCTAATAATAAAAAAAATGATATCATTATGAATGAGGAATATTAACAGTAGTTCATCAATCGATCAAGTTGAATATATCTATAAATTATTTATTGATTATAAAGCATCTGATTGGGAATTTAGAAGATGTAGGAAAAGTTTGGATTTAAATGAGGTTAAAGAAGACGCATGACGGATATCGAGTGGGAGTGAGTTCCAAAGAGAGATAGAACGGGCGAGAAAAGAACGCTCAAAAGTTTTGGTTCTATCTAAAGATCAGAAGGGCGAGATCTTGTGCCCTGGGATTGGATAGAGGATTTGAGTTGTAGGAGACTATAGATGTAAGATGGGTGTTGTGAGTTGATAGTTTGATATAAGTAAGAACCAAGGAAATAGAGTAAATAGAGAAGCGACAACCTGCGGAATAATTACCATATTTTTTATTACCTAAAATATTTATACAGAATTATTATAAAATAAGTATCATATATGAATAACTTACTTAATGACTGTTTCTGGGCTGGTGCAATCTTCAAAACGAATCGTGTAGCCAACTTCTTGGCCTAAGCGACATCCGAATTCCTCAGCCACTCTTTTTGCCACAGACATCGCTGCAACCCTCCTAGGTTGCGTGCAACCGATTTTTCCCCTGGACGTGAAACCAGCTTCTGCTAAATACTGAGTCATTTGAGTTGTCTTTCCTGATCCTGTTTCACCGATAACAATCAAAATTTGATTTTCGGTAACCGCCTAAAAAAAAAAAAAATCATTTATCATTAGGAAATATTCATTAAACAGTTTTCATTGTATACTCTTCATGAGGCCCTTACTTGGTATTAACCAATACCATAGCTTCCATGATATGCCTAATGATAATGAAACCAGGATGATGAACTTTGCAACATCTCATAATATGGTACTGGGGAGTTCTGTATTTGACAGGAAAAACAAAGCTACAGACAATAATTTGATATGCTAAGGGCAGGCAGAACCGAGGAGAAATCGTGAACAGTGATAACTATCTGGTATAGTACACATACAAGCCAAAATAAGCAACATACAGAAGACCAGAGGGACCCCACTCACATATTACAGAATAAATATTCGAAGCATAAATTACAGTTTGCCCATGGTTTATTCAATGAAGTTCATAGGATTCCCCAGGCTATCTATGATTACAGTGTTAAGACTAGAGTTTAAACAATCGCATAGAAAAAAAAAGTGGGAGAATGAATGGAGAAAATGAATGACTCCAGAGAATTGATAAGCCTTGTGGAATTGCTGATGAGGGAGTTAAAATGATTTGTCAGAAGTATTCAAGTCAATTAGGGGCCTGTGACAAAGGGATGGGTTCTTGTGCTTGTTCAATTTTTCCGTCGAAAAGGTGATAAAAGATGTAGGATTACAGGTTACTGGTACAATTCTAACAAAATCTATCCAACTATTAGCCTATGCAGATGACAAAAATATAGTCGGAAAATTCCAGAGGGATTTGAAACAAGCTTTTCTAGCTTTAGGAAATTCTAGACGGTGTATAGGTGAACCACTTAAAGATTAAATAGATGTTGGCTAACCCTTCAAAACAACTAGATCCCACCATAATATTTAGTTCCTTCAGATTTGAAATCATTGACAGTTTTGCTACCTTGGTTCTCTGCTAAACGCACATATCTCAATCAGTGTAGAAGTACAAAGAAGAATTTGGGCCTCCAACAAATTTTATTTTGGGATGGTGAAAACTTTAAGAAGACGCCTACAATCAAGAAAAACCGAGGTCAAAACTCTCATCAGGCCTGTTTTAATGTATGCGTCAGAAATCTGGTCTCCATCCAGAGCAGAAGCCAACAGTTTACTGCGCTTAGAAAGGAAAGCATCAAGAAAGATGTTTGGAACTGTATGGTAGGGAATCAATTCAAACTCAGGCAGAATGCAGAGCTGAATCAAATTTATCGGGAATCAGACATGGTGCATCATATAAGAATCTCTAAACTAAGTTAGGGTCAACATGTGGCCAGAATGGAGGATGATAATACGCAGAAAAAACTTCTTCTTGGGTATGTGGATGGAAAAAGGAAACATGGATATCCATGACTTGGGAGGTCGAGAGGTATGCAGGTAGTATTGTTGGATCCACAGCTTGGAGAACCAAGGCATAAGATAGAGAAAAGTAGAGGAAACATCTTGATACAGCCAAGACCCATGCTGGGTTATAGAGCAAATGATGATTGATTGATAACATATGCAATTAATAAATAATAAATATACTGTTGTTATTAGAAAATAAATATTCAAGAAATTCTTTTGATCGAAGTTTAAAATTATATATGAAGACTTTTAATACCTTAATAAGCTGTTCCTTAAGCTTATAAATTGGAAGACTCTGTCTCTGTTCCAACAGAGTCATGTTTGTTTTCATACCAAATGAGCTCTTTTTTCCTCCAATAACGTGTTTTTTCCATTCGGGAAGATCCTGGTTTGTTAGCCCAATTCCACGCATATTTGCAGCCAATGTTCTACCATCACCTAAAGAAAAATATACTCATAAATAAAACATAAAATATTCAATTTTTAATAAAAATCAAACTCGATAAAAATAAAAGTTATGTGCTCTAAGAAGGCAAAGGGTTTACTGAAATGGAAATTTTACATTGTATTCTCACATATAAAGTCCCTATATCTTTGAAATCGGTATGTCTATATATATATGTATTAGCAATAAGAACTCTGTAATAATCAAATTAACAATGGGAAAAAATGCTGCATCTATTCTCATGTAACACCATACCTACATTATTACAAATAACTGAAAAATGAAATACGTTTAAATGAAGGAAAATAGTTGACTGGATAATTCTAATAATGGATTAAATTGGTCAGGAGGTGCAGTCAATGATTACACAAAATAAGCAAAACTTATTTTATCGTGCCTACGTTTCGGCTTAAAATGTAGGCCATCTTCAGGGCTGTGAAAAGAAACAAAACGGCTCAAAACAGCTGAAAAAGTATGTCCGTAGTATGGAAAAACCTAGTTCAACATCCTCTTCATTCTCAGATTGACAGGAGTAGCAAAATGCATGGATTTTAATAAAAATAATGATACCGATTTGGCAGTAAATTTGCTTTATAGAATATTTAAAAAAAGGTGAATTACCTCGTTTTTCCCCTATAATCTTATGAAATCTGATACTTTAATCTATACATATTATAAAACAAAGTCCTCCGCCCTGTCTGTCTGTCTGTTCAGGACAAACTCAAAAACTACAACACAGATTTTCATGCAGTTTTCACCAATAGATAGAGTCATGAGGAAGGTTTAGGTATATAATTTGTCAAGGTTTTGTGTAAATCGGTTGGAATATAACGATAATTGTTCAAAATGTTGGAAAAAGAATAGCCACCTGGGAGGTTCCATGGAAGACACTGCCTAATCACTTTGAGATAACAAAACAATGAACGCTGGAATATTCCTCTTTTATAGATATACAAAAATCTCCATGTAGCATATATCTTTAATTATCTTTTAAGGATAGCTTACTATACCCATAATACCCATTATATCTTCTAAAAAATTGGTTATGTACAATGCGGTATTTGGAAAGCTATTTAGACGGATACAATATTAATCGTTATCAACTTAAATACTTTAGTTACCTTAACAATTTCATGCACATTATTATAATATTTTACACCATATAATTTAAATAATTATCTTAGGAGTTATCGCAAAAAATTACCGCATGTGAAAATATATTTGTATATAAAGAAATATTTGATTTTGTTTTTATGTTTATAATATCTGCATAATAAAATGCATTAAGATACTTCATGTAGTGTTGACATTATATCATATTCAAATGTAATCCACATGTTCGACGCATCAAACTGGTGGGATCCTACGACAGGCAAACCATGTATGTATAATATACTCTACTACCCGTGCCAAGCCAGGGCAGGTCGTCAGTAATTTAATAAAAAGCATTAATCTAATGCGTGTATTGGATCATCATAAAATGAACTGAAGTTTATACAAATATAAATAATAAAATTTCTTCCACCTAATTCCAATTGATAAAACTTAAATGAATAAATTTACTCACTTTCAGGAAGAGGATCGATCCAATTTTTATTCAAGCCGGTCGGCATTTGATCCATTTCTTGTTCCCTGTTCAGCATTTTCTGTTCTCGCCTCTCTTTTGCGAGTGCGCTTTGCATCATGGCAGCCTGAGCGAGGGAGCCATCAGGATTCTTGACGATTCTTACCTGAAATGTATTCGGTATTTAATATGATAAATATAAAAATCATTAAGTTTAACTCAATTATAATCTTGAGTTAGCAAGATTTTGGTGCCTAATCACGATCAGAAGATTCAACATAAATGACCTACTGCTTATGGTAAGCAATACTAAGATAATCGGTAGGGTGTCAGTTCTTTCAGCTTTTTCAATGTTAAATAATTTAGTCAAGATATGAAAAACAACTTATGGAATAAATTATCTTGTGATTTACAATAATTTTAATGAGTTCTCATAACTTGACAAAATTATAACTCACCGGACTAAGATCATGCAAATTTCTTCCATGTCCCTGAAGAAAAGGTGGTTCCTCTTCAACGATTTCTATTTCTATGTCTTCTTCCTCAGCAGCTTCTTTCGGTAGCAAGCCAGTCTCTTCATCGAAGTCAGGAAGCTCACTTTTGTCTATACAACTTGCAGATAACATCTATGAAAAAAAAAGAAGATTAAAATACCATTTTTTAAAATATATATTTGAAAATCAAATGGTAAGAACTGGACCTGTAGAGGAATTTGAGTTTTGTTTTTGCAAGGGCATTAGTAAAAAAAAAATATACCCCTACCATCTATGAAGGTTCTAGGGCTCAGGCTCAATATTCAAAGAAAAAATAAATAAAAATTACCTGCTTGATCTCCCACTTCTCAGGTGAAGATATCCTATTAACCCTTTTTCTACTTTGAAAGTCATCGTGGTCATCGAAGGAGCCCAAGTCTAGGAGTGTTGTAGGGCGGTCAGGATTCCTCATCGAAGCTTCTTCTTCTCTGTAATAATAATAACAATTAAATTCATGGCATGAACGATATTAATAAACATAGTTATCATTGTGGAATTAAACTTGTACCATTTTTCACCTTTGTTTATATCACAGTACTTCAGGCTAAAATTTAATTATTTTTAAGATTAACTAACACCATAATAACTTATGTTTAAGCTAACACCACTTCATTCAATTTATTTACTTCTTTATTCATATTTTTTATTAGCCCGTTACTACACCTCTGGAGTCTGACAGACTCCGCTCACTTTTTCAAGTTCTGTGAAAAACAGACAAGAGGTCGGATAGGGGTGAGGGGCTAGTTACTCTCCTAGGCCAAGGTAAGCTTCCTGATAGTACAACCCCCCGCCTCCTCCCGTGTTGTTGTCATTTTTCTGGTGGTCTGTGAGACTCCACGTGTGTTGGAACGTCACATTTGCTGTTATTTACATTGGAAGGAAGTTCCAAATGCCTCAAAATCACACCTGTTGACAACGATTTTAGTTGGGTTCATGATAGTTGGCTTCATGAAGACTTAGCGTGTTCTGGTTTTAGCAACGAAGAATTGGAGAGGAAGCACTCCAGTGACAGTGAAGTAGAGGTTATCGACTTAGATCACATTGAAGTCGGAAGAGGTAACCTTTCTATTCCATTTAGAATTACTGAGTCGAATACCGATGGGGATAGTCTACAGGTTATGCGTGATAACAGTGAACCAAATATAAAAGGGGATTATTTTCAGGCCGTGCAAGAAAATATAGATGGTCTCAAGAGGCATAAAAGATACCATCCGCCAAATACTTAACGCAAAAGAAGAGATTAAATATAAACCAGATCAGAAAATTTTAGAGCCAAGGGAATAATATTGCAGTATTTATCCTCGGTAGCTGAAACGGAAAACACAATACCCTTGTGGAAAATGTGGACGACCTGTATGCTTACAGTGTGCATCAAAAATCTGTCCTACGTGCCAAGAAATAATACTTAGATTAATATAGCACTGTGGAAGCGAGAAAAAGTGTCTGGACCTATCTAATCCACGAAAAAAACAGATCCTTCGCGAATCCGGACCAACGAACTGATTGCCAAAACCCATTTTCCTTTGGACATTGCATTTTTTACTAATTAGTTTTAATTTTTGTGAAATTTGTTGATTATTTGTTATATACTATATTTTACTAATATAAAATAGGGCAATAATATAAAAATATTGGTCAGTAATATTGTCCAGCTAATTTTTAACATTAAATTAATGTACAACATTTTAAAAATTATTTTTGAATAAAAAATAATATTGATGTGTCATTTTTTGAAATTTTCCTTTTTAATAAATCTAATAAATATTTTTAAAAAAGGGGTTAGTAGCAAAAGTTTGTAAAAATATTATTATTAGTGTTTACAATAAACCGGAGTTTGGTAGACTCCAGGTGTGGAAAAATGTACTGATTAGATCTTATGTGTAGTTACGGGTTAAAAAAAAACTCTGTAGGACTACAACCCATGAAGGGTCTTGGGTTCAATTCGCAGTAGAGACCTCACTATACCTGCCAGGTAGTAATCCAATTAAAGGTACCCACTTTACAGAGGCTGGGTGAGCCAGAGGAGGGTCTGTAGATCCCACAATGTCTATCCTAGACAGTTAGCAGATTAAAAAAATTATCTGCCACAGCCGAATTCAAACCTGGGACCTTTATATAGTAGAAACTCTATTATCCGTCAGGGTACGGGACCAAGATGGTGACGGAATTGGGAAATAGACGGATAAGGGAGTGAGTCATATGTCTCATAAATTGAATAATATATTTCAAACATTTGACATTATATATGTACTTGTAACTTATTTACGTACTAATAAGGTATACCTACATATGTATCAAAAATATTTTTTTTAAATTATAATAATTACGTACATCGATGGCTAAAAGCACAATCATTGTATGTCCAATTTTTCCCTCTTGATAAATTAATATCAATTTAAAGGTGGAGTTTAGCTCTTTCCTCTTGCACAAACGTATTAGGCCCCTTCCTAATAATCATTAAATGATTATATAGAAAGGACATACTTTAGGGGTCCCCTGCACGTTTTATATCCTTAACTGTCGTCCGAGGAATATCATAGATTTTTGCTAAGATTGAAGCACTTTCACCTTTTCGTAAACGTTTTTACAATTTCAAACTTCGTAGCGAGATCTAAACTCTTCCTTTGTCTTTTTTTCCGACATTATTATACATGCTTTTAAGAAAACAACAAGTACCCGTAAGACAAGAATGAAGGCTGAAGGTAGTTCATCTGCGGAAGCTACATTGTGTGCGAGGAAGCAAACAATATATATACATCTTTTTTTTTTTTTTCTCAAACTGAGGTGACGGTTAACAGAGAGTGACAGTAAATAGAGTGACGGATAATAGAGGTTTTACTGTACCTTTATCAGCATAGCAACTCTACAAACCCCACTCCCTTTTATCATCATTTTCTTAATATACTTTTTGTACTCCTATATTTTTATATTAATTTTTAGAGTTAAAAATTTTCACGTAATGTAATATTCCTCTCACATGGCTCATAATAATTTTTCTTTGATTTTAAGTTTTATTAATTAAATTTTTACAATTATTTATTGACATATTTTTTTCATTATTCACAGTAGTTTTTTTTTTCATAATTATTTCAATATATTCTTATACTTCTGAAACTTCATACTAATTGTATGTTACTGTTTTTTTTTGGCATATTTTTTAATGTTACTGGTATTATCACTATTATCGCCGTGTTTTTCTGGATGTTTTAAATGTCAAAACAATTGAATAAAGTTCCTAATTTGTATGTTAGTTCTATGGTCGACTATACCTTCATCATTAATATAATTTTATATTTTTCTTATATCATATTTAGGAAATTATTAAAAAATAAAAATGGATTTAGATAAAAAAAAGGTATATTAAATTACCTGTCCTTGTTGATAGCATGACGAACAGTAGGATTGAGGTCTTTTCCAGTTTCCTGGTCGACATCCTTCATGGACAGAGATACCTTTTGCCCAGCAACTGACAATACTTTGATCTGTAAAAATGAAGAAACTTATAACTGAGCAAATGATAAAGTTAGGAATGAATTTATGTTGTAATTATATAAGTTAAATCATCAGCTTCTTGATAGTTCACTTACAGGGGAGGTCATCAATTGAAATAACAAACAAAATAAGTAAATAAATAAAAATTTGAGTTTAATTTTACTGAAGGATTTTTCTCCCTATCAAGCCAGTCGCTAACACATTTATATCTGCTACAGACTACAAATTTAACATTATTACAAATGTTGGAAGTAATAGTGGTATCAATTATAGATTTATGATTTGCTTTAAAGAATATTATATATAAATTCTGTAGAATATTCAATTAAAAACTTATATAAAATAACTATTTCGAAAAAAAAAATTTTGTGCATAGTTACCATGACTTTCATTCCACGAGAAACAACATCAGAAGCACTCGTTACTCTTCCTTCTCTTCTCAGCTGAGATATATGAACGAGCCCTTCCCAACGTCTCTTCAAACCCTCAATTTGAACAAAACATCCAAATGAGACGATATTTGTAACTTTCCCGTTATATATTTTTCCAACTTCAGGTTCAAGTGGTTCATCATTCTTATTCTTCCTAAAAAAGTAGGGCAAAATTAACATTAATTATCAGAAAACAGATTATTCATTCCTAAAATATTTGAGTCCTCAGCAAACAGAGTATGAACAACACTAGTAATCATAAGATTGCTAGATGATGCCAACAGCATAATGATGGGTTAATATGCCATAATATCTATAGGATTTTTTTTTGTACATGATTAGCTGTACAAAGAATAATTTTAATATTAATAATTAAGTTACGCTTAATATTAATAATTAAGTTACGTATAATATTAATATCAACTTACTCATCATCGTTTTCTCTTTTTTTATCACTTTTCTTTCTCTCATAACTCCTGCTTCGACTTCTTTCATTTCTCTTTCTTTCATTACTCCTGCTCCTACTTCTTTTATTTCTCCTTCTGCCATTACTCCTGCTTCGACTTCTTTCATTTCTTCTTCTGCCATTACTCCTGCTTCGACTTCTTTCATTTCTTCTTCTGCCATTACTCCTGCTTCGACTTCTTTCATTTCTTTTTCTTCCATTGCTCCTGCTTCCACTCCTTCGATCATTTCTACCTCTCCTTTCTCTATCCCAGTTCTTTACTTGATTTCTACTCCGACTAGAACTTCTGTCTCTACTTTTTTTTCTTCTATCTCGGCTGACACTTCTCTGCCTACTTTTACCATGTGTTTTCTCTTTACTATACAAAAAGAAAAACATATATAAAACAAATTCTAAGTATCTCAAAGGACATTGATATGTCCTTAAACGACTAAACAAATGTATCTTTTTTTTTTAACTTGACAAGTTGGATATTTGTTATCTTATTAATCTAAGACTTCGCAAATTGAAAACAATATTCTCTTTTAAATTTTAAAATTTGTTGGAATTTAATAAATTAGTTCCAAGAATAGCATAAATGCTTAAGCTAGCAATCTTTGTGAGACAAAAAATATTTTTTTCTTTTTAACTACTATTTATAAAGAGGGGTCTGATCTAATATATCTAATATTATAAGATTAATACTGACTTGATAAGTTTATCAATAAAAGAAACTGTATAACAATCATATATTAATTATACCACATCACAGTAAACAAAAACAAAAACAAAATTTCCTTACTCTTTAGAAGGAGCTAAAGCTTCAAGAGCTGCCATGGCATCTTCGACCTCATTGTCTTCAGGATCTTCCTTAATTATAGACAAATTAAACTTTTTTTCATTATGACTCTTCGACTGTTGTATGTCATTGGGAATCGCAAGCCCTGGAAATTTCATACTGAGTTTGTCTTGTTTATTCAAGTCTTTTGTTACAGTTATCTCATTCTTAGGTCGCATGTGCTGAATGATCCTTAGCAAGTTGGATATGAAAGAATCCTGAAGAAAACGTTTGATTAATTAGTTATTTTAAAGCATTTAATTTAATTTTTACAAATACAAATTAATCCATATAAAAGTAAATACTTACCGAAAACTCAGCATCATTATCTAATAAGGCCTTCTTGAAGCTCTCAAATGTATTATTCTTTGATGACAGATCAATGATGAATTCAGCTATAAAAAAAATAAAATAATATTTTACCATATATTATAAGTAATACAACTAAAATTACTTTATAGAATATATACAGAATGCAGAGCTTTGGTATCAGAATTAACTTGAGTTACACACACCATTATACAAGTTTTAAAAATATGTTTAAGCTAACTGACTATTATTCAATTTTTTTTTCTGCAATATGAACATTATATTAGAAAAATTGGTACTTTTCCATTAGCCGAGTACAAATGTTTAGGGTCATGTGTTCTATTCTCTGAATTAATTCAAAACAAATCACGTTTTCCTTTTATTCTTCAGCCTTAATTTTTTTATAAAGATGAAAATTTGAAATTCAGCTAGAACTGAAAAAGAAGCAATCTCTTATTTTCAAGAGAAAGGTATATTGGCAAAGAATGCAACATGCGATCAGAATCATGAAATGTAAGCTCTCGTCAAACTCAACTATTTTTTCAGGACCAACGATTTTTTTTTTTGCTTTCATTCCACTAATACTTCTGCATAAACTTCTCATAAGTAGTTCCAACCTAAAACTGTATTATGATTAATATCGAGTTGTTTTTTATACCAACTGACTGAAGTCATCTCTTCGCTCCAGCTGTAAAAAAATCTCAAAGATGTTAGAAAACTCAATCTGGACAATTAGAAACACATACCATTGCAAATGCTCTTCTTCGTCCCGCATAATGAAAGATTGCACCGCAAACGTACTCTGTCACAAAAAGACAGTTCCATTTCATGATTATGATGGCTTGTTGCATTCTTTGCCAATATACCTTTCTCTTTTTCAGTTCTAGCTAAATCCCAAATTTTGATAGTTATTTTTTTTACAAAAATTAAGACTGAAGAAAAAAAGGAAATTGTTTGGAATGAATTCAGATAATAGAACGCATCACTCCAAACAAACGTTGCCCTTATGATTGTAAGAAAATTGGTGGAATTCTACCTTATTTGGTGATTTTTCGCTTGTGCCCAGCTAACGGAAAAGTACCGAAAAATTTAATTACATTAGTACTTGCACAATTCCAATAGAAGCCTTTCTAGTCAAGTTCTTAAGCTCTTTACACTTATGACGACTTCCACCTATAGTTTGTTGATAAACAGATTGCAAATAAATATGTCCAACTAACTCACTTTGATAACTAATTTAAGTCAAAGAGATAAACAACTAAATTAATTTAACATGTCATTTAAACATTCTTGTATCTTTTTTATCCTTGGTGCGCTCCAAAACCTAATGACATTCTTAAGGCGGACAGCAGTTATCTTCACTTAAATATTTTAGACTGATACCAATTCATAAGGGCTTATTAAAATAATGATAACTAATCAACATCACTCAGCTCCTAGTTGCATAAATTTAAAAGATCATATTTAATTAAAAAGACAAGAAAAAAGATAATACCTAAATCTTTGTCATTTAATCCTAAGTGATTCTCAAGCTCTGTGCATATTTTCGACACCAATGACAAGTGCTCCAATTTCTTCACTTCATCCATTGTTGATTATTGCTATAATAAAATATTATAAACTTCAACTAAAACTGAAATGTTTACCATCCAATACAGCATATATAACCTGTGTAGGTTAACACGACTGAATCCTTCCCGATAAAAAAATAAAATAAACAAATATCCTTCCGAACAACTAGTTTATAATTGTTTAAATTTAGGTTATTTTTTATTTAATTCTAATTTAGAGATTAGTTGAGCGAAAATCGGGAGTTAAACTTAAAGTATCTCGATTCATTCAAAACCTAAAGGCACTGCCTCGTATGTGACGTCACATTTATGAGTCTTCGAAGACTACGTGGAATCAACAATAATAATTGAACAAAATGATGATAGTGTGATAAACTATTTACAGAATATATAGGTGTGTAGTCTGTTTAAGTTATTTTTTTAACGATTATAGATCTTCAATCATTTGGCGCTCATTCTTCCTGCTAGAAGTCTGGACAACTCAGGTTATCCTAATTCTTTGTACCTGTAATTCAAATATTATCTTGTTTCGGTAATTGTAAATATGAGTATTGGTATGATTCGTATCAGTGCGTATACTCAATTTTATCCAGCAAGAATTGCAATTTCGTGATTAATACCCAAAGTGACTTATATCTTAAATATTTGTTTATCACTTTACTAAGCAAGTCATCAGCTCTGTTTTTCTTATCTCTAGGGATCTTTTGTATATTAGTTAATGTGTTCGAATTAATAAAGTTTTGTGTTCTAGGTGTTGTTTACTGGGAATGATGCAGGATATTGATGCCGAGCCAGTTTCAACAAATTATGTGTCTCACACTAGAACATTTATAGAGCAAGTCAGTGCAAATTGGGTTTTAAATTAGCAAATTTATCTTTTATCATTTCTTTCCGATTTTCCTAATTATGTGTGCTTTTTACAGAGATACCAAAAATATTTAGATGACATTACACCATTCACGATCGGAAGATGGGTTGGTGCGGCATTGTTAACATTGGCATTTTTAGCCCGTGTGTTTCTTCTCCAGGTATTTATTTCATTTTTTATTATCACTACACTTATTGTACATTTTGTAAATGTATTCACTGCTTTATAATTACTGGGCTATTCGGATTCAACCTTGATTATGTAAAATATTTTTATTCATTATATTCATATCAAGGTTGGAAATTACCTTTAAATTACACTAATATGCCTTTTTATGAGAAGTTTCATTTGGTATTGAATATAAAGCTGTGCAAAGTTTATTCGATTATACTGGTTGCTATTTATTTTAAGTCTTAAGTGATTTTAGTTGTGTAGTGGTAGATGCTTACGGAGGGTATGAGGTCTGATAAACTCCAGTATCTTTTCTATTATCAGGTTTATTCATAATTAGTTATTTAAGTATGGATCATTAGATTAAAAAGTGGAAATTATGATATTTTATTTGAAAAAATGCAGGGTATAGATTTATTAAATTACTTTCTAAAAAATCAGTAGTAGGAATATTATTTTCTGTGGAACCTATCCAGATTTATTTTATACTGATTTAAAGTTTTTAATGATTATTCATTTATATTAATGAGGATTCATTTATATTATTCTGTTTTATTGTATTCTAAGCCCTGATAGTCTAAAAGTTAGGCTGAAATATATAAGTTTTACTTAATTTTGTTACTTAATTATTAAATCCCCTATTCATTAAAGTTTTTATTGCTTTATCAACGTGCCAAAGTGAACAAAATTTTAGATCCCAAAAGTATTGGGATTTAACATTACCCTGTTATAAGAAGATATTTAGAAAGAAGATAATCCTTTGTATTACTCCTTCTAGTTTAATCAGTAGACAATGGAGGGAATGTAACTGTTCAAAGAGAAGAAAGATTCTCTCAGATATTGTTTGGCAGCAATTTTATTATGTCTTTGGTCCAAAACCATTGATAATTTTACTATTACAAATTATCTTTTAATTTGTAAATGATTATTTTGTCATTTTTATGAACATCATAAATATTTGATTATCTAGAGTTTGTTCACATAGGCTTCCACGGTCTGCGGTATTGTCCATATGTTCTTTTTCCGGGATGGACCGTGTGGTGTTGGTTTTGTTTGCCAAGCTTTCGCTCATCGTGTTGTGAGCTTCCTCAGATCTAGTCAGTAAATGAAGAGCGGATGGTGGAGTCAGGGTGTATATACCTTAGGGGTGGGAGGGGGTCTCGGTCGAAGTTTGCCTTCCAATTGGCTCGCTTGTGTCCAGTCCGTGGGCTGTGTTATAACCACCACATACCTTTCGAAAACACAACCACACTGGTTAAAGAAAATAATTATCACCTCCGCACCATAAGAGAGGCCATTGAAATTATTACAGAACCCAATAATTTCAAAAAGGAAGACGGTTACAGACTTAGCAAAAACTGGTATCCTACCATAAAAAAAAGACCAACACATCAACCTACCATCCACACACATACGATAATACCGAACACACGCGAACCCACCTGAACACAACACAGCCCACGGACTCGACACAAGCGAGCCAATGGGAAGGCAGACTTCGACCGAGACCCCCCCTCCCCCACCCCTAAGGTATATGCACCCTGACTCCACCGTCCGCTCTTCATTTACTGACTAGCCCTGAGGAAGCTCTCAACACGATGAGCGAAAGCTTGGCAAACAAAACCAACACCATACGGTCCATCCCGGAAAAAGAACGTATGGACAATATCTAGAGTTTATTTTTGTTGACTGTTAGTTTTCTTTCCTAATTTTCGCTTTTATTTCTACAACTTCATTTCTGTCGGATAAGAAGTAAAGAATATTATTTTAGCGAATAACTTAATAGAACCAAAGGCATCAGTTCTGCAGGTTGTCACGAGTCAAGTAATTGCTAATTTTAACTTTTCATTAGTTTCCTTTTTAATATTCCCAAAAATAAAAATAATAATTTTACTACTGAATGTATATAGTAATTATAGCTGACAGTATTTAGATGCCAGAACCGACTTACATATACTACTTAGGTTTCATTTTCATCTATACCTCCAAATGTTCGTCGAAACGTTCATTTCTTTTTGAAATGATTATAGAAATATACACATTTCTCTTAATTAGACTATTTTTTTTTTTCATATTAAAACTTAAGATTATTTTTATTTTCGAGAATATTAATAAGGAAATGAATGAAAAGATAAAATTTATGGCGACTTAACTTAAACAACAACCTGCGGAACTAATACTCAATCCACAAATTTTTGTAATTAGTATTACTCTATGATGGACAACATAAAAAACTTGGAAATACAAGTACACAAATGTCTACTAGATACTTTCAAATGTACTAATTCCCTGTCATTTCATGGTTCACTTGAAAATAAATTCATTCTGAACAAAATTCTTTAAGTGATATAGAAGATCAAGGTGTGACAAAGGCCCAGTTAAATTGGGTCTTATATTAGATTTTATAGTAATATTTCTTGTTATATCTTATAAGTATTAATTTTATTTTTCTATGTAATTAAGTAAATATTTCATTTTTTTGTTTGTTTTGTTTTAGGGATGGTATATTGTTACTTATGCCCTCGGTATTTATCATTTAAACCTTTTCATCGCATTCCTTACGCCTAAGATAGATCCAGCCATTTCCCTACTAGAAGGTATAATAGCTCTATTTATGTTTTCTAAGAGGTTTATGTATTTAATATATATAACTCTAATCTTCAACTATTCTGTTTAATAATTTCATAGAGGACGGTGGACCTGAACTACCTACAAGAGCTAATGAAGAGTTTCGACCATTCGTTCGCCGGTTACCGGAGTTCAAATTTTGGTATTCGGTTACTAAATCGACACTTATAGCCTTTATCTGCACATTTTTCGAATTCTTCAATATTCCAGTTTTCTGGCCGATATTGGTTATGTATTTTATCACACTCTTCTGCCTTACAATGAAGAAACAAATCAAGGTAACTTTTTTATTGTCTTAACGTCGCCATTAATATTGGAAATAAAATATAATCATGGGAAATGTTTAAACTTGGGTAATCATTTCAACTATTAATGAATGTTTCAACAAACATATATCATATGTACTTCGAAATATTAGTTGAAACTTCTATTTCTTGATGAAATGATTATCAAAATTTACTCATTGCCTATTCTCAATTCTTACCACATTATCTTTTCCATACTAAGGTCATGATTGTATTTCTGGAAACTATCGAAAGGGAAATTTTATTTTTGGAAAATATTAAATGGGAAATTGTATTTTTGGAAATTATTAAATAGGAAATTGTATTTTTGGAAAGTATTTAGTTTTGAAGAACTTGTATTTTTGGGAAATATTAAAAGGGAAACGTATTAACAGTTAAAATTTGTTGTAACTCAACTCGAAGTGACAACCCGCTAAACAGGTATCTTTAATTTCATTCCTTAAATAAAATCAATGAAAACATTTATAATTTTATGTGCAAAGTAAAAATGTACACTTTGGCGAACCTAATGGAAAATAAGTAAACTGAAGGCATGACTTCGAACATAAACCTGTTTTTGAAAATAGGCCTAACGGATGATTCTATTGATTTATATTACTCGTAAAATCTGGCTTTGTAAATCCATGCTATAACCTTCTTACTTCCTTTGGAAACCAGCTAAACTTCATTTGATCACTTGATTGATTAAAAAATTAAGCATCTACTTTTACCTACTAGCATCCTACTATACTATACTACCTACCTACTAGCATCTATTTTTGATTTATCATTTAGTTTTTATTTAAATATGTATAGTCTGACAATTTAGTAAGCAACCTGTGCAAAAGTCCCTGCCAGAGCCTGTCCACTGCATTGGCTTGCTCCTCTCGTCCTTTGTCCGTCCTCACCATAACCTAGTTTGCTCTTATAGTAGTGTTATATCTTCGCATTATCTTAAGAGCTATTATTGTTGTTTTTCTTTCAACCGTAATACCCTTGGACTTCGTTTTGGACCTTTCATTGTTATTGCGTTTTAAACTCGACTTTGAGATTCTTAGTAATAGTATGAATTGGTCATGGGGTGCCGTCAATGATTACACAAAATAAGAATGATTTATTTTATTTTGCTAACGTAACAAGGTGAAGAGTCAAGTACAGCCCTTTGCTGACCTACATCTATCTTTGGCCGAAACGTTGGAACAATAAAATCAGTCATTCTTATTTTGTCTAATCATTGACTGCACTCCCTCACCATTTCTTACCATCATTAGAATTATCCAATCAACTATTTTCCACTTAAATATTAAGATTTTAGTGTTATTTGACTTATATTAGGGTTATTAATGGTTATGACCCTCAGTCCGATGGGAGAACTTCCTTCTCCCCTCTCTCTGGTCCTAAAAAAGTTTGTTTTGTAAATTGTCAGATTATACATAATATTATTATCTACTTTAAACTGTACACATGATAATTTTTCTTGTTCTAATATTTTTTTCTCTTTTTCTTTCAGCATATGATCAAATATCGCTACCTACCGTTCACGCACGGGAAGCCAAAGTATTCTGGACTCAACGATACTGGCAAGGTGATTAGCACTAAGTGACAGGTGATTACCACCACGAACCCTTTAAACGCGCTGCCTCTGCTCACTTTAACCTTTTTCCGATTCCTTCCCGAAGTATTGACATTTTTTGCTGATACTAGTGGAAATTTCAATTATTAAATATAAATATCCCTCCTGTATTGTCATCAGAGATCATTATTAACATTCAACTGTCACATTATGTATTAATAATATTATTTAGTATTTTATATTGTAAATTTGTATTTACGTTGTGCAATATCAAGACCTAATTGGGATAGCGTGTCTTGATGTAAGTTGAGGCAATATTATTACTATTATTAACCGTGAGCTGTTTGACTCTTGTAGCTATTATGAATAGAATCAGTTAGAATTATTTGTATATACATATAAATATATATATTTACTAGTAGTCATTGAAAATGACTAAAATATGGAAGGGGTGCTAGATGCCTTGATTTGATATGAATTGTTATTGATTTGTGGAACCGCCGATTTTAGTTACCAAATTTTTTAAAGATAACTCTTTTTTTTATGTACAGTTAGTTATATTGGTGTAGAGATTAGATTGAAACTGTAAATAATGTTTTGTTACTGAATATTAAAAACTAAAAATTATTCATGTGTAATGTATGATGGTTGCCTTGGTAATGCCTTTCTTTCACAATTGCAGGATAAGTTTTTATGCTCAGTTTTAAATTTACATTGTCTCATTAAACTTTTCTCTTTAGAATTTATTTCTAGTCGCAACTATTGCATTTAAAAGGAATTTATAGAATCTACTTAATTTCGCAGAATAGTTTATAAAGTTAAATATGGGTTATAAATAATTGCTATTTTGGCCCCATTATACAAATATTTTTAATTTTCTAATCCACTATAGAATGTCATTCATTTCTTTCTTTTGTTTCATTCCTTCTTCTTTTTTTTTGTAACCCTCCAGTGACCTGAGAAATTTAAATAGGTTATTAACTATAGTTTACATTATTACAGAACCTTAAATTAACTTAGTTTTATGTTAGTGATTAAGGGATTGAAGAAGAGGTAAATATAAATTATTAAAGCATGTATGAGATGAAAATGGTTGACTGGATGATCTTATGTAAAGGAGATGGTTGGGGGGTGCAGTCAATAAGAACACCGAATATAAGTACTTCACTTATTCGGTGTTCTTATTGACTGCACCCCCCAACCATCTCCTTTACATAAATTATTAAAGTTAATTCATTTGTTTAAAGACCATTCTTTAAAGTAATTCTTCATATGTATTTATTTTATTTTTTTTATCATAAATAAGAAAATGTTAAAATTAGATTCATCATTCGTATTTTGAATTTCATTGTTTCATTGTTCCTCTACCAGACCTTTCAAATTCAATATCGACCTGCATGTCATTACGTGATACCACCACAGAAGCATTGCTTAAATATTGAGCAGGATTCTAATGCAATTATTAATTAATTCATATTTATATTAACAATAGAAAAAGTTAATTATTTGCTTTTAAAATGTTTTCCTCATTATTATTAATTTTTGGCAAATTTCTGCCTATTATCAGATAAATCAACCCTCGTCAGAGTTATATAACTCTTCTCTATGATCTTTTATAACTGCTTGATTGTTAAAAAAATTTGGATAAGTTCACTCTCAATTGAATCATCATAATTATACACAAGTTCACGTTTGACAAAAAGAAAAAAAAAAATGTTATTGAAATATGCAATTCATTTGGGAATCATCGGTATAAAAATAATTTAATTAAGTGTTCTACTTAGTGTAATAGTGAGTCATATTGTTTCTAAGAACTGAATTAATATGAAGTTGGATATTATTTCCGGTAGGTTGGCAATGCTGGAGGGTTAAAAAGAGATGAAAAACAAAAGAAAAAGAAAAAATATCGGCCAAAAGATAAATTTATTTGTTGACAAATATATTGACATTTGATTATAAGGTGTGATTCTCTTATACACTGTTATTTAGTATTATTTATTTATATGAATTAATTGTATTTTGTAACACATGTTTTTTTTTTTAAATTAAATGTCATTTTCACTTCAAATATTTCCGTTTACCCCTCATTTTAATTTTTTTTTTATTTTGATAAATCATTGCTCAATAAATATTATGCTGAAAAAAAATCTTATATTATCTTTTCAATTTTTTTTACATTATTTTAATAATTTCAGTTGTTAGGTTTCCTAAACAAAAATTTTTTCCCTAGATTATTATTTGTCCATATTTCATTCCCTTTTCAAGAAGCATTTGAAAACCATTAATAAGATATGATTTTGATTGTTTTTAAAGGTGAATTCAAACTCTAACAATTACCTTTCGAATAATATTAGGTTTATTGAATGATTATAAACCTTGATAAGGTAATACTTAAATACGTTTCCCGTTTAGTCTTTGATTATAGAGGGAAAAAAATATGGAACTGGTGTATATGTAAATTTCTTAAGGAAGGGCCTTATGATTTCTCTTAAAACTCATAATAACCATTCATTATTAATAAAAATTAACTTGGGTATGTAAGTATGTAGTGCATGTAAATGAAAGAGTATAAAGATAAACAAAAAATTAAAATGCTAAGCAAAATTCAAGATGGCATATTTGTTAATCTAACTTTCTTTAATCTTGGAGAAAGCTTTACCTTAAGTAACCTCTTTAATTAATAAAAACACCCTTAAGCTTAACCTTCAACCATAAGATTATGTACTTTTAATTTATCTGTTTGCTTGTAGTTTTCTTATTTTAATGCTCATCCGAGATTTAAACTAAATTTAAATTTGAGGAAGAAAATAGTCCGGGTGGAGGTCAGAAAAATTCTCTTAATTAGGGAGAACTGTTTATAGGAAATCCAATGTTTTAACCCACAATGCAGGTCTTTTTCAGGACTAAATATACTCGATACATACTAATTAAAAGTGATACATGGTAAATAATAAAAATACATATAGGCTTTGCCATTCACTGGATTAATTTGTATTACTTTCTTTATTACTTATTTCTTTTATGAATTTCTTTATTACTACAAGCATTTCCTCTGTTTTTTTTATTTTTTATTTATCAAAGGCCCCCATTTGTATTTTTTATCACTCTTTCGAGACTGTCATCAGATTTGTTAGTCTGAAATGTGACAATCCCTTAGACTTGTTGATTAATTTATCAATCTATGATTTTTAGCTGGGGTTTAGTAATTCCAGAAAATGCTCCTTCCATCTACCTTGCACATCCTGATCCAGGAAGACCATTTTACCATCTGAACGCTTTATCATCGGACAGTCATTCATAAAGCCTGATTTTATTTTACCCACATCACCGAAAAACTTACGGGCCTCATTGTTCCTGCTGTATTCTTCCATCTTACGCAAGTTGGCCTGTAATGCATATCTTTTCTTTTGTCTTAGAACCTTTTTGCATTAGATCTGGCTTCTTGGTACTCCTTTCTGTTTCGCCTAGTATCCCTATTTAGAAGCTTTTTTCTCTTTTCGTTACGCACACTAACCGCTTCTTCACACTCCAGGTCAAACCACAGATTTTTTGCCTTTTTGTTTCCATCCCTCTTAGAATGTTGGTTGGCTGCATCAGATATAGTTTTTCTTAGATAATCACATTCTTCATTTACATCTCTTCCTCCGATTACTGCTGGATGTTACCTACACTTCTTTCAATATCTCTCAGGAAAGCATACCTTGTTTCCTCTTCCGTTAACTTTTCTCTTTCCCAGGTAATCTGCAGGTGATTTTTTTTTTCCCTTAGAAGTTTACTTTGTAGTAAATTACTAAGTCGCGGTACCTAAATAAAGCTCTTTAAAGTAATCATCCGACCTGTACTGACCTATGCCTGTGCAATCTGGACCCTACAAAAGATCCTGACTGAAAAGATTGAAAGGAAAGTGTTGAGGTGCATCAGGGGCCTGTTAGAGAAAATGTTATATACCGTTTAAGAAAGAACAAAGAGATTTACCACTTATATGACGATCTCCGAATTTCCCATTTCGTACGAATTCAACGCTTCAAATGGCTGGGACACCTTGTCAGAATGGATGATGGGAGAGCTCTGAAGAAATTATATTATGGAACCCCGCATGAAGCCAGGCCACGTGGAAGACCGAAAGGAAGATGGAAGGACACAGTGGCTGAGGACTTGAGGATGATTGGAGTGTCCAGCAGACATGTTCCAGACCGAAATGAGTGGGAGAAGGCAGTTGAGAGGACCAAGGGCAGCTTCAGGCGCCTTTCGAGCCAATAAATAAATGATTGGAAACTGACTATTCAAGTTTTGTTACTAGAGTCATAGTGGTCTGGATATTCTGGTATCTTTAAACCAGGGGTTCCTAAACTTTTTTGTACCATGCCCCCCCTTTTGTTGAAATGAAAGCTTCTCGCGCCCCCTTAACAATAAATTGTGTGGAATAAGTATCACATTGAAAACAAAACATTTATTTGTACTGCCATAAGGTCATAAAATAGAGACCACATGGGAGGCCAAAGACCAGATGGATAGACAGGGTCAACAAAGATGCTGAGGAGCTACATGTGGCAGACTGGAAATCAGCGGCCCAGGATAGACAGAGGTGGAGAAGGCTGGTAAAGGCGGCCAAAGATCTACATGGTCTGTAGAGCCAACAGAAAAAAGAAAAAAAAAGGTCATAAAATACAAAAATTATTAATAAGAGAAAAATAGATTAGGTTGGTTAGTGAGATGGATGGGCTTCCATTTTTCTTACTAGTATGCCTATTCGTGGCTGAGTTTTAGTAAGTGCACAACGCAAGTCACTAGGAACGTCAAGTTTATTCTGATACTTTCTTTTAATTGCCACAAGTGTTGAAAATGCTTTTTTGCAAGAATAGTGCTTGAAAAAGGCAAATATTAACGAAGAGCTTACTGTGATACCCTAGGATACACTTTAAAATATTTTAACCATAATGAAGGTTTGTCCATTATATCAAAGTGGTCAATTTTCTAAACATCATTGTTAATTTAGAATTTTAGAAAGACTACTTAAATTTGATTTAATGTTCAACTTGTCTCGCACCCCCCCCCTGACATGTCCTCACGCTCCCCAGTTTGGGAACCGCTGCTTTAAACCAATAGAATTTGAAATTTTACTTAATTTTGATTTGTAAATAAATTTCAAAGGGTGGGCATCAGTTCCGCAAGTCGTCCCTTCGAGTTGAGTCACAACAAGTTTTAACTTTTCATTTGTTTCTTTTTTAATATTCTTCAAAAATATAAACAATTATGAGCTTTAGTATGTAAAAAAGTGTGTAATTATGGGAAATGTGTATATTTCGGTAATCGTTTCACCTAGAAATAAACGTTTAAACAAACATATATCATTTAAACTTCAAAATTTTAGTTTCATTGTAAAAGGGTGTAATTTTGGATTATTTTTATTTTTGAGAATATTATAAGAACTTGTGATTATTAGAATTGAGAATATATAAAACTTGTGACTCAACTCAAAGTGACAACCTGCGGAACTAATACCTAAAGGGACATGCATCATCATGTCATGAATCGGATGACAAATGCACTGGTTCATGATGATTGGTGGAGAACTCTTCATCGGGTTGTAGTGCCACAGTAATAATAACAATGACATAATTTCGCTTCCCTCAGAATAATTCACTCATTTTTGAAACAAAAAAAATTGACTTAATTACTTATTCAGCAGGGCTGCAGATATATACCTATATTAAATGTTTAAACTAATTTTATTTTCCGCCGTTTCAGGCTACTTCAACATTTACTAGACAAACGCTCTAAGCTCCCAATTAATTACAAAATACTCATATACATGACAGTCATACCAATCTGGACTTACAGAGTAGAGCTTTGGGGCCCCACTAAGCCATCAATGCCTCTCGTATTCAATCCTTACAATCCAAATTTCTTCATAAAATCCTCAATGCTCCTCACTTTTTTATGAACAAATTAATCCATAATGACCTTAATGTCCCATTTGTTGCTGATTTGGCCTGAATCCGATATCAATCTTTTCATGACAAACTTTATTTCCACTCAAACCCCACCAGTTACAAACCTTGCCACCTCTTCAATTTCTGATATCCCTCCGAGGCGTCTGAAAAAAAGATGGCCTTATGACCTTCTAAATTGAACTTTTTATTTGAGTACTACCACTGGGTAGTTTCTCTACTTTTCTTAATGGATGACAATATGTACCATACATTCTATTTACTTGTCGTATTAGTATAATATAGATGTAAATTTCATTGAATAATAAAATAGATTTATTTTCATTAGTATGATGAAGAAATCATCACAAAAAATATTGCTTATTAAAAGAAATTACTATTAATTATATTTATTTATTTACTAATTCTGGGAAAGCTTTTGTATATAGTTTATTTTAATTAGTTGTAGTGAATTATTTGTTTGTGTTGTTTTATTTCTTTTGTTAAAAGCATATGGTAATAGTTATTGATATCTCGCATCATTACAATTAGTGCTTTCTTACTAACACTGTAAATAATTTATTTAAATAATTAAATTTGTAAGTATCTTTTAATTCACTAAAATATTTTTGGGAATAATACAAATAACGTCATGTATGAATACATAAGTTATGATGATCAGTTTCAAATGGTACTGTAGTATAAAATTCTCCCAGATAATTACAATTATTTTTATATAACACTCATAAAAAGTAATTATAAATATAAATCTGTAAATATGTAAGTATTTTAGTACATTTACCTAAAAAACACCGATGTATTCTTTATATTTTATCCTTACTTGTTAAAATCATATCTTAGATTCAGAAAAAAAAACCTAAACATTCAGTACCTTTTGGATCTATCTGTTCAAGGAAACAGCAGTCGTTTGTTCTTTATACTTCTTCCAACTATAAAAAAAATTCTTTCTATATTCTTTTTTTTATTCTCTTCTCTCTCCCGTTATATTTGGATCCACACCTGTTAAGTAAAAGCAATAGACAATCAGCAGATGATCTATCAGAAATATAAAACAAAATAACGTGAGAAGGATGAAGAAGACCATTATCAAGATAACAGATCCCTCATCCATGTACTATATTCTTAAATCCATTTTGCGTACAGTTCTATTAATTTTTTTAACTTATTTTTTCTGTGTTGAGATTCTCTGTTCAGTTTTTCCAGTTTCTGAAACAAAGATGAGATCATCGACTCAGCAGCCCACAGTCTTCTCAATGTTATTTTATTTGGATCCTTTATTGAAAAATTACTATTGCATGAATGAAAAACAAATCACTATGACCAATCTGTTCTTTTAATGATGTCATATCAAGCTAAAATTGCATTTAATTTAGTAAATAAGTTCAAATCGCTTGACATTAAGTTCTATATCTGATCATAAGTGCAATTAAGTTAAATTCCATAAATTCTACATTTAACTTGACATTCTCCCGTCTAATATTGCTTTGCTAATAAATTTATTGTTTGAACACAAAGAAACACCTTTTTATGTAAATACTTGTCAGATGGTCGTTTTTCAAATATCTTTTTTATGCTTCGGATAAAATAAAAATAGGTCATCTGTTCTGTTCCTTTGATTGACATGGGCTTCTAGATATATGAAGGATTTTAATCTTTCAAGACAATTACAGTCCTCTGAGACAAGTCATGTCTTTCAAAATTTTCTTCAAGAGTAGGTTACACATGTACGTCTTTGTGTCCAGCAGCATTGAACTCGATTCTTGAAGACCAGGCGTATCAACTTGCATTTGGCGCATCAAGAATTATGCTTGAAAATTACATCAAAAATCATCTGAATTTTTTGCCCTAAGTCAAATATGTGTAAATGTCCCTCTTAATTGGGTGTGCTCTTTACGATAGCAATATTGATCATATTCCACACCTTTCAAAAGATGCATTTTCTTACTTCCTTTGGTTTAGATATTTCTTGCAATAGTTATTTTCTATCCTTTATAATCCTGATAGCACTGTCTATTTTTTCGTACTTTAGAACAACTTCTGATAATTAATAAAATTGTTTCATAACAGAGTGAAATGTTGTATTAAAGAACCTAATTATGCATGTTTTAATTTCTATTGTATTCATTCATGCCTTTATAGCTTAACTGTTTGGTTTTATATACATTATATATAAATATATTTTTTAATAACACACATACTCAAACAGTAACATCTTGCTTGATCATTGCCTCAAAAACTTATAAATCCAATTTAATTAATAAGTACTTAATATTCATATTTTATTATTCAAAACTCACTTAATAAATTTCTGAAAATTAGAAGTAAATATTCTATAAATGTTCAAATCATTTGCTAAATAAATTTCACTAGCAGTTTTAACAAAAGAGTATAGTAGCTCATTACATAGGGCACTGGGTTAATTACCTCTAGGTCTTAAGTTCTCCTTATCAGCTGTTGAAAATATACTATTATTTATTCTATTATCGGTCATGGATGATCTTGGGACCGGGAATCCCTCTCGGAACTCAGGCAGCCAGACAGGGGTTGGAGTTTACTAGCAGTTTTAACACATTAATGTCAAATGTCATTTATTCCGTTTTAATAACTTGATACAATATATTATAAAATTACATTTAAAAAAAATAACATGAATTCATGTTTGTTTTTTAAATGTACTTAAAGATTTATTCTCAAACTCTAGTAAGTGGCATTATTAAATTCTTAAACATTTTTATTAAAAAATGAATATGATTCTGTACTTATAATTTTCATTTTTTTGAACATAAATGATTGTATCTTCCTTATCTGAACAAGACAACTATTAAAAAAGAAGGGTGAAAAAATATTCCAAATTTTTAAATGAAAAATTCTTCTTTTTTTCAATCAAAATATAAAATAAAACTGAGAATCAGAAATAAATAAATCGCCCAAAAAGTTAAGGCGATCCTAAACAAATTGTTAGCAAATTTTTTTTTAATGTACCAGCTGAAAGAGTACAATAAAAATAAAAATCCTAATTAATATTAAATTAATTATAATTTATTATATTTTTTTGATTAATCAAAATTTACTCTAGATCACTTATATTATCAATATTTTACTGTTTGTTGGTATGTGTGTACTTCTATTTATTTATAAATAAGTATTTACTTTTTTAAATTTTTATTTACTTTTATTTTTTTTATTTTCAAGGAAGCCCCTGTTATCGAAATTTAGGGCTTAATGGAATGGATTTATAAATTTTGGCTCCTTTATTTATTTCAAGGTATACTTAAAACTTACGAAAATTTACTGATAAGCTTAATGATTTATCATTAAAAGACATTAAGTGTAAATATTTTAAATTTATTGTGCTTTAAAATTTAATTTCACTTTAGAATTATTATCATTCTAAAATTCAAGAATCATCGTCATTTGGCCATGTTTAACTAAATCCTAAATAAATGTTAAACATAAAAATGTATGGTCTAATTAATAAACTTGAAATAAATCCTCAAAAAATTGGGTTGGTGAAAAATTTACCTTTTTTTCTTCATAATCTTCTAGAGTTAGATTTTTTCCTCTAAACCACAAGAAGGAAATGTTGTAGGTTATCGATATTCAGAAGTGTGAGTTACGGTTAAAGTAATATTAATTTTACATAACTAATAAAACAATGAAATAAAATAATAATGATTAAGATAACAAATCACATAAATCTTATGATTATTTGTTATATTAAAATAGAATATATATATTTTAAAAATACTTACTTATACTCCTAGCAAATTAAAGCTATGGTGTTTCTTGAACATATCGATAAAAATAATAACTTTTTAATTAATTGAATAGAAATAATTCTGAATTTTATTGTCTTTACTTTGTTTATGTTAGAAACTGAAAAAAAAAATTAATTCATAAAATTATGGTACTTGCAGCTTCTAAAAATCTTACAAATTGTAATACCAAATGAAAAATCGCTAACCTGAAGTGGGGGTTTTAAATTTACTTGGAATATTTCAAATATGCTTCTACGCCTAACTAAAGAAAGCAGAATGGTTTGGTATGGCATATTCATTATTCATTCAGATACTGCTTAAAACAAGTTAAAATGAATAGAGGTATCTTTTCTTTATCACGCAAATCATTTTATGCTCGTTTACAGACTTATTACAGTGAAACAGTTTGCTGTTTACACTTAGTATTAATATTTATTATTTAATTTTTATTATTAGGATCGTGTTTATAAATGGGTGGGAGGTCCCATTCCTAGAACAGATTTAAATTAAATATATAAATAATAAGTGATATTTATTTATTCGACTACATTTCAATAAAAAAATTGGGAAATATATTGCAGCAACCAATAAATACACAATAACTATTAATACTGTGGAAATGCATACCTTAATACCTAAATTGAAAACTAATAATTTTTCTGTTCTTTTGGAATAACAATTAATAATTAGTATTTTATTTACTTGTTTAATTTTGATTTTTAGAAACATATTGCCAGTCTTACATATGTCTGGGGAGACCTGTGGTCTAGTGGTTAGCATAACAAACTACTAAACCAAAGATCGCGGGTTCATAGCCAGGCAGGTGGCCCTAGGATTTTTTAAAGGAAGTAAAAAATCCTTGGTTATGCCGTCCTTCGGAAGGGATGTTAAACGGGGGTCCCGAGCCCGTATGATGTCAGGTACTCGTTAAAAATCCCTATCCTAATAAAACCTGGATAGACAAAATTTAGAGCTGTAGCATCGTCCGATTAGCCATAGCAGCATAAAGTGATGTTAAATGAACAAACAACAACTACATATGTCTGCTCATATTAGGCAAAATTAATTTAAAATAATAATATGAATATATTCTCCTGTAATATATATTACAGGAATGAATTCCCGATATGGAAATAATTGATCTAAAATCCTTGAACTTATATATTGGCTAAGTTCAGTGGACTCACTAACCAACCCACTTCTCATATATCTTAAGCTCACAAATACTGCGAGTACTCGATCTTTCTGAGATAAAACTCTCAAAATCTTGAGTTTCATGTACATTTGGCTCAGGTTATAAGGTAATAAGGTTATTGCAATGCGAGGTGTGTCACACTGGAATGGAAGATAAGCTGAGTTTAGATATTAACCTGGGAGTATTTGTTAAAATCGGTTTATCACTGGGTACACAATGCAGCACTATGCAAAAAAAAAAAAAAATATTTATATATATAAATAAAAAGATATTTTAACTCTTAATTTCATCAGGGTCTGAAGATCACTTTTTGGAAACTGTTGGAGCAATATTTTGAGAGGGCAGTTGTAAACTAGATTTAATATTATCCAAAAGTTTTATATTAAAAATAAATATGAATGTTAAGATAGAGGTCAACCATGACATATTTATTTGAAAATAAACCCTACATACCTGTATTAGGAATATTGCATTACCAAGACGTTCACATGAATCCAATTAGGTTTACCATATGCATTAATAACAAAAATAATAATTTAATATTATTTCAAATGCATTAAAGAAATAATAGATGGATATTCTGACAAATTTCTTTATATGAATTATCATATTTAATTACTTACTATTAGAATAATGTTAGGTATGCCTGGTAGAGTCAGATGATCAATATACTGAAAAAGAGTGTCTCCGCTTAGCTTTTAATGTTGGAAATACTCTCGGTACAAAAATAATATTTTTTTTTGCTTATCTTTAATTGGATAATATAATGGTCATATAACATAAATTAAATAACGTACTGATCATTATTGGATCAAAATTGTCTGATAAATCATAAATTAACCTTTAAGAAGTACAGCGGTTCTATACGAAATAGAAGGGGCAATCGTATCCGATCCCTGTTCTTCTTATACTTGATTTTTGCTACTTAGGACTGAGTGAATTAATTTCATAGTCACACTTCTTTCTTTCTTTCCCCCCCATTAATTTTTTGCCCTTTCATTCGGCTATTTCCTTCTCTCCTCTAAGCTATGCATCCACCTTCTGAAAGTTATTTCCTATATCATTTCATTAGTTATGTCAAAATTTATTTTAATTCTTTGGGTCTGCTGGTTGCCATTTTTGCTCTTGTATGTATGATATGAAACGGATTTGCGAAGCATGGACCCAGTTAATAGTCTTTGAGTTCGCTAAACTTTTTTTAAAATTTATTTGTGATATGAGTATACTCCTTCTTTATTTTAATCATTGTTTCTTATTTCATTTATTTGTTGAAATATACAAACGCACGTGTTTAAATATATTTTACTAATATTTAAAAAAAAATACTTTTTATTAATATTCTTTCACTCATAGAGGAAATGAAAAAGAAACACCTGAAAAATGGGCCTCCTGTAGTGTAGTGGTTAGCCTAACTACCTAAATATTTAAGCAGGTAGCCTTAAAATGTTTTAAAGGTAGTAAAAAAAACTTGGTTATGCGGTCCTTCAGAAGGAACGTAAAATGAGGTCTCATGTCTGTACGGTTTCAGGTACTCTTTAATGATCCTTATCCTAATTATATCTGGATACGAAAAAATTGAGGACTCCCGCTGTCCAATTAGCCACAGCAGTAAGAGTGACATTAAATGCAGCATTTACACTATTGACTAACCATATTCCTTGCACTCAAATCCGTCTTTGAAGGAACTAGAGAAGAAGGTAACAAAAGTTATAGTTGTTATATCTACAGCCCCGATGAATTAGTGGTTAAGTCTAATTTTCTCCAAAATCAGTTTCTTGTACTTTAGTAAGCGGGATCGAGTTATTTTCGTAGTGAATAAATGGCTAAGTTAGGCATTGACTTAAAAAAGAGTAATTGTTTATATTACAACTCAATCCAAAACTACAAGAATGATACGATTCCCCCAATAACTGATCTAGGGCGGGATAGGCCGTGTCCATCAGAATCTCGAAAAATCAAAAGTAGCGGAAAATATACTGGAACACCTAAAGTTTATTCATCTTATTGAACATTTCTTTAACAGATGTACTACAAGTTTTATTTCTCATCGGTGGAGAATAAATATATTTAATTTATAGGTAGACAAGAGGTTGATTTATTTAATAGAAAACATCTTTGACAGCTGTAAAAATGTGTGGTTCTCATCGGTGAAGAACTTTTAATTTATTGATAGGTACACAAAGAATTTATTTATTTTGTTGAACGCTTCTTCAACAGCTGGAAAAAAGTTGGGTTCTCATGGGTGTTGAACTATCATTTTTTAAATTTTCTTATGGCTACACAAAAAAGTTATTTATTATATGGAATACATCTTCGCCAGTCGTACTACAATCTTTGTTTCTCATCGATGGAGAACTTTTACCGAACTTATGTATTACCGTAGGCTACAATATTTTATATAAGGATTTCATATATGATTTTATATAATACATGTTTGATTGCTCCACAAAAAAGTTGGGTTCTCATCTGTGGAGAAGTATTGTTTTTTTATGTCTACACAAAAAAGTTATCTCTCTCTGGACAAAATCCGACCGGGGTTGTAGATATATCATAATAGTTATTACAGGTTCTTCTCATTTTCTTGAAAGATACCTAACCTACCTACGTCTCCATCTATTTACCTACCTACTTACTTATGCCAATGCACTTGATACAATAGACTTGGCTAATCAAATGCTTTAGTTCGCTTAATTTTTTGCTATAATAAATGAAATATTTATTTCCTAAATGTGTTATGTTCTAGGTAGAGGCGACTGTTCCACTCATTACAGTACCAGAACCTCAGGTCCCCCCGAAAGAATAATCTACAGTGCGGAAATTGCCTTTTTTCAGCTAGTGTTTTTTTTTTTAATTTATTACCTTGAACAATTATTGTGAATAGCCAGTATTTCTCAGTTTAAAAATTAATCAATGTATTATTCAATTAATTGATTTAATTGTAAATCGTCAATTGTATTAATGTACTTTTTTTTTCATTCACACTTCATTATTTATAAATATATATAATATATTTTTTAATATCTCTTGGTAAAACCAAATCATGTATTATATATTGATTTATAATTATACATAAATTTGTTTGGAGAAAAGCATGAAATTTTCAAAATAATTTTTTTGAATTTTATGTTTTAATTTATTTTCAATTTGTCTTAAATGGCATGTTGTTTTATTTTTGTTTCTGAAAGCATCAAATGCTTTTCATCTTTGTTGAATAGTTTAATTTGTGAAGTATTGATTAAGTTTTTTTTATTTATTTGTAAATAATATATTCAGAAGGCATTAACAATTAATGTGTTTTGTATATACAATATGCGCTTAAAGGCGTTTCAAATTTCCGTTTAGGTAAATTTTGTATGATAAGGTTAAAAATAAACTAAAGCATTTATATAGAAAAATTAAAGATCTATGAAGCATCTATAGAAGGTTTTTGTTTATTTTGAAAATTCTTTAAAATCTCAATATTGTTTCCCTATAAAAAAAAAAATACTAAAATTTTACATGTGGTTATTTAATAATAAAAATGAGTATTCTAAAACAGCAAAATATGTTGCATTAAAAGTAACAATGAATAAATATGGAATCATATTTACATTATAATAATAAGTAGATTGTAGATATGTCAAATTATAAAAATTACTTTGTATAAAATTATAGAATGCCTTTCAATTAATTATTAATTATTTTACATTCCAAACTGCGTATTATATTAAATATTGTAAAATGCTGCCTGAAACTCAGTTTCTAGTACGAGTGTTTCCTTCACCTAATAAAGACTGGAGTAATGTGAAGTTAGACTCTGATCAGAAGGTGAGTGAATGTCTAGATAAGAATACAGATTTTATTAAAAAAAAAATTAAATAATTTAAATTCTGTTTTTGATTTATAAAATTAAAAATGTTAATTTTCAACAAACTAAAGAAAAATATGTAATCTTACAGACACGTCTTTTAAAATGCCTGATCATTATCATTAGAATAAAAAATTATTACTGCATTAATCAAAGTGTTTCTATTTTTAGAATAAAAAAATAGTCGGTGTTTTATATATTTTTTTTCTTTTTTTTTTGGCCTTACAATTATTATAATTAGGATATTTAATTGAAATAATTGCTGGTTATCTCTTGAAGTATTGCCTGGAAATGAAATCATTAAAAAAACAGGGTGCACTCGACTATTGTATTTGTAGAATAAAAAATATTGGGTCAATGAAATAGAGCCAAAAACTCAAAAAGAAACACTAATATGCAATGCAAAGCCTTATGTTTCAAAATTCTCTAGTAAAACCGTCTTTGTGGTGGGGTGCTGTCTCAGATTTGAAGCATGTTTTGGGCTGTTGATTGTGGGATGTAGTGCACCTTCTTCGAGATGTGATTTATATAACTTTTTTTTTTGTGTGTGTGTCTTGATAATTCCTGAATAGGCGAAACGTCGACCGGTAAGTGTGTGTTTTACTGAAGAATTTTGAAACAAGGCTTTGCATTGGGGTTTTTCCAATTGCATTATAATATTGGGTCAAATTCAATCTTTTACGACCCATTCTAATTCTAGCCCACCTTATATATATATATAACCTTTATAGAATGAAATAGATGTTAACAACATAAAGGCGAAGGGAATTGAAGGGTGGGAAGAGAGTATGAGGATATTTTTCTAAGAATAATCAGGCATTAGTAGCTTTTTCAGTTTATTCTAAATGAAAGCCTGCATGGCACTGATTGAACCATCCCACATAACTTGTGTATGTTCACTAAATGTGGCAAATTTTTATATAAGAGAGAAATATTTTTTTGTGAATTTTTCTGTATTTATCAAGCTGTCAATTTTTTCAATTAAGTAATGAAATTGAAATAATTGCAGTTTATCTCTTGAAATATATTTTGGGATTGTAATTAATAGTAAAAAAAAATTGGATGAGGTGTACACATATCCTTCTATTTTTAGAATAAGAAAAGTAGTTTTATATTTGAATATATTGGAGCGGAGTGGCTCAGTGGTTGAGCCCTGAGTTGCCATGCTAAATGTCCTGGGTTTGAATCTTGCTATTTGACAGACTCTTATTTAATCTGTTAACAGCCGGAGATGGAGCCTGTGAGATCTAGGATCCTCCTGGGGCTCATCCAGCCATTATAAAGTAGGTACCAAAAATAGGAGGGAAAATTTTGCAGTTGAGTGTGATCTAGAACAAAGCACCTCCCTGCACAACTGTTGTCCAAGAAACAGTAGAGTTTCTATCATGTACTAAACCCAAGACTGTAGTGGTACGGGTTTATATATATATAAGAAGGCATTAACAATTAATGTGTTTTGTATATATATATACCTAGCTAACTAGCTGATTTGGCCATGCGTTGCTGTCGTTTTAAAAATATATTACAAACAAAGCCTTACTGTAAAACTCTTATAATTCATTTTGTTCAATTACAGCTGGTTTATCTGAGGAGTCTTGCAGATTTGAAAAGAGGTAAATCTGGAAGCAATATTTACTGGCAGTTTAAAGTGGACCAAGTATTTGTGAATACTTCTCAAGAAGAATTATATAGTGCGATTGTAACAAAGGATCTACTGCAAAAGTTACACAGCTAATAGTTTTATTTTTTTTAATTACTCAGTAATTATTATATCTCAAGCACCTATAAAAAATGGTTAAATCGAATTTTGTCTCAGGAATTTCTTGTATTCAGGGAAAGGGAATCGTGTCATTTTCGAAGGGCATGAATTTTTAGGTCGGTCATTGGCTTGAAATGGAATTATTGCTTATGTCTATGGTCCCTTTCAAAGCGAAATCTGCGATAATGACACGAATCCGCTTCCCTCAACACAAATAAATCTCTCCGAACAAAATTCGACCTAAGCACTTGTTCACCTGCAAATGTAGTATAATACATAACTGGCTTAATGCTCATAAACAGTTTTACTCTCAGTTATTTATAACATTGTATAACAGTAAGAAGTAATTGAGATCGTATATTGTTGTTTCCAGTAACACCTTCTTCAAAGAACGTAAATTTCATAGGGTGACCTGTGGTGTTGTGGTTAGGATAACAATCTCCTAGGCCAAGGGTTTGCAGTCTAGCAGGTGACTTTAGTAGTCTTTAAAGGAAATAAACAATCCTAGTAATGCCATCCTTCGTATGGGGCGAACAATGTAGGTCCTGAGCGTATGCGGGTTTTAGGTGTTTGTTAAAGATCTCTATCCTGATTATACCTGGATAGGCAAAATTTACGGCTTTAGCATCGTCTGATTAGCCTTAGTACCATAAAGTGACGTTAATCATTTAAAGATTGAACGTAACTAGAGTTGACTCATGGGGCGGTTAACCCCCACAAGTGAACCACTCCAACAAATAACTCCCTTCAAAAAAGATGTCTCGTAATATAGGTGTAATATGTATTATACTATAATCATGTATGACTATGACTCATGGGGCAGTTAACCCCCACCAGTCAACCGCTCAAACAAATTACTCCCTTCAAAAAAGATGTCTCGTAATATAGGTGTAATATGTATTATACTATAATCATGTATGACTATGACTCATGGGGCAGTTAACCCCCACCAGTCAACCGCTCAAACAAATTACTCCCTTCAAAAAAGATGTCTCGTAATATAGGTATAATATGTATTATACTGTAATCATGTAGCTTCAAATTAAATAAATAAATTATAATTTTTTAAATGCTATTTTTGGAAGGGAAATCAAGAAGTAGCTTTTAAATACAAGTAACCCTATTTATTGGTTACAATAACTTACTATACTTAATTCCAAATGGAACTTTCTAGACCCATCCAGACTTTACTTCTAGATTCTAAGAATTGTCTGAACTGTTCATCTCACATTTGCGATCTTATTCTTGCCGCTAGATGCGACTACTGCCGCTATAATAATATAATTAATTTTAAATAAACAGTATTACGTTTTGGTTTGTCATTTTAATGTACCTTTTATTCATTAAAATAACTGTGTTTGCACTTTCTTTGTTGTGTTTCTGGTATTATTGACCCTTACTTCTGTAATCCCACAATAATAACTTTGAAAAAGTAAAACCCTTCAAAGTTTATTTTTTTTTTAAATTGTTACGTACAATTTTTTTTTTAATTTCTTCTAAGCAATGTGGGGATTACATCCTCAATAACCCTCTCCCCCTCCTTACGCCTATGATAAAGAGAACTCTATGATGGAGACTGGGTAATCCCTAAGTATTCTGAATATACGAGTATATTGAAAAGAGTAAATTAGTTAAAAGCACTATAAATATTATATAACAAATGAGCCGAAAATATAGAGTTTGTATGTTGTCTTCTCCGAAAAGTATAGCTACAAAAAATAGGTAGAAATATTTTAAATCGATGAAAATATTTCAAATGAGGTCACCTGTGCTGTAGTGATCAGCATAATAATCTACTATGCCTAAGATTGAGGGTTCGCAGTCCGGCAGATTACCTTTTTCTTTTTTAAAGGGAGTAAAAATCCTTAGCTATGCCGTTCTTCGATGGGGACACAAAATGACGGTCATAAGCGTACTTGTGAGGTGCTCGTTAAAAATCAGTATTCTAATTACACCTGGATAGGTAAAATTTATGAATCCCATTGGAGCATTGGCTGTCCATTGTTAAATGGATAATCAAACACATTTTATTTAAACAATCTTAGCAATCTTAAAATTATTTTTACTACTGATCTGTGTTTTTACTTCTTCTTTTCCCTGCTATTTTCTAACTTCTCCTCAATCGTTTGCTAGGTCCTTGGCATGATTCTGTACGACATTGGATATTTCGGCAGCTCATTGTGATCTTTTTAAAGACCATTATCGCCGATAATAGAGAGAATGGCGTGGCAATTTTCAAGGATATTAGATAGAGCTAAAAAAATAAACAAAACTATTTCTGGATGCCATGTTATACATTTGACTGATAGAAGTACAACTGATTATAGTATAAAAACTATGGTATACACAAATATTAAAAACATTCAATCTTGGTATAAACATCTACAATATTATCTTTGGGAAATGATCGAAGTCCAAAAAATAACAATAAAAACAAATTAGAAAATAATTAGATTAAATTGTTCAAACCGCTAATAAAAACAGAAAACATAATTGCAATTAATATAAATTAATTCAATATTCATCTATTCCATGGTTGGGAAAAAAATGGCTGATATTAAAATAACAATAAATTAGAAAAGAAATTTATTTCTCTTCCAAGGTTAGATGAAAAAATTAAAGTTAAATTTAATCAATAAAATAGAGCCAAAAACTCAAAAAGAAACACTATTATTTATTATAATGCAATTGGGAAAAACCACAATGCAAAGCCTTATGTTTCAAATCCAGTAATACACCCACTTACCAGTCGACGTTTCGCCTATTCAGGCATTATCAAGACACAAAAACAAAAAAGGGTTATGTGAGTCACATCTCGAAGAAAAAGGTGCAATACATCCCAACGATCAACAGCCCAAACATCAGTTGTATGTTGAACGTCTTGGTGGTGGGGTGCTGTCTCATGTTTGGAGGCTGTTTGGGCTGTCGATCGTTGGGATGTATTGCACCTTTTTCTTCGAGATGTGACTCACATAACCCTTTTTTGTTTTTGTATCTTGATAATGCCTGAATAGGCGAAACGTCGACTGGTAAGTGGGTGTATTTTTGAAACATAAGGCTTTGCAATTTGGTTTTTCCCAATTGCATTATGTTAAATTTAATTTTATGCATTGGATTAATAACCTGTTTTTTAGAAAATTAAGACGGAAAGAACCAAAAGATGAATATTAAATCAAAAAAACGTATTCGACTAGAAGAAAATCGTATGATTCTCTCATGCATAACAGACATAAGATTCTCTAATGCTTATGTTATGTCTGTTTTGTTTTTTTATGTTATAAAAAAACATGAAAGAAACAAAACACACATGACATGATTGTCATCTTCTTTATCACATTTACTGGATCCCGGTGGCCACTGACATTTGTGAATTAAAATAATAAAGATAAAAACAAATCATAATATAAAATAAACTTATGATAATTTTTTTAAAAATATTTCTCCTTTGAGAAAAGATAATCTTTTTAAAATTTGTATTTCTTAATACATTGTAATAAATTCATGTTTAATTAAGGTTTTAAGTGTCTGCAGATTATTATTAATCCCGACGGAATGAAAAAAACAAAAACTTTTAAACAAAAAAAAACAAGCAATTAATGTTCTATTTTTATCCAACCGGTATTGAAGAAAAATGCACAACCCATGAAGGACCTTGGGTTCAATACATTGTAAAGACCGCACATGTCTTAAGTAAACAGTTGTTTAGGGGTGTGGTTTGTCAACATAGGATTCAACCGTCATGTTTTCACACAATACACACTTTCTAGAGGCTTAGTGAGGGAGGGTCTGCAGATCCCATTTATTCTATCATTATATCAACTAAAACATTGCAATGATATCAATAATTGGTATGAATAGTAGAAAATCAAAAACAACAATGCAACGAATAGTGAATATTAGAAATTTATTTATTTTAATTGATTTATTTATTAAAATAATTTCTATTTGCAGAGTGTTTAAAGGTAACGATCTCATCATTTTCTGTTTTGGAAGTTCAAGTACAGGAAAATCCTATTCTGCCTTTGGAATCTACAACAGATTTGAGGTATAAAATACTGATCATAGTTGAGAATCAATATCAAAGAGTAATTTTAAAATAAATATTTGAAATGAGAGAATATTAGTTTATTTTCTTTTACCGGGGGTGAGCTGTAATCTTACTATCCTACTAATATTATAAATGTGAAAGTTTGTATGTTTGTCTCTCTTTCACGTAAAAACTACCGAACGGATTTGGATGAAACTTTACAGCAATACAGGTTACACATCAGAATAACATATAGGCTACAGCAAGGGCGGATTTAGGTAGAGGGCCACGGGGGATCGTGTTTCACCCCTGACAGTCTTTTAGGTACTGTGGAGAATCCATTATAGTACATAACTAAAGGCAAATCAGGTACTTAGCATCGTGAAATTTGGAGATAGGTTCTTTGTATAATTTAAGGAAGATATTTGGATAATTCCACCCTAAGGGTTTCCCCTTTAATATAATAGGGGTTCAAAGATTGTATGGAACCCGTCAGTTTTGAAGTTAGACATCTAAAATTTTGGATGTACGAGTAACTTAAAAAATTTAAATTATTTATTTTAAATGTTCTGTCATGAAACTATATGTAGCACACCAAATTCCACGCGAGCGAAGCCGCGGGCAAAAGCTAGTAATATTATAAATGTGAAAGTTTGCATGTTTGTCTCTCTTTCACGCAAAAACTCCTGGACGGATTTCGATGAAACTTAACAGTTATATAGGTTATACATCAGAATAACACATAGGCTATAGCAAGCGCGGATTTAGGGGGGGCGCACGGGGACACGTGCCCCCCCTACAGTTTTTTAGGTACTGTGGAGGATCCATTATAGTACATAATTAAAGGAAAATCACATGATCATAGTTGTTAAAATAACAGAAAGAACATGAGTGATACTATTTGTTTTGATATCCTACTAATCTTACTATCTTACTAATATTATAAATGTGAATGTTTGTATGTTTGTCTCTCTTTCACGCAAAAACTACTGGACGGATTTGGAAGAAACTTGACAGTAATATAGGTTATACATCAGAATTACCCATAGGCTATAGCAAGGGCTGGTTTAGAGAGGGGCGCAAGGGGGAGATATCCTACTAATATTATAAATGCAAATGTTTGTATTTATGTTTGTTACTCATTCACGCAAAAACTACTGAACGGATTTGGATGAAACTTATTGAGTGAAATAGGTTATACATCATAGGCTACAGCAAGGGCAGATTTATGTGGGGCACGGGGCCATGTGCCCTCCCCCCCCCGTTATAGTACATAATTAAAGGCAAATAGGAACTTAGCAGCTTGAAATTTGTAGATAGGTTCTTTGTATAGATTAAGAAAGAAATTTGGATAATTCCACCCCAAGGGTTTCTCCTTTTATGTAATAGGGATTCAAAGGTTGTATAGAATCCGTCAGTTTTGAAGTTAGACATCTGACATTTTTGATGTACGAGTAACTTATATTTAAAAAAAATAATTTAATTATTTATTTTAAATGATCTTTCACGAAACTTTATGCGGCAGACCAAATTCCACGCGAGCGAAGCCGCGGGCATAAGCTAGTAAAAAGATAAGAAAATGGTCCGGATAGAGGTCAATGAATTTCTCTTAAAATTGGAGAAATGCTTATTAAGTAGCCAACGTTTCGACCTACTTTGCAGGTCTTCTTCAGGGCTAAATATGCAAATTACAGACAATTGAGAATTTAAAAAATTGCTAAGCATGGTAAACATCAATAATAAATAATATTTATATTTACTATTATTATTTTTTGCTTAGCAATTTTTTTACTATTTTTTAATTCTCAATTGTCTGTATTTTGCAAATTTAGCCCTGAAGAAGACCTGCAAAGTAGGTCGAAACGTTGGCTACTTAATAAACATTTCTCCAATTCTAAAAAAAATTCATTGACCTCTACCCGGACCATCTTCTTCCACATACGTTCTATTATCAATGTCAGCAATTATCATTCAAGGAACAAAAAAAGTTACTCTACCATACGTGAAGGTTCGGTACACGGTAGAGACAGTGTTGTTTCTAATACAACGGTTGTGCGGAGATCACGCTTAACCAACAGAGGTTTGTAGAGGCTGGGTGAGCCCTAGGGGGTCTGCAGATCCCACAAGTTCCATGTATGGCTTCTAATTGATTAATTAAATAATCGACTATAGCCTGATTTGAACCCGGGACATTTAACACAGAGCTCGGCTCTCCTTGCACTAAGACAACACTGTTTTTGGCGACATTAATATATTATACAAGTTGCGTGAATGATAATATTGTCTATAACCTTCTTTTAGCCTTCTCACTCTGGTCCATTTTCTTATTTTTCTTCTTAGCCTCCTACATAGGGTGTCTTCCGGTAACTTCCTTTCTCTGAGATGGAAATACGTCGTTTCCACCCATACACAAAACGTGGTGTAAAGGTTATAATTATAATTATCTTGGATCTTTACCCGGGAGGACGTTAAGTCCGGTTCCAATGACGATATGCTCAGCGGACTTCGAAACATATCAAGAGTCAATATCCTTTCCATCAAGGCCGTAGCCAAGAGGGGAAGGGGGGTTAGGGTGTTAAAACCGCCCCCGAAATCCCAGAATTTAGTTAGTGTTAAAAATTAATACTAGGTTAAAAAGTGCAAATTAAATTAAAAACAACACACACAACAGAGGATCCAACACATTTTACATCATTGTGCATTGCAACAAGCATACTTATATTTATTTTTGCTTGAAAATGTCCTGCAACAACTTAACACAATAATTAACAATCGTATCGAAAATCAAGAATTGAAGTATTCTTGTTGTTGCGCATAGCATTTAAATCATTCATCATCCAATAATAGTTTATAATTGCAAATTTACGTTCACCTGTGGTCTAGTGGTTGGCGTAACAACTATTAAGCCCAAGATAGCGGGTTCGCAGCCCGGCAGGTGGCTCTAGGATTTTTTTTTAGGGAGTAAAAAATCCTTAGTTACGCCGTCCTTCGGAAGGGACGTTAATCGGGGGGTCCCGAGCCTGTACGATGTCAGGTACTTGTTAAAAATCCCTATCCTAATTAAACCTGGATAGGCAAAATTTAGAGCTCCCACTGTAGCATCGTCCGATTAGCCATAGCATAAAGTGACGTTAAATGAACAAACAACTAATGGCAAATTTATCCAAATTTTAAAAATTATCATGAATAATGGAAATTAAAATTCTCCATCCCGACTTGACCCCCCCGGAATGTTTTCCTGGCAAGGGCCTTGCTTTCTATAGTCATACATTTTGGCCCGAAAGCCCTATGAGGAATTGCGAAACCCAGTAGTCCAGGAGAATTAATTTAGCTGCCAGTCGTGACAGGGCGGTGGGAAAGTATTTTTTCAAGGAATAAATACATTTGAGGTTGACACTCACTGCTGGTTTTTGTATGATTTTTGCCTCCTGATGCTTGTGTACAAATTCAATCTTTCTTTGCACGGAAAAAGCTATGCGGTGTTTTTTCCGAGTTAGTAGTTACGCATCTCCAAGGGAAATGAATGAAAAGTAAAAACTTGTTATGACTCAACTCGGAGCGACAATCTGCGGAATGATTACCGTTTAGACCTTTTTATTTACGACAAAAAACCTAACCTATATTTTTAAAAGTGGGTATTATTTACAGTATCGGGGAATAGCACCCAGATTACTTGAAGATATCTTCAAATTGAAGGATGAAAATTCCAGTTTGTACAAGACGGATATTTCTTTAGCTTATGTGGAAATTATTGGCAAAAACATTCATAACTTGTTATTGAAAGGTAAACCAGTAATATTGAAAACAGACAGGAAAGCTTATCATGTAAGTGCTGCACTCTATAACATATTAACATACAGTTTTAACATATTACTGATAAGAATATTCATTAAAGAGTCATTAAAAGTCACTCATATCAATAAAAAGGCTCTTTAAAAGGCTCAGATTAAAGAATTAAATCTATAGTAGTTCATTATACAACCTGATCGATAATTTATTCATTTTATATTTTATTTTGAAAAAATGTAATAATAAATTAAACTTTAAAATTTACAAGTAAAATTATCTGAATTTCACGCATATATATATATATATATATATATATATATATATATATATATATATATATATATATATATATTTTTTTTTTTTTTTTTTTTTTAAGGATTTTCTTCACCAATGAAGGTTTCCTCATCCAAATTCTTCTTTCAGCCTTCTCTTCCATTCGTCCCTGTCAAGCGCATCCTCCTCCGTCATTCCATGCCCAGCCAAGCTTTCTTCCACTTTAGCTTTCCATTGGGTTCGAGGCCTTCCTCTCTTCCTCCTTCCCTCGGCCTCCCACTCCATGACCAATTTCGGGATCCGCTTACTGTCCATCCGTTTCACATGACCAAACCATTTCAATCTTCTTTCTTCGATGACCTCTAGTATGTTCTTGTTAACTTCCATTCTTTCCCTGATGTCGCTATTTTTGACATGTTCCACTCTTGATATTCGGGCAGATCTTCTCCAGAAGTCCATCTCTACTGATAACAACCTTCTTTCCTGAACTCTATTGAGGGCCCAGGTTTCAGAGCCGTAGATCATTATACTTTGGACCACAGCACTATATATCAGTCCTTCCCAGTATATTATTACTCCATAGGAGAGAGTTTAACATGCCAACTGCTTTCCTACCATTTGTTATTCTTTTTTCTACTTCCACATTTGTGGTCCCTCCGCATTCCAGTATGGACCCCAAATAGCAAAACTGCTCCACTCTGTCCAAGCTCCCAATAGTTGGGTCGTCTGCTTCGCTCCTATCTGTGCCCATATACTTAGTTTTAGTATAGTTGACATTTAATCCCCACTGGTTGTATTGGTCTACCACTTTTCTAAACATGTAACTCGCATCTTCTTCGTCCTGGGCAATAATCACTTGGTCATCAGCAAATAGTAGATGGTATAAGTGAAAGCCGTTTATAGGTATACCCATCGGATTACATTTTTTGTTCCAACTTTCCAAGCAACCATCGATGAAAATCTTAAACAAGGTAGGGGACATGCAGCACCCTTGAAGAAGGCCCTTGCTATTGGGGAAATCCTCCGATAGGGAACTCCCAATTTTTACTTGGCACTTATTATTTTTATATATTTCTTTTATGATTTTTATAATTTCATTATTTATGCCTGCCATTTCCAGAGCTCTCCATAATAGTTTTCGAGGGATGCTGTCATACGCCTTTTCCAGATCTATGAATACCATATCTAGTCTTCTTGCTTTCGCTGTTTGCTTTTCTAGTAGTTGTCGAAGAGTAAATATGTGATCAATGCAAGATTTTCCCGTTGTGAATCCACATTGCTCCTCAATTTGTGTAAATCCTTCCTCCAATTTAGTTTTAATTATTCTACCCAGCAGCTTCGAAATCGGATTTGTCACACATATGCCTCTGTAATTGTCACATACTTTTTTATCTCCTTTTTTAAAAATAGGAGTAAGGTATCCCAGTTTCATTTCTTGTGGTATAATATCACCTTGCAGTATGCTGTTCATGAGGTCCGTGAGTAACCCTGTCACCCCACTGCCGCCATATTTAATGAGCTCAGCATGGATTCCTCCAGGCCCATGGGCTTTTCCATTCCTTAATTTTTTTTGTTCCATCTCTAGTTCTTCTCGAGTGACACTAATTGATGTACCAGTGTAGGGGTCTGTTTCCTCTTCTATAAATTCCGTCCTGCTCTCATGCAATAATTTTCTATAGTGAGCAGCCCAATCATTCATTTTTATCATGTTCAATCTGGCATTCTGATTTTCTCCCTTCCTCATACTCTTTAACACAGACCATGCCTCAGATGCTTTCCCAAATCCCAACTTACTGTTTATTTTGGCACATGTTCTTTCCCAAAATTCATTCTTAGCAGCTCTTACTAACTTGTGCAGCTCTCTCCTTTCCTTCACATAAATAACTCAAATGAGACGAGTGGTAAGACGTGGTTACATTAGATGCGGAAGTAGGTTTCATGGGTAACGGCTATTACACAAGTGCATTTTTTCCTTCATACCCTTCTATTGTTTATTAAAAAAAAACAAATCATTATTTGTGAATAAATATCCATGGAGAAACTTAAATCAATAGAATAAGACTAGCTTATTTCTCTTGAACAAAAAAAAATATTCTGTTCTTGTTCATTAGGTATAAATTTAAGGTTGGAAATTTTTAAAGTCAATCAATTAATAATACATCATTCTCAGCTTGAGAATTTGTCTTGTATTAATACATCCCGAAAGCTTATGAAAAAAAAAACTGTACCACTACAACTCATGAAGAGTCATTGGTTCAGTACCTTGTAGAGACTGTGCTGTTTCTTGGACAACGGTTGTGCAGGGAGTTGCTTTGTTCTACGCTCAACCGCTAGATTTTTTTTGCCAATTCAGTTAACCCACACTACAGCTTATAAACATTGATCAATTAGTATTTCCACATCTGTTTTAATATTTTCTTGTAAACAATAATTTTGATTTATTTTTCTCTTTAAATTTATATCCACACCTGTCAAGTCAAAACAATTGACATATATATACAGCAGATTGGATAAAAGATATATAAACCTGAATGACACGAGAGGCATGAAGAAGAACAATGCCCAGAGGTAGCTCTTCCGTGACTTGATTTAATATTGTGATGATAACAGATCCTTCATCCACGTTCATTTTAGTCCCCTCCAAGTGTTCTCAAGCATAAGAGCCGTAGCCATTTGTTTTATGAATATTTTTGTGTGTCCTTGTAGTTTTTCTTTGAATGGTTTTTTTTTATGTCCATATGCTTTCGTCAATCGTAGGTATTTTTAAGTCAGTGGGCAGAGTTTTGTTATTGACACACCATGGTGCATTTGTGATAAGTCTAAGTATTTTTTATTAAAAATTTTGTAGTCGTTTTCTGAAAGTCTGTTTAGCGATGTCATAAACTTGTAATTTATAGTTGGCACCACTCATTCAACTTTTGTAAACTTTTGTGAGGCCTGTGTCGCGTCTTGATGAGTAATCATGATTTAATAGTTTATTTATTCATTGTTTATTTTATTTATAGGTTTTAGGAACTCGTTTGGAAACTATTTGCAACGGGATAAAGCTTATGTTCGATGGAGATGATCGGAGGAACTTCGAACACGAAGCTTCTCATTGCGGCACGACCATCCTGACTTTCGACATCACTTCTGCATCACTGCTTCCTACAAATCCGACCAATACTGTCGGAAGGGTATGATTTTTAATAATTAATTATTCTATTATCGATTAAAATCTACTTTTAAATCTATAAATTAAATCTAATAGCATGCAAAAATAGTTTATACCTTTTTAATTATATAAGTTTAAAAATAAACTATACACACGGATGCGTTAGCAGAGGGAGGTTATGGCCACTCATCCGTTTACGCGTGTGTGAGAGAGATAAGATAATAATAAGAAATTAATGTGTTTTTTTCTCAAATTCAAAATAAATTTTTAAAAAATCCATCGAATGTTCTTCAGTTGTTTATTGTAGGCAGAGGAAAACGATGCGTTAAGTGAAATTTTTACCAGGAAAGACAAGATATTCTCGGAGGACCAAACAGCTGTCAAATTTCTAAACTATAAGCGAAATCGTGTTTGAATCAGGATAGTTTAAAATTCTCCATGACTAAAAAATTAAAAAACAAAAATAAATATATTTCAAGCGACCCCAGATATCATAATTCTCATAATATTTTCAAATCATTCCTATAAAGACATAATTTATAACATTCTAAACTCTGCGCTTGAAAGATTGCTTAACGATTTTCATTCGAATATAAAATATATGAAATTATGCTCGAAGTTTGCTTGAAATCTGCCAAAAATCCAAAGTTTTAACCATTTTTTAAAACTATTCCTGGCATAATAGATAATTATTCTCTTCTTGACCAAAGACATGCCAAAATTGGTGCCTTTTAATCATATTCTGAAAAGAGGAATATTGTAACCAGCCAAATTTCGCTCCAAAAGGCCGTTTTTTATTTTTATTTTAAACAGAGTTTTTGAAGAAGCTGAATTCTGTTGGATAAAGCCAATGCACTCAAATGTCTCCGAGTCTATAAAAATGTCTTGAATTAAGGAAAAATTAGATAAATTTATATTTCAGATATGCTATATTTTTCCAACTTACATAGGAAAAACAGCTGGATTCACCCATTTTGTAAAACTGTTGAGCAACACATTTTGCAACTCTATCATTCCATTGTTTCGTTTGGAGTGAAAGTAAGTAACCGCCATTAAGCAGCACGTGTTTTAAACACAAAGAAATATCGTATGGTTATTAACCTCTTTATGCATAAATTGAATAGACAGTAGGTAAAGCAATTACATTTTTTACACATTTTATTTACAAAGAACATTATAGGAACAAAATACAAACTATACATATACATAAATTTATTGAAATACAAACAGGAGAGCAAGAATATTTTCTAAAGTAAACAGAAAGTTACGTTAAAAACATTATAAAAACGCATAGAGCGGAAATGCGTGCTGATATTGTTATACTATTTATAAAACACAATCAGAAGTTGATAATTTTTTTTACTACTAATGGCCGATCGTCTAACAGTAGCCAAGATATGCTACAATAAAATGGTGTACTATTTACGTCAATAGAATTTCTTCAATAGAATTTCTAATAGATAAAGTGCCCTTTTTGTATTATTATTATTTTCTTTTTACAAGCGGACTATTCAACAAAAACCACGCAAATATCACTTCATACAGTTTCTTTTATTTTATTTGTTATAATTTTTAAAATATTTTTATTTGAAAAGAAAAGATATGCCCAGGACCGGGATTCGAATCCGGGTCACCCTCGTCTCTAGCGTGGTGCTCTCCCATCTGAGCTAACCTGGCTCGCTTCTCGGTCAGACACATTCCTTCTTTTTACTGATCCCATTTCCCCGCGTTCTCGCAATTTGCGATCTATACAAGGGAAAGAATGTTCATTGAACATTACTTAAATTAGGATCTTGTTGACTTACGTCATTATATATTATTATAATTTATTTTATTTTATTTGTTATTAATTTTTGTAATTTTTTAATATTATTATTTGAAAAGAAAAGATTTGTCCAGGACCGGGACTCGAACCCGGGTCGCCCACGTCTCTAGCGTGGTGCTCTGCCAACTGAGCTAATATATATGTACAGGTGCCAACTGAGCTAATATATATGTACATCTCATACGAGCTAATATATAGTTTCATACTTTCTCCCCCAGAAGTCTTTCTTTCATCTAGTTCTTTTAGCACTATTTTATCTGTTCGGATCCTTTTTTTTCACCTATAACTAACTATTTTGATACCAAAAATTTTCTTTTTATATTCTTTTCGATTGAGACAGTCCGTTCCAGTAATTGTGAATTTTTGCAATTCATCTTTCATTTGTTTAGAATAGTCTCCCTTTGTAGTTCCAGATTTTATAATATATTTCTTTTTCTAACCTTGATCGATCCATGCTTTCCTAGAATTGGAGACGTTGTTTTCTGTTCACTTCCAGGATGAAACTTTGACTACAATTTTCAGCATTTGATCTCAGACTATAACCTTCCTATATTATTGTCTAATCAGTAGTTACCAGGACCGGAAGTATGGCTAGTATGGCTTTTTTCTTTTTAGAGGACGACATCAAGCGAGATTTGTACGCTCCCCTCCCCCTTCATTAAAATTTAACAGTCCATTTATGTAATTTATTTTATCATATATTTATGTAAATGTAAAATATTAACAGCTAGAGATCTCTAGAAAAACAAAAAATGTGTTACAAAATTATTATTAATACCTACCCTAACCTAATTGATTGTTTAGATCCATTTGATCGATACAGCAGGGACGGATTATGGAACCAATCCATCAAAATCATTCAAATGCCACATCGATGCGAATCTTACCAAATGCGAAATAAATACTCTCTGTTCCTGGTATGGAGACAATGACGCTTCTAAAAAAACTTTCCTCCAAAGAGGTTCAACACTGGCCTTGTATTTGGGAACTTCTATTACGAACAGTTATAGCAGGTGATGTATTTACATATAAAAATTCAGAAGGCAGTGGGTTAGTTCAGCGAGTAGTGCTGAAAATCGGGTTCGAAACCGGATGTAACAGACAAATTATTTTATTTAGACCGTTAACAGCCATCGATAAACCTCGTGGCGATCTGAAAACCTTCCTAGCACTCTTCCAACTCCTGAAAGGTAGAGAGAAAAATCTGTTGTTTTAGAAAAACCCTGGTTTAAAAAGTATTTTAAAAAGATAAATTGAAAATAGACAATTTCGAATTTCGAGGAATAAAAACAATTGAAGTATATACATAAATATATGTAATGTTAGTTTCTAAGTTTTAAAAGAATTAAAAACTATTTAATACAGATACTCACCTTACTTTCCAATTTATATTTCCTCTCTTTTCAGTTTTTATTTTTAAATGTAATGCATATTTTAAGAAATGAATTATTCCATTTACAAATTTGTGCAAGTAAACATTAGTTGCTATACTAACTAATCAATAATTCGGAGATATATGGCATTGCATATTTTATTTTTTTACGAAATTAGAATTATTACAAATCTCATTACACTTTTTCTCTACCCAACCTAAAAAATAGAAAATTATTACCTGTTTTTGTTTTGAAGAGAAAAGATTTGTCCTGGCCGGGATTCGAACCCGAGTCGTCTGCATCTCCGGTGCAGTGCTCTAAACAATTGATCTACCAGAGGTCGTATCCAAGCCAGACAAATCCGTTCTCTTCAACGATCCTATATCCTATATCCCCGTGTTCTCGCAATTTTTGAGATCTATACACGGGGAAGAATGTTCATTGAACATTACTTTAATTGGGATCTTGTTGACTTACGTCAACATATTATTTATAATTTGTTTTTATTGAATTTTTATTTTGATGGTAATTATTTTTAAATATTTTAGTTTTGAAGAGGTTTAAATACCATCAAAATAACAATTAATATAGACAATTATTACCAAATGAGGATTTGAGAACCAGACGTACCAATCTGTGATTTTTTTGGTTTTGCTTAAAAAAAAAATCTTTAGAATACTATAAGAAAGAAAAACCTTCCATTCCGAGGTTATACTATAATTTATTTGACTCGAACTTGACAAAACATTCAAAGCACTTAGCTTATTTTAGCGTTTAAATTCAGTTAATATAAAATTTTCGGAAGTTGTTTTAATTATAGCTTAATATAATTTATATTTTCAATAATTCAATTTTACATTGAACAGATTACTTGGCCACATAAGAACGTCTAATGAAGATATAGCTAACTCGATGTCGACCCTTCTCTTCGGTACTAGATTGAGAAAGCTTCATTCCCCTTTGCTTGTTCAAGCGAAAATAAAGAATACAGGGTTGATCGTTAAGGGTCTTCAGGTGGGACTCCAACGCAATTCTTTATATGTTATGATAACATAATAATATAATATATAATATAGATTAAGAAAGAAAAGCTATATTATCGGCAGTTAAAAAAAAAAAATCTTAACCCTACGCCCTACATAGGCGATTAAAAGCGAACGCGAACGCGAAGTGGTGGACACGCTCTGTCCTACGTGAGCGCGAAGCATCCCGTCCCAACGCTTTTCAGTAAACACTGTGCATTCGTCATGGACAGATGGAAACAAATATTATTGGAAAATGCATTACATACTTAAATATCAAATGCTCTAGAAGTATGTACGGCAGAGAAGTAGAACATATATTGTACACTTAGAAAGGCATATTTATGGAGAATATCATAATTTGTTTTAGGAATTACAGACCCAACCCTTGCTATTCGAGGAATATTGTCGAATGTTGCCAACAACGTATGACAATTGACTAAATTAATAAATAAATTTGTTGTTCTTACTTGCAGTCCCAGTTATTTCAGCCAAATCGTACCATTCGCAGTACGATAATAATCGGTTGTGATAATTTTTATTCCTTTTATCCCATAATATAGGACGTTCTTGGATTGCAATTATTAATATTTCTGCTTTAGACATTTATAATAATATAAATATGTACACAATATTTATAATAATATATATAAAACAAGACGGCACCGCGTCCAGTTCGCGCGAAAATATCTAGCCAATTGATCGCGTTCGCTTCGCGCCTCGCTGAGGCTATGTGAATTCGGTCACGCAGGCCACTCCTGTAGGTTTTAACTGTTTGCTCTTTTCTCTAGTGCCGCTTCGCTTCGCGTTCGCGTCAAGATCGCTCACGTAGGACGCCGCCTAAATCTCTCAAGCTTAAGCCGATTCAGTGCTAAACTGTGAAAGTTCCTTTTATTGAATGACAATATTTATTAAAATGAATTTGCACTTTTGATGATACCTGTAGAAATCGGACCCACCCCATAGGTATTCTAGAGTTCTCTCACCAATTTACTTAGTCGCTCACATCATCCTGCGTACGTTTAAAAACCTGTACAACTACAACTCATGAGGAGTCACTAGGATAAATTACCTGTACAACCGTTGTCGTACAAACAATACAGTCTCTACCATGTAGTGAACCCAAGACCCTTCATGGGTTGTACTGTAGCAGGAATAACTAAATACATAAGAATAACCTATTTTATTGCAGGCTTTTATCAACGGTTTTATAGTGACGACAATTTAATTTTTTTTACAGGATGAACTACGTGAAATAAAAAACAATATAGTTGCGGATAAACTGATAAACAGTGTGTTTATGCCTGGCACGATATCTCAGGACCATATGGAATACGTATTGAGGGAGATTCAAACATATTGTCAATCATGTGCCTACCAACCATCTGTTCTCTTGGCCAAAGCACACCCTCTCATCTTGATACTGGGCTTCAGGGAAATCTACAACAGGTGATATAATTATACGTAACCTCACAACATATATGATAATATTAATAATATATCAATATAGATAAATTTTCCAACTTTCTTGTATGATTTGTACAGTACCAGAAGACAGAGAATTTCACGTAAAAGAGAAGAATTTGATTCTAAAATTCAAATATTTTTTCGATTCGGGCCAAACCAGTAACAAATGGGAAATTAAAATCATTATAAAGGACTATGTTCGTAACAAAATAAGGAGCATTGAGGATGTTACGAATGATTTTGGCCTTTAAAGATTGGATACGAGAGGAATACGAAGGCTTGGTGGAGCCCCAAAGCACTACTCCCTAAGTCCAGATAGATCATATGATTGTCTATGATCATCTAATCATGTATATGATTCTTTTTTTTTTTTAATTAATTGGGAGCTTAGACAGTTTGTCAAGTAAATGTTGAAGCAGACGAAAAGGGTGAGCTGTTTCTTGTCGTTTCAGTTTATTATCTGCATTCCAATTAAATCGTTGGTCAAGGTTTAGTCCTAAGTACCGGATCTGTTCCCCAGGAATCAGTGGGATGTTATTAAACGATACAGGAGGACAGGAAGTCACTGGTTTATGACAGAGGGTAAACGTGATTTGTGGGAATTTATTTTAATCTTCCGATAATTTTAAAACCATATTTAAATCGAGTACTACTGACAAATCCTTATGGAATACCACTAGAAAACTCCTAAAATATAAAAATTTCAACCATCCACTTTTAACCGAATCCCAAACCTGGTCAAGATCTGATGAAGAAAAATCACAAATTTTCGGCCAGCACCTATTCAACACATTTAACCCTCACCCAGATATCCTTAATCCTACCCAGTCTGAATGCATTGAAGCAGAGTTAAGTATTCCTCTTCAGTTGTCTCCTCCTCCTAAAGCTTTCCATCCTTCAGAAATATCAAACATTATTCACAGATTACCCGCCAACAAAGCCCCTGGGTACGACCTAATCACATCCTATATTCTAAAACGCCTTCCTCGGAAAGCGATCCTACTCCTTACATATATATACAATGCCGTATTGCGTACCACATACTTTCCTGATTCCTGGAAATTATCCATAGTTAAGATGATACCAAAACCTAAAAAACCACCAGAACTTCCATCTTCTTACCGTCCTATATCTCTCCTGCCCATAATGGGTAAAATGCTTGAAAAACTCATTCTGAAACGTCTACATCCTATAATAGAATCCAACCAAATAATCCCAGATCACCAATTTGGTTTCAGAACATCGCATTCCACAATCCAGCAATGCCATCGAGTGGTGGACGTTGTCTCATCCGCATTAGAGCGCGGAATGTACTGCACGGGAGCTTTTCTCGATGTAGAGCAGGCTTTTGATCGAGTCTGGTATCCGGGACTGTTGTACAAACTCCGTAAATTCTTACCTTCTACTTACTTCCTTATTATCAGTTCCTACCTCAGTAATAGAACCTTTAAAGTAAACCATAATTTTTCCTACTCTTGCCTCTTTACCCAGTTAGCTGGTGTTCCTCAAGGTAGTATCCTGGGCCCCATCCTATACACAATATATACAGCTGACATCCCAACCCATCCAAGCACTGTCCTCACTTCCATGACATGTTCCATACGCACTTGAATCCACTAGTCTCTCGACTTGCTTCCTATAATATTCCTGATAACCCTCCGAGGCGTCTGAAAAGAAGATGGCCTCGAGACCTTCTACTATAAAACTTCATTGGAGTGCTAAACTATCAATGGATAGTTTCTCCACAAGTGATTTTTTTGTCCATGTCCTTTGTTCATACAGCCAATTTACTTGATGTAATGTTATTACAGTTGTAAATATCAAAAAAAAAAAAAAAAAAAAAAAAAAAATATTTAAATCATGCAGCCACATCCTCAGCAGCTCAATGTAAACAATATAAATACTATAATATTTGCTAGCACATTCCTTAACATAGGAGTTACCTATACCGGTCTAGGTATATGTAAAGATTTTTTTTTTCGAGGAGCAACTCATTGCTCAATGTCAAATACATTCATTGCATGCATTTTCTATTGCATATTTCTACCATCTTTTCTATTCCATGTCGATCCTTTTTCTTCTAGATTATTGCAATGCAATGTGCTTGAAACCATATTTTAATATCACTTCTACATATAACTTCATTGTACAAGATGTCTCATCAACTCCCCAAATGCTTTCAGAGATACCAAAGGGTTGAAGGCTTTCTACGAAAAACAACTAGAGGCGAGAGACAAAGGTAAATGCTTTTAAGATTTAATTAATAATCCATCATTATCTATACATCTATACATATTATAAAACAAAGTCCTCGGCCGCGTTTGTTCGCGGTAAACTCAATAACTACTGCACGGATTTTCATGCGGTTTTCACCAATAGATAGAGTGATTCACCAGGAAGATTTAGGTATATAATTTGTCGAGGTTTCGTGCAAATGAGTTGGAATATCGATGGGTTTCACCGAAGACGCTACTTGCCTAATCCTGTGATATTATCTAACGTGCAAAATAATAAATTCTTATATAAAGAAATATTTGCTTTTGTTTTTATTTTTATAATTTCTGTATAGTAAAGTACATCAGCTGAGATGGGAAGAAAGGAAATCAAGACTCCCAATGATATTCACGTGGTCCTTAGTGGCCGGTACGTGATAAAAAAAAATACATTACACAGACAAATTATTGTTACGGTCGCCGACAAGAGTCGGAAGCAAGGGATTAGCGACTTAAATCCGTCGGCGGGAGAAGTTAAAATAGGATTAGGACCGTTCTAGATCGTCTCCTTTTGTCGGAAAAGGATTAAGAAGATTCCGGAATTGTCTGGCCCCTCCGTGTTCTAGAATGTTCGGCCTTGCCTATTTAAATACTTCCCTCACCTCGAGCCAGTCACTCTTAGCCTGAGAGTAGACCAGAGAAGACCTGTGATAAGTGAGTGTCAGTGTGATAAACTAGTCAGTGTTGAACCGGCCAGTGTAATAAGTGTATCAGTGAACTGTGACAGTCTCGCGAGTGTAATAAACTGTTTCTGTTTGTTACTGTGTGTCAGTTTGTGATACTTGGAGAATCTTACGGTCGGTGGACTAGTGAACTGTATGTGTTAATTATTAGTTATAAATTGTAGTGTAATATATTCTTAGATACTATTGTAACTAGTTAAGCTATCTAGAATTAGTAATATGTTATATTATTGTAATAGTTAAATAGGAGTTAGGCCTAGATAATAAATATTTAGAATATTGTTATTATAAATGTATCTTAGTCTAATAATTTAATTGTTAATACTTTACTTGTATCCTTTTTATCACTTTTGTTAATAAATATTAGTATCTTTAATTAAGGAATTGTTTAATTCATTTTAATAACCAGTAGCCCGTAACATTATGTAGGCATAATATGCCTTATTACCCGAGCAAAGCTGGGGTGGGTCGCTAGCAATGAATATAATACACGATAGATAGGACACTTGTCCGCAAGATAGCACAGTCTTAACAACGCTTCAATATGTATTTTACTGCAGCTAGGGAACCAGTTCAGGACATTCGTTATTCTGTCTCTCTTGTAAAATTTATAAAAGCGGACTAGTTTCCTTTCAGCAGCAACGGGGGAAAAAAACTTTATGGTTCAGTACATATTAGAGACTTTACTGTTTCAAGAAACACTGTTGTGCAGGGAGGTGATTTACCCGAGGTCACTCTCAACCGCCAGATTTTTTTAAATAGAGGCTGGATTAGCCTCTATCATTATTATTATTTAATATGTCGACCTAAGTTGTTGACAGATTAAATAATTTATCTACCACAGTCGGATTTGAACCCGGAACCTTCGGCATAGCGTCTCAGCGCTCTACTGACTGCGCTACTCCGCTCCTTAGTTAAAGGATCCTATTAGATATAAGATTGACTCATTAGCAGATAGTCATGATTCATCGTGGGCAAGACTATGATTAATAGATAGATGTGTATCTCATGTTATCCCACTTTTGTTAATTAGACTTTATTCTGAGATTTTATTATACCCTTTGCAGTGCAATAACGTTTACCAATTCAGCATTCATGTGTTTTTTTTTTCTTTTTTAAGCAGCAGAACAAGAAAAGATCAAACCTTTATCAGCATCAAGTGTTCAGAAAAAGACGAGCCCATCCAAACATTCAAGCACAGGAGCAGTTCTACAACCACCCGTACAAGAGACAAAGACCTCTGGCGATGAAAACCTGAGTAAACGAGACATAGAGAGTGCGACTACTGCGGAAGAGAGTTATGCAAGAACGTTTAGCGAATATTTGTCCAAAACCGGACCAATAAAACTGAAAATTAAGCTTTATGAATCAGAAATTGAGGAATGTTTAAAGTAAGCAGTTCCGCTATTTTAAAAAATCGATTTGAGTAAGAATCGATTTATTTAATCGCAACATCTCGATATAAATCAAGCTTTTATATATTATTCTTTAATTTCCATTTGCACCTACGCAATTGCTCATCCAGCAAATTTGAGCCAAGTGTTGGTTTTCCTCTTTGCTTTGCTACAGGAACATCAAGTATTGGAAATGATCAATAATTCTTGAACTAGTCTCTTGACCATTGTCTTTTTAATATTTTCATAACAAGCCAGGGTAACAGGGAGTAGGATGGAGGAAGAACAAGTGGATTTTGTGCTGATGAGTGAAATGTAGTGTATTTGTTATGAATGAATGATAGTGAGAATGTCAATGTCGTTGTGTATGGTGTGCTTCGAAATAAACAAAGGAGTATTAACAAGTTTTCTTAGAATTTTGGACTGAGTTGTTTGTAGCTTGTATCAATGGACGTGTTTTCCTGAAACCCAAAGTCCTGCTTCATATGTCCAAATAGGTCTTAGTATTGTAGATTAGTCGTTTGTTCCATAAGTCAAGTGAAGATCTATAATGCAGATGTGATAGGTGTTCGTAGCATCTTGTCAGTTTTTTAATTTTCTAAGAGTTCCATAAGTCTTTTGTCCAAGTATACTCTTGAGGTAGCGTACGTAGTTTTTAGAAGGTACTCTGTAATTATCAATTTTGAATGCTTGCCACGAAGCTTTCCATAGGGAGAAGCTTACATGACTTTTGAGGCGTTTATTATGATTAGCCCTTTGTAGAACCACTTTTCTAAATCGAATATATGATTTTTGAGAGCTATAGAGGGTTCGGATCTTTGTAGAAAAATATAATGGCTGTCAGCGAAGGTGCATTGGTTCTCCGCAATATCAGAGGTGTAATGGGAATAGAGAATAGGGATTAAAACACTGCATCTATTTTATTTATTGTTAAGAATATAATAATTGATATTATTATAATATAATAATTTTGTTCATTTATCAATTTTAGGACTAAAAGCGAATTGCAGTCAAAATTAACCGATTTAAAGTATAAAATCGAATCATTGCGGCTGGAATTGAAGAATGAAGAATGGAATACTTTCCATAAAAAACTAGAAAGAGACATGTTCACCCAAGGAGGTAGGGAATTGGTCAAATCTCCCGAGCAGGAGAATTTAGAATCTCATATAAACGCCCATGTGAATGGATTTAACCAGACCAGATCTACGCTGTTTAATATCCACAATAAATACATGGCTGCAGGTTATGCATTGAATGAAGTAATGATAAATGCCGAAAAGGAGTTCAATGTAATTTTTTAAAATTATTATTTGACAATGTAATCAGATTCAAGGATTGATAATAATTCCGCAGATAGTCGCTTCGAGTTGAGTTACAAGTTGTAACAGTTTATTCGTTTCATTTTTAATATTTTCCAAAAATACAAGTTATTGTGAGCTTTAGTATGGAAAAGAGATAACTTGTATTTGGAAAATATTAAAGGGAAACTTATAAACAGTTGAATCTTGTTGTGAATCAACTCTATCCGACAATCTGCGGAACGGGTACCTAAGTATTTTTTACTCTTTGTACTAAGTATTTCTTACCTAAATGTATTTTACAGGAATACGTAAAACTGATGTCGAATAATACTTTACTTCTTCCTCGCCAAGAAAGTTTAGTTTGTGATACCGTGCCATTGCCTCAGGCTGAAACAAAAGAAGAAACAATTGACCGAGTAAAAGAAGCAGAAAAATGTTTTTCAAAATATCAGCGTAAACCTCTAAAAAGATATTAACGTTTCCGGAAGTAATTGTATGGCCCTATGTCATTCATTGCACATATATTAATTTTATACTGGGTCAGCCTTAAATAAAATATATATATATATATATATATATATATATATATATATATATATATATATATATATATATATATATATCCTGAGAATTTTAAATGCTAATAAATTATTTATTTTTCTTTGGTGTGAAAAAATTATTTTAATTAGTAACACAAGAACCGAACTATGCCATTATGATTCTTAATAAGATAAAAATTATTTTTAAAAAAAATGTATTATTCCTTACCTTTTACTTTATTTTATAATTATTACTCAAATTACAAACCTGATATTGATGGGTTTGAGAACTATATTTTGGTAATTATTCCGCAGGTTGTCACTTCGAGTTGATTCACAAGTTTAACTTTTCATTCGTTTACCTTTTAATATTTTCCAAAAATACAAGTTATCATGAGCATTAGTACGGAAAAGAGAATGTAATAATGGGAAGTCTGAATTTACGGTAATCATTTCATCTAGGAATAAACGTTTCAACAAACCTACATCATCTATACTTCGAAATGTTTCAATTAAACTTTTATTTCTAGATGAAATGCGTACCGAAATCTACTCATTTCCCATAATTACATTCTCCTTTTCGAATTAGTGATAAGTTGTATTCATGTAAAATGATAAAATGGAAACCAATAAACAGTTAAAACTTGCTATAACTCAACTCGAAGCGACAACCTGCGGATCAGATACCCAATAATAGGTTGAGTGCATCGGCCGGTGAGCCATGTGCGTTGAAATGAGAAACTGACCTCCCTCTTGCTTACGTCACACTTAAACTCCATGAGAAATTGGCGGTAAATTCAAAATAACCGGTTTTCTTTGTCTCATCCATTGTCTTAATTTTCAAAATAGTTTTTCTTCTTAAATATTAACAAAATTGTACGTGAACTTCAGAAAGTATAGGTAAGAACCTAGGCTATAATAATTTTTAAACAATAAAATAATCAAAAATATAATAAGTTTCCTATAATTCTATGATATAATTTAAAAATATGCTGTGAGTCAAAAACAAAAACGCCTACATTAGGCTTATATTTATGTTTAATATAGAAACGATTTTTAGCTATATAATATACATATGTGTCTGCGTATATAGTATATTAGTACATATAGACACATACATTCACACACAAATAAGCATCCTTCCATAATATTTTGGATTTAGATAAATAATTTTCTAAAAATACATGAGTAAATTAATTTTAAAATCATAGTGGGGGATCACGGATCCTTGTGAATGTTCACCTTGAAAACTAACTGGAATTCGCAAGTCACGGTTACTGTGTGTATATGTTATCAAAACTAAACAATAATTATAAAGTTTTATACAAAGATTTTACAACGGATCCTGATTTTAAATGAAATTATGCCATCATTCGAATTGACTGATTTCAATAACTTCATAACACAATTCATTTCATAACATTTTTTTAGATGTGTGCCTGAAGGTCTTAAAAAAACTCCATCAGGCTTTGTAGTAACAGATAAACAAATGACAATCGTCAAAATAATCACAAATCAGGGAATCATTAACACAACTATAATGTACTAAAGTCATACCAAAAATATTAAACATAAAACTGAATTTAAAACATCAATGCCTTTACAATACATTGAAAAACATTCTTTCTTAAAATAACCAAATAATACTAAAGTCTTATAAAAATATAAACAAATTTTAATGTTCATATTTATTTTTTATTTTTGTCACATTCAGTTTAGATTTACAGCGTGAAAAAGTTTTCGTGGGCTGGGATCAAGAAGTGCAGGTTTCTTGGCCCCGCAGTGTCCATTTTGGTCCTTAAGCTAACACTCGTGGCACGTGTGTTTAACATATAAGTTATTATTTTGTGACAACACAAATGGCTCAGTGAGTAAACGTTTTTTGTAGACTGTTATTGAAGTCGTCAAAGTTACTAGTCAATTTATTTCAGTTCGGTGAGTGGTGATCAATATGAATCAAGAAAAATTGAAAAAATTACAAGCCCAAGTTCGTATCGGAGGCAAGGGGACCCCAAGGCGAAAGAAGAAGGTTCTTCATGCCACCGCAGCTACTGATGACAAGAAATTGCAAAGCTCATTGAAGAAATTGTCGGTGAACACAATCCCAGGTATTGAGGAAGTTAATATGATCAAAGATGATGGGACTGTGATTCACTTCAACAATCCCAAAGCTCAGGCCTCTCTGGCAGCCAACACTTTCGCTGTAACTGGTCATGGAGAAACCAAGCAAATCACTGAAATGTTGCCCGGAATATTGAGTCAGTTAGGACCAGAAGGGCTGAATCAACTTAAGCGTTTGGCAACAAGTGTTGCTGGAAACACTGCAGGTAAAGCTACTATCGAGGAAGATGATGAAGTTCCCGATTTAGTAGAGAATTTCGATGAAGCAAGTAAGGAAGAAGTCCCGAACAAAGAAGCTGGTAAAGAAAACGCACTTCCAGCCAAGAACTAGGATGGCTAACTATACAATAGGTAATATTGGGCAACCTCTTACTTTTTTTTACATTGTTAGTTTTTAGAAAATTAGTGGTTTTTATTATTTATTTAGCATTAGCAAATTAAGTTTTAGGTTATTTTTTTGTTATATTCTTTCGAATATGATCTTAATATTTTTATTCTGTTTTTTTCAGGTGGTGACTAGCTCGACCATCTGTTACCTGATAGGAACACTTTTGAACAGATATTCTGTTCTTGTGTGAAATATAACTTTGAAATTCAGATTTAAGTCATGTGTAAAGTTCTACGTATTGTTCTTAATACTAAACTAAAACAAAAACAGTTCAATAAAAATTGTTCTGTCATTACTTTTTATATGTTTTCTTATTTTATATTAACATTATTTGCCTATGTTAAAATTGTGAACAGTCTTATACATGTTTTAGCCGACGCTTGTGTTTCTTATCAGACGTAAATTTTTATTTTATGAAATAGTATCTTAGCTATAGAAATTATTATAATGGGTTCTCATTAAATCAAATTGTTTATTGTCAGAAGATACTACCTTATTTATCAAAATTTCGAAATTGTATTTAATTGAAAATGTATAATTTCTATGTTTAGTGAACACAATTTCCTTCTTAGGTGAAATATTTAAGTTCGGTGCTACTACTTTGATTTGAAGAGACCATTATAAGCTTAATGTATTCTTAAGAGATACAATTTTCCAAATTGTTTACCTTTTCTTTATTTGTATTGGTTGGTTTAACTCTGACAATAATTTTTTTCCTTTTTTTTGTTCTTAAATTGTTTATGGGTTATTAGTTAACCTAGTAGGCCATATATATATTAAACTTGTATGTATAAATATGTAATTGAATATACATATGATGCATTTCTCTTATTTTATGTTGATCTTACCATTGAACTGTAATGGGTATGATATAGTATGAACACAATTTTTCTGTGTTAATTTGTTTATAATAATATCTAGTGTCTTAACAATAGAATATTTGAAATAATAAAGATCTCTTATCTCCAAATGTTATAAATTTTAATATTAGATATTTTTTTCCATAATTAAACAGTGCATTGGAAGCAATTTTAAAATTGAAAAATGGAATTTTGTCGCACTGTTATTGTCAGGATCAGATTTATTTCTTTTTTTAAATACAAGTCATGACTTTTGGTAAAAGCTTAAAATATGTTTTCTCCATTATTCTGTATATTATTGGTTGCTTTCCGTAATAAGCTTTTGTGCTTATTACAAGGGGTTCTTAACAAAACCCTTTTAATCTGAAACGATGAAATATTGTTTAGGGAATGTCTTAACTATCAATGCTGTTGTTATTCAGATGGCTGACTGACATTAATCATATTGCATTGTTTATCTTATTTGGTTTCTTTTAGTCTTGTGTCTTGTTCACATCATTTATTCGTTAATCCCATTATTTCTTTATTAACAAAAATGCTGTTGTGTTACCATATCAAGGTGCTCCAGTGGTGTCTGCTTTGATTTCAACCATAAAATTATTATTGTTCTGAGTAGATAGTATTTATAATTATTTGTTATTGCCAACTTCTGCTAGTATTTAAAATTATTTGTTACTGCCAACTTCCGCTCGTGCAAGAAACTCGAACTATCAATGGATCCCAACTGTAATTAAAATTTTTATTGTATTAAGTGCAAATTTCCTGGTGCAGTGACAATAGTAACAATTGTATGGAATATCTTATGAGATCAGTCATTTTTATTTTACAGCTCGATATTAAGCAGTTCTGCACAATGGATTCCACTAGATAGCACTAGTACCCTGCAGTGATGACATGGCTTATATTTAATAAATATTGAAATCTGAATCACTTTTCCTGATAAAGAATATGACCTAATCTTTTCTCAAGATAATTTATTAAAATGAACATCAGATCAATCTACACTCAGAAAATAGAAAATAATGTTCAATCAATATTATTAATAAAAACGTCTGGATCTAATTCATATTTACAGTGTTGCAGCATATTAGGAAAAAAGAAAACGTGAATAATTATTAGTAGAAATTGGTATATTTATAAGAAACAAAACATTTGTCAAGATTTTGTTTTAATTAATGGTGAGTCAGCTTAAATTCAATTATTGATTTAGTTTAATAAGTTCAAGGGAGTGTAGCTCAATGGTAGAGCGCTGAGTTTAAATCCATCTCGCTGGCAAATACATAGTCTACTAGCAGCTGAAGATGGGTCCTAAGGAATCAAGGACACTCTTGGGGCTTGCCCAGTCTATAAAGCGGGTAGACTCCCCAAAATAAGGGGGAACATCTGATGATATAATATATATAGTATATATATACGATAGTATAATCTAGGACAAATCATCTTGATGCACAACCATCCAAAGAAACATTACAGTCTCTACCATGTAATGAAGCAAGTTTAAAATTAATTTAAGCTTCGATCAGCTAGTTGATCATTTTCTCAGATAATGTAAGATTCTTCCAATTTTTTAACTTATGCATAAATATTGTTATAGTTATATGCATAATTTGAGCATTGGATCTCGTACATAATACAGATTTTTAATCTTCAGTAACATTTCTCTTACTTATTTGAAAGATCTTCATGGGAAGTTACTATTCAGAAGATAGTCAAATGAAGTGAACATACCAGTTAGAGTAATAAAAAAGAAATAGGTAACCGGGTGTTGAAAAAAAAAATAAACAATAAACTTGTGAAAGTATCAACTAACCAGTAGTACCTTATCTGTACATTTAAGATAAAGTAAGTAATTACATTTTGGTTAAAAGAAAAAATTTGTCTTATCATATAAACTAAATAACATCAGTAAACTAAAATGAAAATTAAGGAAATAAATAAAATATTTATATTTTAGGGAAGACAATGGTTGGGGTGACCTACATTATAATCCCTAATGAAGACATGCAATGCGTGTGAAAACGGTTTTTTGTAAATAGTTGATCACTATTTTAGGAATTAATTCTTTGACCTTCACCCCAACCATTTTATGTACATATATATATATATATATATATATATATATATATTTTTTTATCAAAGAGTTTCCACTTATAGTGGGGTTTCCTTAATCTATTGATACAACGGCTTCCTTCCATAATGTCCTATCTAAGGTCCATTCTTCCCGTAGACCATGACCCATCATGGATTCTTCCACTTCGTTATCCATGGTCTTCTTCGTATTCTCAATCCCCCAACTTTCTATTGGTGAATCACTCAGGAATTTTTTCACTATATCTTCCAGAATAGTTTTTTCGGCCTCCATCCTTTCTGAGGTGGTTGCATTTCTTATTTTGTACATTTCTGTAGTTAAGAGTTTTTCCCTGAGGATGCCCTTCCACATCCAAGTTTCTGATCTGTATGTCATGATACTTAGTAATAATATACTACTGTATATATATTTTCTTGTTTTGGGGATAATGTTTTTATTCCATAATACTAAGTTGAGCATTGCCATGGTCTTTTTATAATCTGAAATTCTTCTTTTTATTTCCATATCACATGCACCATCTATCTCAATTATGGAGCCAAGATATTTGAAATGTCTAACTCTTTTTAGAACCCATCCTGGGTTGTTCTAAATCTTCACTATTGGCTATCATCTGTTCCATTTTCTCATCATTAATAACTAGTCCCCCTTGTTGGTATTTCTCATTTAATTTTCTTAACATATATCCAGTATCTTCTGTATCTTGTGCAATGATGACCTGGTCATCCGCAAAGTATAGGTTATATAGGAACACAAAATGATAATATGAATATATAATATAATATAATACTCATACTCAGTATCTCTTCCCTCCCTAGATATGTATTAGTACATTGTGACCTCTAGCCATCATACATCTTCCTTGGCTAGGTCTCTTCTGTGAGGAGTACTTGAAGGATCCTTAGTGTTTCTCCTGCTCAAATGCCGTGGCCATACAATACTAATCTTCTTTTCCTAATTCAATGGAGTATACTTAGTGAACCACTAGGAATCTAAGCGCTTGGTTTGCCATAATATCACCAAAAATCCATCTTAAGACCCAATAATTTATTTTATTTTTTTGATGCTTTCATCACTGTCCATGACTTTTAACCGTTAAAAGTTTCTAAAGTTAAAGGAGTGGTATATAATTTTTTTGTAGGCCTCAAACGACAAGACATTTTGCTCATTTATTTTTTTATACCTAAGATGTTTAATCCAGTCCTAAAATACTTGAAAAAAATACTTATAAGGGTTGTCCATTATTTTACTCTCTGGCTAGTTTAATGCCATTTATTGTTTCCTCAGAGTTTATTTATAATATGACTTCCTGGTTGTCAGTGAATCGAGATGAATTAATCGTCTCAGCAGTGTATCACCTTTTTCAATTCTAATTCTTCACCATCTTAGTTTCTGTGACCTCATTACTTGCTCTATATCAAAATGAAAAAGTTTTTGAGAGAGAGATATAGCTTTTTCAATGCTCGTCAGAATATAATAAATAAGTTCTAAATAGAGATGTCTTTTTCTGCACAAGTTGAGTCGAGGTAAATGTATGGTTTCCTACATGATCCACTCCTCTGTTATCTGATTTACGATCTCTTTTCCTGACTTTGATTTAAACTTCAAACATAAAGTTTGTTTGATGATTCATTCATCGTCAAGAAGTACCTGACATTACACAAGCTCAGGATCTCCATTTTACTTTCACTACGAGGGCAGCATTACTCCTTTTTAAAAAATACCAAGGGCCACCTGCCAGGCTGCGACCCCGTTATCTTGAGTAGAGTACGTTGTTATGCTCTACAATCTTCTGAGGCATCTGAAAAGAAGATGGCCTTGTGACCTTTTAAGTTGAACTTGTTACTTCATTACTATCACTGGGTTGTTTCTCTACTTGTCTTTATTCACGCCAATATGTTCCATTCTTGCCATGTTATAATACAGTTGTAAATTTCAATATATAAATTATAAAAAAAAAAAATTTGAATGCGTTCATTTGTTATTCAATTAATTTTTTTTCCATGTTCTGTATGAATGAAAAACTAGATCTCTAATACTTATTGCCAATAAGAGCGGTTGGCTATATTATTTGCAATCCAAAAAAAAATTATTCCAAACCAAATTCTTCAGTAATTACGTTATAATTAAAACTTTTAGTGATTTGATTTTCTAAATGACAGTTTATATTTTCATTTCTTCATTTGATTATACAGATATGAAAAAAAAGTTCTTTGCTAATTTTATTTTTTATTTATTGAAACCAATTTCAGTAAACAAATACTTCCTTAAATGCCTGCCAATATGTCTTAATTATACTATTCACTACACTTTGTTGATTTTACTGCTATGTTAAAAAATATAAATTTTTTAGTTTATTTATAATTTTTAATATTCATAAATATAAATATTTTTACATTTCTTGAAGAGGACTTAAATAAGATTATTTCATAATTTCACTGTACAAGTTGAAGCAATTGTAAATGGCTGCATTGATTTTTTATCATGTTTCATTTACAGAGTAATATAATTTTTATTTAATTTATTTTATTTGATATATTGATGGAAGACAAAAAAACTTTATGTGCAATATGACATGAAAAAAAAACTTGTGGAGAAACTACCCATCGGTAGCACTCCAATAAAGTTCTATAGTAGATGGTCTCGAGGCCATCTTTTCAGGCGCATCGGAGGGTTGTCAGGAATAGTATGAGAAAGAAGTTGAGAGACTAGCGGATTCAAGTGTGTATGGAGCTTGTCATGGAAGGATAGGTATCTAGTTTGGGCCAAATCAGCGACATATGGGAGGATATTAAGATCATGATGGATGAGTTTGTTTGTGACATAATAAGGAACATTGAGGATTTTACAAAGGATTTTGGACTGTAAGGATTGGATACAAGGTGAATTGGATGGTTCAGTATAGCCCCAAAGCTCAACTCCGTATGTCCAAATAGATCTGATAACTGTCATGTAAATGAGTCTTTTGTAATTTATTGGGAGCTTAGAGCGTTTGTCCAGTAAATGCTGAAGTAGACGAAAACGACGAGCAGTTTCTTGTTTTTTCAGTCTTGTATGAGGATTCCAAGTAAGAGGTTTGTCCAGATGGAGTCCTAGGTAACGTATCTGTTCGACAGGGTTCAGTGGAATATTATTAAAGGATACAGTAGGGCAGGAATTTGTAGGTTTACGGCGAAGGTTGAAGGTAATTTGATGGGATTTATTTTAATTCTCCAATTTTGACACCATTCTTGAAGGTTTTGAAGAGTTTGGGATGCAAAAAATGGATCCTTATTTACTGGTAAAATATATGTGTTATCAGCATACGCAGTGAGGACAGTGCTTGGATGGGTTGGGATGTCAGCTGTATATATCGTGTATAGGATGGGACCCAGGATACTACCTTGAGGAACTTCGGCAGACTGGGTAAAGAGGGAAGAGTAGGATAAATTATGGTTTACTTTAAAGGCTCTATTAATGAGGTAGGAACTGATAATAATGAAGTAAGTAGAAGGTAAGAATTTACGGAGTTTGTACAACAGTCCCGGATGCCAGACTCGATCAAAAATATATAATTTAAAATAAATTATATTAGAGAGCAAAATAGTAGACTGGATGATATAATGGAGAATGGAGATAGTTGGGGGGTGCAGTCAAGAAAACACCAAATAAGTCATGACTCCTATCTCCACTAAAATAAATTATGTACTATTAAATCAATCAATTCCCTTCTGATTTGATGCGTTTTTTTTAATATCAAAGCTGTATCATAATGGTTTTTGTCCTTATTTACTATTACGGCACTGAGAACTGATGCAGCATCCATCAGAAGTTCATGGTTTATCTTACACTATTTTTCTTAAGTACAGATATTCTCCTTTGGAAGAAGTGGAGAATGTAAAACTTTCTTTTCTTCTAAATTGATTTTAATGTCATCAGTGCATTCTTATACCCCCTATAAACCTTCTACATTCTCCTCCAATTGAAATCTTCAGTCTAGCACCATTAAACAAGATCTCGTCTTTCGTTCCCACAGAACTAAAATACTCGAGAGTTCCTTACCTTCCCACTCCACCACAGTGTGGAACTCAATCGCTCCTATAATTCGACATGCTTCTTCACTATCCTCATTTAAATCCTTTCTTTTCCAACATCTCCTGGCTTCCCAAAAAAATGCTATCTAAGCAGGTTAATCATTTGCTTAAATAAATCAGCACTGAATAATTTATTTTGTTATTTAGTTGATTTTGTTTTTTAGCAAAGACATACATCATGTAAAGCTCATGCATTTAACTGTTATAATTAATTTATTTTTTCTCTTAAATTGGTTAATGTCTTCTAATGATACATTCTTTTTATTTTTTACTTTTCTCGGCACTTTATAAAAACCTTATGATTTGTATCATGTAGCCTTCTGGCCAGATATATATATATTATTTATAGTGCAATTAGAAAAACCCCAAAGCAAAGCCTTATGTTTCAAAATTCTCCAGTAAAACACACACTTACCGGTCAACGTTTTGCCTATTCAGGCATTATCAAGACACAAAAAAAAGGTTACCTATATAAATCACATATCGAAGCTGTACATCCCACAACAACAGCCCAAACAGACTCCAAATATGAGACAGCACCCCACCACCAAAATGCTCAACATACAACTGAAAGAAAGGTAATAGGCAACTCACTGGGAAGGTTATAGAATCAGATGATCCACAAAACATATCAAGTAATACTAACCTATACAAATTTATACACATTAGCAAATTTATCTTTTAAAATATTCAACGTTTCAGAATAAAATTGGTTTTAAATTTCAAGTTTTTGGCTCTATTTTATTGATATATATTATGTTTCATTTTTTATTCATCATTGTTTTGTTGTGACTTAGTCCCAGAATAAAGTTACTTTTCAATTCTATTGTGTCTCAGGTTTGTTGCATTTTAATATAAATAAATAAATAAAAGGCTTAGCGAACCGAAAGGCTTGATACCGATACAACCAATCTCCGCTTACAATCCTGGATACAGGACCTAGGGAGCACCACCCAAACCCAAACCTGCCAGATCACTTTTAACGCAATCCTCCCACCTACGCCGCCTACCCCTCAGACTCTTCCCAGTCAGTACATCAACATCTTAGGAATTCGTTCGTTACTAAGCCCAGCTATATTACAGGCCCATCTTAATCTTTGCGACGCTGTCACCTGAATAATATTTACTGGATGCATACTTAGAAATTTCACGTTATGTAATCTCCTATATTCCCCAGTGGTCTCATCCTTTTTTTGACCGGATATTCTACGTAGCACCTTATTTTCAAATACCTGAAAGCGTTGTTCATCCTTCAGCATTAGCTTAGGCCAAGTTTCACATCCATAAAGAAAAGATGGAAGGATGACTGTTTCATTGATTTTTTATTTCGGGACTGCTTAGTATTTTGAGGTTGAATAATAATATTTTAATATAAGGATTTATAATATATTGATTACTTAAAAATACGACCAATTAACTCAAGAATTAGCTTTCCTTTCTCTGTGTCCATATTCCTAACCCAATTTTTTGGATTGCAGAAATTTCCAGATCCACCATTTTGTATTTGGAATGACAGTATCATACCAGTTATAAGTACCTGAAAATTCGAGCAGCTAAAATGTTAATTGAATTATGGTTATTGAAGTAAAGCAGCTAATTTCTTAATGACTAAACAAATTTAACCCTTTAGCGACCGTGAACTACTATAATAGTCCGAGCGCGCCTTGCCATGGGGACCGTGGACTATTATAATAGTCCGGTGTCAGGTGGGCTCCACGGACCATGGACTATTATAATAGTTTTGCTTCTCCGGCGTTTCTAGACCGTGAGCTACAATAGTAGTTCAGTTCCTAGAGCCATCTAGGTGTCCGCATGACAAGCTGACATACTTTTTCTTGACAACAGATGTCATACGAATTCACTTTTGGCTATATTATTTTTCGTAAAGTGTGTCTGTCGTGTTTCGGCATTTATCACTCAAAAGAATTATTAATTGTATAAATTTGTATATAGGCACTTCAAAAAAATAAAGTATATAATTGTATAATTTTTTAAATAATTAAAATTAATTTACAGTAATTTAAAAAAATACTATTAAAAAATATGTTTTTAAATTCACCAGTGCCAGTCCATTCACCATTCCAAGTCCGGATCAAAAAGGATGATGGGGAACTATAAGGAATTAAATAAAAAAACATAATTTCAGAGTCAAAAAGTAATCGGTTCAGCGGGCATGGTTGACTTTTCTACCACTCAGTCCAGCCAGCCCGCTTTGACCCGGCCATATTCAGTCGCTAAAGGGTTAATGTTTTGAATCCTTAACTAATGATATCACATTTCAGCTAAATATTTTTAACATTTACAATAACATTTACATGTAAAAATGCAACACAATACCAAAACTTACACCAATGATATACATTTATCAAAAAGTATTACAAATTTAAATCTTACATAAGATGAGATTCTGAACCTTACTTATAATTATATAAATATGATCAAGGAAAATCATTTAAATCAAAATGAGATTTAACAATAAATATTTCTTTATTTAATAAACTTACATCAACTCCACTATAATGGAATAATTCTAATTTATCACATTATGTTTAGAAATAATTTTTTTCTCTCTTCAAATTCCAATTACATGGAATTCGATTTAAAAAAAATAAAAATAAAAACAAATTTATTTCTTTGCTTAAATAGCTAAACATGCAGTTATAATAACAACCAAATTTTCAGAAAAGGAACTTAAAACAACCTAATTATTTAAAAATTAATTGATAAAAATGAAACCAATGCAAACATCATTTGCCAAATTTGTAATAATTATAGAATAAAGCAGCATAGTAACAAGAAATTCTTTTGACTTTCGAAAGCATAGGAAAAAGTTGATAAATAAGTGTGCCCCACAGATTCCCATCTTAATACATATCTAACATCTATGTAAAGATAACATTACAATAAAATATTCCTAAAGACATTGTTTGAATAACAGATTTTCAGGGACTATAACGTTTTGTAGACCATTTCGAAAATTCAATCTTCAACTGACCACTCGATTCAATAATCTTAACACCGCAAAAGAAAAAAGAAAATGGACTATTCTACACTTTACACATACACAAACCTGAGTACTTCAGAGGGTTATCAAGTCAGTCACTGCACTTTAAAGCACTTGTGGATTTTGGGTTAAAGCCTCTTAAATTAAAAAAAATATATTTTAATTTATAGGCCAAGAAATAAATTTAAATTATTTATGTTCAACAATCAATTGAGCTTCTAACAATAATAATGTGATATAACTGTGTAATACAGTAATAAAATGACGGTCACTTTGGTCTAGTGGTTAGCCTAACAAACTACTAAGCCCAAGATCGCGGGTTCTTAGCCTAGAAGGTGGGTGGCCTTAGGATTTTTTTCAAGGGATTAAAAAATCCTTAGTTACGCCGTCCTTCGGAAGGGGCGTTAAACGGGGGTCCCGAGCCTGTACTCGTTAAAAATTCCTATCCTAATTAAACCTGGATAAGCAAAATTTAGAGCTCCCATTGTAGCATCGTCCGATTAGCCTTAGCAGCAAAAAGTGGTGTCAAATGAAAAACAAAACAACAAGTTGGCTGTAACAAATCAAATTTTAGTCAGTGGCCTTTAAACATTTCCAAGTTCCTCTGATAAAGTGTTATCTCTATTCCCAGGTCACCAGTTATAGCTCATCTCCCCATAAATTAAATTTCAAATCCACTATTGCTTTAAAGTAAAATCAGCTCAATCTTTGATAAGCCATACACTCAATTATTAATTTAATTTGTATTTAAAACAACAATAAAATAATAACTAACTTTGCAATTATTTTAAAAAATAAATAATACTTTCAAATATTTAACTTTGGTACTAATTTCCTACATACATATACGGGTGATACATCAGAGTACAATTGGAGCTTTAAGAATTTATCGTCTACATTATTCAAGATAAACAAAATTCAAGAGGACAACTTACTTTTACAGCGTCTTAAGGTTTTAAAAAATATAATATTTATTCCGAAAGAAGATGAACTGACTAGATAATTTAAATGGCTACACAGCAAGGAATTCCATGGCCATTATCCAGTTAATACAATAGATATAATATTATCATTTAAGAAGGATAAGCTAAGTAGTCGAGCCAACAGATAGGTGAAGGTTAAAACTATCAGTTTTCAATCCTTTAGGAACCTTGTTTATTTTTATAAGTTATATTTTTTGGGCAAAGATTTTAAAAGATACTAGATGATATGAGTATGTTATTCCATGAATGGTTCTATTTAAAGGTTGAATAATTAATGACAAGTTTTTATCCCATATCAGGAATATATAGGCAAAAATTGCTGCTTAGTTTTGCAATTTACTTAGAATTCTCAATAGGATTGCTTAAGATTTTTATTGGAACCCACAATAGTCGTAAATAATAGTTTATTTTTACAAAAATGGAAATAAATTGCTTCTTCATAGTTTGAAAGCTTACATCGTAAAATGCACTATCTCGGTCTGCAAGAGGACGTGTTTTTTTCTTATTAAAAAGGTTCTGGTACTAAAAACAATAAATTAACTGGCTGTAAAAAATAATGAAAACAACAGTATAGATAAAGAAACGAAACTTGAATAATTTATAAAAATCGAGATAAACTAAAATATTGTCAGAAGTGACAAACTTTTCTTAGAAGAAATTTTCCTCTCAAAACACATTGGTGAGCATACTTTGACAAAATTATATTGTCAAGTAAAGAAGTGACAAAACTCATCTCAATATCAAGAATTATTTAAAATAAACAAAAAATCACATTTCTCATTTTCTTCGTTAACGTATGGACCACTGGGAATTATGGTTGCCAAAAAGAAATATTACCCGATTAGATAGTTTTTTGCCCCATTAGAAGTGTTCACTCCCAACTATACCAAAAGGGGAGAATTATGTTTGGTCTGATCATCGATACTTAAAACCGGATGCACTTAGCTTTAGTATTTATTATTAATTTTGATCATATCATTATATTATATGCCTAAATAAAAGAACTAAATTGGAAAAAATATTTGATATAGCCTTCATATAATGACTTACATCACCAATACAAGCCTGAGTTTAAAAAAGGAATTTGAAATCTTTCATATATATATAGTGTATGTTAAAACTTGTCTATTATTTCTAAAAATAATTCTCAACTAGGATTGAAAAATCAATGCTATTATCTATTTAACCTGCTAAACAAATTAAAAGGCAATTTTTATGCATGATTAAAAACTAACTCAAAATTGCTTTGAACTGATTGACTCAACTTAGATACAATGTAAAGCAATTTAAATGTGTATAAAATTATTTTCAATCTACTTCTATATTTTAATTATTAAAAAAGTTTTAGAGGATTTAAAAGAAATCACAAGTTTAATATAAATAAAGCAATATCAAAATTAAATTGTGCTAAATAGAGTCGCGCTGTAAGTCGAATTTTAAATGATTTGAGTAAAACGAGCTTTGTATCTACTACATCTGCTTTTTAAGCTTAGCAATGCAGTATATCAAAGTTAGTAACGGCAGCATTGTCAAAATTTTATTTGAAAGCAAGAAGAAGTCTTTGATTACAAAGTATTATTAATTGTTAATAGCGATCATTAATTAATACTTTCAGTGTCGCATATATTATTACCCTTTTAGCTTATTTACAATATTATTAATAGAAAAATATGTCCAGTAAAATCAAATTAAAAAAATAAATGAACTTAAAAAAATTACCATATAGAATCGTAATGTAAAGGAGATAGTTGGGGGGTGCAGTCAATAAGTACACAGAATAAGTGATGAACTTATATTATGTGCCGACGTTTCGACCTACAGTGTAGGTCATCTTCAGGGCGATTATGGATAGCGTGGCCGTTGGATTTAACGGCTAGCAGGTACTCATAACGTCGGTTAGTAGTAGTAGTCGGTTAGTAGTTTAGTAGAAACGTCGGCACATAATATAAGTTCATCACTTATTCTGTGTACTTATTGACTGCACCCCCCAACTATCTCCTTTACATTAGATCATCCAGTCAACTATTTTCATCTCATACCATATAGAATCATTTTACACAATATGAAAAAAAATTGAAGTTATTTAATTTGTACATAAAAAAACAAACATATTGATTTGATAATTTAGAGATCAATGAAGAAGTAAATTTGGCCAAAAGGTGACTTTTTTTTTTACCATAGAGCATATCAGTAATGCAAATGGCCTAATAATCATAAAATAAAAAAAAATAGTTTTAAAAAAATAATAAATGAAATATTTTAATATCATAGAAACTTGGTCTCGTTAAATTTTAAATTGTTTTGGAAATTAATTTACAATTTTACTTATATTACACATAGTAAAATTAACTAATTCAATAATCATTTATTTATTTTAAATAGTAAAATTAAAAAAAAAAATATGTCTAAATAAAGTAAATGCATTGTACTAAGATTTTTCTCTATAAAGTAATATTAAAATTGTTTAAGTGTTTGCAATATAGTAGTAGATCTAGATAGCCTTGATGCGCGGGTAAATTCACCTAGCTTTAAAGTCTCATCTTGAAAAGTCAACATTTAAGATTACAAAGATCTTATTTATTTTACGTTCATTAACACTATTATATCGAAAATTACATGCATAGTAGATATTTCAATTGTTAAATTTCTATCGACGATAAAAATAGTTCAACAACATATAGCTCTCATTTGTTTGTATTAAAAAAAATTAAAAGAGTAAAATTAAATGCATTTATAATGCATATAATTATAATTTAAATTAATTGAATTCTAGAGAACCTATGCTGACCCCTCACTACAACATATTATATTTTTCTTATTTACAAACAGAACTGTTTAAATTAGAATAGAAATTGTCTATTATTCTTCTATTTACCCTCTTCTTTTGTTTTCAACCATTGAGGGTAGTTCAAATTTGGCATGATAGAAACTTTATGTCCTTAATTAAGAACCTAAGATTTGTCCAAATTGAGAATTTTTGTCCTCTATAAGTAACAATTTCCGAGTTATTGAATGAACGAACATTCATTAGATCAATTTTATTATTGATTATATGCTTGGCCTGCAAATTGTGACCAGCGCCATCAATATCGACACCTCATTATTCACTATCTACAAACACAATTGAAACATTTTCTTTTTCACTAATAATTTTATGATTCATTTGAATATAATTAAGATATTTTGTATAATTTTGTTGGTACTAAAACTATTTTTTAAACTGAAAAAATATAAAAAATTATATTCATCAATACCACAAAAATAATATTAAATAATAAGTTATGGGTAGTATCAAGTAGTACTTAGCGAGAGGCTATATCATGAAATGAGGTGAGAATGGTCGGTGGAAGTTTAAAGATGAACACGCGCTAAAATACTGGGTGCAGACAATTGCCCGAATCCTCCAAATTGGTGATAAGACTCCTAATAGTTGACTCTATAACCATCTAAAACAAGAACAAGAAAATACTTAAAAGATTTGACTTAAATGTAATAAATATACCTATAAATATCTATAATAATGAAAAACATATCAACCATTTAAACACATAAAAGAAGGGTGTATATTATACCCTAATGGACCATAAAATTTATATTAATCTACTTTAATTATAATTAAACCTACTTACTTATCATCAATTTAAAAATTATATATGTACTCAACAACCTTGTACAAATAAATAATTTTTTGTTTATCTTGATTTGATTTGACTAAACTGATATATATATATATATATATATTCATATAATGCAATAAATAAGAATGAGACTTAATTAAAGTAAAAAACAAAAAGAAAGAGAAAAATCTTAAGTTTTCTACAGAAAAGGTAACATTTAAATGGAAACAAAAATTAATAGCATTATTAAAATTTTATGTTAAACTAGTGTAGAAATTATATAACGCTGATCTGACTGAGTGTTTCACATGAAGGCGTCCGCATTCCTTGTGCCTTCGCAAATAGCTGCTCGTCACCGTAACTGCGAGCCCTCCACAAGAGTGATTCTCCTAAAACAGAAGCGAAATAGAAAACTGAAGCATTAAGGATATCTTATTGTTCACCTCTATAACTACTAATTCAACAATACACTTTTTATATAAAAGGGAAATATTAAGATCTAAATGAATACTCAATGTAATTTTGCTATAATCAAAGGGGCAAAAATGGATGAAGCATAGCAGAAAATAAAATCAACATTTTAAGATATTTAGCATTAAGGTTGCTACATTTTACAGTGATACTTTCTTAGTTTATATCTATTTTTTAAAAGATTTTACTATAATTCATTATTCCTATCATTGGTAAATATTTTATTCTGTGCTTATTTTTATGCACATAGTACATAAAAATAAGTGCAATATAATATAACCTATAAAACAAAATATAACTGCCTGGAAGGCATCAATAACCTAAGTGTTTTACACCTTTAAACACTTACAAACTACAACAAAAACAATTATAGCCTTTGTGTGGAAGGTATTATGTACATAAGTCATGAGAATTTTTAGGACGTAAATAATATTTTCAAATTCAACTTATATTAAAACTAATGAAGTTTTAAAAATTGACTTGATTAAGAATTTCTAGGACATAAATAATATTTTCAAATTCAACTTATATTAAAACTAATGGAGTTTGAAATTTTAAAAATTGACTTACGATATTGCTTTTCCCTGAAGCAAGCATTCCTTAGATTAGCAATAAATTCCTCTTCCACTGAAGCTTCAAGCCTACGTATACTTCCCTGATAAGTAGATGCAAAGTTTTCTTTGACGTAATAGGGTACTTTCAACGACATTGTTGTCTTCACCACAGGAAATTTACTACGAAAAAAAAAATAAAAGAAGAGCAAAGGTAAATCATTAATATAAAATATTTTTGTTTTATATTAAAAGAACATTTTAGAGCTGTTGGGGTCCCACATTATCATTTTTGAATTTGAAATAACATTCGTAAAAAAATCTTTTGACACCTGTCACACACACACACGTGAGTGTGTTTCCACATTTTCTTCGTAGGAATTTAGGAATCTAAAGTTGTTAAAGAGTGGAATACGAGGGACGTGTTGGTGATGGGTGGAAAAGGTACCTAGATCTGGCCAGGTCTGGAACAAGAGTAATTTGAAATTTATATTTTTAATAGAATAAATAGTATTTAATAAATATATGTTTACACTGAAGGCAAAGGATATGTCTATACCTACCACCATATCTGCACCCTCCAGTGAATTGGTTAAGAAGCGGTTAAGTCAATTTTAATTTTCATCCAGAGAGGGAGTGAAATTGTGTCATTCTCATAGTCTTTGGCTTGAAGTGGAGCTATATTATAAGCAATAGTTCCATTTCAAACCAAAACCTGACTTAGCCACTTATGCACTACAAGAATGACATGATTCATCTACTTTAAGTAAAAGAAACTCATTTTGGACAAATTTAGACATAAACACATTCACCGAGGCTGCAGATATATAGATGAGATAGTTAATTTGAATATAAAGATTTATGTAAAAGTCAAAATTATCTAATTTAAACCAAAAAGTTCAAAATATGCAGTTGTATGCAATAATATAAAAATTGTTGGATTAATACAAAAAAAATTAAAATGTAAGTTTGTATAATATTAAATTGAAATATATATGCAGCCTTAAGTGCACATAATATGTAGTGCTTAAGTGACTAGGTCAGGCCTTGGCTTGAAATTGAGTTATTGCTTATATTACAACTCCATTTCAAGCCTCAAACTTAGAGAATGAAATGATTATGCTTCCCTCAATACAATTAACTCTCCCTAGAGAGTTTATAAATGTCTAGAGAATTGGATTTGAGCACTTATTCACTGTGGTACAGATATCTTGTGAATCAGATAGATAATTCTGTTTACAATTATTTACACACAAGTGATAAAAATCTGTAGTTACAACAATACAAAGATTGTTGCCCAAATATTTCTTTCAAAAATGAATCCTATTGATACTCTACCAAGAATAAATTAAGAATATTGTCATGATCAATAAATAAACCATCAATTAAACTAAAGTTATATACTATAAAAAATGGAAAGTTAAATTTAATGTTATAATAGATAGTAATATTACCTGTTCTGAGTGAGACTATATACAGGATCAGATACCAAGAGAGAACTCATCATAGATAGAGCCACTAGGATCAGCAATGGTAGCATTTGCATCAATATACTGTAATTGTTTGTCTGGAAACAATATTAAAATAATGCAATTAAAGTAATAAAACATATCAATTAGGAAAAAGTCATTTGAAGAATCATAATTTCAATGGACAACCATAAAAAATAAAAATTATAGCCTCACACTATCATTTGAGGTCTTATACTTATTTACTTACTTAATAATAAGGTTTTTTATTCAAGTGTAAAATTTGTATTAATTATTATTGTTTTATGTTTGAGTGGAAAATAGGTGACTGGATAACTCTAATAATGGATCAAATTGGGCAGGGGGTGCAAAGATAAAAAAAAAAAAGTGTTGCATATTTTGTATTATCTACAACTGCACCCCCTGACCAATTCAATCCATTATTGTTTTAACTTGATATTTAAAATTATTCTTGCTATATACTCCTTCTGGCCTGGAAGATTTGTATCTAAAGTGGTAATAATTTTGATTAAACTTCAACAGGAAAGAAGCCATGAGGGATCTGTACATATCTTGAGCAGCATAGCGAGTGTTATTTTTTAGTTTGATCTAATTAAAGTAGTTAAATAATTCAAATTACCATAAGGAGCCAAAATAATAGCTTGAAACGAGATCTAATCATTTTAATAATTCTAATGAATAAAAGGATCATTCTTGAATATAACTCTAGTTAATAAGAATTTGCGTGTTACCACACTTGTGCGTTAGAAAGCACAAGTGTGGTAACACTAATTGATAATATGATCCAGTTGCAAAATTGTAGCCAATGTTTACATATTAATTATTATTTGTGTAGATACTGAAAGTAAAGTTCATATTTATTTATGTCGGAAAATCTATTTTCATTTCTTTAATTTTAATTGTGTTCAATGTTCTTTCTTCTCAAAGAAAGTTGACCTTTCTAACAAAACTGGGAAAATTAAAATTCATTCTCTGGATTCGAATTGAAAAAAGTGTCACAGCAGTTTCTTTTGAAACAACTAGTGGGAATAACAGACTTCTTGGGCTCTATTTTTATCAGTTTTACCATTTTCAAAACTTTAACCAATGTGGAGTTATTTTCCCAACATAATTAATATTTTTTTGGTTACATTTTTTTTTCAAGAAATTTGCAATTTATAGAGTTCAAAATTTGTAATAAAACTAAATAATAATGGTGACAAATGATTCATGTAATGCATCTTAGTTGAAAACATAACAATGTTAAATTTTTCTAGTAAACTATAGAATGATCCATTCCTTGACTTTATTATTCTATTTTGTACACAAGATGTCCTAACCTATGGGTTGCTTAAGCCGTTGCATCTATGAATGGTTTATACTGCATTTGACCAATATTTATGGAGCCTAGAATTAAGGAATTATTAAAAAAACTTCAGTTGTTTCTTCTGGTTTAGACCGTGTCGGTGAATCTAAACCAGAAGAAACAACTTTAGTTTTTTTGTATAAATAGTGGCCGTGGAAACTTAAAAGAGTATTTAAGGAATTATTGTTTTTATATTTGACCACTCATATTATATTAAGAGATGCTATATGCAAAATCTGGCAGAATTTCCCCTGTCCAACTTCGCCATAACCAAGTTCAAAAAGGGAAAAATTTGTCTACAAACTAAATATAAGAACGTACATTATTATTTTAACATCCTAGTGTTTCTCTCTAGCTTTTATCAGATTAACTAAGGTAAGAGATATTTTCATTGAATGCCTCTTTTTTTCTGTTCTATCTTTCCGGAGTTTATTTTTTTTTTTTTTTTACAATAAAATACTAAAGTAACCAGATATAGGCATTTGTAATTATACACAACACAACATTAGTAACTAGTTCATAAAAAAGTGCCTCCCAGTTAACATCCTAATAAATTTAAATATGATATATGATTTCTCAAATAGTAATCCAGTTTAACGAGTGATTGTAGACTTTCTTAATAAAATTATTTTCTTTAAAAAAAAAAGAAAGAACTTCTACTAATAATATTCAAGAGAGAGCTAGCATTAGAAATATATAATCATTTAATAACTTATAATCCATCACATTATTAGCATGCATTAAAAAAACTTGTTTATACAGGGAATTAGCTTTATGATGCAAAACGCAACAAAACAGAGAATTAAAGACTTGAAGTTGCTACTAACATCCCTATGTTGTTGCTGTGTATGTTCTTCTGGGCCGCGACGAGGCCATCTGTTTCCTCTGCGCACGTAGACATTGCCAGCTGATGTAAAAGAAGTTCCGAAAAACATGTTGAATAGTTCTTCAGGAGAGACATCAGCTGAAACAAAACCGGAGAGTTCTTAATAAGATGACAAAGTAGTGTCCATTATTATAAAATAAAACATATTGAAATTGAAATATTTAGTAAATTTGTTAAGAAGTAGTAAAATAATATTTTCTAGTATATAAATTATTTTCCATTCTGAACATGGAAAACAAGGTGCCGAAAGGTTAACTGATTTATTATATTCAGTGATAAAGTAACAATTTTGAAAGTTAATTGCCATTATATCAAATGTTTAGTTATAATTTCTGGAATTATTAATAGATAATAGATCAATCTTAATAGTTCTTCAATTACCTCACTTCAGACACTTGTTACCATGGAACCTTACTATACACTGACCTACCAAAATTAATCACAAAAAATATATCTTTAAAAAATGATTTGATTGCATGAACAATACAAATACCTTCAAATCCTCTTGTATATGAATCTCCATGGGATGAATTATGTCTGATTCGTTCATCATCGGTACCGTACAAGTCATATTGTTTCCGTTTTTCAGCATTAGTCAAAACCGCTACAGCATTTCCAATAGCTAGAAAAATAATAATAATAAGTAAGTAAAATTACAATAGCAGTAAAATTGACAATGTATATTAATGAAAAAAAAGATCAAACCTTTAAAGGCTTCTGCAGCTCCAGGAGCCCTATTTTTATCAGGATGAAGAACCAAAGCTAATTTTTTATATGCCTTTTTGATATCGGTGTCTGTTGCTTCCTTGTTTATCCCAAGTATTTCATAATAGTCCTTGCAATTTTTAATCCTGTATATAAAAAATAACTCAATGTGAAAACAGATGAAAATACAACTTTTTATATATCATAAAGATAAATGTCTAATATGAATCGCTAATTGTAAAAAGACAATTAGTCCACTTTTGTAAATGTAGCAAGAGAGAAAAAAAAAGAGAGATTTTATCCTGAACTAGTCCCTATCAGCAGTAAATAAAATATTGAAGGCGTTATCAAGACTTAGCTATCTTGCGAACAAGTGTACTATCTATAAAAATGATAAGATCTCTTTAAGATATAATCTAAAAGATTTAATAACATAAATTTAAAAAGATGGACTAGTCGCCTTTGTGTAGTGGGCGAATCATTTATTTTTAATGTTTTATTAAACATAATTTAACATTTAACATTAATTATAAAAAAACTAATTATAGACAAAGAAAAAAATAAAAAGAGAAAAACTAAAATTCGTATTGGGCAAATGTTTTTTCATATTTTGAAAAAAAAATTTTTAATTCATCTGTTTCCCTTAATTTTCAATTTCCATGCCTGTATGCACTGAATAAAATTGAGATGGGTGCCGTCATTAATTTTGAATTTTGTACAAGACAAAGACCAGTTATTTTTTTTTCAAGACATAAATAAAATTTTAAAAATAATGAAACAGCGGAGTACATCATATAATATCAACATCAGTATTTACAGTTAAAATACTTTTTTCTGGCATCTATAATTGATCTCCAATAGAATTACTGAAGGATATGAATAAAAATGTCTCTTCACAGACTAAGGGAAATTCCAGGCATCAGAGATTAAAATTTTAGAGGAAAAGGGACGAGGAAACTCATCTCTTGGCACTTCACGATACAAAAATTGTTTCCTGAACCAAATTAAAATATGACATTTCTAAAAGTGACAGAAGATTTATAAGATTAAAAAATAAATAAATAAAATTATAATGAAAATGAAAACATTGAAATGATAACCTCTTAACAGCTTCTAATTGTTCTTTAGTATATTCAACTTCAGGCATTGTTGTTTCTTTTTTCACACCTATAAAACACAAACATTGTATTATTTTTAATAAAAAAATATCATATAATACACTTAAAAAACTTTTCTAAATATAGAATAGAAAAGTAACTTTATTCTGGGACTAAGTCCCTTTAGAATAACAGATATGAACAGAAAAAAAAAACATAATATTTATCTGGCCAGAAGGCTAAATTTTGCAAATCATAAAGCGTGTAAAAAGTGACAAAAAACAATTTAAAAAGAAATAATTAATAAAAAACAATAAGTAAATAAACAGTGCAAATCTTGACAGGATATTAAGCAATTAAAGAGAATAGATAAATCCATAGCTTTTGTTAAATGCATGAGCTAGCATGCAATAATTTCTTTACATGATGTACAACTTCTTAAAAAACAAAATTAAAAAAAAAACAAATAACACAATGAATTATTCTATACATTACAATCTAAACAAATATCAGAACCATAGGTTATAAGAGCAGCCCATAAATGAATTTTTTTAAAATAAAAGATGGACGGAAACTTTTCAAGTACTTTTTGCTATTACTATATAATAAAACTTTGATGTTATCTTCTATTAATGTAAAAAAAAAAAAAGAATACATTCATACAGATATTGATATACACCTATTGCATTTTCATTTCGTTACACCCATTACTACAACTTCTTAGACAACTGAATTAACAGAAGCTTTCAAATGCCTCTCTAGCTGTAAAACAAATTTTTCGTGCAATAAAAATAGGACAAGAGGAATAACCTATAACATGAGCATCATGAGATAAATGTCATATGTGGGTCTTGATGTAATAATAACGTTTTCTTGATGGTTTTTAAACATAAACATTTAGTATATAACAAGAGAAGAAATTAAATACATCAACAAATAAAGCAATCTATCAACATTAATCCCATCATAAAAACAGTATTCTCACAAAATCAATTGAAACTATACCTGAATTCTACCACTTTATGTGCATATAAATAAAATATGTATTCAGAAATCATACAGAAGTATTTCCTGCAAACAGAGTAGTAGAATAGCAAATACAATTAGCATCATAATAATTCAGTGATGATTTTAGAAATATTGTTAGAAATAATAAAGAAATTTACGATATGAAGAATTTAACTAAAGAACCTACCGATATCTTACTAGAATGAAATATGTCATTAATGACAACTCAACCAAGATATAACATCAAACTAATAAATATAATTCATAGAAAACAATGCCATAGCCTTAGTGCTTGCTTTGATGATGCAATATAGAACCTAGCTTAATTATAACCAAATTATACAACATAGTAATATACAAAATTATAAAAAGCCCTTAAACAGGAGAAACATGATGTGTACTTAAAAACAAATGAGAATTTATTTTTTTACATCTACATAGGTACAACTAAAAGAAAAATTAATATCCAGATGAATAAGCATTTTTATATAAACAAATACGAAGTGTAAGCTTTAAAAAAAAACAAGAAGTCTTTGTGGCTTGATAACTACTATTTATTATGAGGCTATAGTAAATAATGAACGATCAAAGGTAAATAACGAGTAAATAATTAAAATACCTGATTTAGCAGAAGTTTCTTTACTAGATGAAGTTTCTTTTCTTCCAGGATTAGAAGCACTTTTGAGCTTTTGTAAACTTTCTAGAAGATCTGCAAAGCATTTCTAAATCACTAACATGAAACACAATAATAAGAAACCATTTGTTTTTGGTTTCAAATTCAGGTAACACATCCATGATCTATTTGAAACTGATAAATTAGGAACAAAAACCAACCTTTAGCTTTCTGAGTAGGGTATAATCTCTCACTTTTCAATAAATATTTCTCTGCTTCGTCTCTTTTTCCTTCTCTAATATATCGTTCAGCGATATTGATGCACAATTCAGCTGAATCCTTATTCCCTTCCATTTCGATTCACCTTATCAAAACTATCACTTCAACAACTAAAAAATGACATAACAACCTTACCTACAAAGATTACCTACAGCCTTTATGATATCACAAAACAGTCATCAACAGTGATAAATATTTGTTTAAAGAAAATAAAAAAGAGGTTAATTCTTTATTAAGAATTAAACTCAGTCTATAAAATATTATAATATTTTTTATGTAACTATGTTAATTGTATGAGAGAAATATGTCGAAAAATAATTGTTCATAGCAATATTACTTTTAATGTTTAGCTTTGCTTATAGTTAAATTAATTTATCATAATATCGTTATATTATTTGTTTAATTATTATTTTAAGCAATCAATATATTGACATTCATACTTGAAGCGTTCCACCCGAATTAGAGCATCACTGTTTTCGCGGCACTTGGCTTCATTCTGCATTATTGTCAAAGAATGTAAGTTGGACGCTTAGTTGTGTGTTTCAGGTTGTTTTATTGTTCAGTTTGTTTTTAAAGTGACAGTGCTTTCTCTATCACCATGAAGCCCAAGTTTTCTTCAGGAGATAAAGTGTTTGCCAAAGTAAGAGGCTATCCACCATGGCCTGCCCGCGTAGAAGGTTTAGCTGACGAAACGCCGAATAAAATGAGATACCATATATACTTTTATGGAACTGGTGAAACAGCTGTAGTAAAAGGTGAGGACATATGCTCGTTTGTTGAAAATAAAACAAGGTTAGGAAAACCTAAAAAGCACAAAAACTTCACTGAGGCTCTGATTCAAATTGAAGCAGAATTGTCCCCTGAAGAACAGAATACTTTAGCAGAGCTTGAACAAAGTTTTAAAGAACAGTCTAGTCTTAATGACACAGTGGGAGATGATGCTAAGCGTACATCAACTGCTGGAAAAACCAAGACATCTCTGTCTCCAACACCGAAAGTAACGAAACCCAAAGAGAAAAAAAGGAAAGCAGATTCAGACTCTGGAACTGAGGAGGATCAGAAAAAGAGAGCATCAGTTGTCAGTAATTCTGAAGCGGAACATAAAAATGCTGAGGTGATGTCTCGTTCTGGAAGAAAAATAAAACCGAAACGATTTGCTGACTTTGAAGACGAAGGAAACGATGATAGCTCACTTCTACAACAACCTGTCAAACCTATTTCTAAAGTTGCTCCAGTTAAAAAAATTGACAAAGATGAAACGGGAGAAGATAAGTATGTTATTGCCTATGTAAACAATGAGAAAGTGAAAATACCTTTGGGTTATAACCAACCACAGTTTTCATCCGAGCAAAGATTGAATGAGTGGAAATTCAAAGAACGAAGTTACGCGAATGCCCTTAAAAAGCGTTTAGAATCTGGTGAAACATTGCCTTTTGACATTGATGCTCATATGTTCAAATGGACCAAGGAGAATGCGGAACAGCCCGTCGTTCAAGATAATGTAATGCGGACTGAAATCATAAGAACTGAAACATTACTTCTCGAGTTAGATTTAAACATAAGAAGTTCTTTGAATATTAAAGGTGCCGATACCAAAAAGTGTTTAACCTATCTTGATCAACTTAGTCAGCTGAAATTGACAGCACTTATGTTGAAAAAACATCCAGATGTCGTAAATACTATTAAGAAAGTAAGGAGATATGTGGGTAACTTTCCCAGACCTCTGACTCCTGAAGAAGAACGGGAGTTTCATAAAGATGCTGAAGAAATTAGAAATAAAGCAGAGCATGTTTATAGTAAATTTCAAAGCTTATTTTTCTTCCCTAACAACAAGTCATTTTGGGAAGCGTTTGAGGAAGAAAGAGAGAGGTTTGATCAAATGACAAAACATATGAATAGTGAAGAGATAGTTGGAATGATTAAGGAACCAGAATAAAAATGTAATTAATTTTGTTCAGTTTAAGATTATGCAAGTTTGTGTTTTGTATAAGATACTTTATTATAAGATAATAAATGCATCATATTGTAAATTAACTGGTAAAAATATGTCTGTACCCCTGTTTCTAAGATTGGACATTATTTACCATTGAATACTAACTAGTTCTTAAGTCATTAGTAAAGAAAAGATATATTTAATTGGCACACAGTTTCTGCGTACGTGATTTCCAAGTTCTGCTATTTTATTAATATTTTGAGTTTTTAAAGTTAATTTATGTCAACATTTACGACCTACGTAAAATATGACTGACTTTTTTTTTTTAATATATAAATTTTAGTTCAGTATGTTCCACCTTTTAGTGATTTTTAGGAATCCTGAATTGCATATCATCTCTTTTTGTTTTATGAATTATGATTATAGAATTTAGTTGCTTTTTTTGTCAAGAATAGTTTGTAATTTGTTAATATAGTTATATATTTCAATATTATTTTAATTTGTTGGATGTAAATAACATTATTTGAAAATATATAAATTTGATAAGTAAATTCTGTTTTATTGAGATTCTTGTTTGTTGATAGTTTATATCTGCAGCCCCTTTGAATTAGTAGTAAAGTCTAATTTTGTCGTGAGTGAGTTAATTGTATTGAGGAAAGCAAATCGTGTCATTCTCGTAGTTCTTAGCTTGAAGTAGAGTTATAATTTAAGCAAGAACTCCATTTTAAGTCAATGACTGACCTATGAATAGCATAATATTCTCTGCGAAAATAACACGACTCCGCTTCTCAAAGTTCAAGAAACTTATTTCGGCTAAAATTCGACTTATCTACTTAATCAGACGTTTATATTGGCTTGATTTTAAAGAAGTCAATTAGATATATCTTATATATTTTGTATTGATTTGATCTGAATATATATTTGAAATACAAATATTATAATTTTATATATTTGTTTTAAAAAATAATTTTTGATGTAGCTGGCCTAAAGAAATAAACATTCCAAAATCGGACCATTTTATGATCTTTAAAAAGTTCTATTTTTATATTATTTGAAACTGCTTGCCATTCTTATTTACATTTCTTCAGTATCAACTTATATTTACTTATTAAATAAAATTAAAGTATTTATTAAAGGAAGATATTTAAATTTATTATTTATAAATTAGTAAAGATGTCTTAAATAGTTGTCATGTGTTTTTTACTTTGAGTTAATTAAAGAGACCTAGAGTTATAACTGAAATAAATGCTGCTGACATAGCGCTATCTCAGTTGCTCTAGTAGTGGGTTCTGCAAATACACCATGATGTGTCCTGAATTTTCTATAATTATTAAATTAATATTTAACCAAAACAATTATTAAAAAAACACTATTTTTCAGAATTCCAAAATAACTATTTATTAAAAAGTTCTTCTACCCAACATTTTTTACTAGGAAGTTTTGTAACAAATTATAAAAGAACATTTTTGTTAGAATTAAATATGGAGAATAGTCATAAGCATTAGGTTCGTTCCACAAATCATATCAATGAAAAGGTTCTTTTCATACTCCTCTGTCAGGTATTAGTTGTGAGATTGCTCTTTATTCTCCTGGAGAAATGTTTAACAAATATGTTGTCTGAAACATCCTTTCTTTTTATTCAAACAAAATCAAAATTACCATTGAGCTATAAAATATACAAGAATGACTTATTAGCAAGTGCTTTTGCTCTTGTGGCAACCTCCCCTGTGTATTTGACAGGTTAAAATCGATTAAAAGAAATTTACGATTGAAGAAGATGTATCAGAAAAAATACATATAAAATGTTCTAATAGTAACTACCATTACCATAACTTTTATATATAAAAATAAGTTTCTCGGCAAAACTTTTTGTGAGAAATTCGTATCAGGTTACTTTCGTATTGGTTGTATATTTGCACTTTAAATAAATAATCACTATTACACTGCTATGGTAAATTAAAAGATACTAAATATTTTTCACTCTGATATATCAAAAAAAAAAACCTTTTCAAATCTGACATAATAAAACATTAAAACAAATTATATTGATCTAACTATTGAACTTAACATTAACATCTAACATTGAATCTTCCACACAAAAAACAGTTAGCTTTAAATATTTGGAGTTTAGTTTAGGGAATTTTAGCCTGATTTAAATATTTATTTGTTGTGGTTTTATTTTACATTTGGAGAAAACAATTATAACACATCAATATACTTTTATGTTTAAAACAAAATATTTTTGTCTCTTTTATTATCTGTAGCATAACTTTTCTCTGAGTTGCTGATTATGAAAACTTATGTATTGGCCATTAGATATTTATTTGTCTTAGTATATATACTATTATGGGCCTGATATTAACAATATATTAATGTTTAATATTTTTTGCTAAAAATATAAATTAAACTATTTCTTCAAGTTTATTAGGCTTTCCTGGTTCCTTTTTACATACAAGTTTTTTATTTATTAATTGCTATGACATGCATGGGTATACTTCTAAAGGGAAATTATCTTTTAGTATTCTTTTTAATGGCATTATGCTTTATTTACAATTGAAAATTTATAAAAAATTTCATTTTTATTAGAATGAATAGTTATATTCTGATATCTATTGCATGGGCTGAGATATAGAATAGGATTCTCTCTGAATGTGCAGTTTCTGTGACTAAGAAGTTACAAGCTGAGTAAATTCAATAATAATTTTGTAAAGAATAAATCCTTGGGAATTACTAACCACTTTTACGTGGAAGTGCATTAAGAAATGAGGTCTAAACATTCTCTAAGACTTCAAAGGTAGCAAAGGGCTACATTGCCTCAAAATATTTTAACTTCAAGATTTTTAAAATAACCTGGAAAAAGACCATAAAAGCAGATAAAATAATTAAAAATATAGAAAAATAAAATGTTAAATTTTATTATTTAGCTATTCAGGAAGCCTTCAACATAAGATGCAGAGCCATTTAGTATTTTTTTTTTGTTTAAAGATAATTTATTTAGGATATTTGTAGATAAGAAAGAGATTAGTTTTTTTTAGTATGATTTAACTTCATTTTTATGATTAAATTAAAACTTGGTTTTAGTATTCCTATTCAAGAGATAATATATTAAAAAATCCTGTTGCGTACATCCCATAATTTCCACTAAGTACCTTTACTTCAAATAAATTTTTAAAGATTCAAATGAAATTCCTTGGGAATTCTTTTAGGTTATCATTTTTTTTTTCTATCCAATGCCAGCAATTCACATATCTGCCATACGCAAATGAGCCTTCCAATAAAGACATGCATTATTTCTCCTTATAACATCTCTCAGGCCATTGCATTGTTATAGGTATGCGATGTCCTTTGCATCAGATTGACAGAAAATATGGTTTCCATAGAAACATTTATTTTTCATTTAAATAGTATAAAAATAGAAATTATTAGTTTGTTTATTTGTTCATTTAACGTCACTTTATGCTGCTATGGCTAATCGGACGATGCTACAGTGGGAGCTCTAAATATTGTCTATCCAGGTTTAATTAGGATAGGGATTTTTAACGAGTACCTGACATCGTACAGGCTCGGGACCCCCGTTTAACACCCCTTCCGAAGGACGGCGTAACTAAGGATTTTTTACTCCCTTAAAAAAATCCTAGGGCCACCTGCCGGGCTAGGAACCCGCGATCTTGGGTTTAGTAGTTTGTTACGTTAACCACTAGACCACAGATGACCTTAGAAATTATTAGTAAAACAATAACTATTTTATATTGATAATAATTGTTGACTTATGATAATTTATGTTGAAGAAATTGGTCCGGGTAGAGGTCACTGAATGAAATTCTCAAGTAATTTCAGATGATATTTATTGTTAGCCAACGTTTCGACCTACGTTGTAGGTCTTCTTCAGGGCTATAAGCAAAATACAGACAATTTAAGAAAGCGGTATGAATATAATAAAACATTTTAAATATAGATAAACTAAAAGAAGGTGAAAACAGGCAAAAATTGATAATTATGTGTAATAATGATGATAAAATTTGATAAAGGTGTACAGTAAAGTAATTGTGAAGGTTAAAATGTAGAAAATAATAATAAAACATGAAGAAAATAATAATAAAACAGAAAGTGTTGACAGTTAAAAAATTAAGGTATTACAGATAAATAAAAACTGAATATACAATAGGAATGTGAAATGATATGGGTAAATTAGAAAGTGATAAGAATTACGCACTAAAATTATAGGTAATAAAAAAGAAGAAATAAAAATTGTAAAATTATAAAAATCTAGAAACGAATTATATAAAATAGAATAAAATTGAAAATAAAAATTATTTTAGAAAATACAGTATTAATATTAATAGGTAGAAAATACTTTATACTAGTGTAAAGAATATTAATTACATAAGAGAATGTAAGAAGACAGTTTATAAAAATGTAAAATATCAATTGTATAAAAGTAGGTATGTTTTAAGTAAGGTACGTGATAATATAATCAGGCTATATTGGACTAATTAACAGGCTAATAACAGGCTATATTGGAATTATGATATATATTGATGAATATTTAGGGTGGTATATAGATAACTAAAACAAATAAACGCCTTACAGTAATAGTGAGCTTGGAAGTAGTGATAATAACGGTAAATTGGGTATAGTACTGTTTTAGGTTATGAGGTAAAGAAATTAAAATGATATATATATATATATATATATATATATATATATATGCATATACATACGAATATGTGTATGTGAGTGTGTGTGTATGGATTTTCAAGTCTTTATATGAGGCTTCTACACTATTTGCTTCTTTCCCTTTATACGTTACTTATAGCCATTGTAACGGCTTTTATATTCTGAGAAATTTTTTTACACTTAGTAAGGGTAGGGGACCATCCTTCCTTCTCAATTATATCAGTCAGTGTTTCATAGCCAGAGAGGACCCAACCCCCGTCCCACCCCCCACAGGTAACTTATGTTTTGCACTATTTACTCACCCTCCCTCCTCCATTTCATTTTAATTTCTTTACCTCATAACCTAAAACAGTACTATACCCAATTTACCGTTATTATCACTACTTCCAAGCTCACTATTACTGTAAGGCGTTTATTTGTTTTAGTTATCCATATACCACCCTAAATATTCATCAATATATATCATAATTCCAATATAGCCTGTTATTAGCCTGTTAATTAGTCCAATATAGCCTGATTATATTATCACGTACCTTACTTAAAACATACCTACTTTTATACAATTGATATTTTACATTTTTATAAACTGTCTTCTTACATTCTCTTATGTAATTAATATTCTTTACACTAGTATAAAGTATTTTCTACCTATTAATATTAATACTGTATTTTCTAAAATAATTTTTATTTTCAATTTTATTCTATTTTATATAATTCGTTTCTAGATTTTTATAATTTTACAATTTTTATTTCTTCTTTTTTATTACCTATAATTTTAGTGCGTAATTCTTATCACTTTCTAATTTACCCATATCATTTCACATTCCTATTGTATATTCAGTTTTTATTTATCTGTAATACCTTAATTTTTTAACTGTCAACACTTTCTGTTTTATTATTATTTTCTTCATGTTTTATTATTATTTTCTACATTTTAACCTTCACAATTACTTTACTGTACACCTTTATCAAATTTTATCATCATTATTACACATAATTATCAATTTTTGCCTGTTTTCACCTTCTTTTAGTTTATCTATATTTAAAATGTTTTATTATATTCATACCGCTTTCTTAAATTGTCTGTATTTTGCTTATAGCCCTGAAGAAGACCTACAACGTAGGTCGAAACGTTGGCTAACAATAAATATCATCTGAAATTACTTGAGAATTTCATTCAGTGACCTCTACCCGGACCAATTTCTTCAACATAAATAACTATTTTATTTTTTTTTATTTTTGCCACTCTCGGTCAACTTACAAGACCTTATGTATTTTTCTTGTTCTAAAATCTTCAGTTTTTCCATTACACTATACATATAATGTATTACAGGAATATGGTATTTATATGTTTTATTTAGTCAAAAGGTGTAAAACCAACGAAATGTTGCAATTTTAGTCTGTTCAATTCATTATAAAAGTTACTGAGATGTTTTATGCATTTAATGACCCTAAATACCTAATTTCTGTTTTATATATCTTCAGTTTTGATATATAATGGCCGCATAAACTCTATATAAGTCCATTTTGTGATACCTGGTCTGGACTGGGGTGTTTTAAAAGTGTTTTTCTGTTGAAAGTTGAAAAACTCAGGTTGAAAATTTTTCATGATGCCAATACTTTCCTTGTTATATATTTCATTGTTAAGTGAAAGTAACAAGAAAAATAAAGTTGTTAAAAAACAACATTAAATAAAATTAAAAAATAAAATAGTCGCTGACATTAATTTACTTGTTTCTTCAAATACTTGTCTGACACAATGATTGATTTATTTATTCCACATATTTTTATTTTTAATGTATTTGCATTTTCTAAAAATAACCAAAAATCCTTCTGTAAATATTTAATGTTTCATTTAAAATTACTGAGAAAAAATTAAAGTAACCTTTCTTTTATATTTTTTTGTGATTTGGTGTATTAAAATTATTGAAATATGTTCATATAAAATTTTGCATCATAAACTTATATATTGTATCTACAAATTCCTTTAAATTTCTTACCAAGTAGCCCTTCTTATTAATAAAAAAAATAAAAATTAATAAAAAAAAACAAGTTTCTATAATTGTATACACAAAACTTCAGTGGATTCTAGTTTAGACCGTGTTGTTGAATTTTTCTTTGCCGAAGTTTCGCCCGACATACTGTTAGCTTCTTCAAGGCTGGATCGAGAATGAACCAGAAACCATTGAAGTTTTGTGTATAAATAGTGGCCGTGGAAACTTGAAAGAGTATTTAAGTTTCTATAATATTTTATTTGTTAAACACTGTGTTGCTGTGTTATTTTAAGATATACCTCCATGCTCAGAAATATTATTATTATTTATGTATGACTCTCCCACTACCATGCACTTCAGCCTAAAGAGGCACATTGTGCCCGAGTCCTAAAAATCCCTATCCTAGGTCTAGACTTCTGAGAAATTTTAAATAGTCTTTAAATCTCAGTTCTTGAAGTTCCTTGTGTCCTCAAGGGCCAAGGTCAAATGTCCTCTTTTGACATAGTGCTTTATATTTAAGGAGAACGTGCCAGGGGGTTTCATCCTCCTCTGTGCACCATCTGCACCGAGGTTCTTGTTTAATGCCCAAGCGATGCACATGTTTCCTGAGTTTAAAGTGCCCAGTGATGGTTTCAACCATACTTTTGAGGTTGTTTCTCGACATGTGAGCGGCTTCTTTCTTGATTTTCTCAGAAAGTTTGTCATTGGTATCCTTTATAAAAAGTTTAGTATGTCTTATCTTGGCTCTATTCCAATGTGTTTTTATCTTCCTCTTGGCTAGTTTGTTGATTGTATCCTTAGCCAGGGAAAGGGGAATGCTTAGAAACAGATTTTTAGTACTTTATAATTAATAATATTATCCTGAGCAAACCATTGGCACTGATGGCCTAAGGGTTCATATTTGTTTATAGACAAATACTATCCCTTATTGAACACATTTGGAGTGTAAGTTTTGCCTCTATTAACTTTTCTAATCAGGCAAAACAGTTTTTGAATTGTTTTATTTGGATCCTCTTCTTATAAATGGCTTACATTAGTATTATTCCCACTACTGTATTTATTCACCATTTTATATCGATTATATTTTAATTTAGTTTAATTTTTGTTGCCAAAGACCAGGGTAAATGCATACTCTAAAACTAAAAAAAAAAAAAGGAATATTTTATTTAAGCATTAACAATTAGTACTTGTAATACATACCACATGGGTGCAGTTAGCAATTATGTCAATTTTAATTTTAAAGGAGTACACATTTGTGCCATTGCCTTATGCATATAAATTTAAGTGACTTAATAATGATAATAAATTTATATGATATGATATTAACTGAAGATTGGCAATAAAATAATAAATACAAATTAAAATGTGTTATAGTTATGTTATGAATCATTATAATCAGTATTGAAGATCAGTTTTCTCCTAAATATATAAATTCTTACAAGAATTATTCTTTATATTTCTAAAATTTCATTGAAGCGGTTATTCCAGTGATATTTCAGCCATTCCATATAACAGTTCTTGTTCTGTATACCTCCTCATCCTTTTTTTTATTTTTTACTAGGAGTGAGTTAACTGGGGAATAAATAATTTAAGTAGTGGGAATTTTCTTTAAGGTTTATCTGCATTCAATTATCACAGTAATATTTTTTTATAAAGGACAAAAAAAAAGAAGAAAAAACTGATGAATTTCAAACACATTAAATAATTAAAAGTAATATTAATTATTAAAATAATAAGAATCTTCAGCAAAAGTATATAAAACATCTGCCGTTCTCCTTTTTTAATTATTAATTTCATTCATTACTTAGACTTATCAATTTTTATTATTACTAGCTTTGAATGAAAGTTGATTATTACAGATTAATAAAATTAATTAATTACTACCACAGGGTAGTTTCTCTACTTGTCATTTCATGTCAATGTATACATTCATTCTATTTACTTGTTGTATTAATATAATACAGTTGTAAATTACATTGAATAAAATATTAAAAAAAAAAAAATTAAAATTACATTGGAAGAAAATCTATCAATTAAGCTTTGTCTGACTAGCCAATATAAAATTTAATACACATTGATATAATAAAATAAATTTTTCAAAATGATATATAGCATATATCATATACTGTATAGTATATCATTTGATATACCATTTTTATATTATTTCTAATAAAAAACTTATACATATAAACTATGGAAAACATTTATGATTATTGTCCATCATAGGCAGATAATGGTTCTTTAGGAATAGATTTGCCTGTTTGATGGTTTCCTTGATGTCATTCCAAAATGGAATGCTGGTGGTTGTAAATATTGTTTTTCTACTTCCATTGTTTAAATATGGGTCCAAAATTTTAATTCTTAGTCCACCTATTTAATAGTCAGAAAGGGTCTTTACAAAAAAAAAAATCAGCGATATTTTTCTAAATAATTTTATTAACAAACATCAATAACTGATTTCTTTTAAGGAGACATATTTCCTCCCGGTGAAAACAAATATTCAAATATATAACAATTAAAGATGTATAATATATATTTGGAAAGCAGACTTTAAAAAAATATTGTTGACAATAGAATGAAATGGAGTATGTGAAAAAACATAAACAAAAGACTTAGTTATTGTTGTACAAGCTACAACCTGCAGAGTCATTACTATGGTAATCATAAAATCTAAAATGAATCTGCAGGTTTTAGCTTCTAGTTGAGTCACAACAAGTTTTAACTTTTCATTAGTTTCTGTTTAATATTTTCCAAAAATACAAGTTATCATGGAAAAAATTAGAAGCTTTAGTATGGAAAAGAGAACAAATAATTACAGGAAATGTGTATACTTCGGTAATCATTTCGTCTAGAAATGAACGTTTCAACAAACATAAGTCATGCCTCTCCTTCGAAATTTTTATTTGTTGATGGAATGATTATCAAAATCTACTCATTGTCCATATATTCTCTTATCCATACTCACGATAACCTGTATTTTTGACAAACATTTAACATTAAGCGAATAAACAGTTAAAACTTGTAATTCAATTTGAAGCGGCAACCTGCTGAATAATTACCATTTACATTTTAAATTATTTATTTAAAAATAAATATTTTTCAGGAAACTACATATGAATGATGAAGAAAGGATTTAAAAATTAATATTTAATTTTTTTTAAATATTTCAAATAGTATTGTAAGTAAAAATTGTGTGATTAGCTTTCCACACCACATTTGTTTATATATTTAAATCAAAAACAAAACAAAGAATATAAAAACATTCGCGAACGTGCGTTCAAATTTTTCCTAAAGGAGAAGAACAACTTGAGACAAATGAGATCAATGACTTGATTACATCATTCGGTGGTTATTGTCTTACTAATGAGCAGATATCGGCCAAGGTTTGACCTTTTGAAAACACTCGTCTTCGTAAGTATTTATACATGGAAAATGTTAACTTAGTTTATTTTCCTTTCGCTTATAAATAAATGTTAATCAATTAATAGCTCCTGTTTGTAGGAATTGGTTAGTCTATTTAATCAGCTGAACGATGCCATTGGTATATATCGTTAGATTTTTGTTACCAAGCTGACAATTATTTTTGGGCGATGTCAAAAGTATAAATACCTAGTCAAGTATTATTGTATATCTGATTTAAATACGGGTCCAAAATGTAAATTCCTAGTACAGACATCGAAGGATCAGACAAAATTTGCTTCAGAGCTTTTTTCGGTATCTGTTCCGCAGGCTGTGCTTTCGAGTCGAGTCACAAGTTTTAACTTTTCCTTCGTTTCCCTTTTAATATTTTCCATAAATACAACTTATGAGTTTTAGTATGGGAAAGAGAATATAATTGTGAGTATAGATGATATATGTTTGTTGAAACGCTCACTTTTAGATGAAATGATTACCGAAGTATTCACATTTCCTATAATTACACAACCCTTTTCATACTAAAGGTAATGATTACTTTTATTTTTAGAAAATATTAAAAGGGAAACTCAAAGCGACATCCTGCGGAATAGTTACCGTAACTTACATTTAAAAGCAATACAGTTAAATAAACAAATACTTAAATCTTTATTGGAGAACTCTTTAAGTTGAGAAAATAGGAAACATTTATTTCAGATAGTTATATATATATCAAAACATGTTTTGTTGGTTTGATAACTCTAAAAAGATTCGAATATGTACTTGTATACCTTTTCAGTTTTGAGTAGCATATATAACTGTTGATGAATATTTACCTATTGAACTATTATCAAAAATGTTGGCAAGATTCGTTTGATCAATTTCCAATCTAGAGAGGTGTGTCCAAGGTAGGCATTTAGCATGTTAGCATATTCCCGTTTCCTCCACATGATATATTTAATAGCCAAGGTTTTAACCTCAAAATGATTTATAAAAATGAATCGTTTTTTGTTTTAGTTTATAAAATACCAGAATTAGTAAACCTTCAAACTTTGCATCCTTGATTGTTCTTAATTTGGGAAAAATGATAATAATCAATAAAAATAATAAAAAATGAACGAAAAATCATCAATTTAAGGAAGAAATAGTTGGGGGTGCAGTCAAAGAAAACACCAAAATAAGAAAAACTTATTTATTATGTGCCGACGTTTCGGCCTACAATGTAGGCCATCTTCAGGGCGAATAAAACACGAGGCAGCGAGGAGAGCTCAGAATGCAGTCCTCTGTGACTGCATTCTGAGCTCTCCTCGCTGCCTCGTGTTTTATTCGCCCTGAAGATGGCCTACATTGTAGGCCGAAACGTCGGCACATAATAAATAAGTTTTTCTTATTTTGGTGTTTTCTTTGACTGCACCCCCAACTATTTCTTCCTTAAATTAGAAGATACAGTCGACCAATTCTTCTCTAACAAGAAAAATCATCAAGTTTAATGTAAGAAACAAGTTAGATTTATCTTGAGCGAATTCTTTTGACATTTAATGGATAGAGTCCATTGGACAATGTAGAAGTGTGGAAATGCCCTTGTCTATGTACGAATAGTAAAACCTGATGACAATTATATTCGAAAAATAATGGATGTTCTGCAACTGAACACACCATTAAAGCATCTCATATATTATCCTGGTTTGAAAAACCAAGAAAAACTAATAGCATAGTTTCATAATATAACTAATTATAGAAAAAGTAACAAATAACAAAAATGAAAGTAATATAAACATAAGATTAAAGACGCATATGACTAATTCCTCTTTATTATACATATTTTTATTCCTCCTCCAAGAATTAAATAAAGTAAAAACGTTGTAATTTTAAGTTCAGGTATAATACGATATTATATTTTTAGATTTCTTGCGATCCAGGGGCAAAAACTGGATGGAATGAAAAACTCGCCGTTAATCGGGAGGATTGGCAGGTCTGGCTAGATGCGCCCCTACGCTGAAAGGCACTAAGGGTGGAAGAAAAAAAAGAAGTTTTCTCGCGTGATCGCTACAATATTTGACGAGCTGATTAGGGTGCGACAACTCCCTGTCACTTCCGGAAGTAACTGTTATATCATTATCTGATATCAACTGTCACATGAAGCCTGATAAAGGTATAATACTGCCACGACAGTAAGTATTGTTATAATGCCAACCATCACACATTTTACAATAAAGGGACATTGGCGTCTGTATGACTAACTGCCAAATATATATTAATGTTTTATCTATTTTTTTGTTACTTGTTGAAGGTAGGAAATACTAGGCATGTAAGTACTGTTAATGGATTTTTTAAAATGGAGAAAGGAGATAGTTGGGGGGTGCAGTCAAAAAACACCAAATAATAGACTTATATTTAATGTGTGCCGACGTTTTGACCTACCTTGTAGGCCATCTTCAGGGCAACTGGGAGAGGCGGCTGGGTGGACCGGCTAAAATACTTAGTTAAGATTACTTCTAAGTTAAGTTACTAAGTTAAGACCGTTTTAAAATACTTATAATACCTGGTTACCGTTTTAAACTACTTATAATACCGATTTTTTAAAATACTTATAATACCTGGATTGGTTAGCTGAAACTTGTTTTTGAGATATTAAAGGGTTTGTATGGAGTCTTCCGACTCCTAGAAAATAAACAATTTGTACAACTAGACAACTATGATTATAAGTATGGTTATATATTTACTCTTATTGATAATAGATAAAGATTCACATTAAACTTACACTCCAAGAAGTGTTAATTTAAAACAAGAATGCAGTATATTGGATGACCATGGCCCCTTAATTTTAGGAAAATACAGACAATTTATTGTTATTATTTTCTAAAATCAAGCCAAATCTTACTTAGGGCTTATTGCTCACCTTGGATTAACCATTAAAGGAACTTTGCCATAAAAAGAAACAAAGTCAGAAGAGGTGAAAGGATTTGACAAAGTCGTTTTCAGGCAGCAATATTGAAGAAACTGTTGTAAAGAATACAAATTAGCTTGGCATAATTTCAATCATTTAGTTCAGAATATAATTTTTTTAATTTATTATAGAATACATCTAAGCAATAAGTTAGGTTTTTTTGTACAATATTCGGTCCGAAAATGAATCTGACCACTGAAGAATTTAGGGATTACACGAAGTGGTGTCGATTAAAAAATTAAACCAAGCAGCATCTTATACTAATATTTTAGGACTGTTTGTTCAATATAGAGAATAGTGTGAAATAAGATTAAGACATTCTTCTCATAAACTATAAATTATTTTTTTATCTATAAAACAAAACTAAAACAAATAAAAATCATATTTAGTGCAAAATAATCAATATATGAAAACAATACTTCATATTGTTAGTACTAACTCATATTTTACTAGGCTCACAAGGCGGAGGGGGGTGTACAAAAATTATTAAACTGAACTTCAATTTCTTGAATAGTATCGAGGTTTTTGACAAGAACATTAGGTACATCTTATAGTACAATTAAATGAACAGTTGTACAAAGGAGGTTGGTCAATAAAAGGCAGGGGTACCCCCCTAGTTTTTAGAAACGAAATTATATAGTGTATTCTACAGTTAACTCAAAGAATGAAATAAAATTAATTTCATCTTCAATGATAATAGTTGACCTTGATAATATATGTGGAAGAAAATGGCCCGGGTGGAGGTCAATAAATTTCCCTTAGATATGAAGAAATGTTTATTAAGTAGCCAACGTTTCGACCCACTTTGCAGGTCTTCTTCAGGGCTAAATATGCAAAATACAGACAATTAAATTAAAAAATTGTTAAAAATTACTAATTATGGTAAATATTAAGGTTAAAATGTATGAGTGTTAACAGTAGGTATCAGTAACCAAGTGACAAGAAGGTAGTATAAATACGTATTAAAGAATAAAATAAGTAATAGAAAGTAATACAAAAGAAAGTGTTAAAAAGTAAAGAATGAGGTAATAAAGATAAAAATTAAAAATTACAATGGGTAAATATTAAAATAAAAATACATAAGTATCAGCTTCCTGAGTTGTGGACAATAAAGATGGGGGGGGGGGAGAATATGAGATATATATAAATAAAGAGCAAGGATGATCATTGTAGAGTATTAATAACCATAAAAATAAAAATTACAGTAAGTTAATAAAATAAAAAATACATTAAGTAAAAAAAATACAGTAGGTAATAAAAATAAAAAATACAGTAAGTAATAAACATAAGGCATAGTTTAATAAAAATGAAAATGTTAATAAGAACCAATGATGATAAGTAATAGAAGTGAGAAGAACAGTTAACTAAAAATTGGGACAATTATGTTTAAAAAAAGTTCATGAAATATTATAAAAGATAGATGTAGTACAATATGTAACAAGTGGTAAGACATGGTGAGAAAGGAGAACATAGTTGATATTCAAAATAGTATGTAAAATTGTATAAATGTAATTGAATGAATGAATTATATTTATTACAAAAAATTAATAGGAATTATTAAAATTAAAAAAATTAAAATAATTTTACTACAGATACTATATACAATATATAATTGTAATTATACATGTATAAATGTAAATGTACAAGCAAAATTTCTCCATATCTAAGAGAAATTTATTGACCTCCACCCGGACCATTTTCTCCCACAAAAATTAATTTCATTTTCATAAATAATCAAAACAGGTGATAAATTTAATTACCGCTAGCTACAGCTGATTAGGGTTAGGTTAGAAACTAGATAAGATGCGGTAGTTAATTGTTGCCATGGTTACTACTATTCTATGAACTATCACCGTATAAACGGTCCTTAAATACTTCTTTGGTCAAACTACGCCTTTAAATCGAAATACTGATTGGCCAACTAGTAAGCTTGGCTAATATACAACTTAGTGCTTATTTCAACAAGCACGATACGAGGAACCATTTACCAGTAATTCACAATAATTGATAGTATTTTCCTTGAAGGAAGATCCTTGGAAGGAAAGGGATCATTAGGGACTGCCTCAGTTGGTTCTTCGTCCTTTGGTCCAGCGGCCATTCCTTCTCCCAGCTACTTCTTTCGCCTATTTCCGCTTCCTTGAAAGGCCCTAACACGTTAGAGCACGTTCCTTCCGGTATTTCATTGTTAACATTCATAAAGAATAATTAATTGGTATGTGGAAATCGTCCACAGTTTTTAGAAGGGTTAATTGTGATTCTTCAAAAATATTTTAAAAGTATCACTCAGTTTAGAAATATTGAATATTTTAATTATTGACCAACGCAAAGGTTTACTTTTCAAATGATTTGCTCATTATAGTTTAGTAGTAGTTGTTACAGACTCACAGAAAACGACTAGAAACCTTCCGATCAAAAGTACTCAGACTTGTCACTAAAGCACCTTGGTATGCTAATAACAAAACTCTGCATACTGACTTAAAATTACCAACGGTTGACGAATAATAGAAATTGGTTAAATATATTTATAAATAAAGAAATACAACAATTTTGTATATATGTTATTGTGTCACTAGGGCGACACGAATTATGAAAGTCAGATCCAAAAGTATATTTTTTAACAAGAATTATTTATTATTTTTTTAAAGTTTTAAAATTGTTACAAAATCACCTCGGTATGTCAATAACAAAACTCTGCATACTGACCTAAAAATACCAACGGTTGACGAACACATACGAATATACTACAAACGCTTTACAAAGAAAAACTACACGGACATCCAAACCCACTGGTAGAACAAATGGCCACTATTCTCATGCCTGAGAATAGGCATGAAGAGGAAGAGACTACAAAGGACGTGGATGAGGGGTCTGTTATCATAAGAAATTAAATCAAGCCACGGGAGAAGTACCGCTACGTACTGTTCTGCTTCATGGTTCTCATGATGTCATTTTGTTTTGTTTTTCTGATAGTCAATTGTTTTTACTTGACAGGTGTGGATAAATATATTGAGAGAAAAAAAAAGTAGTAATTGTTGTAGCTTGTAGCTGAAGAGAACAACAAAGGCTCGACTACTTTTATATGAATTAATTGTGAGTGGGCAGTTTCCTTACTTGCTCAAGGATTTATAAAAAAAAAAAAGTGAATGGTAACTAGGTGCGTAGTATACTTTTAAAAAAATATTAAGTTCCCATAATAACTATTTACACAATAGTAGAAACAAACACACGCATACGCGTATGTGTATCTGTGTTTCATTTTATTTGTCTTGATTTTGTTTATTTGCTTTGGAATTCCTACGAGTTAAATAAAACATCAGAATGTTGTTGGTTTTTATCGAGTATGCGCCAAGGGAATCCTGGGAATTGTAGAAATGATTTATCAGTCACGAGTAAGTGCTGATATATGTAAAGAGATTCAAGTATAAATATATCAATGTGTCTATAATGATAAATTAATCATATATAAGTTGATAGAGTACCTTCCTCAAGAGCAGTTCTTACTTACATTTAATTATACCTTGCAGGCTACTTTCATACCTGTCAGGTAACAGAATGAAGGTCATTCCAAGGATAGTTTCAGCCTTTTGATAAACGAAAAATTAAATCGAGAATAGTTGTTTATTCAACTGGAGTTCGTAGTATAAAAAATATTCAATACATACTGTTTTCATAAAGCGGTTTTATCGAAAGACAAGATTTTGAGAATAAGGATGTCAGGTAACTGAGAACTCCAAACATTACGTGTACATGTTGGAAACTGTACTAGGCTATATGAACTAAATATGCATTAGAAGTTAGATGAAGTCTTCGCAAACGTTCCTTCGAAAAATATTAATTCTTATTTACAAAGAAACGAAGAAAAAATTAACGTCGGCACATAATATAAGTACTTCACTTATTCGGTGTTCTTATTGACTGCACCTCCCAACTATCTCCTTTACAGAAGAAAAAATTAGATTAGGCAATTCCCTATATAATATTTATTTTATGAAAATCAACTTTCTAATCATTTTAGATAAATAAATCTGTTCCATAACGACCAAGATCCTTGGGTTTAATAAATGGCCGATACAGTACTGTTTTTAGGATAACTTGTGCAGGGAGGTGATTCGTCTTAGATGCCAGGTTTTCACCCCTATTAAGCATATCTACATAGGCTGTCTGTAAAGTCCATCCTTGGCTGTTAACAGATTAAATACATTATCTGTTACAGCTGGGTTTGAACTCAGGATCTTCAGCACATCAACTCAGGATCTTGCAATTGCTATCAGGAACAAATTGGGCAAGGTCCGACAGAATGCGTAAATAAGAGAAAGAGGAATACGTCGCCTTACTCTAGAATAATATAGGTTATTATTTTATGTTTCATATCCAGTGTTTCTGAATTTGTGTTTAAAATGAGATTTTGCATAGTTCGTTTTTACTTTTTACCATGGCATCATGTAAGAAGATAAAACAGGCAATGACCTATAAAGCAGCTGATTCACTTTTTCATTTATTTTTTCTGAATCACACACATCGATTACAGAAAAAAATTGACATCAAAATTGCTGTAAACAATAAGAATAAAGAACATAAGGACTATAGATTCTTTTGTAATTGGTAAATGATTTATCTAAATGATTTACGACCCTGAGTTTTTTTTTTCAGTGTTCATGTTAGTATAATAATTTATTATCACTATTCAATGTTCCAAGTGGAAAAGTCAGAAGTTAATTGATATAAAAAAAAAAAAAAAAAGTGAATACGTTAAGTTCAGAGGACATCACGTCATCTCAAGTGAACGTTCATGGTCATCGCTCTTCTGTTTTTTTATTTGTTTGTTCGACGTCACAATTAATATAGATTACTTTTGATTAAAAATATATATTTAAGATGGGAGGAAAAAAGTTCATCTATATCACCAAAATAGAATATTTTTTTTAAATTATCTTCAACATGTTTTCTACTTGCAGTACGCATGTCATTTCCTGCTTCGTGCTCTATATTTTCAAGTCTTAAAGACACCTTAGTTTATCATTTGGTATCCATGGTAGTTGATGGTTGTGTCCTTTAGGATAATCAAAATGTGTTATACACATTACTAAGAGCATTGGTGCTCCTTGTTACAATACTCCCGATATTGAGGGTGGGTAAGGTTAGAGTAAGGCTATAGTAAGCAGCGAGGTTAACCGCAGGCTAAGATGATCGGAGAGGCTACAAGCGACTAAGGTTGTGGTTATAAACATAGGAAGGAGGTTTTAGGGGTAACAATCAGAAATAAAACATACTATTTAATATGGCGCTTAACTCAATGTTATGTCAATCCTTTTCAGGGCTACATAAACGAGAATGAAGAATATAAATGAACGGAGTGAACATGGAGGAATCACAGAAGGAACATGATTTTTAAATAATTGCATACATGTAAATATCAAAAAAATATAAAGTATTAAAAAAGTCAGAGAATGTAACTTAAAATGTATCGATATTAAACACCTCGATGTTCACTGTCATAGAGAGTATAATTTAAATGAAAATGTTTTGACAGTTCTAACAACCAATCAAATTTTGTCATTTTGTGTCATATGAAACAATTTCACCCAATCATGTCAACATTACACTGATAATTGCATCCAGTGCAATTATCAATCACTATAACAACACGATGGAGTTTGACAATTTCATTCCAAATAAATTTCAAAATGTCACGTTTCGGCAAAGCGAATGTTCACAGTATAAATGCCCTAATCAAAGAAAAAATGCCAGAAATACAACCAACAGTCACAAATATATTTGGGGAATATTTATAGAATTTTGCTGCCAACGAGAATATGAATTAAATGAACATAGAAGCTTAAAAAAATAGAAAAAAAAATATTGAAATAAATAAATGTATAGTTGTGTTGAGTTATAAATTTTTTTATCAAAAAATTTTAAGCCGAATATCCCTCGGACATTGACAAATGCCTCATAAATTTATGACAAATATCTCAAGCTCGTTGCTTGGTAACAGCCCTCAGTGTCTTATTATTGATAGAAAAGGTGTAGCTATTAAATATAGAATAATTAGCCCGGATCCAAATGGGTACAAGTCATTTTCATCACTTCAAAGTTTCAAAATGAGGAATAATTCTTCGACCATTTAAAAAAAAATTAATATATTTTGATTATCAGAAGATTTTTTTATTTCGAAAAAATAGCACTTACCAGTACAAATAACATCCATATTCAACAATCGGTTCGATAAAAGTAGTTGAACAATAATTTTGTGAGGTTGAATTGATGCCTTAAATGCTGAAGCTGTGAAGTGTGTCAGACTTAAAAAAATATTAGATTACCATGTTTTGAAGTATTTTTTACAATATTCCCATACCCTATTTCAGAATTTTAAATATGACTTTTGTTCTAGCTTGTATTAATCGAAAGACTGTGCGCTGCTTTGATTTTCCCGCCATTTATCAGAAAATTTGGAGGAATAATCAGCCATCATTTTAATTTTCCTCTCAGAGTCCTCTGTAAGTTTTCCAACATTTAATTTGGTCGAAAAGAACTACCATTCTTCAAAAAAAAAAATTTTCTTTAAAAAATAGGTACTCTAAAATTAAAAAAAAAGTGTTGTACTCTAGTGTGCAGGCTATAACGCATATAATTATTAATGGGAGAGATGCAAATATGAAATATATAAAATTTAGCCCGGATACAACCGGATACAAGTCATTATCATAACTTGAAAGTTTCAAAATGAGGAAAAATCCTTCATGAATTTAAAAAAAAAATTAATACAGTTTCATTATCAGAAGATTTTTTTAATTTGAAAAAAAATTAGTACCTATGAGTACATATATTATCGATATTCAACAATTGATTCATATAAAATTAATAACATTTTAATTTTGTGCGGTTGATATGAAGCTTTCAATTCAACTGATTTAGTCTATTGCAATGGATTCATTACTTTGGCCCTATTACTGACGAGATGGACTGTACCAAGCATAAACAAATATTAGATTTCTAGAGATGAATTGGTTACAATATTCCAATAAAATATTTTAGAATTTTAAACATCACTTTTGTCCACTTAGCTTGCACTAATCCAAACACTTTGAGGCGGCCGTTTTGCAAAGTACCAACGAAGTTGTCTCGATTATAGCTGCTCATAGAAACTTAGCATTAGATTATAGGTGACTAGTGAAATGAATGCTCTTACGGGAGATAGCAGAAGTGGCACAACTACATTTTTCAGCTCACGTAATATAACATGTAAGTTATATATTAAGTAAAATAATTACCTGCACTCGATCAAATGGGTTTAGTTTACAGTATGCGTAATATGACAGATACTGAAGGGCAGGTATAAACTGGTTTGATCCTGTTCTATATGGTGACAAATGAACCTTGAAATGGTAACATTAAATGGTATCTATCTAATTTTCATTAGAGCTTTCACAAGCCAAGGATAAATATACACAACAATATACGCATTTACATTTTTACAAGAAATGTTTTTATAAAAATAAAAATATAATATATAAAAAAATACTTAATATACGAAACTCCTGAATGAGGAAATACACAATATTTCCCTTATAAATCCAAAGCTAATGAAATCTGTGGTTTTCTAACACTAAATGCTAAAAAAGATAACTATATGCTATTTAAGCACTAAGGAAGCATTTTTGATCCTGTTTGAGGCGGCCGTTTTGCAAAGTACCAACGAAGTTGTCTCGATTATAGCTGCTCATAGAAACTTAGCATTAGATTATAGGTGACTAGTGAAATGAATGCTCTTTCGGGAGATAGCAGAAGTGGCACAACTACATTTTTCAGCTCACGTAATATAACATGTAAGTTATATATTAAGTAAAATAATTACCTGCACTCGATCAAATGGGTTTAGTTTACAGTATGCGTAATATGACAGATACTGAAGGGCAGGTATAAACTGGTTTGATCCTGTTCTATATGGTGACAAATGAACCTTGAAATACTTAATAATTATTTATTATTTTATTGTTTTTATAAAAATAAAAATATAATATATAAAAAAATACTTAATATACGAAACTCCTGAATGAGGAAATACACAATATTTCCCTTATAAATCCAAAGCTAATGAAATCTGTGGTTTTCTAACACTAAATGCTAAAAAAGATAACTATATGCTATTTAAGCACTAAGGAAGCATTTTTGATCCTGTTAAAAAGCATTTTTTTTTCTTAAGGTCGTTTATTAAGGATACGTTCACCCGGGTTTCCAGGAGCAAAATATGCCTGATCCTTATCCTTGAGGACGCTCGGCATCCCGGATTTAGTAATTGTCGACTAAGGACCTCCCTCCAGTCTCAAAGCCATTACGGTTCATTGGCCACAGATAATTAGGCGTTAAGTTTACCATTTCCTCGGCAATGGTTCTTTCTGTTTATTGGAATATAACGAAGAGTGTTCTACTTTTTAACATATTTTAGCTTACAACAAAACATAATAATAAAAGGTCAACCATAATACAATAAACATAACTATAATATGATAGGTCATCATATTTGCGATTTACATCACAATTCCTCAAGAAGACGTTCACTGGGGTCAAAACTTAAGTTTCTAATAAAAAATATATCCCTATTTAAGAATTTTTTTTTTACTCCAGACTAACATAACGATAATAAAATATTTATTTAGCAATAGCCTATACTGTATGTTAGCTCTACTTTTCTAAACTCCCTCTTACCAATTTGGGAGGAAGAACCTACTATCGAAGATACTCCTAGCATAAATACTCTCTTAAATTTTCACGGCCAATGTATTTAATCCATTCATCATGTATTTTTTCTGGTTTCGAACCTATCAGAAGCCCTGAGGAACTAGCACTATGACCAGCGAAACGCCGCAAAGAATTTGACGACTAGGTCGAAACCAGAAGAAATACGTGATGAATGGATTACTCCTGCATGTTTGAAATCTCTGAAGTAGATCTCTGCTCCAGAGCCGTTTCCTTGTCGGATTCTGTGGTGATGTGTCTTTCAGTAATGTTTGTACGAGTAAGTTTGGGCATCCAGCAAGTGAGCCATGAAATTGTTCGAAGTGTTTCTTAATATTATCAGTCGCGAACAGTATTTCTATGTCTTTGTAATAGTATTAAATAATGGGTAATAAACCATTGTTTACTTGGAAGGGACAAAAAATAATTCCATAGATAGACAGATGATAAATAAAAATACTTTCTAAAAAAATAAAATAAGAATTATGTGGTCATAAATATATTCCTCTGTAATAAAATGTAGAGTAAATCAGAAATAACAAATTCGTTTAAAATGATTTATCCAGCTGTTATTTTTACGCCTAGAGAAGTTGCTAATATAACGGTCACCGGTGGTCTAGTGGTTAGCGTAACAAACTACTAAGCCCAAGATCGCAGGTTCGTAGCTCGGCTGGCGGCCCTAGGATTTTTTAAAAGGAGTAAAAAATCCTTAGTTACGCCGTCCTTCGGAAGGGACGTTAAACGGGGGTCCCGAGCCTGTACGATGTCAGGTACTCGTTAAAAATCCCTATCCTAACTAACCTGGATAAGCAAAATTTAGAGGTCCCACTGTAACATCGTCCGATTAGCCATAGCAGCATAAAGTGATGTTAAATGAATAAACAAACAAGTTGCTAATATCGTCTTAGAGATTTAAATACTTATTCCTTATTAAGGGGATATATTTTCCTATTAATTAATATTTTAATTAGTATTAATATTTTCCAATAAAAAATAAATTACGTTTATCATTACTTCTTTGAAATAAATCAGAGTATTTAGAACAATGAACCTAATTGATAGGGCCGACATGTGGTCGTAACAAACTAAGCACCGCTACCTTACTGACGACACATCTTGGTGTTGAAATGTGTTCTAACATATTAAGATCTCGAGATTTATCTCCATGTCTTTTTCGGTTAATACTCAAGGACAAATTCCAATCTCGTTTCCTGGATGTTTTATAAAGAACGATCCAATGTCATCCCCAACAGAACTGTCTGTATGCTTAATAAGTAACTGCCGTTATTTAAAATATTATTTTTTTTTTTTAGAAACTCCTGAAATAAAACTGGTATTTTCTTGAAGCATTGATTAGTTGTTTAGAGCACAACAAGATAAAGTACTTTTTCTAGTTGTTTTTTAAAGTAAAAACTGACCGTTTATTCTATTTTCATTTTAATTTTTTTTCCATATTTTAATATGGAATGCAATCCTGAACATTGACCGATTCATCACAAAAAATCTTCAGAACTTCGAGGTGTGGCTCTACAGAGGAATTCTTAAAATATCATAGAGTGACCAACTAGAGAGAATGTAGACGGAAAAAGGGACGATGAACAGTAGTAAACTAGAATACCTTGAACATATAATGAGAAATGGCAACATATAGTATATAAGCTTTTAAAATCCATCTTTCTAAAGTAAAAAAAAAAAAACCTTAGGATATGAGAGGTCACCTGTGGTGTAGAGGTTATCACCTGGGCTTGAAGGCCTAACAAGTTTTTAAAGAGAGTAGAAAATCGTTATGCCGTCCTTCGGAGGGGATGTAAATGGAGATCCCAACCCTGCTAGGTGGCAGGTAATCGTTAAAGATCCCTATCTCAGTTATACCTGGATAGGCAAAGTTTATGTCTCCTGCTTTTGCATCGTTCGATTAGCCATACCAACATAAAGTGACGCTAAATAAAAAAAGAAACCAACATTTAATATACCGCGGAGTGATATTAGGGTAAGTTAAATAGTTAACAACAAGGTTATGTGTTTTAAAATGCCTAATTAAATTCAAATGAAATTTTCGATCAAATACTACATTCATAACAGGTCTATGACCGGGTGGTAATCCAATCACAGTGACTTTAATGGGCGTATTTTAGGAGTTAATGTCAAATAAAATATTTGGAGAATAATTGAGATTTAATGGAGTTAGTAAGAATTGGTGTGGGAGTGCGGAGTGGCTCAGTGGTAGAGCACTGAGTTGCCATGCCGGAAATCCTGGTTCAAATCCCACTGCAAGGCAGTACTTTTATTTAGTCTGTTTGCAGCCGGAGATAGATCATATGGGATCTAGGACCCTCCTGGGGCTAAATCGTTATTTATAAAATATTATAAAAATAGGGTACCCAAAAGAAAGGGGAAGTTTCTGGTGGTTGAGCGTGACCTAGGACAGGTCACCTACTCGCAGATGTCCATGAAACAGTACAGTCTCTACCTTGTACTGAACCCCAGACCCTTCACGGGATGTAGTGATACAGGTTAAAATAAAATAAAAAAAAATAGTAAGAATTGATATAACGTATTATAGTCCGTTCAAACAAGAAATGCAGTTCCATTGCGCAGACGCGAACTTGTGAGGGAAATTTTTCCTGTCCTCCCCAAGGATCGGCCATTTGCAATCATTTGCACATACCCGTAACACCGCTCTCCAAATAATTGATCATATCTCGTTTGGGCTCAGGAAAAGTTTTGAGGGATCAAGCAAGGGAGATAGTATTCAATGTTTACCAATACTTAGCCACATCTAAAACTGAACTTAATTTAAATTACAACATTGGCAACGTAACAAGCGAAGCGACTGGGGTATCAGTTCGAATTATGTACAAGGTAGTGAAGGAAGGGAAAACTTCAGGTGCCGCACGCCAATTGTTTTCAACTCCTTCAAATAAAAATTAATCTAGACCAAAAAAGGTCGTTGTTGATGATTTTACAAAATACGTAATACGACGATACGTAATACGAGTAAGGTGATAAACATAGCTCGCTGTAGGGAATTTTCCCTCTGACGGGGAGTTTGGGCCACGCTCATTTTCCCTTTATCTACAAGGTTTAGTTGTACGGACTATAGTTAGTTAATGAGTTCATTGCTGCTGTTTAAAGAAAAAGGAAACAGAGGTCTCCATGGAAACAAATCACGTATTAGCAAGGTCAGCTGATACTTGTATGATTTAGGTATCATTTCCATACTTACTATCATTTCCGTTTTTTATAACTTCCGAGAGCAATGAAGATGCAGATCTATAAAACCTTAGCCCGCCTAAACTTCAGCTACCTTTCTGAAATATAGACTCTGAGCAAGTCAGATGTTTTGTCTTTGTTAATTCACGAAGGGAATATTCACCGATCGACAAGAATGACGTTGAGGGAAGAAACATGGATTCATCAAAGAATGCGATATCGCCCGATGTCCATACAACTTGGAAGGTTAACGCTGTCTCGCCATCTTGCAAGGGTAATTGAAGATTCCATTCCTGACAAGACGACCTAGAAAAAAAATCAAGAGTCTTAGTAGAGGAAGATTCAAAATGGGTTAACGAGTTGTACATGATACCCAGACATTATTTGGGACTCATAATTTGGTGGGTGCCAAGGCAACAAGCATATGGTAATTGGATGCTAAGGCAACAGTTGCGCTGTTGAAAAATAAATAGATTAAACATAGTTACATACATCAATTATTTTTTATATAAATGTATAGTACAATTAGTGTAGACTAATAAAGTCATTTCATAAACAAGTTGTATAAATATTTATAGATAGAGTTTTATAAGGCAAGCTTCCATCTTTGGGAGATAGAATTTAAAATTAATAGGCTTTTCATTCCAGAATCTTTAAAAAAGTACCGTTCAAAACTTAGGTAATACAGTTTTTTTGTTTCATACCAGAAATAGAAACTTTCAGATGTTTTTTTTTCCCTTCAGCATCAATCACTGAGTTTCAGAACAACAGTTTAATGTTCGGGTAATGATTCATGTTACTTGAAGCCTTCTCTACACTCCCAATGCTGACTATATATCTCATTAAAATATATTTAACTTATAAATCAGAAATTTTATTTAAATACATAATAGATGCGTAAAGAAACTTGGCCTTAAGCATCTTCTGAAAAGGTGTAATCATGTGTAATTTAAAAAACTTGGAGAAGAAGGTCGAAGAGGTTCTTAGGAATTCTTAGGAAAGAAATAAAAAGTATTGTATGATGCAAGTGTTCCTGATTTTGAATAATACTCCCAGACGTTAAAAGTAAATTAACAAGCGGAGTTTATGACTCAAGGGTTCTAATTGGTCGGAATAATCTATTGTGTGTTAAGATTGTAAGCCATGACGAACTGCCATGAATAGTTTCTCTGCATCTAATGGGCCGTGAAATGACGTTACAAAAAATAATGCCTTCTAGATTTCCGGTTTGATTTGGAATTTTTTATGTTTGATGTGATTATTTTGCACATATTGAATGTGATTGACATTATCAATAACATTAGGATATGCAGACTATATTGTCAGGATGGAAGATGGAGAAATTGCCAAAAGTACTCCTGACTATTCCGATTCATGGAAAAAGAAGAAAAGGTAGACCTGTGCTGAGGTGGTCAGATGGTGTGGCAGGAGATGCTCGGAACATGCTCGGAACTGGATGGCGTCGGCACAGGTAAAGAATGTGACGTTTGGAGGAAGCGTACTCAAATCAAAGTTCAACTAAGGTCACGTGGCCATCTTCTTTTCAGACGCCTCGGAGGATTATCGGGAATTGAAGAGGAATCTAGGTTTGAAACTAGAGGGTTTGAGTGGTAATGAAGTTTGATATGAAAGGGTAGATACCGGGTTCGGGTCAAATCAGCAACAAAAGGGACATTAAGGTCGTTATGGATGACTTTAGGGTACATACTTAAAGATAATAATTACCGCTTAATGTTTCCATTAAAAAAAAAAGTGTAACAATACAAACCAAGAGCTTCGGGTTCAGGTTTAATAGTAATGCTTCTAAGCCAACAGTTGTGCAAGGTGGTGATTTGACCGAGGCCACGCTCAACTGGCAGGGTTTTTCTCTCTACAGGTACCAATTTGAATACTCAAACTGAGCGAAACCCATAAGAACATGCTAACACATTAATTAATTTATCTTAAATTACTTATTTATCACACTTGAGCACAGCAACTCACTACGCACTGAGCTACAAAACTCGTGCTATGGTTTCCTAAAATTCTTATAATAAAAAAAAAATTATATAGAATACTTAGTAGGAAGAAGCATGAGACAACCGGGAAGTTCAGAAGGCTATACAACGCGGAAGTGCGTGATCTGTAACTAGTTATCATCGAAATAAGAAAAATAGTGTAATTTCGCTGAAAAGATATGAATCAGCTCTAAGAACAGAGATCCAAGACGTAGATAAGACGATGAAATTAATAAAAATATTTATGTTTATTTATAAACTTTTAAAATGAAAATAATCATTGTTTTATTAATGTACTAGCGATCCACCCCAGCTTCGCTCAATGCCTACATAATTTATCTGTGTAATGTATTTTTTTTTTATCACGTACCGGCCACTAAGGACCACGTGAATATGGCTTCTTTGGGAGTCTTGATTTTCTTTCTTCCCATCTCAGCTAATGTTTTTATATACTTCTGTAGAAATTAAAAAAATAAAAACAAATCCAAATATTTCTTTGTATCCGAATTTATCATCTTGCACGTCAGATAATTGCACGGGATTAGGCAAGCAGCAACTTCGGTGAAACCCATCGATATTCCAACCCATTTACACAAAACCTCGACAAATTATATACCTAAACCTTCCTGGTGAATCACTCTTTCTATTGGTGGAAACCGCATGAAAATCCGTGCAGTAGTTATTGAGTTTCCGGCGACCAAATGCGACCGAGTACTTTGTTCTTTCTGTAGCATCGTCCGATTAGCCATTGCAGCATAAAGAGACAAACAAACAAAAATCTACAAGTTTATTATGTTTGTATTTATTTATTACTGTTCCTATCAGTACTTATGGGACAGGTACTATAAAAAACACACAAATTTATTTAGATCCATGAATGTCCGCAAGGACACAAAATCAAGTTTCCACCTACATTCTTTCCAGCTTCCCCTTCGGTGTCCGGTGGCCTTCCAGAAACTGGTCTACGTCCTGGGCTTGGTCGCATACAATAATCCTTTGTAGTATGGGCGATTTTCTGATAATCCTTGAACGAACTGAGAGAATTTTCCATTAGGGCATAAATCCCTCTTACCCTCAACGTTTTGAATCCAAGAAATTCATAGGAGGTATAATATGGCAGCATATGGCAGCATATGGCAGAAGCACAGAAAGGTTCATTAGAGCTATGGGTTCTGGCTTCGAATTCGGGTATGGAAGATAAATATCTTAACAGCTGTTAATCAAACCTGTAAGATCTGGAGGCCTGTGGGACTCGATTTCCAGTGGTACGCTTCATTGAATCTAATCGCAGACAAATCACCTCCCTGAACAACTGTCATAGAAACAGTACAGTCACTGCCATGTATTGATCCCAACAGTACAGTCACTGCCATGTATTGATTCCAACAGTACAGTCACAGCCATGTATTGATCCCAACAGTACAGTCACAGCCATGTATTGATCCCAACAGTATAGTCCATGCCATGTATTGATCCCAACAGTATAGTCCCTGCCATGTATTGATCCCAACAGTACAGTCACTGCCATGTATTGATCCCAACAGTACAGTCGCTGCCATATATTGATTGATCCCTACAGTACAGTCACTGCCAAGTATTGATTCCAAGACTCTTTATGGGCTGTAGTGGTACTTTACGTTTTTGTGTTCTTCGGACCGATTTTTTTTTTTTATTATTATTGAAACAAGTCACAACGTTTTTTCCTATTATTATTGAAAATAATAAGCCTAAAGGTTAATATTGAGAAAAAATTGTATTAATACAAATAGGCATACATGAAAATGTTAAGGGTCTATATCAATAAATAATTACGAAGGATGTAATTATTCTGGGAGTGCAGAAGTTCTATAGCAACTATAGAACTACACTTCAATTAACCATGTATAGTTCTACAGTTCACACAGCAGCTTCTCCTTATATTTGCCTTGAAGATGGCCTACAACGTAGGCCGAAACGTCGGCACTAGTAATAAATAAGTTTTGCGTATTTGGTATTATTATTGACTGCACCCCCCAGACTATTTGAATCCTTCATTAGATCTTCCAGTCAACTTTTTTCCTGTCTCATTATATCTTTATATTTATTCATAATTTTTTTTAGATTAATTTATTGATATTAATTTATTGTGATATTATTACAACTGTAATAATATTACAACAATTAAATCTGCTAATATGAACAATGGACATGAAAAAAAAAACACTTGTGGAGAAACTACCCATTGGTAGCACTCCAATAATTATTGGAGTGCTACCAATGTAATAAATTATAATTCATGAATTAAATAGATAGGCTGACACTTGAGGCTAAATCACACTTATTACTTTTGAACCCAAATTTTCATATTCCTAAAAACCATCCTGTTCCTTCGTTTCATTAATTGGCAGTCGAAAAAAATGTATATATTTTTAACGATAATGATATTTATTAATCAAAATTAAAAATAATAAAGTAAAAGAAATTAATAAAAATAGTGAGATGTTAACCTCGAGTTTAATATAATCATCCCGTTTTGATGTAACTTTTATTGATTATCGATTGATTGTAACTCAAAAAAATTAAGCGTATAAATTTTGGAATGAAACCGAAGATGGCTGATGGACGGATTGTTTTGTTTATATTCGATTTATAGATTAACATTCGTCTGTGGCAGATAAAAATACAGATACTCCTGGTACACACCCAGCTTCTAAAAAGTAATTACTCTTAATTGGAGGAAACCCTGACGGTTGAGCGAGATATCGGACAAATCATTTTCCTGCACAACCGTTGTTCTAAAAAAGAATAAAGTTTCTACCATGTACTGAGCACAAGACCCTTCATGGGTTCTAGAGGTACATTGTTTTTCTTTTATATATCTTGAAAAGTATAACCTCTAACCTTCCAACCTTTTTCCACACATAGTGGTGGACCTTCAGATCTAGAAGAAAAAATATAAGTATATTAAATTGAGATGAAAAAAAAAAAAAATCAGTAATTTACAGACAAACCAGTTGCGAAGCTTCACGCTCCATCAGTACTTTACGTAACACGTACTCCAGAAGATGAAATCAGACCCCATTGAAGAACAGGATGGGAAGAAGGATATCACTAATAATTGGGTATTCTAGTAGGCCTCTCTGTGTGGGAAAGGTGCGGTTCGTCCAAGAACCTTCATCTGTTCCTGTATAATTAATAGTCCCAAAGGAATACCGGAACATGGTATCTTATCCTTATCCGATTTCGCAAGGAAATCCAATTCGAATCTGATCGATATTTGTCCTTGAAAATATTAATTATAAAATACTTTCAGTTCTTGAGTGTTATAGTGGAATTCCATGGTATATTTCGAATCACACTATACACAACGACATGAACATTCCCAATATAAAATCATATATTCATTACAGAGACATAACATTCCACTCATCGAGACAATATCATCCAAACCCACTCGTTCTTCCGCTTCCCTACTCCCTGTCACCTGGACTTGATAAGAAAAGATTAAAAAGACATCGGCCAAGAGACTTACTCAACAATTGATATTTTTATTCCAAAACTCGATGATCATGTAGAAAAGCGAAGAGAAAAGACACTTCGATCAAATTTTCTGGATGCGCAATTGCGCTGGTGCAATTGAAAATTAAATAATAAATAAATAATAATATTTTATTCAATTATACTACTAGAACTCAAGAGTTCAATACATGGTAGGGACCGTATTGGTTCTATGCCAATGATTATGTTAGGAAGTGATTGGGCGGATATCATGTTCCAACTTCAGGTCTTCCTCCCCCCCCCAATTATGAATAGCCTCTGAGGCTGGGACTGTTGAATAAAAAATAATTTAATGTGCCACAGGCAGTATCGAACTTGGATTTTTGAGTTCAACTGCTAGATCTACTGTTGTTTGTAGAACGTTTTGGAATAAGATTGATGTCTCTATTTGATGAGTCTGTTCTGTTGATGTGAGATGTGCTACGCTTTGTCTTCTTTGTTGTGATTTTTCTCTTGGTGTGTATTGACGATGCCCAAATAACGAAACGTTGACTAGTTAATTTTTTTCCAGTATTTCGAGATTTAAGGCTTTGCTTTTGGATATTTTTCTATTGCTTTATTAGGCTCGTATTGTATGCAATCAACAGCAGTACTTATACCCTTTCTTATACTGATCTAATGGTAGCTTATTGTTTATAACCATTGACTGGCAGTTTGCACGAAATGATCGGTCAAAATTTGGAATGTGGAGAAATAGAAAATAGTTAAAGGAGATAGATAACTGGAGAATAGTTTACGAAGTAAAGTCAATAATAAGAAATATTGCTATAAAACGATTATAAAAATAAAGAACATTATTATGTTTATTTACAGTACATGTCTTTATTATTTAAAAAACCTGTACTAATACAAACCGTGAACGGGTCTGGAGTTTAGTACATGGTAGAGAGTTTACCGTTTCTGAGACAACGGTTGTGCAGGGAGGTGTTTTGTCCTAGATCACGCTCAACCGACAGATTTTTCCCCTTATTTTGGGTGCCCACTCTATAAAGGCTGGTTGAGCCAGCCAGCGGGATTTGAACCCAGGACTTTGGGCATAGCAACTCAGCACTATTTGCACCCGAACAATATAATTGAAGTGTTAGGGGTAGGGGTACGTTTGGAGGATTGTGTTATAGTTGTTATCTTATGGATCTGGGGCGGAATTGGTGGAATCGGCATCGAGCTTTCCGGTTCGCTCAGCCTTTTACCATAGCTACTATCATAAGTATCTTAAGGTAGTTCTAATTAACATTTTAAATAATTTATAAATATGTCAACTTTCACGATTTGGATATGACCTTGTGTCTTAAATGCAAATAACCATAAAGTCCTTGTTTTTAATTGAATATTTTAGAATGTACGAGATTTAGGTAAACGAGAAGACATTGGAAAAATACGTAAAAAGAAAAAAAAATGAAAGAACTTCCGGAATAATTTAAAAGGAAGGAATTTGACTGCGGTAGTGAACTTGAGATCGAAAACTGGACTAAGGATCCAGCCTGGTTTCCAATTTAGAATTTGTCCTTGGTCGGTTTCTAGCTAAAGCCAATCATTTGGCCCCGTCAATGGCTCTTAGTCAGTTTTTTTCTAATTATAAAGTTAATTCTATTGCAAATCAGCTCAAAGTGGTATAAAAAAATAAGTATGCATGTTAATAAAAAAAAGATAAGATTTTCTCCTTTTTGGGGACGTAAGATGTGCGATGGCAGGTACTCGTTAGAGATCCCTATTCTAATTATAGATGAGTAGGCAGTTTAAGAATTCCAAAGTACCATCGCCTGATAATCCATACGAGCATAAAGTGAGATTAAATGAATAAGCAATCTAACCACTAATATATAAATAATAAAAAAACTTTATCCCTTCAAACTATGAAGTTTCTTGGTCTCAGCACATGATAGAGACTGTACTGTTTCTGAGTCATGAATGGAGCTGATTCGTCCGACATCGGCTCAACCGCTAGGTTGGTACTCTCATTATGAGTACCCATTTTTTGAGGCTGAGCCCCAGGAGTGTCTGCAGATCTCACATCCGTGGCAATGAACTGGTTAAATAAATTATTAGCTACGGATTTGAACACGAGGCATCGTGCACTGCGAACTGAGCTACCCCACTTATATAGGCAAATAGTTAAATTAATTTGTTTTACAATTATCAAATTAATCATAACTATTTGCAATAATCCTATTTGAACCAAAATTAAATTTATAGAACAGGTAAATTACTTACTTATTACAACTTATTATAGTAAATTACAACAGGTAGCGGGGAAGATCACTTTGGAGAGCACTGAGCTGCTGTACGGAAGGTCCCAGGTTCAAATCTGGCTGTGATAGAAAAATTATTCAATCCGATAACGACCTTGTGAGACCTTCAGACCCACCTTGGGCTCAAAAGACCCAACCTATAAAGTGGGTAGCCATTATTGGGGGCGAAACCCGAGGATTGAGCATCGTATAGGACACCCTTCATAACCATTGTACTAGAAATCTTTCATGGATTGTAGCGGTACAAGTTTTTTACATGAAATTATTAGGAAACATTGCATAAAACTGTTAATAGAGTCCCGAGTATATTTTTTTTCCAAAGTTTCAATGAATAAAATAAAACAATTTGATTAATTAATTATTCATGTAACAGTATGTCGTTTTCGTTATATTCAGCAGTATAAATTTAAAAAAAAATTAATTGATCGTTAATTGATAGTATCGGTATAGATCCTACGATTTCGTTAAGCCTTTTTTATTTAAATTTTTAGAGTTCATTAGAGTATTATTCAAAAGAATAGTTATATGTTACTTTCTATAAGGTGAAAATTATGGCTTTTTTTTAAAATGTATTTATTGAAATTTACAACTGTATACTGAATACATCAAGTAAATATAATGAAAGATAAATCATGTCCCGAGATAAAGGCAAGTAGAGACTCTACCCAGTGGTAGTAATAAAATAAAAAGTTCAACTTAAAAGGTCACGAAGCCATCTTCTTTTCAGACGCCTCGGAGGATTATCAGGAATTGAAGAGGTTGCGAAGTTTAAAACTAGTGGGTTTGAGTGGAAATGAAGTTTCTCATGAAAAGGTTGATATCGGATTCGGGCCAAAACATCTTTCAATAGACAATAAACTTCTAATATACAAGACCATCATCATATGGTCATATAAACCTATTTGATATATATGGACTTGAACTGTGGGGGACCGCAAAAAAATAGAATATAAGGCGTATTCAATCCTTTTAATCCAAATTCCTGAGAACTATTGTCAATGCTCCTTAATATGTCTCCAATAAAACCCTCCATAATGATCTCAACATTCCTTTCTTCCTCGACCTCATCCCTACTAAATTCTCAAACTTTAAACATAACCGTGCCTGTCATCCCAACCCCCTGGCTCAGTCACTATCCAGTTCCACACATCCATATAACCCACCCCGCCGTCTAAACGTCAATGGCCCCGAAACCTGTTGTACTCGTAAATAATGTAATTTAGAGTACTGGCACTGGCCAGATTCTCCACTCACAACCTGTGTGTATGATATCATGCGCCTTTAACCAGTTTCCATTGGAGTTTACGGCCAGTGACGTGGCTGGGAAAAAGCGCAGGGGACTCCCGTTTTATTTTTTATTGCATAATTGTATAGCTACTTAGCGCTATTACTTATTTCCTACAAATGGCAGATTGTAACACTATTTCAATAAAGTGTATTAAAATAAAAAAATAATACTTCTAGAAGTTAAAGTTATTTACAGAAGAAAATTATAGCTTTAGAAGTTACTTATGAATATCGTGAAGTTTGTAATAATTCTTATGAAAAACGTTTACAAAAAAATAACTGAAAGACGACATTACATTAGACTAATAGGCGTACTTCTATAAGCATAGAAAAAAATGTTCGTACTTGAAAAAAGTCACAGGACCATTGCTTTTGCTTGCTGTTGTCGTGGTATAGTGGTTAGCATAACAAACTACTATGTCCAGTCTTAAGCCCGGCAGGTTGCTTAAGGGTTTTTAAAAGGAGGAAAAAAATCCTTTGTTATGTCGTCTTCAGAGAGGATGTTAATGGATGCCTCGAGCCTGTACGAAGCAATATATCGTTAAATTTGTATGTTAATTACTAATAATTGCTAATTACTGTAGCATCGTCCGATTATCAGAGCAGCATAAAGTGACATTAAATGAAAGAAGCAAACAAATCGATCTAGATCCATGGAATATGGCTGTTCGGGGACACTAGGCGGATGATAACCTATATTTTCCCCGAAGCTAGATAAAACATCCACAACGTGATTCCCGATAGAAGTATGTTCTTCACTACTCCGCCCGGGTACACAAATATAATCCATAACTCTATCCAATGCCCAATAATATATTTTTTTATATAATGCAATTGGGAAAAACCAAAATGCAAAGGCTTATGTTTCAAAAATACACCCACTTACTGGTCGACGTTTCGCCTATTCAGGCATTATCAAGACACCAAAAACAAAAAGGGGGTTATGTGAATCACATCTTGAAGAAAAAGGTGCAATACATCCCAACGATCAACAGCCCAAACAGGCTCCAAACATGAGACAGCACCCCACCACCAAGACGTTCAACATACAACTCTATATCTAGAGTTTTTGGCTCTATTTTAGTGAATATATTTTTTTCTTGGCTCATTGAAAACCGCTTGTAATACCGCAAGAATGATGGAGGTACTTAACCTTGCGCCTGCTTATGATTAACTTTCTAACCGTTTATTACAAAAATAAAAAAAACAACCTTTTTTATTTATGAGCATAACGTTTATTTGATCTTATAATAGTAAGTTGTTTTTAATAATACTTTCTTGAAGAAATGTGAATTAACATTTATTATTAAGTGATTTATAGATAAATAAAAAAGAAAAAGGCTATAATAGGCTAAGGCAAAGTCATGACTGCATTGCGTAACGAAAGGACTATTACTGAATGACTCGATGAACTCGTAATCGCTACTCGCCAACACTAAGTGCCTCGTAATTCAAGCCATACTCGGCGTAATTCACTCCTGGTACCGCATAGTATGTTTTTTTTTTCCACTTATTAATCACAACACATTTTTTATATAAATAGTTAGTAAAAAATGCGTGCAATTTGGTCTGCCACATAAAGTTTCGTGAAAGATCATTTAAAATAAATAATTTAATAATTTTTTAAAAATATAAGTTACTCGTACATCCAAAATTTCAGATGTCCAACTTCAAAACTGACGGATTCTATACAACCATTGAATCCCTATTATATAAAAGGGGAAACCCTTGAGGGTGGAACTATCCAAATTTCTTTCTTAAACTATACATAGAACTTATCTACAAATTTCAAGATGCTAAGTTCCTGATTTGCCTTAATGTTTGATTTGTATGTACTATAACGGGGGGAGGGACATGCCCCCGTGCCACCACATAAATCTGCCCTTGCTGTAGCCTATGATGTTTATACATACTATTTTACTCAATAAGTTTCATCCAAATCCGTTCAGTAGTTTTTGCGTGAATGAGAGACAAACATACAAACTTTCACATTTATAATATTAGTAAGATTAGTAGGATATCAAACCAATAGTTTCACTCATGTTCTTTTTGTTATTTTAACAATTATGATCATGTGATTTGCCTTTAATTATGTACTATAATGGATTCTCCACATAACCTAAAAAACTGTCGGGGGGGAGCACGTGCCCCCGTGCACCTCCCCAAAAACCGCGCTTGCTTTAGAATATGTGTTATTCTGATGTATAACCTATATTACTGTAAAGTTTCATCCAAATCCGTTTTTGCGTGAAAAAAAGACAAACATACAAACTTTCACATTTATAATATTAGTAAGATTAGTAGGATATCAAAACAAATAGTTTCACTCATGTTCTTTCTGTTATTTTAACAATTATGATCATGTGATTTGCCTTTAATTATGTACTATAATGGATTCTCCACAATACCTAAAAATCTATGGGGGGGAGGCCACATGCCCTCGTGCGCGCCCCCTAAATCCCCGCTTGTTGTAGCCTATGTGTCATTCTGATGTATAACCTAAATTACTGTAAAGTTTCATCCAAATCCGTTCAGTAGTTTTTGCGTTAAAGAGAAACAAACATGCAAACTTTAACATTTATAAGATTAGTAAGATATAATGAGTAATTTGTAATAATACCTTTTCTTTATAATATTTATTATCACTACATTTGACTAAACAACCTACTAAGCCCAAAATCGCGGGTTCGTAGCCTTGCAGGTCACTCTAGGATTTTTAAAAGGAGCAAGAAATCCTTGGTTATGCCGTCCTTCGGAAGAGACGTTAAACGGGGGTCCCGAGCCTGATTGTACTTGTTAAAAATCCTATCCTAATTAAACGTGGATAGGCAAAATTTAGAAATTCCACTGTAGCGTTGTCTGATTAGCCACAGCAGCATCTTTTTTTTTCTCTTTATATTTCCATCCACACCTGTCAAATACAAGCAATTGACAATCAGCAGATTGGCTAACTGAAGAAAAAAAATACAAAATGACATGGAAGGCATGACGAAGAACCGTACCCAGCGGTACCTCTCCATTGGCTTTCTTTTATTTCCTACTGTAATAGATCCCTCAACCACGTCCTTTTTAGTCTCCTCCTAGTGTTCTCAGGCATGAGAGTAGTGGCCATTTGTTGTATCAATGGGTTTGGGTGTCCGTATAGTTTAACCACAGCAGCATAAATGAGCAAAAAACATCACCATTACATTCGGGAAAAATTGTTAATACCATTGACCTTTCCCAAAGCCAAATTTGCATCCAAAAAATATTGGTTTCTGTGTGGAGGTCTATGACAGGAATAATTCATTTCAACATTCTACCCAAAGGTGAAACTATGACATCCGCATGGTACCGCAGAGATATCTATATAATGCAGCATACTCATCAAAAAACAACCTGCACTGGTCAATCGAAAGGAACCATAGTCTTACACGACAATGCCTGAACTCATTTTTCACTACACATAGCGAAGAAACTAAGCGAGCTGGGTCAGGAAGTCCTCCCACACCAACTTTATTCGCCAGACTTATCTCCAACGAATTTCCATCTTTTTAGAAATTTGGATAGCTTCCTTGAGGAAAATATTAACCTAATTATTTTCGAAATAAGAATCTTTGAAGGACCTCCATCATCAGAATAGCCAGTTATTCTAAAACGGGACTGTATTATGTATACGTACATATCATCATCACCACAAGGCGCTATTGAACATGGAGGATCTTGGCCTCCTCGACAATTTTCCTCCACTTCCGATCTTCCGCAACTCTTTTGCATGTTCTCACCCCCCGGAGCCTAAGGTCTGCTTCCAGTCAGCGTCCAGCCATCGCATTCTAGGCTCTTCCTCTTTCTCCATCTGGACGTCCCTCAATAATAATGGGAGGACTATCCATTTCTATTTTCTATCCATTCTGTTTACGTGCCCCTGCCAACATGCTTTTTTTAATACAAGAAACTATATCAGGTTCTCCATATAGGTCCTCAAGTTCTTGATTCTTTCTGATGCGGAAACTATTTCCTTCCTTGGTTGGACCATATATTCTTATTATATATATATATATATATATATATATATATATATATATATATATATAGATGTAAATATATATTTATATATATAGATGTATATTATGTTGATAATATAAATATATATATAGATGTACATATTTATTTAACACTGAGAAATCTGGAGACCCTCTTTAGATTCACACAGTCTTTATGAAGAGGACACCCTAAGAGGAAAAATACAGGTGGTTGAGCAGGATCTCGGTTAAATTATAATGAAAAGAATACAGTACAATCTCTACTACGTACTAAACCCAATACTCTTCATGGGTTGCAGTGGTACAGTTAAGTAAATAGTTTATAAGGTGGGTCGGTGATTTCATTTGAGATCTAGCATGTGCGTAATAAATACAGACGCATTAATGTTATTAAAACCAGACAAATCTTAATAATGGAAGTTATTAATTTTTTGTTCTAATGGGTTTTTATTAATTAAAAATAATAGTAATTTCATAGGGGAAAAATATTCTACGTTATGCGTTATTAAACATGATGAGTACATTCTTCCTCTTTATGGAAGCTTGTGATACAATTTTGTTCGAAGGTCTCCGCAATACTGAGGGTGAAATGACCTATTAGCGCTGATAGGTGAAATAATTGGAATATATTAAAAAAAGAAAATGATTTACTCTTGTTTTGAAATGAATTAGATGCCGATTTTGGGGGTTACTGCGAACATCGTTTAATTACTTTCATTCATAAACACAGGTTCAGAGGGTTACGACCTAATCAGGTTATACCAAGATCTTTTTAAAGGTTTTAGTGCTACAATTTTTACAAAAACTATTTAAAAGTGGGTCTAAATAAATTTTCTAAAAATAAACTTTTACATTTATATGAGCACTCCATTGATTGTCATTATTTAATTTAGACAAAATATTTACAGACACTCTTGGGCATACAAACACACTTACATAATTTATGTTATATATTTAACTATTTTTGTAATTTTATGAGCAACAACCGATCCGAACCGAAGGGGAGTGGCTCAGTGATAGAGCGCTGAGTTGCAATGTCGAATGTCCTGGGTTCAAATACCGCACGCTAAATTTAATCTGTTAAGCGGCCGGAGATTTAAATCATATTACCCAGCCTTTTTAAACTGGGTACAGAAATAGGGGGAAATCTGGTGGTCGAGCGTGATCGAAGACAAATCACCTCTCTACACAACCGATGTCCAAGGAACAGTACAGTCTCTAACAAGTATTGAACCCAACACCTTTCGTCGGTTATAGTGGTACAGGTTTTTTTTTTTTTATTTGTATCATGAATATTAATTAACCTTATATCTTCAGTGAAGAAGGGGTGGTGGTTAGTATTTTCTCCAAAATGAGTTTCTTGTACTTAAAGAAGCGGATTCATGTTATGCGGGGACAAGTCAGACATTGGCTTGAAACGGAGTTATTTCTTTTATTACAACTCCATTTGAAGCCGAAAACTATGAGAATGGTACGTTTCTGCTTCAATCAATGCAGTTATCACTCTCAGGAAAAATCCACTAACCACTTATTCACCGAGGATGTAGATATATATGGGGACGAAACAGCACGGTCTATTGGTCAGGACGGAGATCAAAGAAAAAATTTCTTATTTATAATATGTTTATATCAAATTTCGATTTATTATATTATTATACCATATTATCATCGTTTCGACCCAAATTGGTAATTTTCAATATATAACTTTCATCATCACTCAAAACAGTAATATTTAAAATAAGCTGGGTGAGTTCCATCCCATAGTCAGTTACTGTAACTCACTCCTCATCGTAGGATCACTCTTTCGGCCTGCGATTTTAAGTTTTGACACACGAAAGTGGGTCAAAACTTAAAATTTGGACTTTTTGGAAAAAATTACCAATTTCCAAAGAGGCATAACTCAGAATTTATTAGAGCTAAATAGCCGTGGTTGGATCCAAATTGTAGCAAATTTAATCTACATTAAAAATGGTCACTTATGTTTTTTTTATAAAAAAACGTACTGATCAGGAGATAAAGGCCAGAAACCGAATTACTATAACTCCTACAATTTCGAGGTTTTTCGGCCACCGAAAATTTTTCCATCCGTTTTTCAGTTTGCAAACTTGGATTTACACTACTCAGACAAGCCCTTACAACATATCAAAAATGCATCTCTCTTCAATTTATGGCGACCATCAAACACCTGGCCGCGGGCCTACTCCTCCAGATCGTACCACCATCTCTTCTTGGGTCCACCATCTCGTCCCCTTTTCCACGTTTTTGTAGGGTGATAGTCGAACCATTTTAATTTCTTGTCTCTATAGTGTAGAGAAGTTTTTCCTAATATATTAGTTGCCTTATCGTACAGTTGTGGACGTGTTGAATGCTGTAAATGGATAACCACGTCTCCAAAAGTCAACCTCCTTAGCTCAATGCCTTATTCACTACGAAAATAACACGATTCCGCTTCCAATTACAAGAAACTATTTTTTTCGAAAATTCGACTTAGCCACTTATTTACTGGGGCTGTAGATATTAGGTCCAACTAATATTATTCAAGATACATTTACTAATTAAATATTAATGTTGATTTTGCTAGATTACGAGAAACAGTCTCGAATTATGTTATTATAAAATACTAAGGTATTGAAAGAAATAATAAGTTTTATATGTCTAGGACTTGTTTGTACTTTTTATTTATACTTGTAGGATATGCAGATCTTCCTGGGGCTCACCTAGTTTTTATAAATTGGGTTCACTTAATTAGGAAAAAGACCTGGCGGTTTTGTGTGATCTCGGACAACCCTGAAAACAGTACAGACTCTACAATGCACTGAATACAAGACCCCCTTCATGGATTGTAGTGGTACCTTTTTTTGTTTTTAATTAGAAAACCATTATGCACAAGATTAGTTCTTAGGGTAAAGGTAATTTATCTAAAATTTATCAAGAATAATTAAATATACTTAATATACTTATATTCAATAATATTAGTTGATCATATATGTTTATGGTTAGAAAAACGATCCGGATGTAGGGCAAAGAAAGAATTTCTTAAATAGAAATAAACAATAATATAATAAATAATAAATAAATAAAATTTTCTTATGTAGGTAGACATTTTTTTTTTGGTAAGCTAACGTTTCGATCCACATGGCAGGCGTTCTTCACAGCTAAATATACAAGATACAAATATAATTTATATAATCTGACCTGCAATCTGGGTCGAAACGTTGGCTTACCAATAAATAATAAATAGTTTATCTCTATATAAGGAATACTTTATTTTCACTTCAACCCGGACCATTTCCTTTCCCTTAGTATCTTCATAGTCGAATAAATACGAAATCTTATTTAAAAAAAGTGTGAGAATAAGGAAAATAGGAAATCAAAACGAAACTGGATACCGGTGGTAGTTTCGGAGGGAGGAGCGGGGTATATGAGCGGCGCTACGCTGGTGGGGGAGCAGTCGTAGCGCAGATCCGAGAGTCGCAAGATCTCCCGTCGCAATGGAAGGGCCAAAGAAGTCACAAGAAGTCGCAGACTTCGATGACCTGTTGCCCCACGTAGGAGAATTCGGTCTATACCAGAAGCTCCTTTTCTTAATGATGATACCTTTCACGTTTGCCGTCGCTTGCGTCTACTTTGTCCAGATCTTCATCACCCTCGTTCCGGAGAAGCACTGGTGCAGGATACCAGAGCTGGAGCATCTCCCTCTGGAACAAAGGTGAGTCAGGAGTATTTAGAAATAAAAGTAACTATAGTGAAAGTCAGGTCCAAGAGTAGTATTATAGTCAGCCTAAGATATATCTGGAGGGCCGGTGAGTAAGTGGTTAAAAATCGTTATTGTAGTTTTTGACTTGAAATTGAGTTGTTTATAAGCGATGACTCCTTTACAAGCCAATAGGGGGTTAATCATTCACTACATAAATAACAACATTCCGCTTCCATAAGTACAAGAAACTTATTTTGGAAATGATCGAGTTAACCGCTTCTTCGCTAGGCCTGTAGATATATACTGGAGTCAATTTTATAACATACATTTTTCTAGTTCTTGAGATTTAGTCAACACTTATTTATATTTAGTATGTGACTTTAGTTCTAAGAATACTTTTTTTTTTCACTTTTAGAACATACCCTAAACGATAATAATACAGTCTTGAAAGAATATTATATTTATTGACTAAAGCTCAAGAATAGAAAAACTTGAATATGTGTATATATACAACCCCGGTGAATAAATTTTATCCAGAGAGAGTTTATTGTTTGAGGGTGCCATTAAGTGGCATAGTGTCATAATCTTAGTTTTGGCTTAAAATGGAGTTGCAATATAAGTAATTATGTATACTTAATACCACATTCACTGCATAATTAACAAGATCCCGCTTCTCTACGTACAATAAACTCATTATGTATACAATTTTACTTAACTAATTATTCATCAGTGCTGTAGATACATATTGGATTCTATTTTTATAATATACATTTTTGAAGTTCTAGATATTCAGTCAACATTAATTTATATTTAGTGTCTAACTTAATATAATTCAGTGAATACTTATTTTTTTCACCTTTAGAACATACCCTAAACGATAATGATATAGTTTCGAAACATCGCCAAAAGATTATTTTATATTTATTGACTAAAGCTCAAGAATAGAAAAAACTGGAATATGTTATATCTGCAGCCCCGGTGAATAAGTTGTAAAGCTGAATTTTATCTAGAGAGATATAAATATTGAAGGAAGTGGAATAGTGTAATTTTCGTAGTTTTGGGCTTGAAGTGGAGTTGCAATATAAGCAATAACTCCTTTTCAAGCGAATGCCCTGGCTTTTGAAGCCTGCTTAAGCTTAATATAAATATTATATTTATATTATAATAACTTAATATAAGTTATTGCTTATATTAAAACTGCACTTAAATCCAAAAACTACTAGAATGATACGAGCCTGCTTCCTTAACCATAAGAAACTCATTTTGGAAAAAATTGTACTTAACCACTTATTCACGAAGGCTGTATGTATATATATACATATGTTGGACTTTTATCGACAGTTTATAATATACGTTTTTCAAGTTCTTAAGATTCAGTCATACTAATTTATATTTTGATTAGTGTGTGTTTTAATGCAATTCACTAAATGCCTACTTTTCACGGTTAAGACATGAATATGAAAAGTCTAGAAACATTGCCAAAAAATAATTTTATATTTATTTACTGAATTTCAAGATCCTTAACTACATAAACATATACAATTATATTGGAGAATGGAGTTTGTTTGTTGGAGTAATAGTTGGGGGGTGCAGTAAAAAAAAAATGCACCCCCAACTATCTCCATTCTCCATTGTATCATCCAGTCAACTATTTTCCTCTCATACATAAAATTATATTGTTCTTGTTAGGAGACCAAAAATTATATTTATCTATGAATAATTAAAAACGTCATTATTTACGTTAAACATACAATTTTCTGCTTTGACACATTCAAATTAAATATTTAATTCATTGTTTGGAAAAAAAGGGATTTATTATTTTTTTTAGCAGAGGTTAGTTGTTGATGTTTTTTCAGTGAATTGAGGGACAGTATATTATGCAAACTAGGCATAAAATTTAATGTTTTTGTGCTGCTAAAGTTGATATAGAAAATGATAGTACTGCATAAATTATTTATTCGCCTCTCACATGAAAAACCCTGTTCCACTACAACCAGTGAACAGGTCTGGGATTAAGTAAATGGTAGAGACTGTACTGTTTCATGGACAACGGTTCCACAGGGATATGATTTGTCCTAGATCACGCTGAACCACCAGATTTTTCCTCCTTGTTTTGGGTACCCACTTTATAGAGACTGGGTGAGCCCCAGGAGGGTCCTAGATCTCATATGATCCATCTCCTGCTGCAAACAGACTAAATAAAAGTCTTGCCTGCAGCTGTATTTGAACCAGGATTTACGGCATGGCAAGTCAGTGCTCTATCACTGAACCACTCCGCTCACTTCAGTCAGATTTAAGTTGTCATGAACAAGCAATCTTTATTTATGGAGTTATTTGGATCCCAAATCTCAGTTCCCAGCATTAGAAGCCCTTGTTTAGTAAAGCCTCAAAATTAAGTTTCATATTCAAATACACGTACATAAAATAGACTAACACTTAAGGGCACTACCATAGTAAATAGCTATTTATCATTTTTTGAAAAAAAAAATTATAATCAAAAGAATTTTCAAAGATTCTTACTTATTTCGAATCCCTTATATCATAATTTCCCGTTCTATGATTAGCCCCCATTTTCTTTGCTTCAATTTGTTCGTTAATTGCAATTAATTTCTTTCAAAGCTCTCATGAAAATTCAACAGATGGCTCATAATTCTTAAATACACCATTTCAATAGAATTTACATAACGAATACGAACCATTTCCCTCCACAGCCGTTATAGGCCAGAGGCCAGGAACCAAAAAAGGGCTTAGGTCGCAAAAAATTGAAGAGAGCTGCATTTTTGATATGATGTAAGGGCATATCTGAGTATTGTAAATCCAAGTTTGCAACCTAAAAAACGAATGGGAAAACCTTTTGGTGGCCGAAAAACCTTGAAATGTTCGGAGTTATTTCAGCTATATCTCCTAATCGGTGTATTTTTGATAAAAACATGGGTAACCATTTTTAAAGTAGATTAAATTTGCTACAATTTGGACCGAACCACAGCTTTGTACGTCAAATAGATTCTGAGTTACGCCCCTTTGAATATTAGTCATTTTTTCCAAAAAGTACAAATTTTAAGTTTTCGCCGATTTTTGTGATGAACACCGGCCGACGGAGTGATCCTACAATTAAAGTCATGGGGAATGGAGTAGTAGTAAATTTTGAAAGTTGGTAATTTTTTTCCAAAAAGTCCAAATATAGGCCAGTTGTTTGAAGGTCGCAAAAAATTCAAGAGAGCTGCATTTTGATGTGCTGTAAAGGCATGTCTGAGTAGTGTAAATCCAAGTTTGAAATCGAAAAGACGGAGGGGAAAACTTTTGTTGGCCGGAAAACAGTTATTCTAGAAACAGTTCAGACATTACCATATTCTAAACCCAAGCCCGTTTAAAACGAATTCCGGTTGTATAATACTCATTTCAATGGTATCATGATAAAAACTCAGCAGTTACATTTTAGATAGAATTCTCATTCCTGTACAGAGGATATAGGGTAGTACAGGAGTCTATTAAATTGATGATCTAAACCACAACTTTTCCGATAAACCATTTAATAGCAAATAAGTTGTAACATATTATTAAATATATATTTTCAAAGTCCTAAATCTGTAATGCTTCAACTACTTCAGAGGCACTTACAGAGTTTTGCAATAATGCCATAGATATTAGCGAATTAATAGTAAACAGCTGTTTATGCAGTTTTAAAAATAGTAATTTGAGGCGTTATACAAAGCACCTAACCTGAATCACATAATGACCCTAATCAAAGCGATTCGAATCGTTATATTGCAGCCCAATCAAACGTTAAATGTCTTTGATACAAAATTCTTATTAGGTTAATTTGAAAATAAATAGTGTAATCAAAACAAGAATAGTGATGAAAAGTCAGCTGATGAAATAATTCTAACAGCTGTTTTTACCGATAATTTGAACAATGGTACAAATAAAAATGTAATGATTAAGAAAATAAAAAAATAAGTACCAAATGAGTAATTTCACTTCCCTGAGCTTCGAATAAATAATTATAAATTGTTTGAGATAATGGTTTGAATTGTGGTAACGTTTGAAGAATTTTTAGGTTATGAGAATTTGAAGAATTTTTAGGTTATGAGAATTTGAAGAATTTTTAGGTTATGAGAATTTGAAGAATTTTTAGGTTATGAGAATTTGAAGAATTTTTAGGTTATGAGAATTTGAAGAATTTTTAGATTATGAGGGAGAACCTGTTCGACCGAGCATAATTACCAAAATAATGATGATGATTAGGCCCTATATTCAAGGTACTAACTTTTAAAGTGTTTACCTGTGACCCTTCCTTAACTCTATTATCCTGAAGTACTGAGTGCTACCATGGGACGCATTATTTGGGAACATCAATAGGCAATTCGGTTAAATGAGCATGTGCTTTTAACAAAACACTGCCACGATAACCATTAACGTAACTAGACGACTCATGGGGGGAGGGTTAAGAAATAGCTTTTAAATGCAAGTAACCTTATTTATTGGTTACAATAACTTAATATAGTTAATTTCATAGGGAACTTTCTAGACCCATCCAGACTTTACTTCTAGATTCTAAGAATCGTCTAAACTGTTCTTCTCACATTTGCGATCTTATTGTTGCCGCTAGATGCCACTACTGCCGCTATAATAATATAATATATTACAAATATAATATATTTGTAAATAAACAGTATTACGTTTTGGTTTGTCACTTTAGTGTACCATTTATTCCTTAAAATTACTGTGTTTCTTTGTTGTGTTTTTGACATTATTGACCCTTTCTTCTGTAATCCCACAATAATAACTTTGAAGAAGTAAAATCCTTCAAATTTTTATTTCTTTTAAATTGTTACTTACAATTTTTTTAAAAATTTCTTCTAAGCAATGGTGGGATTACATCCCCAATAACCCCCCTCGTTACGCCTATGACCATAACCTGATCTATACATAGCTTTTCTTTTCTGTGAAGTGCATTATAGAAATATTTTACATAAAGGTAATATATATTATATCATACCATAGTGTAACAATAAATCCATTGCGATAAGATAACAAACAATCTATAATTATTTCGATAAATATTATTGAAAATAAGCTGATGTTTGCTAAATTAGTCACGATCTAGTGAGCACCTTGACCGGTTCAAGGTCACCCCAGCGGTTTCTCAGAGGAAAGTGAAATCGTTCCGATCTTGAATCTAACGGGATCAGTTGTCATGCTTTTTAAATATACAATTTCTTTTGTTTTCATCCTTTTTTAAAATATTTTTTGTTATAGAAACGTTCCGCAAAAGTTTACTTATTGATTTACCATAATCGGCAACATCAAAAATTGTTTTTTTAAATGTCTAAACCAACACAAACCATGATTACAAGCTATATACTGAACTGTTTCTAGGCCAAAAGCTGGTCAGGGTGATTTGTCCTAAATTATTGATTATTGGTTTCCCCAATTAGAGGGCCCACTTTATAGAGGCTGTAGGATCCTCGGGACAATCTCTCCAGATCCCAAGGTCCATCTGTAGCTGTTAGCAGATTAGATAATTTATCAGCCAGAGCCGGATTTGAGCCTTCAGTACCTTCAGTACCCCAACACCCAACGTCACTGAGCTGTCCCGCTCCCGTTAGCTTATAATCATTGTCAAGTCATAAATCGTCGAGAGGTGGATTTAAGGATTTATAATAAGGTGGATAAGAAAACACAAAGCAATGTTGTCTGTTATGTTACTATTCTATAAACCCGTTACATGATGCAAATCAAGTATATTTACAGTGCACTTCAGCACTGGAAGTATGATGAGGCATACGAACTATGGGAGAAATATTGTTTTAGCGAACCCAAAGGCTCGATGCTGATATCATTAACTCTGCTTAGAAAGTTCCGTCCATGAACCACTACCCAAACCCAAATCCTCCAGATCATTCTTAAAGCAATCTTCCCACCTTGGTTATCAATGCTAACCTGTTGAATATGTTGGATCTTCCCGCTTCTTCTTTCTTCTTCTACCATGAGATCTTATATTGTTTTAATTTTTGTATTAGTGGGAAATTCAGAAGATAATTAAAAATACAATTTAATTTACATTTTTTCTTCATAATTTTCTAAGTACGAGACAAATTTGCCTCAGTGATATAGAAGAGCGAAACCTCCTATTCTTGGAGTTCTTGGTGTAATATAAACATAATTGATAATGATAAAACATAAATTCAAACCTAAAATTTTATAGTTTTAAAACATATTTTGTGTTATAATAATTAAATAAATATTATTCTAAATTACAATTATGCTAAAAAGCCACGTTCCTGACTAGGCAGGAGCAGCGTTGACTAGGCTCGATCCTAATCTTCGTCCTCGTCTTTTTCGAGCGACCTCTGGTGCAAGGAGGTCAAGACGAAATGGCTCCCTGTTCTACATCGGGGATCCATTAATCGATTATATGATAACATTGTATAAATATGTATTTATTCGCTGTTATAGCAACTAAAATATTAACTTAAGAGGTTATATTTATAACCAGTTAAGGGATATATTTTCAGTTTCATGTTAACCCGCAAACAATCTTAGAAACAAATCGATTCTTTGATTGATGCACGTTTTCGACTTCTATTTTCGTTCATTGGCAACTAAATTTCATTCTGCATATAACGTAAAGTGTACTTCGAGGAAAACTGCTTAGTGGGTCTCATACATTACAGATATACGAGAACTCTCATACATTACATGAAATATTAGAATTGATTACAATTATCTAAGACATAAAATCGAATTTATAGAGATTTAACTTTAACTTTTGATTTTTCGCGTTTTATTTCTTTGCAAAAGTTCTTAAATTTTAGCATAGAAAATGTACTATTAGATAATGTAAACAGAACTTTTGTATTTTTTTTTTTTTTTAATTCAATTTATTGATATTTACAACTATAATACAATTACAATAAGTAAATCTGCTATATGTATAATACTACTTGAAAAGCACTTGTGGAGAAACTACCCATCGGTAGCACTCTAAAAAGTTCTATAGTAGATGGTCTCGAGGCCATCTTCTTTTCAGACGCCTCGGAGGGTTATCAGGAATAGTATGGGAAGCAAGTTGAGAGACTAGCGGATTCAAGTGTGTATGGAGCTTGTCATGGAAGGATAGGTATCTAGTTTGGGCCAAATCAGTAACATATGGGATATTAAGATCATGATGGATGAGTTTGTTTGTGACATAATAAGAGGCATTGAGGATTTTACGAAGGATTTTGGATTGCAAGGATTGGATACGAGATGAATTGGATGGTTTAGTAGAGCCCCAAAGCTCAACTCCGTATGTCCAAATAGGCCTGATAACTGTCATGTAAATGAGTCTTTTGTAATTTATTGGGAGCTTAGAGCGTTTGTCCAGTAAATGTTGAAGTAGGCGAAAACGACGAGCAGTTTCTTGTCTTTTCAGTCTTGTATGAGGATTCCAAGTGAGACGTTTGTCCAGATGGAGTCCTAGGTAACGTACCTGTTCGACAGAGTTCAGAGGAATATTATTAAAGGATACAGTAGGGCATTTTTTGTATTTGAACTTTAAAATAAATTTAAATATTTGAACATATATTTTAATAATATATAATATTTGAACAAGAAACTGCTCGACGTTTTCGCCTACTTCAATATTTACTGGACAAACGCTCTAAGCTCCCAATTAATTACAAAATGCTCATTTACATGACAGTTATCAGACCTATTTGGACATACGGAGTTGAGCTTTGGGGCTCTACTAAACCATTCCATTCATCTCGTATCCAATCCTTACAATCCGAAATCATTCGTAAAATCCTAAATGCTCCTTATTATGTCACAAATAAACTCATTCATCATGATCTTAAGATCCCATATGTTGCAGATTTGGCCCAAACTAGATACCTATCCTTCCATGACAAGCTCCATACACACTTGAATCCGCTAGTCTCTCAACTTCTTTCCCATACTATTCCTGATAACTGAGGCGTCTGAAAAGAAGATGGCCTCGAGACCTTCTACTATAGAACTTTATTGGAGTGCTACCAATGGGTAGTTTTTCCACAAGTGGTTTTTTTTTCATGTCATTTATTCATATTAGAAAATTTACTTGTTGTAATATGATTACAGTTGTAAATATCTATAAATTAATCTAAAAAAACAATAATTAAATACAGCAAGCGAGTAAAGTTACTGAAAATTTAAAGATGTTTTTAAAGTTATTATTGTTTTTCTTTAATTTTTATCCACGCTTGTCAAGTGCAAACAATCGAATGATTGGCTGTCAGCAAATAAAACATAATGATGTGAGAGGGATGAAGAAGAACAGTAGCCAGCGGTAGCTCTCCCGGGCTTCATTTGATATTATTATGATAACAGATCCTTCATCCACGTTCTTTTCAGTCTCCTCCTAGTGTTCTCAGGCATGAGAGTCGTGGCGTTTGTCCTATCAATGGGTTTGGATATCCGTGTAGTTTTTCTTGAAAGCGTTTGCAGTATGTTCGTATGCGTGTTGCTTATCTAGGCATTTTAAGTCAGTGTGCAGAGTTTATTTATCGTATTGATTTGATTTGGGTATGAATACAAATAATCAAAATACAGAGGAGTTTCAGATTCTTTTACTCTACATATCTGTATGATTTTTAAAATTATGCATCAAAATAAATGGGAATAAAAAAAAAATTACTGTCATTAGGTTCGGTATTATAGTTTAAAAAGAGTACATTTAAAAAATAGAAAACCTAATTAAATATAAGTTCAAGAGGTGAATAGATAAATAGTAACAATGAACTTTAATTTCATCTAAGTTTATTTCAAGGCATAGACCTAGATAAAAGTTGGGAAATTCTGGTTATCTATTTGGCTAAATAAAGACACACTGGTATTTTCTTCAGGGGAGGGGTAATAAAGTTTAATGAAGCATCTTATACTTTATGAACAGCTTTAATATCTGATTTTAAAACTTTATAGGCGGGGGGTTGTTGATTACAAAACCGTTAGCGAATATAATTTTATATCATACTCATCTATCACAGATATTTATTCAATTATTGTCCTTGCATTCAGACTGATTCCCTAGAAAATATTTAAAATAGTATCAATTTAAATGATGGTTTCAGGGATGCAGTCAAAGATAACACAAAATAAGTGATACTTTTTGACTTGTGCCAACGTTTCGGCCTACTATGTAGGCCATCTTCAGGACTAAGAAAGAATCAGAAAAAGACAATATAATACGTTGCAGTAACAAGGAAGAATTACAAAATTTATATACAGAAATGGTAATAATGTAAAGAGACTGCAAAGAATACAAATAGAAGGAAATACGGCTGTGTGAACTGCCAAACTATAGATGGTTAACTCATCGAGTTAACCATCTATAATTTGATAGTACAGGTATGAGGTACTCCTATATCGAGCTGAAAATTGTATATTGATAAGCAGACTGGAGAGCAGAGTCACCGCGGCAAAGATCAAATTTCTTTGAAGGATCAGGCGAAAAACAAAGAGATTTCATATCCCCAATGAAACGATCGGGGAAGAACGTAAGATTACCTCGATAAGGAAGATACCCGAAGTAAGGCCAAATAAAATAGTTTGGCCATGTCGTCAAGATGGAAGAGGATTCGTTGAAAACGATGGACTGTATCCCTGAGGGTAGAAGATCATCAAGAGGACGACCAAGAATGTCATAACTGAATTATGTAGAATGTTTGTGTAAAAACATCAGACAACCATACTAAAACTTGGGGACAATGGCAGCTATGGCTAAATGCTACACTATGCTGAAAGGAACTAAATTATTGGTATGAAAGAAGAATGATAATTCTTGAAAAGGGGGAGATAAGATTAATTAATAAGTAGATTCTGATTGTTTAAGCAGCATCGCTTGCGTTCATTAATCAACAATTTTCTTGAGCAAAGAAAAAAGAAAATTTACTAATTATAATAATAAGTCTTAGCGAACCCGAAGGCTCGATCCCGATACCACTAATCTCTGCTTACAAACTTCAGTTCACGGACGACTACCCAAGCCCAACTATGCATGAGACTATGCTTCATACTTTTACCAGTCAACACAGAGCTCAATAACTTTTTAGGAATTCGTTCGTTACTAAGCCTAGCATCTTTTCTCTTCTCGCAAAGAGAGTGCCCCTAGGGTTAGACCGCATTACTCACATTACTTTTGGGGGTCACTTGTGGTCTAGTGCTTAGCACAGCAACCTACTATGCCTAAGATAATCCTCGCAGCCCGGCAGCTGACCTTAGGATTTTTTAAAAGCAATAAAAATCTTAGGTTATGATGTCCTTCGGAAGGGACGTAAAATGGATGTCCCGAATCTTTGCAATGTCAGGTACTCCTAAAAATTCCTATCCTAATTAAACCTGAATAGACAAAAGTTAGGATTCCCATTGTAGCTTCGTCCGATTAGCCATAGGAGCATAAAGTTTCGTTAAATAAATAAACAACACACATTATTATTTAGTTATAATATACCACTAATATTCATTGGTCTTCCTGAGGTAAAAGGCCAAATGTCCGGAGTCAAAATAAGATACCTATTTAAAATATTTAGGTCGTTTCTCAAGGGCTATCGATGAAAGAAATTTCGCCTCACGCCCTTGTGTCTCATAGCCATATTTAATTGCACAAATGGAATACAACGACCCTGAAGTCATTTAAAAAAATATAAATATACATATCGGACAATAGCACTTCCGTGCACGAGGTCTTTTATATAACAGAGTTGAAGGAAGCATCCCACTCCCATGAAACATATTATAATAGTTGGCGAATTACGATGATTATAAACCTTCGGAGATAATCATAACTTGAGATAGTATCCTCGCTACAGCCTCCAAATTGTCCTCAAAGGGTGCATCAGGTTCTTTAATAGGTACCGTAGAAAGAGAAACTGCACGACAATGGAATGGAACAGGATCATTGAGCTGGCCCTGGGCGGGGTCGCCGCCTACGAATCCTCAAGGGAAGGATGAAAAGAACACGCCTTAAGGACGAAGGACACTCGGCAGGTGTTGGAGCAGCTCTCAAACAAATGTCGAAACAAATTTCCGGTATCTGTACAAATCTCAAGGGCTTGAGTTTAATCCTTTTTTTTTTTTTTTTATACATCGGTAAAATATACAGAAAGATTTGTAAAAGACTTGTAAAAAGATTAAAAAGGGCGAATTTAATAAAATTAGAAAAAAATATTTTAACTGTTAATTATATCTCCGGTGAATAAGTGGCTAATTTACAATTAATTATATTATTATAGCGGCAGTAGTGGCATCTAGCGGCAACAATAAGATCGCAAATGTGAGAAGAACAGTTTAGACAATTCTTAGAATCTAGAAGTAAACTCTGGATGGGTCTAGAAAGTTCCCAATAAATAGGGTTACTTGTATTTAAAAGCTATTTCTTGATTGCCCTTCCAAAAATAACATTTATAATGAAAATAGCATTTATAACTTCCAAAATAACATTTAAAAATAATTATAATCTTTTATGTAATTGAAACTACATGATTACAGTATAATATATATTATACCTAGAGAGTAATATGTTAGATTAGTTGACTGGTGGGGATTAACCCCCCATGAGTCAACTCTAGTTACGCCAATGCAATAAACAAAGCTATATATCTTTAAGATATGTTAACATGCCTCACTAATTTAATATTTTTTTATTAGTTTTGTTGTTTAGTACCGTTCTTAAATTTGTCTATCTCCTAATTTCATGAATTTTTTATTTTATTTTCCAAATTTATTACTATTTGTATTTTGGAAATATCTTAACATCTCAGATCTAAGAATGGCATAGGAAACTTTAACGAGTGTAATGCACCGCATGCTCCGATTAACATAAGCAGAACTTTTCTCACTTTCTCTTTAGGTTAATCATGAAAAAATTTTAATTACTATTAATTTTAAGAATTGTAAGTATTCCGGATGGAAGTATTTTTTCTATAGATGGATGTTCTAAATTAGTTTTAAAAAAATTAACGTTCATCTTCGAGAAAAAAATCTGCTTCCAGTCAATTATTTTATAGTTTTATAAAACAAAACGTTTCGACACTATGGTGTCATTTTCAATTATTTCTTTTTCTGCATTCCTTAACTTTAAATAAAATAACAATAATTACAATACTATAAAAAATTTTAACATAAATGTTCAAAAAGATAACATACAATAAGTACAAATACCTGGAAAGTCAATACTTTTAAAAATAATTTTTAAGGAGATCTCTAGTCCTCCATAGTCAAAAATTATATTGCATTACAAAACCAAACCTTGATCTTTGAACCATCTGATCCTTTTTCTTATTTCTATTAGTCATTAGACTTTAGTATAAAATAACCAATTATGTTCTAAAACGTACATCAACAAAGTAAAATTTAAATTTTTTTTTTAATTTAATTTATTTATTTATTTTACTATATAATTTTTAAAAAATAATTTATCAAAACAATTAATTAATTTTGAAATATATGGAAAAATTTATTTTTTTTAAATTTTATTAAAGATCTACTTGTAGGTTATATGGTCAGGTTACTATAATTATTATCTGTTTTGTTTTCAATGTATAAGTATTCTTATGATCTATTATTTTTTAATTTCAAAATTATGTTTATTTTATTTAAAGTTAAGGAATGCAGAAAAAGAAATAATTGAAAATGACACCATAGTGTCGAAACGTTTTGTTTTATAAAACAATAAAATAATTGACTGGAAGCAGATTTTTTTCTCGAAGATGAAATTTACAATAAATCCAGTTTAAAAAAAGGAAAAAAAATATAAGAATAAAAAATTAACGATTATGACGCTTAAAGAAGTCAGAAACAATGCCTTGGTGATTTGCTATTTCAAAAAACTTATTATTTAACTGATCGAGCCCGACAAAAGACAAACAAAAATTAAGTTCTGTGTCCGTTGCTAGGCAACGCCGATAAAACCATTAAAAATCTTTTTATACAGCAGAGATATTCATTAAATAAGTTGATATAAAATTTAATATGAAAGAGAATTTCTTTGCATAAATTGAGAAAAACTAGTGTTTCGTAAATAGGCCCAGGATTAGAATTTTATGAATCAGAATTTGAATTCTGGGACAAAGAATCAGACTCATGGTTGCATACCTACTGTTGTTTGTGGAGCTTGTCCAAATGTTCTAGGCTGTGAATGGAGATTGCGATTTTGAGGTAGAATAGAAGGAGTTTTATTTTATAGTTATTTTGTTTTGTCTGTTTTCTCTCACAGCCCTGAAGATGACCTACAATATAGGTCGAAACGTCGGCACACAATAAATAAGTATGCACTTATTATGGTGTTTTAATTGTCTGCACCCCCAACTATCTCCATCCTTACAGAAGGAGTTTTAAATTGAATATTTCTTGGAAGGGAGTTAACGGTTTTTTTCAAGTTTGGCCTTCTAAGCATTTTATTATTTTTCATGATATTATCACATTATCATCGGGAATTTATTTTATACGACCAATTTATGATTCTCTATCGCGAAATAAAGAACGATTGCAAAAAAAACAATATATATATATATATATGATATAGAAGTGCCTGACTAGAATACGAACCCTGATAGCTCAGTGGTTTAGAGCACTACATCAGAGATGCAGACGATCCGGGTTCCAATCCCGGCCAGCTTTTCTCTTCAAATTGTTTAAACAAAAATATTTAAAAATAATCACCATCAAAATAACAATAAATTAAAATAATATATTGACGTAAGTCAACAAGATCCTAATTAAAGTAATGTTCAATGAACATTCTTCCCCGTGAATACATCGCAAAAATTGCGAGAACAGGATCGGTGAAGAGAACGGATTTGTCTGGCCTGGTTACGACCCCTGGTAGCTCAGTGGTTTAGAGCACTGCACCGGAGATACAGACGACCCGGGTTCGAATCCCGGCCAGGACAAATCTTTTCTCTTCAAAATAAAAATATATTATAACCACCATCAAATAAAAATAAATAAAATATAATTTTAAAGACATAAATTAGTTGGCCTCAACCAAGACCGTTTTCTTTCCCCTAAGTAATTAACACAACTCGATATTAGTCCTTTCTTCTTCTTTTTTGTAACAGAATAGTTAATGATGTAGATAACTTTTTTATCTAAATAAAAATCAATTATTTCGACGCTATTGATATAAAATAAGGAGTATTTTGAATTCAGATTTTGAAATTTATGAAATATTTACATAAGGCTAAAGAGAACATTATATTCTTCATTAAATACTTTTGGTTTCAATACAACCTCAAAAATTATATTTGTATTATTTGTGGTTTTTAATTCTTATGTATCAGGCAATACTTTAATATATTTATTATTTATTATATTATACGATTACGAATTAATTCTAAATCTAACCTTATATGATTTTAAATACATAATGAAGAGCTTGTAAAAATGTGTTTTCCGCCTTATAATTATTGCTTTTATTTCTTTTTCTTGACGGTTTTTTTAATTAAATGATCTAGTTAAATTAGGGCCTTCAAAATTGTGGGGGATCCACAGTTCCAAGTGGTTCGAGATAAAAAAAAAAAAGACGAAAGATCGGTTCGATTCGATAGCATCAGCAATTGGTCGTATTTCTTTTTTTTTTCTAAAACAGCACAGATGGCTGAGTCAAGAAGTAAAAATAAAAAGATATAATGTAATTTCTATAAATTCCACCCTCAGAAGATAATGATGTGCAAATTTATGCAAATCACGTCCGTAAAGGTATCATATGATTATTTATCGAGGTAATATATTGAGCAAAAAGGGAAGGGTACAAATTCGTGAGCCAAGGACGATTTGACAGCACAAATACAATATTGTGAAAAAAGGAACTACCTGAGATGAATATATTATATAATACAACAAATAATAATAAACCAATATTGCAAGCTTAGAATAACTCAATATTTTAAACAGAATAATGATAAATGTAAATTGCTTTCTGTCTAACAAATTTTAGCGTTATCATTACGAGAATTTGGGTTAGCTGTTTTTAACGAAACTTTTTTTAGTAGTTATATAATATAGAGATAGACGTCAGTGCATAGAGCACTAAGTTACTATGCCAAAGGTACCGGATTCTGTTTATTGTGTGTTTAATAATTTAACGTCACTTAAAACACAAAACAAAGGCTAATCGGATGACGCTACAACATTCTTAAATTTTGCTTAACCAGATATATTTAGGATATGGGTCTTTTTCGAGTACCTGACAAAGCACAAGCTCTGAATCTCCATTTTATACCTCTTCTGAAGGACGGCAAAATCAAGGATTTAGTACTATTAAAATATAGAGCTGAGAACCCGCGACCTTGGAAATAGAAGACTGTTATAAATCCGGCTGTGGCTGATAAAGTAATAAATCTTCTAACAGCTATAGATGGAAGGAAACACCCAGCCTTCATAAAGTGGATTCCTTTTATTGGGAAAAAATCTGCCGGTTGAGTATGATCTAATTCACCTCCCTGCTCGTTTGACTGAGAAACAGTATAATCTCTACTAATCCTTGATCATTATATATATATATATATATATATATATATATATATATATATATATATATATATTTAAATAAACAAATATTGATCCATCTTTGAATTTGGCTTTTACGAAATTCTGTTTTCACTTCTTTCATACCAAAGTGAGGGCCCGTAGTCTTAAATTTGGTCGTTTGAACGGAGATTTTAAATCCAGTTTATTCAGATTCTTTCTTCAAGGAATTTATTTGCCTAATCGCCTCTTCTTCCGACTTTGCCAGTAGGGCTAAGTCATCCGCAAAACCCAGAAACTTTACTAGGATCCTCTGATTTCCTACTTTAGCTCCTGATGTTTCTTTTTCCCCTAATGTCTTTATAACTTTGCCGAGAACAACGTTGAATAGTATAAATATATATATATATATACACCACTTACTAGGAGGCTCGTCAGTAAAACCGCTCTTAAAATTTTTTGCATATGGCTTTATAAATTAACAAAAAATTATCCGATGGTTAAAATTGGATTTGATAGTAATCACAATAAATAATCAATATTCTATTTAATATTAATATAAATACAACAAATAATAAAAGGTCAACTGATATTTCTATAACCGTGTTAATTTATTCCGATGATTCCTCCTAAGAAAAAAATTGATTTATGTATTCATCGTCAATTAATTATTTATTTATTTACGGTCCATTACAAAAAGTATTCATCACTTATGAGATGTTCAAAAATGTTCTATGAATTCAGTTAATTGTTGGAAGTAGACAGGGGGGAGAGCTATACAAAACCATCAATACTCAACTGTAGTGAGGGTTAAGTGGAACTTAACGACGAAAACGGTCGAACGGATATTAGGGTTTATTGCATGTTTTATATTTATAGAATACAAACTGAATATATTATGTCTATAGAATTTTACAAATATTCTCAGCATAATAAAACTCTTAACATTAATTCGAAGAATCTATAGCTTTTGAGAGTTAACGACTGAATAGAATTTATATTTTTTTGTATTAGGTTTCGTGTATTAATAAATTATTGATCACAATATGATTTCAAAATTGACACAAGTTTATAAAAAATATTATAATGAAATATTTATTCTATAAAACGGCAAGCTCCCTTCCATTGTCAGGAATATTAAACTCTTTGTATTAACTCGGAGAATGTATTGCTTTTGAGAGTAAACGGCTTGAGATAAATATATTGTGTTTTTTTGTGCCCCCCCTGAAATGAAGTTATGGAGAGAGGTTTTGTTCTCGAACATTCCATTGAAGGCGAGAATCGAACTGTGTTTATCTCCTCCGACCAACTGTGGCTGCACAATGGCCGGCCAACCAATTATTTAACTTTCGTATTATTCCTTGTTTCATTGTTCGGAAAGTTTCAATCATTATGAAAATATCCTGTTTCAATATAATATAAGCAATGGCATTTTCAATATGTTGTCGAATATTATTCGATTCTGTTGCATGTGAAGTAAAAATGAAAAAAAAAAAAAGTTTCACTGCAGGCCATGAATTGTCTAGAGTTCAGTATATGGGAGAGACTGCAATTTTCTAGGACAAAGATTATGCAGGGAAGTTTGTCCATGATTACGCTGAACCGCCTAGTTTTTTTAATGGTAGGTACCCACGTTATAGAGGCTGGGTGAACCCCGGAAGGATCGTTAGATGCAACCGAGTACAACCACAATAATTAATTTTTTCTCTTTAAAATAAAAATTATTTTAAACCATTATTAATAGGCAAATGTTCAATTACTAGAATATTAACTGGTAAAAAGATTTGTTCGTTAATCCTCTGTAAACCCCTCTTTACACGATTGTGTTTGACGTTGCCATGGCCACGCTTGGAAACACCTGTTGATTTTATTTTTGCAACGGATAAATATTTTAATTGTTTTTGGAAAACAAATTTATCCCTTTTACAAGTGGGATTATTTTCAATTTATTTTGACCTATTCTTGTTTAGTTTTTCTTTTAATTAGAACGATAATTAAATAGTGAAAGATTCTCTAACGCCATGATATTGTGACTCAATGACAGATTACCGTTGCAGAGGAGTCCTTGGAGATGAACTATCTTTTCCATCGTTATACAACTGGAACCACGGCCTCCATAAAGTCGTTTTAAACGACTTCCTCATTATATCGTATGTCTACACTGCACTGCTACCTAGATTAAATAATAATAATTATAATAATAACAGTTAAATGTAATTATAGTCCAGATGGCATTGAAAGATGACTGGATGTAGAAAGGGCACTGACATGAAATGATGAAACTGTGTCAGTAACGATGGCCTGTAGATTAGAGAACGTGTCGAATTAGTCAAGCCAATTGATTCAGGAAATACGCTATAATATTGTATAAACATAATTATAAAATATAAACAAGAAAATATATTAATGTATTGCTGTTTATTGGTTTCACTGATTATAATGATAATTCAGTCATTGTTCAAGATTTTGTAATCTAGAATTCAGTCACTAAATATAATCTTTTGAGGACTATATTTCGTCATGACTTTGTTAAGTACAATTTACGGTAACTTTTCCACAGATTTTCGCTTCAATTTGACTTTTAACAAGTTTTAAACGTTTATTCGTTTAAAACTTAGCTTAAAACTTGGTTAGCTGGTTCACCCAGCCGCTTCTCCCAGTCGCCCTGAAGATGGCTTACATTGTAGGTCGAAACGTCGGCACTAACTAAATATAAGTCTGGTACTTAATTGGTGTTTTTTTGACTGCACCCCCAACTATCTCCGTTCTCCGTTTATTCGTTTAATTTTTAATATTTTCCAAAAATACAAGTTATCGTGAGCTTTAGTATGTAATAAAGATTGTAATTATTGGTAATGAGTAGATTTCGGTAGTTATTTCATCAAGAAATAAAAGTTTCAACTAACTTTTCAATGTATAGATGGTATATTTTTATTTGAAGAGAAACCGGGATTCGAACCCGGGTCGTCTGCATTTCCGTTGCAGTGTTCTAAGCCACTGAGCTACCAGGGGTCGTATCCAAGTCAGACACCCAAACCACCCTGGTACGGAAATGCAGACGACCCGGATTCGAATCCCGGCCAGCTTTTCTATTCAAAACAAAAATATTTAAAAATAATCACCATCAAAATAACAATTAATAAAAATTATATGTAGATGGTACATGCTTGTTGAAACGTTCATTTCTAGATGAAATGACTATCGAAGTATACATATTACCCATAATTACATTCTTATTTCCACAGCAAAGCTCATGATAATTAGTCTTTTTAAAAAATATTAAAATGGAAACGAATGAAAAGATAAAACTTGTGACTCTACTTGAAGCTACAACGTGCTGAATAATTACCCAATTTTTATAATAAAATTGTGGTTTTTTATTCTTTCTTTAATTTTAAAGCGTGATAAGTATGTAATTTACTTATGTTTAGAGTAGTATGAGATATAATGTAATCCAATAAAATTCAGATTTTGGGGGATGAATTAGAGAACAATAAGAGGTTACTTGTCGTATCTTGGTTAGCATAACAACATCCTATGTCCATGATCGGGGGTTAGCCATTCTTAATAGGACTTTTTTAAAGGGAATAAAACATCATTACCTGTCCTTCGGAAGGGACGTAAAATGATAGTCCCATAGCCATAACAGTATGAAGTGATATAAAATAAGAAAATAAAACTAAGAAATTATAATAAATAAAGTCCCAAAATGTCGTTAAAAGGTAGTTCTATATTAAATAACTAAATCATAAGAGCCTTGAAAAACTTCGACCTACGTATAAATATCTTTGTGCGGAATTTCTCTTTAAAAAAATAAGCCAACCGAATTCAGATGGATTATTTGTAATTATTGATTAATACGTTTTTCAGTAATATTTTCTCAATACGTCTCATCCATCGATTTACATAATTGTCCTACTAATTTAAATTAAAATGTGTTAATTTTTTTCCCCCAGAGCGTGGAAGGAATTTATAGCTTGATTCCTTTTTTTTTATGATTCTTTTTTTTAGATCCTAGTAATACTGTACTATAATGGACTACATATTATGGTTGATTTTCTTATATTGCAAGAAATCATTTTCTTTGATTGATAGTTCATAAAACTAGTAGACTTGACCTGGTTATAGAACCAAGGCATAGGCCAAGGTACTCTTTTCTGTTATAAGATAAACAAGAAAAGACAATGTTTGCCTGCTTTTAGCGCCTGATATTGATGGGTCCATGTTTATGAAAAAAAATAGAGGAAGAAAAGCATAAAAGAATGTGGCATTTAAGGTAATTAATAACTTAACAAGTAAATATAGTATACTATAGGCAATAAGTTTATTTTTTTTATTTTAGATTAATTTATTGATATTTACAACTGTAATGATATTACAAGTAAATCAGTTGTATGAACAAAGGACAAAAAAAAAAAAACACTTGTGGAGAAACTGCCCATTGATATCACTCCAATAAAGTTCTATAGTAGAAGGTCTCGAGGCCATATTCAAAATCAGGAATACTATGGGATGCAAGTTGAGAGACAGCGGATTCAAGTGTGTATGGAGCTTTTCATGGAAGGATAGGTATCTAGTTTCGGCCAAATCAGCAACATATGGGAATTAAGATCATGATGGATGGGTTTGTTTGTGGCATAATAAGGAGCATTGAGGATTTTACGAAGGATTTTGGATTGAAAGGCGAAAACGTCGAGCAGTTTCTTGTCTTTTCGGTCTTGTATGAGGATTCCAAGTGAGAGGGTTGTCCAAAGTTTATTTAAATATTATTTTGATTTACAATAGATTATTTCTCATCTCCTTAAATTGTTATATATGGTAATTATAAAATTTATATGTGAGTTATAAAATACTTTTGAAATTGAATGATTTAAAGATAATCTTGTTCAATTAAAACATGTTTGGTTGGGGATGCGGCCATTAAGAAAATAGAAAAAATAAGAAATTAGTTTATTTTTTGTCGAAGTTTCAACCTACGTGTAAAGGGCATCAACATTATAGCCCTACGTAGACAGAAGTGCCGATCCCACGAATTCCTTTCAACTCCAATTTATATTTTTTATTTGTATTTTATTTTAACTCTGGTCGTGAGAAACTGAGTCTGTTTGTCATTTAAAACGATTTACTTTGTAGCCTAAATGTCAGACACATTTACGCTAACTTCCTCAATTCCACAAATATATAGTCGTGAATATTAGAACAAGGGTACAAGTAAATATTCCCTCCTTCTTGTTGTCTAATAAACTGAAACCTCGCTAATATGAAATAAAATCGTGTCTATTAAGTTTTATGAAGGAAGCGATTATTTACCAATTAAAATCATTTTGTACAATATTAAAAAAAAACCTATTACGATACCTGATCAACTTTCTAATTGTATATGAACATAAAAAAAATTAAAATGCGAACATGGTCTGCTGTAAATTCATTAGCAATTCTGAATATCACTGGGTAAGGTTTTAAAAAAATTGATGTATCTACATGTACCTATGTATCTACATGTACATATCAACAGCACCGGTGAATAATTGTTTAAGTCGAATTTTCTTCAAAATGAGTTTTTGCATTGATTTTGATGCGGAATTGTTTTATTATCGTTGTCATTGGCTTCTAATGGATTACACAAGGGAACAACATTTTTGTTGCATGAAATATTTTGACTAATATTCTACTTCCTCGAGGTGCTGATTTAAGATCTGAAGTCAGTTTGTTTGTATCAGCTTTACTTTTGGGGTTATAATTATAAACTGTTTTTTAAGATGAAAATATTTTTTATTAAGGAAACTATTAAAAAAATTACCACTACATATCAAAAAATTTTCTTTTGTAAGATTTTCTGGCTTGATTCGGTTCACGGGGGCTGTTTTTAATGCTCCAACAATAGTCCGCCATCATGTGAGCATTCCAGTGACCTTGGTAACGTTCCTCCATAGTTCGAATGTCCTGATGGAACCGTTCCCCTTGTTCTTCACTCAGATCACCAAGATTTTCAGGGAAACGGTCCAAATGGCTGTGGAGGAAGTGTACTTTGATGCTCATATTACAACCAAGCTGCTGGAAGTGTAACAACATTAGTTCAATATGCTCCGCATAGCTTTCTTCCTTTTTGTTTCCCAGAAAATTTTGAGCAGTCCAAACGAATTCATTCCAGGCATTTTTTTCAATATCAGTCATGTAACTAATAAAGTTTTCATCCTTTATCAACCTTCTTATTTGGGGACCATCAAAAATTCCATTTTTAATTTTTTCTTGGCTCAAATTAAAGAACTTCTTAGAGATGTATTTATAGCAATCACCACCCTTGTTCAAAGCTTTGACAAATTGTTTCATGAGCCCTAGTTTGATATGCAAAGGTGGCAGTATTATTCGATCCGTGGGCACAAGGGGCTCATTTATTACATTCAGTTGTCCCGGAACCATAGATTGCCTGGAAGGCCAATCTTTTCTAATCCAGTGCTCAGACCTAGCTCTGCTGTCCCATAAACAAATAAAACATGGATATTTTGTATATCCACCTTGTTGTCCAAGAAGAAAATTCACCATTTTTAGATCAACACTTATCAACCACTTTTGTTCGTTGTATTTGATTCTATCCATTACAGAAGCTACAGTAGCATATTCTTCTTTGACTGTAGTTGAATGTGCAATCGGTATCGAACCCAGCTTATTGCCGTTATGCATAAGTACACATTTCAGGCTACGTTTAGAGGAGTCAATAAATAAACGCCATTCATTTGGATCATACTTCTGTACTCCCATTGCTTTCAATAAACCAGGAACATCTGAACAAAAAGCAAAGTCGTCATCTTTAGAAAAGAATGACAGCAATTCTGCCTCTCGGTTACGATAGTATGAAATTCTTGTTTCTGGGGTTAAAAGATTTCTTTGCTTTAATCGAGAAGCTAGAATCTCCGATGTCTTTTTAGAAAGACCAAGATCTCTGATTAATGCATTGAGGTCTTCCTGATTAAAGAGCTGGGGCTCAGAAGTAAAATCAGGGTAAGAATCACTTGTCCGACTTTCATCACTTGAAGAATAGTTTTGTTTTTCTATATCATGATCATTTTGTACAGATGAAGAAGCTTAGGGTACTGGTGCATCGCCAGAGAACAAGACTGGTCGAGTAACAGATAACAAGTTTGGATAAGACCATTTCGACCGGTTATTTTTATTAATTCCATTAATATCAATCACACAAAAATAACAATCATCTTGATGATTATTAGGTTCCCGCCAAATCATTGGTGTTTGATACTTGAAATGGGGTCTTTTCTTATTTGCCCATAATCTCAAAGACTCAACACATGTTTTACATACCATATGAGGGATCCAGTACTTGTCACGGATGTCCAAAGCGAATCCAAAGTAATCAAAATATACCTGTGTTATAAACTCTGACACACTTAGCCTACAATTTTTGAATGTATATTCACCACAAATGTTACAGAAATAGTTTGGATCGTTTCTACAGATATTTCTTAACTTGGACATTGTTATTTAACACAAGAGCACAAACTTTTTCACTAAACAACTCAGTTGAATTGAAGTTTGAATGTGACTAGTACAAATATATGTCTATCAGCTGTTTGCCAAAAACAAAAGGTGCTGGAGAAAAACTGAGGCTAGAATTGTAATCACCAACCTCTAATTAGTAAACAACAGGCCTAAAACTCCATGCAACAAAAAATTAATAAAAATTTGTTCCCTTGTGTTATTATTGCTTCTATTATTAACTTCATTTCAAGCCAAATGTTCCTGTATTTCAGCTATTTCTTTTTGGACAAAGTTCGACTAAACACTTATTTACCTGGGTTCCACCAGGTATATGTCGAAATTGATTTAATTCGTCTTTTCTTTCATTTGAGCTGAATCGAAACTTTTTGTCTCTATTTATACTTGTATCCACAACTGTAAAATGCAAGAAATTTACAATCGCAGATTGGCTGACTGTAAAATAAAACAAAATGACATTAGAAGCATGAAGAAGAACAGTACCCAGCGGTACCTCTCCCGTGGTTTGATTTAATTTCCTATGATAATAGATACCCCACCCACGTCCCTTTTAGTCTCCTCCTAGTGTTTCAAGCATGAGAGTTGTGGTCATTTGTTCTATTAATGGGTTTGGACGCCCGCGTTGTTTTTCATGGAAGCCTACAAACGCTTTCAATGTTCGTATGTGTTCGTCAACCGTTGGTAGTTTTAAGTCAGTTGTTATTGACATACTAAAGTGCTTTTATTAAATCTTAAAGAAAAAATGAATAATTCTTGTTAAAAAATATACTTTTGGATCTGACTATCATAATTCGTGTCGCCCTAGTGACACAATAACGTATATACGAAATTGCTGTTTCTTTATTTATAATCTATATTAACAATACTCTATTCTTTCTTAGGTTGCAGCTGGGCATCCCGTTGATGGAGGACGGTAGCGGATACGATCATTGTTCTATGTACGTCGCTAATTGGACTGAAGTCTTGGCCTCCGGAGTCCTCACACCGGACGCGACGTGGCCGAAGACAAGATGTTCAAACGGATGGGAGTACGACCCTCAAGAAATGGCCTATGAAACTATATCCACTGAGGTAATTATAATATTTATTCTACAATTAGCCCCAAGTATATGGCTTATAAATATTAAGGACTTCGAAAAAAACTCAATGGCGAATTGTACGGGAGACAAAAAGAATCCTTCGACGTTGCGATTTGATTCCTTGAGAGGACGCTAGCGACCTCTACCAACCGCAATAGGTTAAGTTTGTTCCAGAGCGATTTATAACCTTGCCTAACCTTCGGGAATCTGCTTGAAGATCAAGGAGGGCAATCGAAGACAGGTGTATATAAATATATTTCTTTGTGGTTGTGGTATATTAAATAATTCATTTATAACAAATACAACAAAATATTTATAACAAAAGTATTTGTTATAAAAAAAACCTCTACCCAAAGCTAAAAGGGTACCACTACTACCCATAAAGGGTCTTGGGTTCAGTACGAGATAGAAACTGTACTGTTTCTTGAACACCAGTTGTGTATGGAGGTGATTTTAATCCTCGATCGCGCTCAACCTCCAGATTTTTCCCCACTTTATAGTGACTGAGTGAGCCCCAGGAAGGTACTAGATCCAACGGATTCATCTCCGGTTACTAACAGATTAAGTCTGCCAAGAAGCGGGATTTGGGCCCACGACCTTCGGCACAGCAACTCAGTGCTCTACGACTGAGCCACTCAGCTCGTAAAAAGAAAAAAATAACTATAACTAAATAGATACAAAATCTTGGAGTGATGTGCTATCTCTCATTAATTCGCCTTTTTCAGAAAGAGATGTGCAATATTTCATCTACTTATACTCGTAATTTCTTTCATCATTAGAATTGGCAAAACGTTGAATAATTAGTTGTAACTTTAATATTTGAGAGACGTAAAAATTATAGGGTCCTTCCAATCGAAGAATCCCTACAGCACTATTAAATTGAAACAAATATTTTATAAATATGTTTTTATTACATGCCTATCTAGCGTTACTTATAAATTGCCAGTCCTGAAAACCTCCAAATTTGAGCTGAAACTCCAAAATCACTAATAAAAATCACTTTCATTAAAAAATTCGAACAAAAAATAATCTTTACAATTCTATATAAATGATCAGGAGTCGACATCGAATTAGGTTTGATGGTAATTTAAGAGCTTAAAGAGGCTTTAAACCTTCCTCATAGGATCTCACTCCCTAGAAAAGTTTTGGGAGTAAGATTTGAATATAGGGTATGTCGATCTTCGTTTTATTTTGCTTTCTTTACTATGGCATAAATCCATTCTCCGAGTAAAAGTTCTTTGGAAGAGAGGATCTGAAAGAAGAAGGAGCTCAGAAAAAAATCAATCATAGATTAAGATGGCCAATAATAAAATAATAAAAATTGAAACTAATGGTCATTCGAAGAAAAACAAAGAAAACCTGCAAACTTATGTAATCGAGAGCCATGATATTAAGTTACACAACCTGTTTTAACCTATTCTTCACGACACTAAATAATTAATGATATGCGATAATACATCGATTTCACAGGTTCCATTATCGAAGAACATTCACTTATGACCATGACGCATTTCACGAAAAATTCCTCGGTCTGTGAGCACGTGTGGCGTTATTAGTTGCAATTCCAGGTTAATGAATCCGTCGTCCTTCGTTGGAACAAACATAAGGCGGAAGACATTTGAGTGACATGTAATTGAACGGCTTTGGATCCGCCGATTGACTGCTGCATTCTCGAACGATTGATTTCCATAACCGGTAAGAATCCGGTTTTGCTGGACAAAGAGCTATTTGAATCTATAAGTACATTAGTGCCAATTCAATCTTAATTATTACGCAACTGTAGTCACTATATTTGTTTTATTATAGGTAGTACATTTTTTGCCTCCATAAAATGTAAACCTGTTTTACAACATATAACACCAAGGTCCTACTATTATACTTTGAGTAACAGTCAGACCCACCTTTAGAAGTGACGGCGTTGAGGCAAAATCAAAGCCTTGTTTTATATGTACCTTATATATGTAATATCAATTTCGCATAACTTCACGTTTTTGAGGTGAGCTATTCACATACACAAATACAGAGAAATCGTTTTGTGATATTTGGTCATTTGGACACTTGAACTGGAGAATCTTAAAAAGTGCGCTTCCGTTGAAAACTCATTTATCAACATAAAATAAATAATGAATTTTAAAATTCGAATGATCAAAAGACATTCGCCAATGACAGGATGCCGACTTGCTGAGTGATCAGAAACTTATACAATGAATATGATTCTTTGCAAAGGTATTTGAAATATGTTCAATCGGTCAATTTATTTACCGGATCCTATTTGTTCTCTACATTATTGAGTGTCTAGTACTAGCTACCATCCTTATTAGTTTTAATGAGTCAATTAAATGTAGTATTAGTAATACTATGATAATTATCTGTAATAATTACTTATAATGAGACTATATGCTTGGAAACTTTTTCATACAATAACACATGACGTTTGATCTTTCAGTTGGAGTGGGTGTGTGAGAAGTCCGCCCTGCCGACTATAGCCCAGGCCCTGTTCTTTGTCGGTGCCATCGCTGGAGGACTCATCTGGGGCTGGGTTGCCGACAGGTGGGGGAGGATACCCGCCTTGATCGGATCCAACCTTATCGGCTTCCTGGGTGGAGTCCTCACCGCCTTCTCCTCCTCTTTCTGGATCTTTGCAATTTGCAGATTTACGGTTGGTCTGGCCTTCGACAACTGCTTCACCATGATGTACATCTTAGGTAAGAAATCCATTGTGATGTTGCCTATAGATTTTATCCCAAGATGTTGTTAACTGGATACGTAGATATTATGTCAAAAAACAAAACGAAGTATGAAACAAAACAAAGGTTCTGCGTTCAGTATAGGCTCAAATAGCTTATCTACAACAGCGTAATTATTTATTTATTGATATCACAAAAAGCATGCAAAAATAACGTAGTTCTTCCTGTTTCAATCATAATATTACCTGATTTTTACCGACAAGAAATTTTCTTATTATCAATGTATTTGATAGGTATAGAAAAAATATATGTAGAAAAACATTAACTAATAATTAACTGCAGTAGTTGAAATGAAAGTTGTTGTTACATTCAAAACACTATTTTATTGTGCTTCCAAAATTTTATGGATTTGAATGTTGGCGATTATGAAGTCACTTTTTATTTGACCGTTGCAAGAAACAAGTTTACAGATGTTAATCCTGTCCATTGCCTTAGGTTTTTCAACCAGTAGTACGCCTGCGACCAGGACATCTCTTTTCCAGACTTATGTATTTAAATTATTTGAACATTGGAGATTAATTTATCTGTTTAGAGATAAACTTGTTCCTCCCATTTTATGAATAATATGAATAAAAAATTAATAATTATTCGTAGTATTCTGTTATAATATCATATTGAGAGGGTAGATACATGTTCCAATATTTTTATCGCCAAGTAAGCTGAATACGATGAGGTAGACAAGAGACAGGGTAGCAAGGAGACAGGACCTTTTACCCTAATGGCCGCAGGATCACAAAAGAGGTCCTTGCAAGAGCCAATGTCATACTCCTTCCAAATCTCCTCTCCAAGTCAAGGGAATCTTTCCAGGACAGCAACAGTCGTTAAGTAGAAATTTCCTGTTAGGTTGTTTTGGGTATATAATTAAATTAATTACTGCGGTATATGTGTGCTATACCATAATATTAAAAAAATAATTGTTTACTCAATTATCCATGCTAATTTAATAAGTAGGCCAACAATTGATAATCCACGACATCCTGAACAAGAATTACTTTCGAAGCCGATGTTTTCGAAATTATCAAACTATACCATCGTCTTTAAATCGGCCTATTTTGAAAAACTGCGAAGCCTAGCCTCGCCATTCCATATTAAGGCGACACAACGGATTTCTAGTCTTTAAACTAGTTTTGTTTTTACTCATTCTGTTTAATCTTTTCAAGTTGTATGTATACACACCCACACACACAATAGATTGAATATTTTCAAGTTTTATGGCTATAAATCTACAACCCAGGTTATGCCGAATTTTATCAAAAATGAGCTTCTTGTACTTAGGCGGTATCGTGTTATTTTCATAATGAAAAAGGTGCTGAGTCAGGCATTGGCTTGAATTGGAGTTATTGCTTATATTAAGACTCCACACTATCATGCCAAAAATTAGGAGAACGGAATGAATCTGCTTCCTTAGCTCAAGAAACTCATTTTGGAGGAAATTCGACTTATACATATTATAAAACAAAGTCCTCGGTCGAGTTTGATCGCGGTAAACTCAATAACTTGCACGGATTTTCATGCGTTTTTCACCAATAGTTAAAGTGACTCACCAGGAAGGTTTAGGTACAAGTATATATTTTGTCGAGGTTTTGTGTAAATAGGTTGGAATATGGATGGGTTTCGCCGAAAACGTTGCTTGCCTAATCCCGTCTAATTATCTAACGTGCAAGATAATAAATTCGTATATGAAGTAATATTTGGTTTTGTTTTTATTTTTATAATTTCTATATACATAATAAAGTGCATTAGCTGAGATGGGAAGAAAGAAAATCAAGACTCCCAAAGAAGCCTAAACAATGATATTCACGTGGTCCTTAGTGTCCGGTACGTGATAAAAAAAAATACATTATACAGACAAATTATGTAGGCATTATATGCCTTATTACCCGAGCATAGTTGGGGTGGGTCACTAGTATATTAATATTATAGCCGACTTTAAATAGGTCATTTATGGTCACTAACTAACCTAACCTTGCCTTCAAGGAACGGATATCGAATTCGTTACACTAACATTGAAACTTATATTAGAGTTCTTCTTCCGTCACTCAAGAGCCCATCAATGAGCCTTGGCCTCCTTGATACGCTTATGCCAATACTGCCTGCCATGTCCAGTCCTTTATTTGACTGACTTAATTCAAGCCATATCATTTTCAAAGACGATATATCACGCTATAAATAGATTACGGACGACTTAAAGCGGCCATTTTTTTTAAGGAATAGACATACCTAATTTTGCCACTCCAAATCGAGGCGACAGAACAGACTTCGATTCCCATACACTAACTCTAAGATGTCCGACGCTATAAATCGATTTAAACCTACCTTGAATCGGCCATTTGCGATATATCGAACTATTAAATACATATCATTCCCTTATGCGAACAGTGACAATATCCCAAGGATAGCGGGAGTTGGAACAGACTGGAGCAATAGCTTGCGTAATATTACGCTTATTACTAGTTACCTGTACCTGTACCCGTAGCGATCGGTCATTAGGCTAATGCCCACCGCAATCTGAGGTTTATTGGTCATTAAGATCCGCCATTGGCTTCTTTTCTTTTCTTTTTTCTCCTTTAAAGGGACCAGATAATTGCATGCTGCGGATCAAGGATTGAATGATATAGTACTCGCTTGTGATCCATGCTCGGTCAGATAGTGGACATCTAAATGTAATTCTAGAACTCATTCCCATATCTTCGTCATTGTATTGAATTATAGAATTATTTTACTATATCGTAATTTTTTTTTCACACTCATTATTTTCACTATATTCTCACTCAAGCCCACCAGTTTCAAACCTAGCAACCTCTTCAATTCCTGATAATCCTCCGAGGCGTCTGAAGAGAAGATGGCAGCGTGATCCTTTTAAGTTGAACTTGTTATTTTAGTATTACCAATGGGTAGGTCATCTACTTATCTTCATTCATGCCAGCATGTACCATTCATCCTATTTACTTGTTGTATTATTATAATACTGTTGTAAAAAAAATATTATTCATTTTTTGTAAACATAGGGTAAATGAACTCCTTAACTCTCTCATTATTATTGTATATAATTAAATATTATTCAATAAAAACAAAATTAATTATTGACTGAAAAAAGAGGTAATAACAATTATTTTATTAGTGGAAGATATTCATAGGGCCAACTCAAAAATATATATTATTTTATCTAAGGATCACTTTTGCATAATTTTGATTTTTTTTTTGCCTATTTTTTGCCTGAATTTTTTTTGTTTCTACTCTTCGTTGTTCTTTTGACCATTTTCTATCCGAATTAGATCTTTTTTTTTCTGAGGAAACCTTCTATTGCATATTAACCTTTTTTTCTTTCCTTTAATACATATTTCGCGTTTCCTAAACTTTCTACATCATATAAATATCTGTAAACGATCTTTATTTGTTTTTTATTTAATAAAAATGGATAAATATTTCATTAGTCAGTCTATTACTATTCATTCTGTACTATACCGAAATTTATATTAAAATAGTTCCGGTATAGTACATAAATGTATTAATTAAACAATTAACGCATTTTAACTTCATACAGCAGACGTATATGTTATTTTTTTTAAGCTATGCTGTTTACTGTTCGTCATCATCGGATTAGATACTAAAATTTCGATTTAGAAAGGAAGGACTTGATTGATAGAATTCAGATCATAATCAGGATTTTTAAATAAATAGAAAACAGACCAGAAATGTAGTCTATAATAAAAAAATAATAATTGTTTGATAAAGCGTATTTTATAAGACAATTCAATTGTTGAATGAAGAATGCGATGATAAAATTTTATACTGTAACGTTTTTTACTGTAAATTCTCAATATTAATTGAGAATAAAAAAAAAACCTGTACCACTACGATCCCTGAACGAGTCTGGGATTCAGTACATGGTAGAGACTATACTGTTTCATGGACAACGCTTCTACAAGGAGGTGACTTGTCATAGGTCACGTTCAACCGCCAGGTTTTCCCCCTTATTTTGGGTACCCTATTTTATAGAAGCTGGGTGAGCCCCAGGAGGGTCCTAGATCCTATATAATCCATCTCCGACTGCAAACAGACTAAATAAAAGTCTTGCCCGCAGCGGGATTTGAACCAGGATTTCCGACATGGCAACTCAGTGCTCTACCACTGAGCCACTCCGCTTCCAATTAGGAATAAAAAATAAATTAAAATATTTCACAGTGCAATAATTTTTTATAATATTTATAACATGTCCTATTTCAACCTCATTATTGTTTATATCGCTAATTCCTACCCAGGAGTATACTTATCATAAAGGTACTCTATAATTCCCTTAGTAGGTTAATGCCTCTGTATTTATTATTAATTCTACAATAATATCCACAAGGACTAAACTAATGCTCATTAGGAGCTGTATATGTAGAACAGAATATTTCGAAATACCTGTCTGCCATATTTCCTCTCAAAGGCCAGAGCAATTCTACATCGTAACGATTCTTTATTACTAAAAAAAGTGCTGTCCAAATTTATTTATTATTGCCATCAACTATATTTTTTAATATAAGTAGGAGGGTAGCCCCATTTTATAAATTATACGACTTATTACACATCAATTTTACATTTAATTGTAAGGTCCTCTGAGGCATCTGAAAAGAAGATGGCCTCGTGACCTTCTAAGTTGAACTTTTATTTGAGTACTACCACCGGGTAGTTTCTCTGCTTGCCTTTATGTCAGGACATGATTTATCTTTCATTATATTTACTGGATGTATTCTGTATACAGTTGTAAATTTCAATAAATATATTTTTTGTTTAATTGTAATGTAGGTACTTAAAGTTATATCATAGATGTCCCCGTATTTTTCTGGAAATAAAAGTTCAGTTTAGTACTCATTTCGTAACCCTCCTCCCCAAGTGGGCCTATTAAAATACCTGTATCCCGGAGGTCAAATGTCCATAAAATATGTAAATTATCAAAACTTTATCAACGCCAATATCTATGTGAACAACTTTCTTCAAGCCTTAATTATCTCATCCTTCGGAAAGGACGTAAAATGGGCGTCCGGAGCCTGTGCGATGTCAGGTACTCATTAAAGTTGCCTATTCCCAATTAAAAAAACCTGTACCCCTACAATCCGTGAACGGGTCTAGGGTTCAGTACATGGTAGAGACTGTAATCTTTCACGGACAACGGTTCTTGAGTGAAATTCAGGAGTCCAACTGTAGCACCGTCCGATATCCCGAAGTAGCATAAAGTGACCTTAAATGGATAAACAACAAAAAAATATTTCCTCAATATTGAAAAGTTAAATGAGACCTCACATAAATATTAAGACCGTGGAAAAATTCCAACGAAAAGCCCTAAAGTCTCCAAACTAGAAAATGAAAATGAAATTGAAGAAAATGAAATTATCGGTCCGATATTTCGCCTATTCAGGCATCCTCAGGGTAGAAAGAGAATAACAACAAAACAAAAAATGAATAATGCACCCAAGAAACATTCCACCACCTCCAAGACTCAAATGCAACTAATATCGGACAGATAATTTCATTTCATATTTTAGTTTGGAGACTTAAGGGCTTTTCGCTGGAATTTTTCCACGATCTTAACAAATATTTAATAGGTTCCTAGCTAGGCAACGCCGGTAAAATTTCATCTAATTTTTTTTTTAAATAAAAGAGAGGATTTAACAAGACTTTATGTGTAATGAAAATCAAAAGTTATAAATATTATTACCAAAACCCCTCCTACCAAAAACCAACCCTGTACTACTATATTCAAGGCACTTCATTCTTCAAATGTCTATTTTTTTAATACATTTTACAAGGTTAGAACTAATAGCTAAAAATAGTAGCTGGCATTGCAGACCAGCAATAAACTGTTCCAACTGAATTTTAGAAGTGTTATTTGTAATTAAAATCTAGGTAATTAAAAATGTAATGAGCACATTGGGACACACGCAAGAGGATCTATTAGCTTTGTAAGGACCGTAACAAGGTTATAATTTGCATTATGGTCAGCTTTTGTTTACTATAATTATAGTGTACAATAATTATACAGAATCTATACAACAGTAATATAATTGCATCGTCCTCAAAGGGTCCTTATATATTTTGAGGATTACATATATCTACAGGAAAAACTGGAAATAATAACGATAAAATAATTGCTAGCTAAGTTTGTAAATGAATATGAATGAAAAAAAAAACCTGCACCGGTAAAACCCATGAAGGATCGTGGTTCAGTACATGGTAGAGAACGCACACTAGGTACGGAGGTGATTTTTTGGAAATCAAGCTGAACCACCAGGTTTCCCCTAATCAAGGGTACTCACTTTATATGTTGAGAGAGCCCCGAAAGAATCTGTAAATCCCAGATTAAATAACTTATCCCCCACAGCCGGATTAGAATCAGGTATCTTCAAGACAGCAACTGAAGCTCTGCATTCTGAGCTGCCCGTTCCCTTCATGAATGAAATAATTCATTTTATGTATATTTGCCTTACTATTCGATTTTAACCTGTATCACTACAATCAATGGATGGTCTTGGATTTAGTACAAGGTACAGACTGTACTATTTCTACTTGTAGAACTACTTGTGCTGGCCGCGAACTTGTCCGAGATCAGGCTCAACCATCAGGTTTTACCCCAATAAAGTTTACTTTATAGAGCCTGGATAAGCCCCAGAACGATCCTCCGATATGGATCAACCACGGCTGCTAGCAAGGTAAATAATTTATTTGGCAAGGATTTGAACCCAGAATATTCGGCCTAGAAACTGAACACTCTACCATTGAGCTATCTCTCTCAGTTTTCCGACTTAAGCCTGGGTTACATTGGTATAATTAGTAGTAGAGTTCGGTGGCAGAGTGCTTATTATTTCCCTACTAGAATAACGTAAACAGGTTGTGTTAGTGACAGTATAGTACTATAGATAGTCCAGGGTAGGGTTGCCAGGTCGCCAAAACTAATAGCCAAACAGACCGGCCAGTTTGACCGGGCGTTTTGGCAAAAAATCCGTACACCTTACATTATTGAGGATTTTTTTTCTCAGTATTAATAGCTACGACAGAATTTTTTTATGTAGAATCAAGCTTTTACTTATTATTACCATAAACCATGTTAAATTCTTATGAAAAATAAATAAAACGCCAAATCCGGATGGCCGGACACGCAATCAAAAAGGTCCTGCTTTATCCGGACGCCTGGCAACCCTATCCATGGGAGAGTAAAGTGGATAGCACAAGTGGAATAGTACATTCTGCTATCTCCCTACCCCCTCCCTCACTTCCACAATCTTACTCTACTATACGGGTTTGTTTGTTGACTATACCAATGTAAACAAACACAAGTTTGGTTTTAGCAGAGGATAGTTTGTCTTCCTAGCTGTTGTATAGGTGTTGTAAACTACGATAACTATTGCATCCCTCATGAATGTGTCCAATTTATGAATATGAACATTAAATAAATTCAGCAGTGTTTCCAAACTATCAGGTGTCATTCATTCATTACATTCTTCTGGGTCTTCCAAAGCCAGTTCTCTTAAAAGATTAGCAGATGCTCCCAATTTATCATGTCTCTTAATCCAATCCCTTACCCAACTTCTTTTTTGCCTACTTGTTTCCTCCTCTATAACTTCCTCAACTTCATTTAATAAAATATCTGCAGCTTGCACTAAACAACAGCTCGATATTTTTGCCTAACCTGCTTGTTCATTATTACGCACGTTAAATCGAACTATAGCTTCAAATCACTAGCAAACGTGAATATAGTTACTCTACGAGAATGAGCATTTCAGCAAGAGTATGCTAGTGGATTCTACTACTAATTATACCAATGTAACTTAGCTTTACTTAGAGACAGGAAATATTCCACTAATACATGATCCATTTCGACACGACCCTATATAAAAGTTCTAGTTTGTAGGAATTTATAGAATGTATTTTTTTAATGATAAGTTAACCTCAGAACTGATTGGTTTAGATGAAGAACTAAATTTTAAAAACCTAATAGGAAGATAAGCAATACACGAAGTAGGAAGTTATCTTCGATAATTTTCGTATTCAATGATCCAGGAGGCAGTGTTGCCTTCCGGTTAGAAACTAATAACAGCATATTATCCAACTGGCCGTAGCATCGTAGGCTATTAAACAGCTGCTTACCTACCTTGTTAGCCATCTCTATAATTAGTTTAATAACTTTCCGTATTCTTCCTCATGGAGGCAACAAAGTAAATTAGATAATTTCTAATTTTAGAATCTTATTCGTATTACAGGAAAGCGGAGTGGCTCAGTGGTAGAGCACTGAGTTACCATGCCCGAAATCCTGGTTCAAATCCCGCTGCAGGCTAAGACTTTTATTTAGTCTGATTGCAGCCGGAGATGGATCATATTGGATCTAGGCCCTCCTGGGGCTCACCCAGCCTCTATTGAATGCTGTAAAAATAGGGTACCCAAAAAAGAGGGAAATCTGGCTGTTGAGCATGACCAGCCTAATCTTCTTGTAAAACTGTTGGTTTACAGCCCTTGCCAATGACTGATTATTTAATAAAGACCTTTTTAAAACTAACTATTTGATGATGTATCCCTATGATTCACTTTAATGAAAACTATTAATTAGAAACAGGTACTGCAATCCTTATTTTATTTATAAATATTCTTTGTTTCTTGTCAACTCAGTTACTAACACTCTCTGTTTTAATTGAAAAACAAAAACCAAAAGAATAGTTTTCAAGGTACATATTTATTTATTAACTATATTTATTTAAAAGCGCGAGCATTCGTGACTAATTATAAAGGAACATGCTGTAGTAGATGAATTATTTATTTTTCTGTGTATAAATATTTATAGTTCTTAGACAACATATAATTGCAGACATGAGTAAATGAAGATGTTATCTACTTTTTAGAAAACATTATCAATAAAATTATTTATGTACTTTCTAGAAATTAATAATCGTATTTAATTTAAGTTTCGAAACGTCTGTACCTCGATTCACATACGTATATATCTTCAAATTTAATATTATTTATATATTTATATTTATTCGGATTTTTTACAATCAATGTATCCCAATACCCAAAATCTTTTCCCTTCAATTCTTCCTATCAGTCGATTCTTCTTCTTCCCCTTTCAGCCCTCTTGCTGCCATTCCATCTCTCACCTCCTCCATCCATGTCTTCCTCTCCTTCTTCTATAATCCGATTTATAAAGGAAAGAATTTCTTTTGCCATATATTATTTTACACTTGATCTTCTTACATTACTTAAACTTACACTACTGATGGATTACTAATTAATTATTTCTCTCTTTCTAGTTCTTGAATACGTTGGACCAAAATGGCGTACGTTCGTGGCCAACATGAGCATCGCCCTCTTCTTCACCCTGGCAGCCTGCCTCATCCCCTGGGTGTCCCTCTGGGTCGCTGACTGGCGCTGGATCTGTATCGTCACTTCCTTGCCACTTCTCGCCTTCGTTATAACACCATATCTCGTTCCCGAGAGTGCCAGGTCAGTTCTTATTAATTTTTTTAAAAGTACACAAAATGGCTACCAGCAGGTATCAAAGGATAAATTCAATCAGAGGAAAACAAACCACATAAACAGCCGTCGTGAAGACTACCCCAACGGACTGTTTATAAACTCCAGAATTTTGACTCCTTTATACTATGTGGTATTTTCATCAGTTTAATTAAGATATCAACAAAAAAAACCTGAAGAATAATTATTTAAGTAACTGAAATCGGCAATAAGCATAATTTGTTGTTAAATAGAAATTGACGAGAACAATAGAAAGTAACCAAGCGGCTAAAATTTCTTCTAAAGGCAGATATTTTTGATCTGTAAGGTCAAGTTTCAGGTACTACTTACTATCAACTCAATCAAAAAAATCTATTATGGAAAAATGAACTTTCAGAGAACATAACCGTTTCTCTGTAGTAGAAAAAAACTGTTCTGTTCGGTTACAACAATTTTCTGACAGCTTAAGAATTCTGGATGGAATGCATATGCATACACAGCATGCTAAGATACTTATGACAAGCTGGTGGAGAGAACCTATCATGTGCAACTTGAGGTTTAATTAACTTAGTTAAATTAGTGCTTAAGGATGTTACAGTCGACTGACCCTTATTATATAACCTTCCCTTATACTTTCTTATCACTTATGCCTAGGTTATGAATTTCATAAGTAACGTATTATTAATTCGCTCTTCAATAACGAGTTCCTTTTTAATGATTTATTTTGAGATTTTAATCTCCAGACATAAGTTTAAATTACGTTTAAGTATATACCGAAAATTGAAACTTACAATATAATAGGGTATATAAAAAAAAATGACTGTCCACTGGCCATTTCACCTTCCCCGTGGAGAGAAGATGGTGACGAACAATATCTTTCGACACACCACACTCCCTGACAAGTTCGCGAGTACTTGTGGACGGATTTGACTCAACAGCTTCCTTCAGAACCTCATCAATATCCATTAATGGTCGCCCGGAGCCCTTCTTCCTTTTCAACGTCTTATCTTCCCTGCTAAATTTTTCAAACCAACGCCGCGCAGTGCGCTGGTCAAGGACACTTTCCCCTTCATAATTTCACGAGTTGCTTCAGCGGCTGTGAATTTTTTTTCCAGAATGTCTTAAAATTACGAGAATTTGGTAAGACACTGTCATGTTTCTTCTTTGAAATAAATAACTAAACTGAGGCTTTTTTTAGGGAAAATCGCTCTAAAGGGATTACTAAGTGTTGGTAAATAATAAATAGCATTAAAATATTTACAGACTTTTGAACTCAGGAATTTGATAAAACAGTCATTTTTTTTTATACACCTTATTATATAATACTTAAAATTGGACTTCCTTGGTAGTTTGTACATTCTTTGAACAAATTAAGTTAGGGAGTGGAAATGAAATGGCACGGTGTATTTAATGCTGTAATAACCTCAAGTATTCTCTTTGATCCATACCAATTAGAAGAAATATCACGATTTTATTCATTTTTTTACAACAATCTATTTACGAAGGCTGACTGGGTACCTTGACTTAGCTTATTGTGAAGGCTCTTTCTCTCTCAGAGATTATTGGACGAAAAGCCTAAATGTCAGGGATAATCTAGCTAATAGTCTTTATCCCAAAACCAAAATCCCATTTCCATGTCTCTCCTATTATCCTGTCCTTTCGAAATCCTTCCTTAGCCTCAATTAGAACCAGAGATCTCAGGATCCTCATTATTGAAGAATAATAAGAAATCTTGGATTAAAAAGACTCGTAGTCAGTAGACTATGTAGAAATTAATGAAAAATTTACCTCAGTCTAAAGAGGTCTAAATAAAAATACCATGATACGTAAAAATAATCTCTAAATAGAGTTATTATAATTATTTTAAATATATGGTGAAATAACATAAGCATTGCTGATATTGTTTCAGATGGTTAGTCTCCCAGGGCCGAATAGAGAAGGCTGTGCAGATAATGAAGAAATTTGAAAAAATCAACAAAACCAAAGTTGACCCCAAAATTTACACCGATTTCACGGTAAGATCTTTTATAAGTAATCTAGAACAGCAGATAATGCATTATTTTATATACAGATATTTTATTTCTTATTTTTTTATTAACCTATATTTGTTAATCTACATACCAAATAGTATATGAAGTTATTTCTTGGTTGACTAGTTTCATATATTTATCAACAAAAAAGAAGTTTTATTTATTATTTTATTTAGATACCTCGATGATGATCTTTTAATTAATTCTGAACGATAAATATTTTAATAATAACAAAGTCATTTGAAAACAATATGTGATTCTTTCTTGAAATTGTAAACTGATATAAACCGATTGAACAGTAAGGCATACACAGTCATTGATGGGAATAATAGAACAGTTGAAGTCCGAAGAGGTGTTGAACAGGGCAGTCCACTATCCCCAATTTTATTTAATTGCCTACTAAATTATGTGTTTAACTGGGAAGAAAAGGGCAAAGTATAATTGGGTACAAGCTATCAAATTTGAGGTTTGCAGACGATATAGTTATTTTTGCCAATTCATTAACTGAGACGGAACAAATGATGAACGAACTCCTTGAACAGTGTGAACTCGTGGGGTTGAACATAAATATAGACAAGACAAAAATAATGACAAATTCACAGAAAGGGGAAATAAAAATTAATAACCATGAAATCAATTTCGTTGAGCAATATAATTATTTAGGACAATCCATTTCATTTAAAGATAGAAAAGATGAAATCAACAAAAGGATTAATCTAGGATGAAAAAAATTCTGGTGCTTGATACACATTTTTAATAGTCAACTACCTACAGGATTAAAGGCAAATGTATTGGAATCATGTGTTTACCCGGTAATATTGTATGGTTCGCAGACATGTTCAGCAACAGAAAGGTAATACAAAAAATTAGAGAAGTCACAAATACAATTTTCAAGAAGTATGATAGGTATCAGAAGACAAGACCACATCAGCAACAGGCTAGGATTAAAGTTAAGAGCCTGATAAAAGAATCACAGCAACTGAAATGGAGGTTGGCCGGACATGTTGCCAGACTCGATACGAAAAGATGGTCGAATATTGCAACAGAATGGATACCAAGAGACCACAAGAGAAGGAAAGGAAGACCATTTACAAGATGGCGAGGTGAGATCGTGCAAAGAGTAGGAGACTGTTGGGCTACTGTGACAAGGAACAGGGACATATGGACCAAAGTTATAAAGAACTTGCAATAAACAAATGAGCAAAGCATTTTATTTAATTATTGGCAAAAATTTTCTTACTTTTTTATACTAATACTATGCTAAATGTTTTAAATACTAGGTAATTACTGTATTCATTGAAAAAAAGGAAATTTTATAATTTTTTTGTTAAACCGACTCATACCTCCCAAGGTAAGAGACTTTTTTGTTCTGTAAAGGATGTATCAATAAAATCTATTATTATTATTATTATTATTATAATCCGATTGGCCAAGAATTAGATGTGAGGATTGTTTTGTTGTTGTGTTGGTTTTACAATGTTTTTTGTAACATAAATTATATTATTTCAGGCCGCTTGCGAAAAAACCGTAGCTGAAGAAAAACAAGAAACCTACTCAGTATTGGATCTGTTCAAGACACCACGTCTCAGGAAAATCACTATTTTATTAATTATCATATGGTAAATTTATTTTTATATTTCTATCAGACATTTCTGGGATTTGTGTTAGTTGGGTGGTATTTTATAATCCTCAGTTACACTTAACGTAGTATGGTGAAACATAATTGAGTGTATCTTTATCGAACGCCATAGTAAAGGGGTTTATTACATGTGTATATAAATGATAAGCGATTTCACTGTTACTCAAGACTTTTGTGTATTCTTCTTAACTAATTGTTTACAAAATTAAGTAAAAATGTTGGCAACATTCTTAAAAGTGATTTTCAAGACAATCCGCGGATACTATAAGTACAGGAAACTCTGATACAAAGTGTTCTACCATTTCCTCATGAGCCATGTTCCTTTTGCAGGATGGCTGTGTCCCTGGTGTTCGACGGACACGTGAGGTCGGTGCGTACACTGGGCCTCGATGTCTTCCTCACCTTCACCATCACTTCCGCTACAGAACTTCCGGCAGATACGCTCCTCACCCTTACTCTCGACAGGTGGGGCAGAAGGTGGTTGGCATGCCTGTCAATGTTATTGGCAGGAATCTTCAGCTGGGCCACCATTGTTCTACCTTCAGGTAATATAAAATTATTTTCTAGTTGGCGAAGAGGTAGTTTGGCCAATTGATTTTTACGTCTAAAAGTTTACTAATCTATTTATGTAATATTGTTAGACAATGATTACATTACGTTTTTCCGTGTTACAGGTGTATACTCAGCAGCAATGGCCATATTAGGGCGATGCGCTGTCAACATTTCCTACAACATCGGATTGCAATACGCTGCCGAAGTATTGCCAACCGTCGTAAGGGCTCAGGGTGTTGCCTTGATACACATTATGGGATACACAGCTAACTTCGTTTCCCCATTCGTCATATATCTGGTTAGTCATTTATACAAAAAGTACATAAATAAAGAATTTATCTAGTACCTATAGGTTCTTAGATTGACCGATTTTTCTTCTTTTTAGGAAACAGTCGACAGGAATCTCCCTTTCTTGGTGCTTGGTTGCATTGGGGTTATCGGAGGTCTCCTGTCTCTCTTCCTTCCTGAAACCATGGACAGAGAACTACCACAAACTCTAAAGGATGGAGAAGAGTTCGGAAAGAATGACAGCATCTTCGACTTGCCTTGTGTCAGGTAACTTCAAATTTTCACAATACGCATTTACACCTACATAAATCGAACCGAATTGCAACTTAATTACACAAGCTATCTACTATTGGAGAATTCTCAAAAAAGGCTACATCTCCTTTTGGAACATAATCATACAAACTATACCTATTTTCGTAACGTACCCATTTGGACCACACCTTTTTATCGAACTTACTCATACAGACTATACCAATTTTTGGAACTTACTCATACAGACTATACCTATTATTGGAACTTACTCATGTAGTATTGCCACCTTTCTATCGAACTTACTCGTACAGACTACATCTCTTTTTAGTAACTGTCCTATAAATTGTAGCGGAACCAGAACTAGAATTTGTATAGAAAGAAGCAAGCGTAGTCTTGCTGGTCCTTTCAATAAAAGCTGACATTTTGATAACAGCACATGAATTTTTGTTACATTATATACGTTTAATCAATCGGATCAATGTACATGACAAAGTATACTTTTGAATACAGGCAGACAGATGTGTATTGTTCAAAGAGTTTAACATGTACTAGAATGAAAGTTATTTTTTTTTCAATTTGAGACATTCAGTCCACGAACTTCGAATATCACTTTCTTTGTTCACTAAATATTAATAAAATGTTCTTCTACCCTTGCAGGAAGACGGAGGACAACGTCGAGAACGGCGAGACCTTCAGGCGCAGCGTATCCTTCAGAGCTTCCATCAGAGGAGAGACCCTGCGATCGAGCATGATCAACAGGAGATCCGTGAGGTCGACCAAATGACAAGGGGCCCGATCCGTAGTGAAAAGGTCTACCCGCCGCCCCCGGCTCCATTCCTATTAGAGCCAAATGTCTGTGATTTGATTTTTTTTTTATTTCTTTTTTTTTTGTTCAACCTAAAAGCGATTTTGGTTTTCGACTGAGACGGCAGACCGTGGTCTGCAGGTGCTTGTACAGGCCCACCTGCTCTGAACTGACTTAGTACCATAGTCGTCGTCAAGTTTATTTATTGTATTTAATTATATACTTAAGAGAGGCAAGTCGTCGGCTATTGGCCAGCCTGTATGCGTTCAATGTTTCGGAAACGTGGGATCTTCGAATTGTTGGATGTTTCCCTATTTTTGTCCTCGCTAGTGATTGTACGATTGTAGAAAGTATTGCATGTTTATTGAGCCCTAGCAATAGCGGTTTTTATTGTATTTATCGATATGTAGTTGACTAATTAGAAAAAGTCTATGTCTATATATATGTCAGATTGGAAATCGAAGGCATTTGAATTAAGTGAGGACAATTGCATTATTGAATAATAATGCCACTATATTTATATAAGATATATGAATGTGTTTGTATAAAGATACATATTATATTTAATATAAACAATAAAATTATGTTATCTAAATACTTGTTTATTTTTTATTTCCTTCAAACAGTAATCCTAAATGAAACTTAAGAGAATGCTAATTTTCTTCATGTGTCATACATATATACATATATACCGTATGCTTGAGGCATATAGTCAATGTATAACTGTTTATCCTAAATAATAATTTTGGTGACAAACAATAAAATAAAAGTATATAACAACCCTTTATTAATAATAATATGAAGAAGCGCAAATTACGAGGGAGAAATTGATTTTAATCATAGAGTAATAAATTCAAAATCCAATAATTACTAATTTCACTTTGTTCTAGAAAAATATATCCGGAAACTCTAGAACTTCCTTATAGGCCCATTAAATATCAATCACTGACTAAATCAAATAAAAACATTCAAACGCTGTTAAAAGTATTGTAAAATTAGCATTTTTTAGCGATATATTTAATAAATACTTAATACCATTACCAAAGAAAAAAAAAATCGATAGATGAGTTTTACCATGTATCATAACTCCCGTACTAATCATGTGGCAAGGGTACTTGTCCAATATAGGAGCGCCATTTTACTGGTAACACTAACTAGTCTAGGGATTGTCAAACAAGAATCAGGCAGCGTTTTCGATGAAACATCCCAGGAGGCTGTACTTTTTCTAACCTTTCCGCAAAATATCATTACAGTTTACCGTGTTTTTTATTTTTTTATTCCTAGTTATTTAATTTGATAAAAATGTGGGATCTCCCTAAAACTGAGATCGAAGCAGTTGATTTTTTTTCAAGAAAAACGGATATTGCCTCGAAAGAAGCATTGTGAGAAGGGACACAATATGAAATTGTGTAGAAATAAAATGATTTGGAGGTGCCATCAAAGAAGTTGCTGAAGTAAGTGTGGTTTGAGAAGTGGAACCTGGTTTGAATCAACAAAAGTGCCGTTTCTTATTGTCATTCGGTTCATGGAGTTCATGTTCCGAGAAAGGAATAAAAAAAGGACATATATATTTAATGAAATATTAACTATTATGTCATTCAACTGGCCAGTAGATATCTAAATTATTATTGTATTATTGTGTTCAATATAACTATGTTATTCCCTTAGGTTATTCGTTCCTTTTATTTTGATTACTATTAAATTGTGTTTTTATTAAATATTTCTTTTTATTATTGTTAATAAAATCAATCCTTTATTGTTATTAATATTACATTATTGTGTTATTATTATTTATTTGAGGGATATAAAATAATGTTTATAGAGGTTCGGGAAACGGAAAGGAGCCGATCTCGCCGAGCTTTGATTCTTGTTTGACAGTCCCTAAATTAGTCAGTGTTACCAGTGTTAAGGCGCCCCAATATTGGACAAGTACCGTGGCAGGTACTATTGTAAAAAGGTTTATCGACTAAAGCTAATATTACAACCCCCAATATGCACCCATAAACTAATTCCATCCTTCATTTGATCTTCCAGTCAACTAATTTCATCTCCAAAACTAATATTGAATGTCATTTCCGTTTATAAGCACTGGTTACATACTAAATCTAAGATCTGGCCGGTATGACTTCCTATATTCATCACTTCTTGGTTCCTATTGACCTGTGAAACGGTGACTCCTAACAGTGATCCTCAATCAAACTATAAAAAACATCACAGTACCGAGAATGTAATAACATATAGAGTGATGGAAAAGTAAAAATAGTGATGGATATATAATTAAGGATAATGAATACAAAAATAAATACAGAGTAAATGTACAGAAGGGTGATAATGTAAAAAAATACAAAGAGAAAGAAAAATGAGAAGGTAAACAGAAAGATACAAAATGAAAAAGTATAAATATAAAAAGATGAGATATAAAAGTATGGAAAACCTAGTTTAATTACAGATAAAATATAAAATGTATGATAAAAGGTTTCACTTATATAAAACTCCTAGAGGTTACATAAGTAAAATGTACGTAACACTCTAGGAGTCTATTATCATACATTTTATATTTTATCTATAATTAAAATAGGTTTTACATACTTTTATATCTCACCTTTTTATATTTATACTTTTTCATTTTGTATCTTTCTGTTTACCATCTCATTTTTCTTTCCCTTGGTATTTTGTTTACATTATCATCCTTCTGTACATTTATTCTGTATTTATTTTTGTATCCATTATCCTCAATTATATATCCATCACTATTATTATTTTTCTATTACTCTATATGTTATATTCTTGCTACTGTAATGTTTTTTACAGATTTTTTTTGTTTGTTTTTTCTCTCATAGCCCTGAAGATGACCTACAAAGTAGGTCGAAACGTCAGCAAAAATAAAAATAAGTCTTGACTTATTTGGTGTTTTTTTTACTGCATCCCCCCCCAACTATCTCCATTCTCCATTATATCATCCAGTCAACTATTTTTCTCTCTAAAAAGAGTATGATAAATTGCGTAAAACAGGTGAGACATACAAGTTACAGATAATGATATAAAAAAAAAAAATTTAAATACTTTTTTCGTATTCAAAAGTTTTATAAATATGAATTTAAATTTTTAACAAACCAAATTTGATATTTATATCAAAATAAAATTCTTAAATACACCAAATAATAAAAAATACACCATACATACCTACCACTACAATCCATGAAGGGTCTTTGGTTCAATACGTGGTAGAGATTGTAAGGTATCTAGAACAACGGTTGCGGAGGGAAGTGATTTGTCCGAGACCTCGCTCAACAGCCAAGTTTTCCTCACAAATAGAATAAATATTTTCCATTAAGATGTCACAATAAAGCAAAGGGAATCATTTGACTTACATCTATATGTGTTTTCCAGTGAAGATTATATCCTGAGATAGTTTTTGAGCATTTAAAAAAAATAAAATAAAGGAGGATTCTTAATTATTTATATGCAATTTAAACTTGCTATTGGATTTTTATTTCGTTTTTTTTCTCAAATGGGAGGTAATTAAAATCAAATTCTTCACATGAACTTGAAATAAATAAAATAAAGCAAACGCAATTAAAAGGTATGCGGGGCATTAATGAGTATACATTGCAAGTTATTCATGTTGGTTCCACAATTTAGATTATCTTTCCTGGTGCATCAGAATTAAACCATGCCAGAATTATTAACGTTTTGCAATGAATATTACTTAATAACATGTTTTAAAACTAATTGGTTACTGTTAATTAAATTAAATTAATTAAAATTCTAATAGACTCGGCAAGTCGAAAAATGGTAATAACATTAACTTAAATGAAGAATTCAAAATTTAAAAAGGGTATCTGTTCCTGAGGTTCGAAGTGAGTTACAATATGTTTTAACTGTTCATTCGTTTCACTTTTAATATTTTCCAAAAATAGAAATTATCGTGAGCTATAATTTGGAAAAGAGAATGAAAATATGGGTAATGATTAGATTTCGGTAATCATTTCATCAAGAAATAAAAGTTTTAGCTAACATTTCGAAGTAAAAATGATGTTTGATGAAATGATTACCTAAGTACACAAATTTCCATTAAGCTCATGGTGACTTGTATTTTTGGAGAATATTAAAAGGGAGACGAATGAAAGTTAAAACTTGTGACTCAACTCGAAGCGACAACCAGAGCAAAAAAAGTAATCATGCTCACCTACATGTACCTCAGCCCTCTTTAAAACAACTGCATTAAACCTACTTGAGCGGAAACTGATATATAGAGGCTTTTAATTAAAAAAAAGTTTCTATAATTACCCTCAAACTTCAATCATCTATTAGATAATAAATATAATATTACATAAATATTGTATAATAAAATATGATGTTGATTTCTGGGAATTATTAACCAAAAGTTATTTCATATGTTTAAATTATCAATACGGATTAATAATCCAATGGTAGTTGTTGTCATTAGCGCTCCTGACGGATAGATTCGGCAACCCGTACCGCCTTTTGTTCTGGTCAACTTGACTTAGGTCTTATCCCACGTTGCCTGGCGTCTCGCTGATAAATTATCTTGAAACTTGTTGTCTAGCGCATGTTGGAATGAGCTCAGGTATGTGAACAACATTAACAAACTACTTCAGGTTACTGACATTGTTGTAAATCACTGACAACCATTATTGTACCTTCTTATATCTTTATAGTTGTGGCATCCATATTTGAAATTACTTTTTTTATTGTATAGGTATTGTCAGAAATTGTTGTCTGGTACTAATCATTTGTTGATAGCGATATTGATCTGAGAAATCGATCTATTCTAGTCTGCTCCATTTATTAAATCTCATTGATTCTGTTGTTAAAGTTTTGTGTTGTCATGCTTAAATGAAGTTGAGAAAGAAAAGCCAACGTCCATAGTTAGTATAAGCAAGCTAGCCAGCTTATTTTGTACCCTACAATTATAAAAAATTATATTAGTTACTACCATGTATATTATTTAAGATTTATACTTTAAAATAAAACAATTAGGATAAAGCAACAATTTAAACTATGTAATTTAACCCATGGCAAATAACTTATAGTATTCCCCGTTGTCTCTCGATACTTAATGTCTGTCCATATTACTAATTTTACATTTAGACATTAAGCAGATTGCATCTATGTTGTTAACAAGTATTAATATGATGACCAATGATAACCCAAACCTATTGTAAAATTTTACCTCGACTATAACTGAGGAATGTAATTTTTTAATAATTTTAAATGATGTTCTAGATGATTAAAATTTTTAAATTTTAATATTGTATCATAATTTGATCCTGTCAATAGATTCTTATTCACATACCCAACAATTTACAAGTATAATTATCATTATCCAACAGGTTTATTTATTTACAAACTTGCCAAAGATTTGAATTAAATGGTAAAAGGTTAATAAATGAAGGCTACAAGCTGAGAAAACGAATGCTTTTTTATCATTTCCAACCCCCTCCTTAGAAATATACTTTCAACTTTATTCGTAATTGATTATGCCATTATTTTAAGTTCTTTTATCAACAATTTTTGGAATCAATATGAACCAAACCTAGTCTTGGTAATCTCTAACATCAATAGAAATTTCCAGTGGTTAATAAGTGCCCTTAAATAGTCAACGAGATCCCCAATCTTCTCCCGTTACTCACACGTAAGCTCCTGCATTACGTTTTTGATTAACGTATAAACTTATAACTAAGATTGTGTTATTTGGTGCAAATCATGAATTGTTTTTTAGCATGTCTTCAATACCTCGATGTAGCTTCATGGGTCATACTTACACAGCTAGTTCTAGCAACTATCCACCCTCCCCCCCCCCCAACACCTCTAGACGATATTCCTGTTTAGATAGGTTTTACAGTCTCCAGCAGCCTTGCATTCTTTGTAAACTAGGAGTTCTTTTATCTCTTGTTTCTGTGGGTATTGGGACGAATGCTTCAGAAAACAGGCAATCATCAGGTGTTTTTATACATGCAACAAGTGTGTAAGAGGTAGGATGGATCTGGTTGTTCATTATGGAGCCAGGGATTGATGTGTTAGTGCTAGGAGCAATTTTATTGCATATATATTGTAGGTATTATGTATATAATTAAGGTGTATTGTAATTTTGATGAAATTTATTCCTATACATTTATTATATTTGAAGTTGATTTTTTTTTTGTTCTATTATTCACAATGCGTTGAACTCTTCTTTTATGAAGATAAGTCTTCTTATCAAAATTTATTATTTTTCAAATCCTAAATTGTATAATTTATCATAGACGGTCCTAATACAGCATTTTAAGATACCATAATTTTGTTTTTAATTTAATCCTATAAATTAGGAAAAAATCCTTTATTTATGTTTGAGTTTTTTCAGACTATTTTATTGCTGGACAGTCTTGTTTCAGAAAGATATGGTTTGTTTTATTATTTTTTATTGTTGCAATAATAATGATCGCTGTTTAATGGATCAGATAATACACTTGTGCTTTATTACATCTTTTGATGTGTCACAATCTATAATCGTTTAAAGTGAATATAAGTGTTACTGTTTGCATAATTATGATAATGGATGTTTAATATTTGTTTATTTGGTATTGTAGATATTAATTACTGATAATCTACCAATGTGTCGTGGTTTCACAGGCTTTAAAGTAAGTCTGTATTAGTGATGTAGATTAGTTAATGTAACATTGAGGTGGATATGGGCTATGTAGAAATATATTAAAGGAGCGATGACAGCATTATAATGAAATTCAGTGTAGGTAGGCAATTTTTGTCAAAACACTGTTACTACCACAAGCTCAATATAAATTCACTTTAGACTGATGTAGAATCACTTGATTGTAAAATATGGATTCTTGGAGGATGAAGATTATTACTAATAGTACTGTATCTAGTTGGTATAGTGGGATAAGATGGTGATGGTGTTCTCCTATAGATGCTTTAGTGTTGAATAAAGAGTGTAATTAAGGGAAATGTGTATATTTTGCTCATCGTTTCATCAAGAATTGAACTTTAAAACAAACATATATCATCTATATTTCGAAATGTTAGTTGAAATGCTTATATATTGATGAAAAAATTACCAAAAGATACACGTTTCCCATTACTACACCTGTTTTTCTCATACTAAAACAATTAGTTTTGTTTTCAAGAATATTAAAAACTAATGAAAAGTTAAATTTGTAGTATGTTAAGTAGATTCAACAACCACCGGAACTGATACCCTAATTTCTATGTGTCTAAACCAAAGATCAATGAAAACTGATTTTTAAAAAATTCCAAATTGCTACAGAAAGGATTCTTTTTGATCAATTTAAATTACATTATGAATTTATTGGCTTAATGAGTATGTTTAACACCTTCTCTGCGGTAATGAAAATAGTGGTTTATTTTACTGCGTGTTACCGGTCCCCAGGGACCAATAGTAGAACTTTCCTCTGATGCGATATCGGTCCTCGGTGACCGATAAATTATATCTATTCAATTCTGCCTGTAATTTTCCAATCACACTATAACCTGATTTTTATTATTTCAATTTGTTTCGAGTCGTAAGACAAGCATCGGTCCGCAGTGAAGGTGTTAATTGCATTTGTAATACGAAATATTACTTCAGATAAAATTAAAACCTGATACCCGATTTGGTACCATAGGATTTTTCACAGTGGTAATGATAATGTATTTCTATATTAACTATTACGATATGTAATCAACAATCTTCTTGGCCTTCCCACTCTTTATTCACGATTTTCTGTATTTCAGGTTATAGAGACGGTCAAGAAGACGGCAGAGGGCGAAGAGGAAGTCGTCAAGGGGGAGGAAGCAGAGGACGTGGAGGAGAAAGAGACTACAGTCAAAATTCAAATCATACTTGGGGAGGTGGACATACAAAGAATAAAGATCAAGAGGGTTGGAGTGATGGGGAGGACCCAGTTTCAAGTGAACCTAAATGGGGAAACAAGAATAGTTCGTATGGTGGAGGGCGTGCAGATGATGGAGGTTTTAGAAGTAGAGGTTTCAATAGGCAAAACAGAAATGAAGACAATAGTAATTACCAAAGACAAGACAGGACTTATGGTTCAGGGGATAAGAGGCCTGGTATGGGGCGTGGGCTCTCTATTAGAAATAACAGTAATGATGATCTTAATGATTCATGGGAAGACGGTAAAAAAGAGCAAGGCTACTCATTCAACAGTAAGGCTGATGATGGATGGGAACCAGATATCAGTAAATTAAACATAAGAGAGCAAGGTGGGAGAAGCGATAGGGGATACAATAGGCGAGAAGAGGGTGGCTACCAAAGGCACGAGCAATCCAACTTCAGTGGTGGCGATGGTTGGGATGATAACGATCATGAAAAAGGTAATAAATGGGATGATGAAGGCGACAGACGTCCTAGTCGTGGAAGGGGAGGACCCAGAGGAGGGGGGCGGGGTGGTCATAGGGAGTCGAGAAATGATTACGGGGAAGGTGAGAACGATGAAGGGAGAAACAACAGAGGTAGGGGAAACAGGTATGATGAGGACCAGTCAGGTGGTTGGAGAGGTCGTGGCAGAGGAAGAGGAGGTGGTCGTGAAGGTGGATTTGGCAATCATGGAGACGATGATTGTTCATTCCGAGGAAACAGAGAAGGAGAAGATGAGAAGCCAAGAGAAAGGTATATTCCTCCCGAGCCTGCCAATGATGAAGAAACTGTATTCAGCAGCTCAATCTCAAGCGGCAACAACTTCAGCAAATATGACAATATTCCTGTAAAGGTAGGTTCGGAAAAATTTATTAAACAATTTCCTATTGCATGTTGTTACTAAACGTAAACAAAGACAACACTAAAAGATAGGAGCCAGTTCCAGTTACTTAGACACCATCCAGAAATCTACCTGGTAATCAGTTTTTTACTCCAAGTCTTCATTTGTTATATTTTTTGTTTTATTATCAATGGTTCCCTCTTTATCTGAAACCCCGTTCAAACTTGGTCCATAGGGAGTTGATTATACTGAGGGAAGTGGAATCATGTCATTCTCATAATCTTAGACTTCATATGGAGTTATAATATAAGCAATGGCTCTATCCAAGGTCTGACTTAGCCACTTATGTACTACAAGAATAACACTATTCCGCTCACCTCCTATATAAGAGAAACTCATTTTGGAAAATTTACCGGAACTGCAGATTTATGCAATTATATATATGACGTTAGCTGATAAACTAGAATTGAAATTAAATCATCATATAAATTGTTTAAAAGAATCATGTTTGTAGTTCCTAGACAAACCCAAATCTGAGCTTGATTTTGTACCTCTTTCTTATACCAAGCTTCCTTTGTCCTTGCCTATTCCAATCCTTAGAATGCAATAAAACATCCTATATAATCGATCTTATCCTAATTCTTCCATCCCATCCCTTAAAAAAATGTATTCTTTTGATAAGTCTTTTCTTGTTCATTCCTCCCCCTTTTTGAATTCCTTACTAATTTATATACGTAAAAATTCCTCCTTACCTTGCTTACTATATCAGGCCTCTATTAAGTTCGGGGAAAAACCTGTCAGCTGACTTTGACCTCAACCAAATCCCTTCCTTGCACAACCATTGGCTTAGAAGCAGTTTTGTCTCTACCATGCACTGGTCCCAAAGCAGTGCATTTGTGCAGGTACATAATAAACACAATTTTGTTTAGTTTCTGTAGGAGAGAATCTCAAATTTATCAGTAAAATGGATTTGAAGAAAAAAATAAACCTTATGAATAAAAAAAGGAATGCTTTTCAAAAGAGAGGGGGGAAATAAATAATTTTAAAATACTTAAATTATAAGTGAAAATTTTGTTATTTAATTTTGTGCCACGAGTTAACTATTCTAAAAATGTCATCAATTCAATCGATGATGGTACATTTGATTAGTATTATCGTCTTCTGTCCATGAGGTTCTTTATCATGTTATATGCCTATATCAAGTTTTTTTACAATGTTTATAGCACTCAGTTTGGCAATTTATCAATGTTATATTCTAAAAAATAACTGTATGCATCATGTGATGGCAAATTAGCTGTTTAAATTGACTTAATTTTATTTTTCTTCTATTTCAGGTTTCTGGAGACAATGTTCCTAAGCCTATCAACTCCTTTGAAAATTGTAACTTCTCAGGATTACTTCTTGATAATATCAAGAAGTCTGGTTACATTAAACCGACTCCGGTTCAAAAATACGCCATTTCGGCTATTTCTAGTGGAAGAGATGTAATGGGATGTGCTCAAACAGGTTCAGGGAAAACGGTGATTGCATTAATAACACTAATAATTCATAAAATTATCTAAGCTGAAGACTATGAGTTCATTATTCTTTTATTTTTTTAGGCTGCATTTTTGTTGCCGATTATCCACATGCTCCTCAAGGATAAAGTGGACCTAGTGGCAGGACAGGGGACGGAACCCCAGGTTATCATATGCTCTCCCACTCGTGAGCTAGCTTTGCAGATATTTAACGAAGCTAGGAAATTTGCATTTGGTTCGATGATAAAAATTTCTATCGCCTACGGTGGTACAGCATCATTTCACCAAGCCTCGATTATAAGTGTGAGTAAATTTATTCATTATACTGAGTTATTGTAACTTAAATATATTTTAAATGGTAATTATTCTGCTAGTTGTGGCTTTGAGTTGAGTTAAAACAAGTTTTAACTGTTAATTCGTTCCATTGTTAATATTTTCCAAAAATACAAGTTATCATAAGCTTTAGTCTGGTAAAGAGATTTTAATTATGGGAAATGTGTATACTTCAGTAATCATTTCATCTAGAAATGAATTTGAACAATGAACAATATGTCATCTATACTTCGAAATGTTAGTTGAAACTTTTAGTTCTTGATGAAATTAATACCAAAATCTACTCATTACCCATAATTACATTCTCTTTTCTGTACTAAGCTCACAATAACTTGTATTTTTCGAAAATATTAAAAATGAAACAAATAAAAGTATTGTTATTAGATTGTCCGTTATACAATATCCATCCTATTTTCATCAAAATATCAGAATGAGTATTTGAAATTAATTCTTAAATTCTCATTGTTATCACTTTATTTAGTAAATTTAATTTCTTTTGAAGTCATCAGTTATAACTTTTAAATTATTTTTTATTCGGAGTACATATCTTATCTAAGGGAAAAAAATAGTGTCAATTGTACCTAATAATAGAATCATATAATTGAATTAAAGTTATTATTTTAATTTTTAAATATTTTGTTTTGAAGAGAAAAGGTTTGTCCTGGCTGGGTCGTCTGCATCTTCAGTGCAGTGCTCTAAACCACTGAGCTACCATGGGTCGCATCCAAGTGAGACAAATCCGTTCTCTTCACCGATCCTATATCCCCATGTTCTCGCAATTTATGCGATGTATACACGGGGAAGAATGTTCGTTAAAACATTACTTTAATTAGGATGCTGTTCTAAATTTAAGGCCTTTTGAAGTACAAATAGATCTCCGAAAATGTTGCGTTTTTCCTCTCTAGAAAGAATTGCAATTTCCACAAAAAATCTTACTATGTTACTAATATTATAAATGTGAAGTTTGTATGTTCGTCTCTCTCTTTCACGCAAAAACTACTGAACGGATTTGGATAAAACTTTACAGTAATATAGGTTATACATCAGAATAGCACATAGGCTATAGCAAGCGCGGATTTAGGGGGGTAGTGCACGGGGGCACGTGCCCCTTCCCGACAGTTTTTTTAGGTACTGTGGAGAATCCATTATTGTACATAATTAAAGGCAAATCACATGATCATAGTTGTAAAAATAAAAGAACATGAGTGAAACAATTTGTTTGATATCCAACTAATCTTACTAATATTATAAATGTGAAAGTTTGTATGTTTGTCTCTCTTTCACGCAAAAACTACTGAACGGATTTGGATGAAACTTATTGATTAAAATAGGTTATACTTCATAGGCTATAGCAAGGGCAGATTTATTTGGGGGCACGTGCCCCCCTCTTGTTATAGTACACAATTAAAGGCAAATCAGGAACTTAGCATCTTGAAATTTGTAGATAGGTTCTTTGTATAGTTTAAGAAAGAAATTTGGATAATTCCACCTCAAGGGTTTCCCCTTTAATATAATATGGGTTCAAAGGTTATATAGAATCCGTCAGTTTTGAAGTTAGACATCTGATATTTTGGATGTATGAGTAACTTATATTTTAAAAAAGTAATTATTTATTTAAAATGATCTTTCACGAAACTTTATGTGGCAGACCAAATTCCACGCGAGCGAAGCCGCGGGCATAAGCTAGTATTCAATAAAATAAATAACCAGGATTTTAACTACTGAAAGTAAGGATGGTAGACTAATGCAAAGAGATAGCATAGAAACCTTTTAAAGAACTAACTCTATGAACTACTTTATTTTAGCAGTCCTGGTGAAGAAGTGGTTATGTTAAATTTTGTCCAGAGAGATTTAATTATATTGAGGGAAGTGGTATTGTTTCCTTGTGGGTACCAGCATAACTCCATTTCTAGCCAATGTCTGACTTAGCAACTTATGCACTACGACAATGATACGATTCTGCTTCCTGAATTAATCCTGATTAAAGTAATGTTCAGTGAGCATTCTTCTTCGCGTATACATCGCAAAAATTGCGAGAACACGGGGATATAGGATCGGTGAAGAGAACAGATTTGTCTGACTTACATGCGACCCGTGGTAGCTCAGTGGTTTAGAGCACTGCACCAGAAATCAGACGGGTTCGAATCCCGGCCAAGACAAATCTTTTCTCTTCAAAACAAAAATATTTAAAAATTATCACCATCAAAATAACAATTAATAAAAATAAGTTATTATTTTAACTCAGAAATTGCTTATAAAAATCACATATGTTGTTTTGGTTATCATAATTCTGACCATCTGTAACTATCGTAATTCATTTTTTGTCTTAATACTAGTTCATGTGTATTGGTTTCATTTGTTAATTATCTATTTATTTAGCAAAATAAATTTCATGAATTTTCTTTTTAAAATAAATTTTATTTCAGAGAGGATGTCACATACTTGTTGCGACACCAGGAAGACTTAACGACTTCGTAGGTCGTGGTCTAGTGAAGTTTTCTTCATGCAGATTTTTCGTATTGGATGAAGCTGACAGAATGCTCGATATGGGATTTTTGCCAGCTATTGAACAAATGCTCGATCATGAAACAATGACTCCTAAGGTATATTGAACGAATCATAATATTCTTTCTTTTAATTTCATTAATTGATGTTAACGCAATAATAATATTGATATCATTTTAGGGCCAGCGACAAACACTGATGTTCTCAGCAACATTTCCAGATGACATTCAAAGATTGGCTGCTACTTATCTCCATGATTATTTGTTCCTTGCCGTTGGGATTGTTGGCGGTGCATGTTCAGATGTCGAACAAAATTTTTATTCTGTTTCTAGATTTGATAAGAAGGATAAACTTATTGAAATACTTTCTCAAACCAAAGGTACAACTTTGTTATATGAATATGAATCCAGTTTCTGTATTAATACTTTACTATTATTAAATTCTAGACTAGTTGCTGCTAACTAATTCATTACATTTGCAGTCCTGGTGAAAAAGTTGTTGAGTAGAATTTTATCCAAAACTAGTTTTAGGCATTGGCTTGAAATGGAGTTATTGCTTGTATTGTAACTGTATTTCAAGTAAAATAACTATGAGAAACAATTCCACTCTCCTTAATATAATTACATCTCTCTGGACAAAATTTAACTTGACCACTTGTTCACCAGGTTTGCTTAAATAAAGTAGTTCTGTAAATGATTTCTAAGCTCTCTCTATGCCATAGTCCACCATCCTTACTTGTAGTAGTTAATTCCTGGTTTTTTATTTTATTGAATATTATTTGTGGACATAGCAATTCTTTCTAGAGAGGAAAAACACATTTTCGGAGATCTATATTGTACTTCAAAAGGCCTTAAATTTAGAACAGCAGTATGTTTCTAAAATACTAGAAAAAATATTACAATCACTGGTATTTGTAACTCTGTCTTTAATATCAGCAGTTTATGAATCAACTTTCGTTTGCTACCTGTTATTTCCAATTTAATTTTGTGATTATCTTTTTATAATCTTAAGTAATGTAGTATGGTTTAAAATGATTGAAATGTTTTCCTTAATTATTTCATACAGATAAAGAATTAACTCTAGTATTTGTGGAGAAGCAACGTACTGCTGATTTCATCGCAGCAATTCTATCCGAAAATAATTTCCCTACTACTTCCATTCACGGTGCGAGGTTACAGAGCCAGAGGGAGCAAGCACTTTCTGATTTCAAATATGGCCGAATGCCAACGTTGGTGGCAACTGCCGTGGCAGCAAGAGGTTTAGGTCAGTAGACTATTTTGACATTTTATTTATTTTTATTTGAGTACTACCAGTGGGTAGTTTCTCTATTTGTCATTTTCATGTCATTATGTAACACGCATTCAATTTACTTGTTGTATAATACAGTTGTAAATATCAATAAATAAATTAAAAAAAAAAAAAATATTTTTAATTTTCCATTTAGGTTCCATTTACTATAAGGTCTTTTTATTTTTTTAGATATAAAAAATGTAGCACATGTTATAAATTTCGATATGCCTTCTACGATCGAAGAATATGTTCACCGAATCGGAAGAACTGGTAGGGTCGGCAACCGAGGAAAAGCTACTTCATTTTATGATCCTGATAACGATGGACATTTAGTGAAGGGCCTCACTAGGGTTCTACAACAGGTTAGTTCAATAGACAGGTATATATAATATTCCCTTCTTATTTCATAGACAGTTTTATATTTTGCACTTTATTTTATGATAAAGGTTCCATAGGTTATGCAGTAAAAGTAATGAAAGTTAATTTTGATAGGAGTAAATAATCAAAAGTTTTAATTATTACTGTATATTAATCTAACTTATATTTGTGTTATTTCTTACCTTTTAATCAATTAGCAATTAAATTAATATATTTATTTTATTATATTTAATTTAAAATATGATTAATTAAGACTTTTTTCCTCTCACAGAGTGACCAAGTCGTTCCTACATTTTTCGAAGGTGCTAATGATTCTCCAAGTTTCAATAGTGGTGGTGGAGGTCGAAGGTCACAAAAATATGGTGGTCAAGATTTTAGGCAAGGCGAAGTAAGTATGAATAAATAGAATTGTTTTACAAAGTATTTTTGGTTTATTATTAAAAACTTTGGTATCTTAAATAGGCCAAGATAAGAATTTGTATAAAATAAAAAATATATATCTCTACATCATTCCAACTACAAAATTGTTTTTTATTCTTATACATCTTATAAATTAATTTTTTTTTTCTTAATTTGTCAAGACCTGATCACAACCAGAACAGTAAAAATTATAGGTTTGTTTGTTCATTTAACCTCAATTTATGCTGCTATGGCTATAGGGATTTTTAACGAGTACCTTACATCATAAAGCCTCAGGACTCCTGTTTAGCATCCCTTCCAAGAATTTTTATATTTAGAACATAACCAAGGATTTTTTATTTTACTCCCTTTAAAAAACCTAGGGCTACCTGTCAGGCTACGAACCTGCAATTTTGGGCTTAGTAGTTTTTTATGCTAACCATTAGACCACAGGTCGCCCCTAGTAAAATATATATATATTTATCCTAACTGATACATACTAAATATCCATCCTCTTGTCTTTGAAGAGCTATGTTTATATTGCAGCCATAGTGTTGTATAAACTTCTTATATAAAATTATTTCCATCCTGTATTTCTTTTAACCAAATCCCGAATAACAAGAAAGAAGTTATCTGGTGTGTCCATTCGCACAACTTCCTTTTAGCTTATAATACATAAATTTTATCACTACAAATCATGAGGGGTCTTGGGCTAATTTTTTTCATATTGTGATAAATGATATCATTTTAATTTCATTATTATCATTTACAGGATACATATAATTCGTCACCGACTGTCGTTCATGAGGAAGCTGAAGAATTATGGTGATTTAAAATGTAATTTTAAATTGTAAGTCAAGACAAGACAGCTTCGAAGAGTATTTGGACTCTGAGCCTATCCTTTATTGTTCATTTTCATTAATCAAAGACTGAGGCTTCCTGTCTATAATTTTTTTTTATATATTGTATATTATTAGTAGTAGACAGCACACTAGTTATGAGAATATTTTTATTATGATACCAGGGATAACTTGACATTTATTTTTTAATTGATTGATCTTGTGTTCATCACAATAAATGGTAGTTTTCAGTTTTATGTTCCTATGTTTGCAACGATTGGTTAATTTTTTTACTAAATAATATATAAGAAATCTTGTGAAATGTACTCTGTGATATTTCAATAAGTGATACTTTGAATGATTATTGAGCTTTAAGAAGTGGAACATTGTGAAACTAGCATTAAATGTGTTTTTGCAAGTTCTAAAACTCTTTGTACATAATATTTGTTTTCTTTCTTTTTATTTTTTTTATTAAGATTGATAGTATTTGTTATTTTAAACTTGAGAGGTTTTTCAGATTACTTTCTGTTTGTTATAATTGTTCGAATATTTTAAATTTAATAAAATTGCTATTAAAATGTGTGTACATTAATTTAACCTTTTTTTAATCCTGTGCATAGTAAAAATACTATAACAAATTACAATACATATATTTTAATTTATTTAATTGTTATATGATACAATTCTTATAAATATTTTATTTGAAAAGAAAAGATATGGCCAGGACCGGGTATTTCACCTCTCCGTGGCGACGCCTCAACCATCTTGGCCAGCCTTATCAATTCTTTTTCCTGATCCTATATCTCCAATCAGCGATGTATACACGGGGAGAATGTTAATTGAACATTACTTTATTTTTGGATCTTGTTGACTTTAAGTCATTAATATTATTTTAATTTATTACATTGTTATATGATATAATTTTTATAAATATTTTATTTGAAAAGAAAAGTTACGGCCAGAACTGGGACTCGAGCCCGGGTTTTTTACCTCTCCGTAGTGACGCCTCAACCATCTCGGCCAACCTTATCAATTCTTTTTCCTGATCCTATATCTCCATGTTCTTGCAATTTGCGATTCCTGCGGTCCTGGCCATATCTTTTCTTTTCAAATAAATATTTAAAAAAATATCATATAACAATTAATTATAATGCAATTGGGAAAAACCACAATGCAAAGCCTTAAGTTTCAAAAAATATACCCACTCACCAGTCGACGCCTCGCCCATTCAGGCGACACCAAAATCAAAAAGAGGTTATGTGAATAGCATCTCGAAGAAAAAGGTGCAACACATCCCAACGATCAACAGACTCCAAACACGAGGCGTCGACTGGTGAGTGGGTATATTTTTTGAAACATAAGGCTTTGCATTGTGGTTTTTCCCAATTGCATTATAATAAATAATATTGTTTCTTTTTGAGTTTTTGGCTCTATTTTAGTGATATAACAATTAAATAAATTAAAATAATATTAATGACTTAAAGTCAACAAGATCCAAAAATAAAGTAATGTTCAATTAGATTAGAGAAGAGTTGGTCGACTGTATCTTCTAATTTAAGGAAGAAATAGTTGGGGGTGCAGTCAATCAAAACACCAAAATAAATAATAATAAAACACGTTGCAGCTTCAAAAGTGAAGCTGTAACGTGTTTTATTCGCCCTGAAGATGGCCTACACTGTAGGCCGAAACGTCGGCACATAATAAATAAGTTATGCTTATTTTGGTGTTTTGATCGACTGCACCCCCAACTATTTCTTCCTTAAATTAATGTTCAATTAACATTCTCCCCGTGTATACATAGCAAATTGGAGATATAGGATCAGGAAAAAGAATTGATAAGGCTGGCCGAGATGGTTGAGGCGTCACCATGGAGGTGAAAAACCCGGGTTCGAGTCGCGGTCCTGGCCATATCTTTTCTTTTCAAATAAAATATAATAATACCTTCCATGTGTATGTATATTATACCAGAGGTATTTAATTCTTGTCTTTATGTATTTTTTAAAATTGAATTCTCGAGTATCGTGTCAAAGGGCACAAAATGGAACCGAATCATCACTTTTAGAGGAGCCTTGACTCACTAACTGCTGTCTTACATAATTTAATGATCTAAAGAATTTAATTATTTCTAAAAGTATAGTTTGTTAAATATTAAGGCAAGGAAAAGATATTTGTTCTAGCTTTCTCATTCTTTTATCTTCATCAACTCTTTGACTGCTATGGCACTATCATGAAGCGAAAACCCTCCTTTACAAGACATTGTATCTCATTATTGTGGATTGGTGCTTTAATTGTTTATTAAATATGCTTTTATTTTTTATTATCTTATCCTAAGAAATAGGTGATGAAAAACTATCAACTTTATTGAAAATAAAAATAAAAAACACTTTTTAAAATATATTTTACTATAGTTAACACGTTGAGTGCCAGGCGCATTTTCCATGGTTTGGCCAAAGCGCCAATGTGATTTTATGTAATTCGGTGCATATTATGTTGAAATATTATTTGCAGTAAATGTCATGTTTGACGCATTTTTCGTGGTGGGGGTCACCAGTGATGAAATTAAAATTTCATGTAGTAATAAAATTATTTTTGTAAGTTCTATATTGCATTAATTTCTTCAAACCATTATAGTAACAATGGTATTATTGAAAAATTTATCTGTATCCATATTTACTCTGATTAGGTACTTTTATTATTTGCTACGTCACCGGTCACCGGAGGCCCCCAGGGCGCTGTAGCCAAGTCGAGTGCCAGTCACCGGTGACCCACACGGCAGTCAACATGTTAATATCCAAATTTCTTAAACACAATGTTATTTATTTTTTTTACTTTCACAGGCTAAACAAATGGATTGTTAAAAAAAAGTGTTATGCCTAATCATTGTGATGCCAGGACAGGCATGCATCCTCTCCCTGAATATTAATGTTACATCCGTAAGATATGATAAATGATTAAAAAAATCAATTTTTATAAGCATCTTTATATTACCTTCATTCAATGTAACCTGAAATAGTTTTAGCAGTTAAATGAATGGGAAAAATTGATGATAGCAAGCAAACAAGATAAATCAGAAATTATCGGTTTACTCTTTTTATATGTGATACTGTTTCCATAACTACGACAGCTGATTTTGGTAAATTTGCAATCGTCCCCACATTTGACACATTGAGTTTTGACAGCTTCTTACTTGACACCTTCCAAATACATGGTGACAAAGATTGTTGCACGTTGGAAGTTAATTACAATCGATAAGGGTTAATACATAAAGAAGAAAAATATAAATTTATTATGAGATGAAAATAGTTGACTGGATGATCTAATGTAAAGGAGATAGTTGGGGGGTGCAGTCAAAAAGAACACTGAATAAGTAATAAACTTATAATTATGTGCCGACGTTTCGACCTACACTGTAGGTCGAAACGTCGGCACATAATTATAAGTATATTACTTATTCAGTGTTCTTTTTGACTGCACCCCCCAACTATCTCCTTTACAATAAATTTATTACTTCCAAATTGTTATCATTCATGTTTATTTCAATTAGTCTTCACACTAACACTATGTAGGCCAATGAAATTACATTATAGGATTTAGAACAATAAACTATTTAAGCAACTATGTTGGACTCAAGAAATAGAAAATAAACTGACAATTTTGCTGCAGACTGATTGCACACCGTGGGTGCAATTGATTTCCGAGGCTATAAGACGGCCATGTCTGCAACAACAGTAACTTGCAATTATCAGTTATTCTGTTGTAAGTAGTCATCAAAACAAGATTTTTTTTGAACTAATGAAATCTGTAAAACCTATCTTTTTGTTTTTTTTATTAAAAATGAACAATATAAAAAAGAAGAAAATTTCACTCCAGGGGATCGTGTTAAAAAAAAAATCATCGTCTCGAATGTGTTAAAACATCCTCAATTGCACTAGGTCATAATGAAAGTGGGAAATATAAGTTCTTATAAATATTATAAATGAAGTAGAATATAAATACACACTACATCCTTTTTAAATGTTCTCTCGTAAGTTAAAATAGGAGTAAAAACCGCAAAGGAAATAGCTGAAAGTAAACAACATAGACAAATAAACTATATTTATTTTTCAAATAAAGTTTCAAATAATAATTCATAATATACTTTTATTATAACAGACAACAGTTTTGTTAACAATATGTTTTTGATATGAATACTTTAAATATATTTACATCATCTAACAGCCATAAAAATATATAGAGATCAACAAGCCATCTTTTTTCCATTGTCATCAATTATTGAATTATTTTTTAATCCAAATATGATATAAAAATACATAATAATATGAGCCGTTTATTTTGAAAGTGGCCTACCTCCATTTATCTTCATATATTTAAGGGTTTGCGTTTCGATGAATTTAAAAATATACGTATAGGATACTAATGAGTCATACTGCTTAAGTGTATCTAAGGCTGTTAAATTTATGGTTCCAATTAAAATGTTAACAATTATTAAGTGAATAATGTATGTTTTCTTATCAAGAATGGAGTTAGGCAAAAATTTTAAAAACGGAGTTAGGTCACTTTCAAAATAAACGGCTCATATGTAAGCTCACAATGATTTGAGCACGACAAGTTATTCCCCGAAACAATAAAATGCCACTGAAATATGTAATCCATATTTACAGTCTTTTTTTTTCTGTCTGTCTTCACCTTACACATTTCTCATATGCAATCACCACAGTTATTTTTGTATTGATTCTATTAAAGTAGCGAAATCTACTGGTTAAACATCACAATTTGACCTACTTGTCTTTCCTTATTTTCTCTTCAACCTTTTCAAAAATTAACGTTGAACATCACCGCCTAATACCACTTGTAATCATCCTTCTGAAACAAGCAATTAAATAAATAAATTTGGAAAGGTATAAAAATAAAAAAAGGGAGCTTTTTACAAAATAAATTATTTTTTTTAGAATAGAAAAATAATTGTATTCTGGGACCAGGTTCCTTAAGAATAATGAGTACGTAAATATAAACTAAAAGGTGTGTTCTGGTAAAGAAAAAAAAAATAGAATAAAAATCTAAATAACAAGAATTAAGCTGAGAGAAAAAAATAAGCACCTAGAGAAAAGTACCTAACATAATAAAAAATATTGTTATAAGTTAAGAAAATTTGCAATAATTCATCTATTATTCTGATGGATATGAGCTATTAATTATAACTAATTTATTTTATAGATAATGACATAAGTCAACAAGATCCTAATTTAAGTAATGTTCAATGAACATTCTTCCTCTTGTATGCATCGCAAATTGCAAGAACACGGGGATATGGGATTGCCGAAAATGGTGTATGGAGAAGAAGAAAGAATAAGGAGCTGATGGACCTATAAGGGACATGATGGCGTTGATAAAGAAAGTCAGTCTGAGATGGATCGGACATGTGGAAAGAATGCCCGACCACAGGATAGCGAGGAGAATGCTCAATGAGAAACTGGACAGTAAACGAAGCAGAGGATGCCCTCGGATCAGATGGATGGATGATATTGGAGAGGACCTGAAACTGCTAGGTGTACAGAACTGGAAGAGGATAGCACAGGATCGCGGCGCTGGAGGCTTTGGTGTTGGAGGCCCAGGTTCTTGCAGGACCCTAGAGCCAAAAGACTAAAAATAATAATAATAAAAATAATTGCTTCTGTCCTTAGTGAAAGAAAAAATATTACCTTGGATTGATTATTGAGAATTGATAATACAATCTTAATAATATTCACAGCACTTGTAGTATTTCATCGGAACTCTGTTTAATGAAAACCTATAACCAAGCAACCATATTTGTCTAATTGTAACAACCAATTAATTTTTTTTTTAAACATTAATTTTATGAATACAGATAAAATGTCTAAAAATATTAATAACAAAGCAATCATATGTTAATACACAATAAATAATTAATCAATGATTCCTTAGAATTTTATGAAAATCTCAATTAAAAGCAAACAAACCTGCTCTCTATTTAAAGATTCCTGGTGCTGTCTTTCATGTCTAGAGAGGTGATATTTATGAAAAAAACATTTTCCACAAACATTACAAGAATATGGTTGAGCACGAACATGGGACCGAACATGAGAGCTCAAACTATGCTTATGAACAAATGACCTACAAATTAAAAGAACCATGAGATTGTAGGAACAATGTTTAAACAAATATATCCTTGATTTTTAGTGTTAAATTATATTAATGATTCCATTATACATAAATGTATTTTAACACACTTTTATTAGCTTTGTCTGTATGTGCGTATGTATGTAACAGAAACTTGAACTGGCTACTTAAAACATCAAATTAAATTAAAACTTGAAAAAAATTTACTAAATTTGTCTCCTCATCCTGACCAGGATTTTCAATTTTTCATAACCGAAGACATGGTAGTGTCTTTGGGATAAGCATATGATTACTGACCGGATCAATTAGGGAGTTTTGTATATTTTGTAATAAAAATAAGTAATAGTTAAAATAAAACTAAATAACAGGTGTTTATAGCTAGTCAAACTAAAAAGCAGAAAATAACAAGTGTAACAAAGAAGATGGCCTCGTGACCTTCTAAGTTGAACTTTTTATTTGAGTACTACCACTGGGTAGTTTCTCTACTCGGCTTTATTTCAGGACATGATTTTATCTTTCATTGTATTTACTTGATGTATTCAGTATACAGTTGTAAATTTAAATAAATATATTTTTTTTTAAAATAGTGTAACGAGTTTCTTTTCTTTATCGCTAATTTCTTCCGTCAGGTGTCTCTACCCATCTGAGCTCACTCTACAGTGGGCTGTCGTCACGAGCGGAAGCATATCAGTGGTTAATATGGCCAATTAATTGCCAAATTTTAATAATTTTACTTTTCTTTGCTGCTCAGCGGTAAGCATCCTATTAAAATTTGAAAAATAAAATTGTATATAATCTTTGTTTTTTATTAATTATTTATCTATGATTTTTTGGTTGGTGATACCGTTTTACGTGACAATTATGTTACAAACTTTATTATAAATACAACCTACTTTTTTTTTTGGACTTTTTTATTTAATCAATTTGGACCTTGGACAGAAAACCCCACAACCTGGTCACAAATATTAAGACACCCAAACAGGGACAAAACTTAAAAACAAAAATTAATAGGAAACAAAACTGAAAAGTAGGAAAAATTTTCAGTAAGTTTCAGATAATAATAGAATGATGAACAAAAAAATGTATTTTATCATAAAAACACATGGGGTGCTTGATGTTAATAGTTGTAAATATTTTATCGACTGATATTGGTAAAAGCAGAATCATTTTGAAACTATTTTCATAAAAAGCACCTCATCCTTTTTAGGATAAAATGAATTTTTTTCGTTTATCACTCTATTCTTATTTTATACTCATTGAAAATTATTTCTTAATTTTAATACCTTGGGCATTGAGGGCAAGTATAGGACTTAACAGAGGAGTGACTTCTCATATGTACTTTTAGGGCGTCTTTCATCCAAAATGCTTTTCCACAAGTATCGCAGCTAAAGCTTCTCTCTGAGGTATGCTTGAGATAATGCCGCTTCAGGGCGAACACATTAAAATAGGACTGAGAACACTGGTCACACATAAACTCCGGTCGCTCCCCACGGTGATCTGCTTTCACGTGACATTCAAGCGACTGCCTTTTCATGAAACTTTTTGAACATTCAGCACACCTATCACGATAAAGGAAGAATACATTATTATTAACCAGCTTATAATTAATAGTAATATATATAAATTAAACATTTGATGTATGTGTAAATACATTTAAATACCCAGTTGCATATAATGCAGTTATGAATAATTTTGAGATGCAAACTTAGCTACCCATATTTGTATATTATATAAAAAAAGTTACAGTGATGTAATATTTTATAACCATTGCCTAGCAATGGATCGAGGAACTACTTTTTGCTCATTCTTTAGTCATGCTCGATCAGTTAAATTATAAATATTTTTAAAAACTGCGATATTACAAGTAGCATAGCAGCATAGGTATAGCAAAATAAAAAGAACAGTAGATAATTTAAACTGTATATTAACCCTAGATGGGTAGCGTTGACTTTTGTAGCGGGGTTAGTAGCGTGAGTAACTCTTACTCATTATAAAGTTATTGACTTTCAATTATTATTTGAGAGAGTGGGATAGTAATAAATATCAACTTAAATAACAATATATTCTTATTTTTCTTGAGGAATAGTGGGGGGCCTTAGGCTTTTCCCCCCACTCTCTCAATACTGGAGGGCTTTACTGTACCTCCAATGAGTCCTTTCGACTCACGCTACCAATCTAGGGTTAAATTGAAAATAATCATAACTTTTGAACTTAAAATAAAGTAAAGGTTATAAGTAACTAAAGGAAAATCTAACAACAGCTGGAATCTTCTGGCCCGGTGTTTTCAGTGGTTGCCATGTATACATCTAGTGCAGACTATATATTTTAGGAATTTGACACACTGTTTCTCATTTCTTCAAGCCGTTACTCAAAATATAGCAGTGCTTTTTAATTTAAAAGAAAAAAATGGAATGCATCTATTTACACAAAAACAAAACAAGGTATATCATACTCCAATATTTTGATTTTAAGACTGTTATTTTAATATAGAATGCAGTAAATTAAGATTAAGATATTTTTCTTATAAACTATAAATTATTTTTTTTATCTATAAAACAAACGTAAAATAAAAAAATCTACAGCATTACATGTTAGTGTGAGCAGGACTACATTGGGCAAACAGGAAGACTAATATGTATAAGGCTTACAGAACATATTAGAAGCGTAAAAAAGATGGATAGTAAGTCATCAGCATTGGCAGAAAACTTTGTGAATACCAACCATACTATCAAGTTTGACAAAATTAGAGAGGTCAAAAAGTGTAATAACATGACAGAAAGAAAGATATTAGAAGCAATCGATCAATAGTAAAGCACCCTGAACATTTCAACAGAGAAGATGGTTACAACTGAAGTAAATTGTGGCTCCCAAACAAACCAGTGGCCAAAAACAAACCAAAAAACTTGAAAGAAAAGGCAAACCAATCGGAAGTCAGCCAATTGAGACCCACTTAATCAGAGGCCACACAACGGTCGGAACCCAGCCAATCAGATGATTGGAGGAACAGGCTCCACCCACGGACCCAGAAGACTTAAATACCGAACTAGAAGAAAAACATTTTCAGTCTCCGATAAGCCCTGAGGAAGCTTACAGTATGGCCAGCGAAACGTCAACAAAGAATTTTACTACACGGTCGAAACCAGAAAAAACACCTGTTGTATGGATTAAAAATATTGACCGTGGCAATTTAAGTGAGTATTTAAGTGGGTACTCATATTTTAAAAGGCTCCTTTACGGGGGGAGATTCAAAATAACTACTGAACCGAACTTCAATTCCTGGAAAAATATTGGAGTATTTCTGCCATAAAGTACTTACTGTCGTACATTTAAGTGAACAGTTGTATAATTTGTAAAATGGAAGCTAGTCCGCACTGTGCAGGTCAGCCAGCCGCACAGTAACCACTACATGTGGTTACCGCACATGTAAGGTTACTACATGTGATAACTCACTGCTGTAATCTTCAGTGTTTGTTTAGACTTTTGATAAAAACACATGTGCTAAAGTTTGTTAGTTAAATTAATTTTGTTACAAGTGTTTAATTACTAGTTTGAAAGAACGTGTAATTTAATTCCTTAATAAATAAAGAATAAAATCACGTCAAAACAATCTTACAAATTAAATTACAAGATTTCAACTAGTAAAAAATGGATTTTATTCATGTTCAAGTAGTTAAGAAAGTTGAGAAAGAATTTGTGATTCAATGTATATCCATTGATAGGAATACTTGGTATTTAGTGCCAGAAGAATTTAGAGATGTAAGTATCCACATTTCTCTATTAAATAAAAAACCCCATAAAAAATGCAATGTTTGCTATTAAAAACCAAACAGGTTATAGAACAGTTTCTGTAAAAATCGATGAAAATATAAAAAAAGAATACTTCGATGAAGCTGCTAATGTTTGTTTTAGAGAGTTTCCCTTAGAAGAATGTGACCCAATATCAAATTCCTCGGTTGCTAAAGCTGAACAAATAGAGTTAGAAAATCGGATTAGACAATTAGAAACCCAATTATATTTAAATTTAAAACAAGAGGAAATAAAACTTCATCAAATCGAAAAATAATTTGTTATAGAAAAATTTGAAAGGAATAAATCAAATCCTAAAGAATGGTTAACTAAATTTGAAGAAGAGTGTAGCCGCTTCAAGGTAAATTCCGATAGTGGTAAGATTCAAGCTTTGCGTTTTTTTGTCATGGGCCCAGCAAAAGATTGGTTTGAAATAAATCTAAAGAAAATAGGTGTAAATGGTCACTGGAGTACTTGGAAAGAGTCATTCTTGAACGTTTTTGTAGATAAAGGCTGGCATATTGTTAGGAAAGCTTTCAACTACAAATACTTGGGTGGGTCTTTAATCGATTACGCGCTTATAAATGAGAGGTTATGCCTAGAAGTAGAACCTAAGGGTACTGAATTATCCCGTATCAACCTCATCGTTTTTGGATTGCCGAAAGAAGCTCAAGAAGAACTTGATAGAGAGAAAATTAACAACGTTGAAGACTTATATGCGGAACTCCGAAAACTAGAGGACTCGTTTTCTACAAAGAAGAAGGAAAATCCCTCAAGTCCTAGATCTAAAATAATTTCTGGCCCGAAAACTTTTCAGAGAGATGAATTTCACTCAAAGAACAAAGTTCACAGGACAGCTTGTTCAATTTGTGCAGCTATTGGTTTTCCGAATCGATACCATCTCGTAGCGGAATGCCGCAATCGAAGTAAAGTTTCAGAAAAACTAAAATCAAACATGACTGAAGGATCTTCTGAGATTGACGGCTTAGAGATATTACAAACAGACATGAATGACAAACATTTAAACTGAAGAACCGGGCGAAATTAGATCCGTTGATAAAGCTTAATGTAATCATATGTGACAAGATGAAAACTAAGGCTATTTATGATAGTGGCTCCAACGTTACATTAATTTCTCAACGAATTGCTGACTTGCTAAAGTTGAAATTAATTGAAAAAAAAAGTGTATTGCAAACTATCAGCGGATTAAATTTCACTTCAGCCCTGGCTAAAATTTTACTTCGTATTGGACATATTACAGACTACATAACAACTTATGTTGTCAAGAATGAAAACTTTTCTTATGACATCTTATTGGGGATTGATGCCATAAAAAAGTTTCAATTGATTCAAAATGAAAACTTAAGAATATTACAACGAACAGATAACAACAATGTGATAGATTTACATGAAAACCGATCCAATTGTGATCGAGAGGATAATTTTATTCGATCTAAATTAGATCAGATGGAAAAAATTCAAATAGATGATAATCAAGTTTCAATTGATAATAATGATCCCAATGATAATACTCAATTAAATTTTAATGAAAGTTTAAAAATAGAAGAGTTCGACGTCAATTTACATCATATTGAAAATGAGGAGCGAAAACAGCAGATTGCAAAGCTAATAGAAAAGCATAAACACATATTTGCAAAGGATAAATTTGATATTGGGAAAGTGAAATCAAAAGAAGCAGAGATAAAATTATGATCTAATGAATATGTTACTTGTCGACCGTATAAATGCTCAATTCCAGACGATGAAGAAATACGAAGTCAGATTAAGGCATTATTGCAAGCAAAAATTATTGAAGAATCTGATTCTCCGTTCGCTTCCCCTGTAACCCTCGCGTTCAAGAAAGAGGAGAACAAGAAATCACGCTTGTGTATCGATTTTCGCAAATTAAATAAATTGGTAGTTCCAGAAGTTTTTCCATTTCCTACCATACAGGACGTAATCGACAAAGTTGTAAATTGTAAATACTTTACGGTTTTAGATATTAATTCAGCATTTTGGTGTATTACACTAAAAGAAGAGGACAGAGAAAAAAACTTCGTTTATAACAAAATATGGAAAGTTCATGTTCAAAGTCCTTCCATTTGGTCTGAAAAATGCTCCGGCCACGTTCCAGAGAATCTTATCAAACATTATCCGAAGAAATGGTTTGGAAAAATTCTGCATCAATTATATCGATGATATTTTGATTTTCTCTCAAACCTGGGAAGATCATCTTCAACATATCGACAAATTTTTGCAGGTGACCGACGCTGAAGGATTCAAACTAAAACTAGTCAAGTGTTTGTTTGCAGCTAAATCTGTTAAATATTTGGGTCATACAATTTCAAAGAACAGAGTCTCACCAGCTGAAGGTAATTTAGTATCAATAAAATAACCTACAAAGTCCATCGGATAAAACTGGAGTACGAAGTTTTTTAGGGTCAATAAACTTTTATTTAAGATATATAGAAAATAGTTCTCAAAAACTGGAACCATTACATCGGTTATTAAGAAAGGACGTGAAGTTTGAATGGTCCGGTGATTGTGAAAAAGCTTTCAATATGATAAAAGATTATTTATGTACGGCCCCAATACTGTCAATTTACGACTATAATAAGCCCGTCTTTATAGAAAGAGACGCCAGTTTTAAAGGGATAGGCGCTACTCTGAAACAGCCACAAGAAGATGGAATACTGCATCCTGTAGCTTATTATTCAAGGAAACTATCGGAAAGGGAAAAACGTTTAAACATCATTCATTTGGAATGCAAGGCGATCAAAGACGCTATAAAATTTTGGCAATATTATTTAATAGGACGCCACTTTACAGTATGCAGCGATCATAAGCCATTAGAAAACTTGAAGACTAAGGCCAGATCAGATGAAATTCTTGGCGATCTAATTTTTTATTTATCACAATTTAATTTCAACATTATTTATAAAAAAGGCAAAGAAAATATTCTAGCCGACTTACTATCAAGAAATCCGGTTTTGGAATATTTCAATAATGAAGATGCAATCAGGATCGTGAACCTGATCGATCTACCTCAGATATTAAAAGACCAAGCTGAACACTTTCCGGAGTTAAAAGTAGCAAAACGGACTGACTATAAGCAAGGAATGATCCTTAAAAGATTAAAAGGCAAACTGAGAATATTTGTTTCTCCAAAATTAGGAAATGAAATCATCCAGCTGGTTCATGATCATTACGGTCACATTGGTCCAGCACAGATGATCACCACGATTCGACCGCATTATTACTTCAAGGGTTTCGACAAAGCAATCCATAACTTCTGTAAAAGTTGCCAGATATGTGTTAGAAATAAAGCCCGTCGCAGTCGAGCTATCGGCCTTCTCTCACAACTGGGTCCTGCCACTGACCCGTTCCAAATAATTTCACTTGATACTGTTGGAGGGTTTTCAGGGAATCGGTCACCAAAGAAATACATGCACATTTTGGTGGATCATTTCACCAGATATGCATGGATCTCAACGAGTAAGGGTCAAAGAGCTCACGACTTAATTAATCTGATTAATCCGATTGCTAAAAATTATAATATTTCGGTCCTATTAGCCGACCAATATGCTTCTATAAATTCAACCCATTTTAAAAACTATTTGGAAAAAGAAGGAATACAGATTGTTATTTGTTGCATTGATCATCCAGAATCAAATGGGCTTAACGAAAGATTAAATCAAACGCTAGTGAATCATTTACGATGCAAAATAAACAGTGAGACAAATAAAGCCTGGCCGATTCTCGCAAAGGAATGTGTCAATGAGTATAATGATACAATTCATAGCTCAACACGATTCGCACCATCATACTTACTTCTTGGGAAGAAACGGTCTATATCTTCTCTTATCGAAGACAATACATCTTCCTTAGAAGAGGATCGAAAATTAGCTTTTCAAAATTCTTTAAGGAACTTTCAAATAAATAAGGCGTGAATAGACAAGAATAGGAGACATCATGATTTAAAGATTGGCGATTTGGTTTACATCGAGAACAGAAACAAATTAAATCGCAACAAACTTGACCCCGTACGAATTGGACCTTTTCCAATTGTCCGAAAGATTTCACCAACATTTTATGAAGTCGCAAGTGGAAAGAAAAAGAAGATTTCCAATTTCTTTCATTCCAGCAAGCTGCTTCCTTTTTTCTCCGTGTGAATCGTCTTCAGAGGTGGAGGTGTAAGGTTACTACATGTGATAACTCACTGTTGTAACCTTCAGTGTTTGTTTAGACTTTTGATAAAAACACATGTGCTAAAGTTTGTTAGTTAAATTAATTTTGTTACAAGTGTTTAATTACTAGTTTGAAAGAACGTGTAATTTAATTCCTTAATAAATAAAGAATAAAATCACGTCAAAACAATCTTACATATATAATTTTATTTATTATAGACTAGCTTATGCCCGCGGCTTCGCTCGCGTGGAATATGGTCTGCCACATAAAGTTTCGTGATAGATCATTTTAAATAAATAATTTAATTATTTTTTTAAAATATAAGTTACTTGTACATCTTCAACTTTAAAACTGACAGATTCTATACAACCTTTGAACCCCTATTATATTAAAGGTGAAACCCTTGGGGTGGAATTATCCAAATTTCTTTCTTAAACTATACAATGAACCTATCTACAAATTTCAAGACGCTAAATCCCTGATTTGCCTTTAATTATGTACTATAAAGGGGGGAGGCACATTCTTTATTTATGTGCCCCCACATAAATCTGCCCTTGCTGTAGCCTATGATGTATAACCTATCTTACTCAATATATTTCATCCAAATCCGTTCGGTAGTTTTTGCGTGAATGAGTAACGAACATTCGCATTTATAATATTAGTAGGATATCAAAACAATTGTTTCACCCATGTTCTTTCTGTTATTTTAACCACTGTTATCCTGTGATTTTCCTTTAATTATGTACTATAATGAATTCTCCACAGTACCTAAAAAACAGCAGGGGGGCAGGTGCACCCTTAAATCCGCACTTGCTACAGCCTATGTGTTATTCTGAAGTATAACCTATATTACTGTAAAGTTTCATCCAAATCCGTTCAGTAGTTTTTGCGTTAAAGAGAGACAAACATACAACCTTTCACATTTATAATATTAGTAAGATTACTAATTTACTAATTACTAATTTTGTATCTTCTATAAAATGTTAAAAAGGTAAATTTCAACCTTTAATAAGCTGTCCAACAGGCACATCAAAAACTTATGATGATTATAACCTATTAGTTAAAAAAATGTATACTTGAAAGGTTTTTCTGGATTATGAGATTTCATATGATTCTTCAGAGTTCCTTTCAAAGGGTATCCTTTTCCACAGATGGTACAAAGCCAAGGACGAGCTTCGCAGTGGTGCTGACAGCTTTTCTTATCCGGACAAGTTTTACACCTAAAAAGTTTTTTCTCTGAATGCTATTTTTATAAAATACCAAGGTCAGACAATAAATGTATGTTATTTTTATGATTTAAGTAATTAAATTTCCTAATAATTTAATAGTTTCAACTCATGGACGGAATTTTGAAATGATGTCACCTAGATTACTCATAATGCATTAATTATATAAGTTGTACATAAGTATAAGTATATAATGTAATAAGAATATAAAAATGTAAAAGCATATACTTATAAAAAAAAACCATTTAAAAAAAATATATCTATATCCTAGGAGGATCTCTTGTTTCCCTTTATTTTAATCGACTTAGGAGAATGTTAAATCAATCACTTTTGAATGTTCTATTCCAATTATGTTTTATTCTTCTTGATCTTATTTTCTTTTCATTATCAGATATATGACAAAGTATTTACTTGGTTTTAATTTCGTCTTAGAGCTGCGGTTCCCAATCTGGAAGGCATTAAGACAAGCCAGGAGACATGAGACCAGTTGGAAGTTAAAAAAATCTCACTTCTTCAAAATTAAATTCTTCAGCCTCTTTAAATTGGGTATCCTCAATGGAGGAAAAATCTGGTGGTGTGGTATCGGACAAATTACCTCCCTGCACAGCCATTATCCAAGAAACAGAACAGTATCAGTTACTGAACTCAATACCTTTCATATGTTGTAGTGGCAGAGGTAAAAAAAAAGTCATAAGATGATCTCAGAACCACAACAATAGACAGATAAAAATCATAATATTTAATCGGTATGAATTAATTAAGAACTATTTTTTTTAAGTCATGAACAAGGATACAAACACATACTTAAATAATTGATCATTTTGATGAGCCTTCATATGCGCAACATATGTGCTTTTGTAAACAAAGGATTTAGGACACAAATTACATGAATATGGTTTACTGCCAGTGTGCAACGTATAATGAAGAGAAAGATTAGCAGATGACTTGAATGTTTTCCCACACTGATCACAAACAAATTTTTCATTAGAACTGAAACATAAAGTACATTTTCATTAACTTCAAATATTTACAAACTAGGTAATTATAAAAGAACAATGCTAAAAAAATTCCAAAGCATTATATTTTTGCTATGAATGCGTTAGCTAGTTGCTAACTAAGATTTTGTTATGATGATAAATGTTTGGATCTCAACTTTATGAATTTTTTTTTATAATTAAAATAATCAACAGCACTTTCATTTTTAAATTGAAATTCTGACAAAGTAAATAACAAAATCTGACTCAACTCACCTATGAACAATCCGTATGTGCCTGTTGAGGGTTTTTCTTTCAGAATAAGTTTTGTTACATTCTTTACATGTAAAAGGAACATCCGAGTGAGTCCGAAAATGGAAGCTAAGATTTGTTTTAGTCTTGAAGGACAAGTCACACAATGAACACTTGAAGTTACGGATATTTATGTGCGCCCTCGAGTGAGTTGCAAGATGTGATTTTTCCCTAAAGACTTTTCCACAATCAGCACATTCATATCTACCTTCTACTTTACTGTTTTTATTAATATCTTTAGCATCAGATGTAAATGGATTTACGCCTTTCCTAAAAATTAATAAATTAGGTAATTCGTTTCATTTAAACATAATAATAATTAATTTTATGGTTCAATTGATGAAGTTAAATGTTGGTTTCAAAAATATTTTGTTGTTTGTTCATGTAACGTCACTTTATAATGCTATGGCTAATCAGACGATGTTACAGTGGGAGCTCTAAATTTTGCCTAACCAGGTTTAATTAGGATAGGGATTTTTAAGGGGTAGCTGATATCGTATAGGCTCGGGACCCCGTTTAACGTCTCTTTCGTACGACGGCATAACTAAGGATTTTTTACTCCCTTAAAAAATCCTAGGGCCAACTGTCGGGCTACGAACCCATGATTTTGGGCTTAGTTACGCTAACCACTAGACCACAGGTGACCGTATTTTCAAAAATATGGTGGACGGGCCCAGGAAAAATTAATATACAGTATCTTCTTAGATAAAATAAAAAATTGATGAATACAACCAATTTCAACACATTCCTAAAAAGAGGGCCACTGGTGGAATAATCTAGTTTATAATATTTACAACATAAATGTTTAAACCATTACTATTATAAAAGAAATTTTGACATACACATAGATTATTATTCCTCTTATGGCCTTTATCATTCCCAGGCCACAATAACAACAATCAATAAATAATAAAATAATATTATTTATGCCAAAAAATACAAACATTACAAATCAGTTAGTTACAACAATTTTTAATATGCACCATTCGTGGAGCACTCAGAATTGGTTAGTGACTTTTTGTCAGAGTTAGTATTAGTTCCGCAGGTTGTTACTATGAGCTTAGTCACAAGTTTTAACTTTTCATTTGTTTCCTTTTAACTATTCTCAAAAATAAAAATAATCGTGATTTACATTAGGGAAAAAAGAATTTAATTAATGGAAGTGTTTTTTGTTTCAGCAATCATTTCATCAAGAAATGATTACCGAAATATGGCCACATTTCCCGTAAATACATCTTCCTTTCACACAAAAACTCACGATTGTTTTTATTTTTGAGAATATAAAATGAAAAAAGGAATAGTTACAACTGGCTGTGACTTAATTCAGAGCAACAACCTTTGTAGCTGATACGCAGAGTTGAAGAAAAAATAATGTTAAAACGTCTAAAGACTGTTAAGAAAATAATCTTATCAAATGAAAGTAAACATTCCAATAAACTTACCCTACATGCTCAGAGATATTAGTATTCAACGCACGAGAATTTTGAAATGTTTTATCTGTACTTGAAGTTTCATCGACTCCATTTGGTTTAATTTTCCTCTCTTTCCTTTGAATTTTAACTTCCCGCAGTACTTTTGTCAGGCTTGATTTACTATTTGCTTGAGATTTATCCTCTTCATCGACTGCCCTTGTATTCAAATTAATGTAATGCAGTGAGCTATTTAATGGTGCTTCATCATCTTGCATTACTCTGGCCTAATTAATATTAATCTATAGAGAAAATTTATTAAAGATAATAAATTAAATAAAATTAATACCTCAATAAACAAACCTCTGTGGCACCTTTCATACCAATTTCATTGGGATAATTTCCATTGTAACTATCAACTGCTTCAAAACCCTGGTTTTTAATAAATCTCACATTTCTATGATTTAATAAAACTATATCTCCAGAAATAGCAGAACCAGCCTTATCCATTTTAACATTTTTTCAAGGATCAACTAGCGAGATAACAGTATATATCAGTCTTCAAATGAGAAAAGAAAAAAAAAAAGAAATGTTTCCAACTGTATCAGTTCTTTCCAGGAGTATTACATGCTAAAAACACATAGATATGATTAAAATGGTTTATATAATGATGATAAATCTGAAAGAATACCTGACTCAATTTAGAAACAAAGATCTAAACAAAAATCAGTAATAAATACATGAAAACACCATTTAAATTCCACCGTAAACAAACCAACCCCACCCTTGTAATCTGATATGGAATCGATATTTGAGTATCGAGATATCGACGTTTGAACTTATAAAAGAAATTCTTATTTTTTTTAAAACTACGCAGTTTAATCACTGTAGTTTAAATTAAAACCAGTGAATTTAAATTAAAATGTTTAATTGTTTCTGTGTTCTTTGGGTAAATAAGTAAAGTGTAGTTTGTTATAAACTTGATTGATATAAAAAAGAGTAGTTCTAAGCATATTCGTATAAGTAATGGAGGAAGAATAAAAAATAATTAGAGATTAACGAATAGATATTTGTAAATAAGGTTCGTGGTTTGGTTCCATTTTTTGGCCGCATCTTCTAATGTGGCTTATTAATAATGTGTACCATTAGCTACTATCACGTTTAATATTAACCATTAATTTGTTAAAAACTTTAATTTTTATTGATCATAAACTACAAGATTTTTATTCCTGTGCCCTATCCGTGTAAATTCATCACTGGCAACACTGGGCGTTAATGGCGCTACTACTTTTAACTAGCAAGTGATAATGAGTAAGCTTAGATCTGAATTACAGAAAGTAATTTATGGAGTGTCCATCTTTCATTCCTTTGTGGCCAAACAGCATATTTTTACAAATAAGATATGAATATATTAATACTTTATATTTTTCTAACCGATATCCCCCAGTCTTTTTTTTTCAAGTAAAAGGTTATTAACTGTTTAAGTCAAATTATTTTGTCATTGATACAGCATTCCTTTGCTAAAAACTATAACAGTAATAATGAGATACCTTACAAAAAAAATGGAGTTTTCTACTTCGATTATTTGAAAAAAAAAACTTTAAATCGGTGTACATTTCTTCTTCCCTACTAAAATCTTCACAGTTCACCATGTAATGAGGGTCTTGCTAAGGAACTTATTTAAAAAAAAAATTATCGTTAATAGAAATAACAGAGATAAAGAATAACACTTCATGGACAGTTCCTTGAAGGAGGTTGTTGTTTGTTCATTTAACGTCACTTATGCTGTGCTATGGCTAATCCGACGATGCTAAAGTGTGAGCTCTAAATTTTGCCTATCCAGGTTTAATTAGGATAGGGATTTTTAACGAGTACCCGACATCGTACAGGCTCGGGACCCCCGTTTAACGTCCCTTCCGAAGGACGGCGTAACTAAGGATTTTTAACTCCCTTAAACAAATCCTAGGGTCACCTGCCGGGCTACGACCCCGCGATCTTGGGCTTAGTAGTTTGTTACGCTAACCACTAGACCGCAGGTGACCGTTTTGAAGGAGGTTGAAAACTGGGAACATTACATACTGCGATCTGAGTGAAACACCTCACCTTGAAACACCTTTTAGATTTGGAAATCTAAAAGAATAAGAATAGTTTAGCCTAGATTTTCGCACTTTAAGGTTCAGTTATCTATCAAGAGCACTATTGGATTCCATTTTATACTATTTCCCTCCTGCCGGATATTGACGAAACCTCAAGAATTTGAAAATCTTACATAGAGACACAGGCAAATAAATAAATGGCACCCACGTCCTACCGATATAATCCTATCTTACAAATATATGCCCTCAGAAAGAACCTTGGGAACTTCTGCTCACAAAGGTTTCATGTATATTCACAAATAATCTTATGTTAAATCATTACATTTTTTTCCCTCTCTCTAAGGGTTTCCTCAGATACAAGGAAGACAAAAATCATTTTGCATACAACCTTGATTCACCCAGTCCTTACATACAGAGCAGAGACTTGTACAATGGCCAAACATGCTTACAAGGATTTAGCCATATTTGAGCGCAGGATCCTACGAAAGATTTTTGGGCCGGTGTTAGTTGGTGGAGAGTGGAAAAGGAGGACAAACGAAGAAGTTTATGTCCTTTATGGGGAACCTCACATTGTGACTCTGATCAAGCGATACCGCCTGAGATGGGCTGGTCATGTGGCCAGGATGTACGACTAGGAGCTACAAAAAGATTACTGACGGAGATCATCCATGGGCGGAGGAGAATTGGTCGTCCCCGACTTCGATGGATCGACTGTATGGTTGCAGATGCAAGAAGCTTGGGAGTCTGCAACTGGATGGCAGCAGCAAGGGACAGAGACTTGTGGCGGCTGCTGGTTGAGGAGGCCTGGACGCGTCAACGTATTGTAGCGCCAGAATAATACTATTAAGGGTTTCCTCAGATTGAGGTTTCCTTCACCGAAAATTTCCTTTAATTCATTTTTTCATTTTTTTCTATCTTGTATATTTTTCTTCCTAAGTCCATAGCCGTGTGTACTTTCCTCAATGCCTTCTAACCATCTTTTTCGTGGTCTTTCTCACCGTTTCCTCCCTTTGGCCCTCCAATTGACAATTAAATTGGGCAATCTTTCTTATTTAATTCTTGAGAGATGAAAATACAATTCCTATTGTTTTCTTTTTATTTTGGAGAACGTTTTATTGAGTTCACACCCGTTCCCAAAATTTCAGCATTAGCCCTTCTTTCCAACCTGGATACCCTGGCAGCTCTGCTTCAATAGGCCATCTCAGTAGCAAGTAGCTTTTTTCCTAAAGCAGCGCTTATCATCCATGCCCCTGATCCATATAGCAATATGACTTCAATTATGGACTTTTATATGAGCTTCATAGTATCTTTAGTCAGATTATTACTCCAAAGGACCGAGTTAAGAATATCAATTGCTTTGCGGGTTGTAATTATCCTTTGTTTTATCTCGTTTTCCTACGTTCCATTTTTTTTTCATTATAGAGCCCAAATATTTAAAATTATACACTCGTTTTATGACATTCCCTTCAACGAAGTCCTCCTGATCATCTATGGTCATCTTATTTTAATCATCTTTCCGATGTTTAGTCATGATTTAAATAATTAGTTGAAATAAAAAAAAATATAGATCGCTGTCTTAAGTTGAACGAATGTTAACAATAGCGTTAAGTTAATGATCTAAAAACTTAAGTATCCCGACTATCAAAGTTGGGGGCCTGCTTTTATGGTCTCCTGTTTCATTTTGTTCGGCGAGAAAAGAATTCCTTTTGTCTCTATTTTACGACGCGGAAGATGCTCACCTTTGTGAAGTTTATTTCAACAATAATTTAGCTATAGATGGCCTCTTGAGATAATCTCAGGTATGTGAGCCTCTATACCTGCCCTTCCTACCTTCTTTCCGCTTTACCTCCTCCTGTATGCATACCTTCTTTTAATAAATAAGTTTGTTTAAAAAAACAAATAGTAATAAAAAATGGCGTGTTTGTATCTATTGTTACCTTCAAATAAATTACCGCTTCTCGCAATCATGTTATTACTATAAATGGAGTTACAAAACAATACCAATCTCTATCAAACAATTTTCGAGTTATTTGAGATGAATGAAAGTACTGTCATCGAAAGAAGTCTATATGGATCTAAAATTTTCACGATTAGAATACTTACTTTACTGTTTAAAAGCTCGTAACTCAGAGAACTACAATACTTGCTAGATTTCAATTGGAGTATTACAGACACGAAAGCTTAGGTATCTAAATTGTCGCTAAACAATTTGCCAATCTACGTTCATCAATTCTGGCATCATCTGAGCATGTACAAAAGAAAAAAACTCCAAATACGATCAGATATAACAGATCTCACATTGATAGTCGATTAACATTATTTGATTTGTTTGTTTATTCATTTAACACCACTTTATGCTACTTGGGCAAATCAAACGATTATCCTGTTGGAGCATAAGCATGACAAGGGGGGTTTATTGGGGATATAACCTCCCCCCATTGCTTAGAAGAAATTGTGAGTAACAATTAAAAAAAAAATAAAACTTTGAAGGATTTTACTAATTGTGGGATTACGGAAGTAAGGGTAAACACAACAAAGAAAGTGCAAACACAGTTATTTTGATGAATAAAAGGTACACTAAAATGACAAACCAAAACGTAATACTGTTTATTTACAATTACTTATATTATTATAGCAGCAGTAGTGACATCTAGCGGCAACAATAAGATCGCAAATGTGAGAAGAACAGTTTAGACAATTCTTAGAATCTAGAAGTAAAGTCTGAATGGGTCTAGAAAGTTCCCTATGCAATTAACTATAGTAAGTTATTGTAACCAATAAATAGGGCTACTTGTATTTAAAAGCCTATATTTCTTGATTGCCCTTCCAAAAATAACGTTATATAAAAAATTATAATCTATTTATTTAATTTGAAGCTACATGATTATAGTATAATACATATTATACCTATATTGTGAGACATCTTTTTTGGAGGGGAGTAATATGTTGTAGTGGTTGACTGGTGGGGGTTAACCCCCCCCAAGAGTCATCTCTCGTTACACTAATGGGTGGGAGTCCTAAATTTTGCCTATCCAGATATAATTAAGATAGGGGTCTTTAACGAGTATCTGACATCGCGCAGGGTCAGGATCCCCAATTCACGTCTCTTCTGAAGTACGTCATAACCAAGGATTTTTTACTCACTCAGAGAGTTGTTCTACAATTCTACAATTGCTAGAATATAATTGTAGTATTCCAAACACTACGGTCTCGCAAGTCTCAAGGCTTAGGTCTCTAAAGTCTCGCTAAATGACTGACTAGTCTACCTTCATCAATTCTGGCATCATCTCAATATGTACAACATTAAAAGAAACCTTCAATTAATATCAGATAATCACAGCTCACATCGATAGTACATAAAGATTGATAGTACATTAACAGGATTCATTTGTTTTTTCCTGTATATCTTTATTAGTGACTCGTGTGAGATGTGCTTTATTTAGTTTTCATTGGTGAGATCGTTTTGCCAATTTCTTGATGATGCTTCAATACACGATACTTTTAACGATAATTTATTGACTTAAGGCTTTGTGTTTGAAGTTTTCCAATTATATTCAATTATTTATTTTTGATGAGGAAAGAAGAAAATTTTAAATTTGTAATCATTGACCTACATAGCAATGAAAACAAATAATAAATCCACCCATTGGAGTTTGTTCTGTTAATTTTTCATCTCATTGTCTATGTCTTGAAAAACTAGACTTGAACGACTTCTAACTTTTTAAGGATGACTGCAATGTATTCTCAATGAACGAATCGATCATTGGCGTTGAAGTATTCACTATGCAGAAACTTGTTTTTAGCACTAATTAATAATTGATTTCTTGTTGAAAAATCGATTTTCTTGAATCTTATACCTTTGATGTTGTCAGCCCCATAGAGAGGAGGCTTCATGCCCTCATGCTTCGTGGCCTTTAGCTCCGGAACTGATCCATGTCCGTCCGAATGAACCTTAACACAATGAGCCCGCCCGATCAAAGTCGGTATATGGAGTATCTGGCACGTAGGGATTTTTTATGGGGGAGGAAGTTTCAGTGACTGAGCAACCGATTTTTTTTAGGTAATCTATTTCCTCTCACGGAGCTATTCAAGAGATGTATAGATATAAAAAAATCGATGTTTATAACAATGAATGATAATTATTCCGCAGGTTGTCGCTTCAGTCGTGCCACGACAAGCCTTAACTTTTCATTCTTTTCGCTTTTAATATTTTGCAAAAATACAAGTTATTATGAGCATTAGTAGAAATGCATTTCAACAAATGAAACGATTAAATAGTTAAAACTTGTAAACTGAACTCGAAGTGTAAACCTACGGAACAGATGCCAAATGTACATTTTAATTAGTAACTCACTCTGCAATGGAGCCTTGAAACCGTTTTAAGACATTATCTTATCGAGTCCATTTGGTGATTTTGAAACTCAAATAAAAACAAATTACAATTATTTAATTACCTTTACCTTTTTACCTTTCGTGTATATACTACGTTGATCAATCCAACTAATCTATCAAGATGCCTCCTTTTCAATGGGTTAGGAATTTGTTTTTCTTCTGATCAGCTGTTTGAGTATAATTTTTATCAGCTGTGAAAATAACTTAATCTCTCACTTCCTGTTTGTGATAAATTGCTGAACAGTTTAAATAGAAGAATATAATGGAGTTACTATTAAATCCAAATGGAATTAGTCGAGTGTTGGTGCTGGAATGAAGAAGATCCCAAGGATTTTACTGCCAATCATTCTATCATACCATTTTTACCATCAAGTGAGCCTTATAGACGTATACTGATGAAGTTGTTGTGGTACCTATGTTAGGTTATTAAAAATGGCATGACCCCCTTTACCTAAATCAAATATTGTCATTATTTGTAATTATGTATCTAGAAAAACATAATGCCGAAAAGGGATGGTTCGACACTCCTAGTATACATAAAAAATATACAACCCATTCACACATTCATAAATACTGTTATATATATTACATAAACATATACCTGAAGACCTGCATACAAGCACCTCAGACCTCTCAGGTAACGGACCAGTATCTTCTACAAACTTTTATTTTACATATGGAATTATTAACAGTTTTTATGTTATTTCATTTATTTTTTCCTACCATACCTGCCCTTTCGACTATATGCTATTATAATCTTTTAAGTTAAATCAGCAACATACATACCTTTTTATCTACTTTACTGAGTTGATAAATAAAAACATTCGTATGCCAGTATTATACATATAATACTAAGGGCGGATCCAGGATTTTTTACTGGGGGCACACGGGCAAAAATATTAACAATAACATAGAAATAAACTTGTAGTATTTATAGAAAGGTTTCAAAGGTTTATTAAAATATCTAAACAATAGTTTTACTCATGTTATTTCTGTTATTTTATGCATATATATTTTAACAACTATGATCATGTTATTGTAGTTAGCAACCCCCATTTTGCAATTTATACAACTGTTCATTTAGTTACCCAGCTCAAATTGTATAACTGTACATAATTCACATGTATTCTGTGGTTTAGATTATATTATTTTTTACAGGATAAAAAAATTAATTTAAAGTCATTATCCCATTATTATTATTTACATATTTTTATTTCGAGGAGAAACTATTTGTCCAAGCCGGGATTCGAACAAGGCCGGGGCGGCGTCACTAGCGTGGTGCTCTAACCAACTGAGAGACTTTATTTCTCAGGCCATGTTACGATCCAGGTTAGCTCAGTTGATTAGAGCACCACGCTAGAGACGCGGGCGACCCGGGTTCGAATCTCGGCCTGTACAAATCTTTTCTCTTCAAAATAAAAATATTTAAAATTATCACATCATAAGAATAATAAATATAAAATATATAATTATTTACATTGTAATTATATCACATTTTAAAATAAAATATTACACGGCCAATATTTTTTTTATATTATAGAGAGATTTTTTTAACCTATTTATAGTTCATAATTTTTGAAAATTTATTCTTTCATAATTTCATTTTATTTTAATAGTTTCATAATTTTATTTTAGTGTGATTATATGTAAATTTTTGAACTGTACAATTCAATTTTTTTCGTCTTAGAACTATTCATGCAACTAAACTATAGAATAAAAAATACAATAACTATAGGCCGACTGTGGAATACAAAAGTATCATACTCTCTGAATGTTATTAAACATCCCTTTATAAATATAACGTATAAAAAAAATTTTAGTGATATACATATTATACTCCTACCACAATCCCTAGGATCAAGCAACTACTCTTTGTTTAGTCTTTTGTCGTGCTACATTGGTTAATTTCAAATCATTTTTAATAATTTGCAAATCACAAAACAGTTTCAAGAATAGTATCGTGATATCTCTATTAAAAAGTTAAGTACCTACGGCAGTAGAATTAAATAAAAGTTTGTATAATTTGTAAAAAGTAGGTTGGTCCTCCATTAGGCAGACAGGGGGTACACCCTTAGTCATCATTAGAAAATTTCCGGAAGAGGAGAATAATTTCTCAAGTGCGGAAAGATTAGGGTGGAACACCTGCCTATTCTTCTACCTGCTGGTAAAAAATACCCTTGGTAACCTTATCAGTACCCTTGGTTACTTATCAACACTTATCTAAAGTTACACTATCAGCTTTAGGGGTTGAAGAGGGTTCTATTGGAATTTTTAAACTCACATTTTTCAGAGATTTGTCTACTTATACGCGAAATGCAAAAAAAAAATATTTTACATTATACACATAGTTTAATCTATATAAATACGATGTGAATAGGGGTGACTGATTAGCTCTATCTATTATCTAATTAAACCTGGAATACATCATGGGTCACTTGTGGTATAGTAGTTGGCATAACACCTACCATACCCAAGATTGCGGTTCCGCAGCCCGGCATGTGGCCATAGGATTTTTTAAAGGGAATAAAAAATCCTTGGTTGTGCCTTTCTTCGGAAGAGAAGTGAAATGGGAGTGTCAAGTCTGTAACGTTGTCAGGTACTCGTTAAAGATCCCTATCCGAATTAAACCTGGACGGCAAAACTTATTGCTCCCACATCGTCCGATTAACCATAGTAGCATAAAATGAACAAACATAAGAGGTCGGGTGGGTTAAAAGAAAAAACATGTAATAGAAACTATTACATAAGTAACTTGATTTGTTATTTATTATTCTTGTTTCGTTTGTTTTTTTTGTTGCAGCTGGCGTAATAATTAAGGTACTGATAATTCAACTAATTGTTAATTTGAAAAGTATCCGCTAGGGTTTGGTTTGAATCGACACGACTTTAAATATTATCTAATTACACCTGGAGTACAAAGAAGTTAGCAAGACTTAAGGCTAGAAAGCAGTAGTGTGACAATCTCTACTGATATTACGAAGGCATTGTTCAATTGTTCCGCATTATTTAACAAATGGGAAGGACTCGTGTAAAAATAAATACTCCATTACTTTGATTAAGGGTTAAACCAAGTTGCAGCTGGCGTAATAATTAAGCTAGTGATTATTCAATACATAGTTTGAAAAGTATCCGCCAGAGTCGGCATGGCTTTCAATATTTTCTAATAAAACTAGTAACACAAACTTATCATGACTTAGATCTAGAAAGCGCTTGTGCAGCGTTCTCTACTGATAATGCAAACATATTGTTGTTGATCCAACATTTCAACAGCACAGGAGGATAACTCTTGTAAAAATAAGCAGGTTTCATTAATAATTTGATGATTTTTAATTACCTCATTATTTGAGGTTTGTATCTGACTGTAGTTTCTAATCTTCTTCGTTAGAAGGAGCTTCTTCCCAGATTTATTTATCGAATTAATACGCACGGATAAAAAAAATAATAAAAAGGTTCTTATAGGGATTAGAAAAGACAGTAGAATAAATACAGGCTGCCATGCGGTTCATGGACGATTATAAAGGAGGCAGTGGAAGCCGAAAAAGAGAAGGGATTTACATATTTACAAATGTTCCTTTTCTCCCTGGGCTATAATTTAGGAAGCGGTGGAGGGTAGAACTAGGCGGTGAAAGATATAAAATAATAGCAGACAAAAAGTTACAGCGCTCTCATTTGCTATGATTGTTTTTGTCCGCCTCTAGATAAACTATCTAGCTGACTAGAATCACCTGCCGCCTTAACAAGCGGTGGCGGCGAGATCAAAGGCTACTCCTGGAGTGGGGGTACTCCGGCCTCTTCTCGCTGCCTCCAGTACGGCTTCCTCTGCTCCAGGGGTCGGGGCCAGTCCCAACCGGAAATGAACATCGTACTACTCGTCGTACTCTATTTCGCCGCCGTATCTGCTCTTCCGCCTCCCTACCACCACGGCGAGACTCACACTTCGGTACTTCAGCCCACCGCTCACCGCCACAAGCAGGTAAATGAATATTTTTTAAAAATTATATTTGATTTTATACGAATATTTCTGTGAAAGCCTTGTACGTTAGGTAGCGAGCAACTGATCTCTAGATTCAGTAGTTCGCGACATGCTATGTGAATATTTCATCTGGGGTTCATCCAACCTTTTTAAAACGGGTATTTAAGATACCCAAGATATCAACCCACTGCACGACCATTCAAAAACAGTACAGTCCCTACTATGTACTGAACCTAATTACCTTCGTGGATTAGAGTATTTTTCTAAATAAACATGAGATGTATTTCATATGAATGCATTGTTTAAATTTTGCCTACCATATATATAATACATATATATGTTATTAATTCAATAGATCTGCTATGTTATGGAATATTGTTTGTTAAATATAGATAGGGTGTGCTACATTATTTTAAAGTAGAGTGATATTGGTTGTGTTAAGACTTTGATTGGACTATGGTGGTTTTTAGCTTTATGGTGGATCTCTAAATTCCATTGGTTTTATCATATCATTACATATTACGAAGAACATACTTGTTCTAATCCAGAGCTATAAAACTTATCTTTTATTCTAGAAAAAACTGGAAAGCGTATTCTTGACTACTTTAGCTCCCTACACAACCGTTGGCGAAGGTACAATACAGTTGCTACTATGTGCTCAACCTAATTACCTTCATGGATTATAATTTTTTTTTTAATGAGATGGATTTTATAAGAATGAAATATTGAATGATCCCATACCGTATTCCATGTGTGGTTTGTAGTTTATAAACATTTTAATAGTAGTTTAGTTGGACGAAAAACCTGGAGAGTGTTTTAGGCTAACTACACAACCGTTGGCTTAGATGCAGTAATATGTAGTTCATACCCTGTACAGAAGGCAATACCCCCGAGGACTGTAGTAGGATTATTAATATTTGTAAACATAATAGTTCAGTGTCTATATTTTCTTCCGTCCCTGGATAATCTGAAGTTCCTCCTCTGCCCCACTCAGCTTCTGTAAATTGTATCCTTTATTCACGAGAAAACCCAGAGCGCGTGTTCTGGACCAATTCACCCCCTTGCACAATCGTTGACTTATAAACAGAACATTTCCTACCATGTACTGAAGCCTATACCTTCATGAAAGGTGGTAGGTTTTATGAATACTTTTAAGACAATAATGTTCAGTGTCTAATGAATATTTAGTGATTCAGATCGACCCAGCTGCATTTGAATTTCCTCCTGTGGTTCACCCAGCCTTTATAAATTATACTCTTTATTTAAGGAAAAACCTGGAGCACAGCCGTGGATTATGTATCGTACCTGTGTGTACAAATACCAATTTGTTTTTACTCTAGTAGAAGGAGAATATTAGTTTCTTTTGTTGAGACTTAGTTTACTGTTTCTGAGTTATAGTGGGTTTTGTTTTATGAACATTCCAGTAGTATTGAAGTTGGGTCTCTAAATTCCATAGGCTGGAACAGATTATTACATATTATGAAGACCCTACTTTTGCTCACCCAGCTACTATAAAAGGAAAAATGTGGAGAGCTTGTTGTTGGTTACATTACCTCCCTACACAACCGTTAGGTCAGCTACAGCATGGTTCCCTACTATACACTGAACCCAACATCCTTCATGGGATTACAGTTTTTTATTATTAAAAATAAACATGAGATGAATTTTATATTAATGCATTGTTAAAATTTCTCCTAAAGTTTCTACCCTGTACTGAACTCAATATCCTCCATAAGCTGCAGGTGGATTTGTTAATATTTGAAGCCATTAAAGTTCAGTTTCTATATTTGTTTTCGTCCCTGCAGAATAGAAAGTTTCTCATGTTGTTCATATAGCCTCTGGTAAAATGGTACCCTTTATTTATGAGAAAAACTAACCCCCTTGCAGTGGCGTAACTAGAGTTGACTCATGGGGTGGGGGTTAACCACCCACCAGTCAACCACACCAACATACCACTCCCTTCAAAAAAGATGTCTTGTAATAGAGGTATGATATATACTATAGTTACTAAAATCATGTAGCTTCAAATTAAATAAATATATTATTATTTTTTATAAATGTTATTTTCGTTATAAATTCTATTTTTGGAAGGGCAATCAAGAAATAGCTTTTAAATATAAGTAATCCTATTTATTGGTTACAATAACTTACTATAGTTAATTGCATAGGGAACTTTCTAGACCCATCCCGACTTTACTTTTAGATTCTAAAAATTGTCTAAACTGTTCTCACATTTGCCATCTTATTGTTGCCGCTAGATGCCACTACTGCCGCTATAATAATATAATTAATTGTAAATAAACAGTATTACGTATTACGTTTTGGTTTGTCATTTTAGTGTACCTTTTATTCATTAAAATAACTGTGTTTGAACTATCTTTGTTGGGTTTTTGGCATTATTGATCCTTACTTCTGTACCACAATAATAACTTTAAAAAAGTAAAATACTTCTTAATCGTAAATTTTTTTTGTTACAATTTTTTTTAAATTTCTTCTAAGCAATGGGGGGGGTTACATCCCCAATAATCCCGATCGTTACGCCTATGCCCCTTTGTACAGCAGTTGGTATCAGTCCTTACCATATACTAAACCTAATAGATATGTATGCCTTTCGGAGAAGGATTTTGTAAGAATGCTATGTTGAATTTTTTTTTTTATTATCAATTTAATGTTATGGACCATTTTATATGTACGGTATACGTGATTGTTTTTACCATTGTACATTGTTGCTTTATTTTATTAACCTTTCATGGATTATATGTAGTGGTATATGTTTGATGAATATTTGTAAACAATGATGTTTATTATTATTATCATTGCCTACATTCTTTAGACTGTTTATTATGAATATGATCTTTTTGGCTTGTAATTATTTGAGCTCGTATTTTTCAAACATTCGTTAAACAAATATATCTATCAAGAATTGTAATGGTTGAGTTGATCCAAAGCTAATATTTTGTTAGATTTTCTTAGTCCGGAAATATAAAGACATGTTTTTGTTTTAAGAGAAAAAATTTTTTGTAAAAATTTAGTTGAATTAAAATACGTGAATGGAGTCGAACGAGAAGAAAAAAATTGTTTAAGTAATATAAACTAGCTCTTAGGTAGTAGCATACATAATAGTTCCCCAGTAGGTGTTTTTATTTATAACAATAAATAACACAATATAGTTTACAGTTCATTAAACAAATCATAAAGACTTCTGTATTAATTTGTTTTTGAAAAAAGTTTTGCTTGCTGTTACGCCCTCATATATACAAATATGTATCATTTCAAGGGCTAAGGAATCATAAGAGATAAGCATGAATATGATGAAAATGTATATTGTACATACTTACAAATGATTATGAAGAAATACAAAATCAATTTCAAATTATTTTTCTTATTAAGAGTTCAAATATCTATATGTTGAGACAATAATAGTATATACTAGTTAGCGCAAAAAAAATGCAAGAGGATTCGAGGCATTCGAATTTTGGGCTTACCAAAGAATGTTGAGGATATCATGGATGGCCAGAGTGACGAATAAAGCTGTTTTAAAGTGCTTGAACATGGAAAGAAAGGTACTGAATAGCATACAAAGAAGATACAAAGATGGAGAACTTCGTCTACCTAACGGGAGTTCCGAACTTCTTCATGTTGTTATTCAGGGAAAAAAAGATATGGAAAGCTTTATCCTGGTTTCCAGAGAACATCAAGAACTTTCGCTAGTGGTACGGAATAATAATATATCATATTAATCTTACGATATGTTTAAGCATTGATTTTAACGTATTGTGCGGAAACTTAGTGATTGTGTGATGATAGTCGTAAAATAAAAGTGTTAAGAAAGGAATTTAATCGAAGCAAAGCGGTTATGATGGAGATGTAATCAGACGAGATGATAAAAGGAGACGGAAGCCGGGAGTCTGCAATGATTCGCAGTGGTTAGTTGCGCTAAACAGTTTACAATTAGTAATTCGATTCATCCAGTAGTAGTAATTGTCCAATAGCAATTGTTTTTATTTGTTATTTGCAGGTAATGTCATTATCTTTCGATTAATAAAAACACTTTACATATACCCCCTCTCTTCATGGATAGGTCTATCTTCATAAAATCATAATGTTAAAACGAAATGTCAGTAAAGTCGAGTTCCGAGAACCACGCAGGTATAACTCATAACTTTGTATCGAGTTCCAAGAAAATCGTTCAGTAATCTTTTTTTACTTGGCCAGTTAAAATGTTTCGTTCGTTATTTGAAGTAATAAATAAAAAACAAACTAAATAGAAATAATCCATTCGAAGGCAGCAGATTATTGGAACATTGGCAGATGTGGCACGCGTTATAAAAGGTTGGGATGCCTGCACTAATGGACATCGATACCTTATGTGGATGTTAATAGGATCGGATTAGAATTCTTGTTTCATAACAGTAATTAATTACGTTTATAAATACATGGTTAACAGTAACCATCTGATGAGATATTATTTAAGGCTAATGAGAGAAATTGTATGAAGACAGATGTGACACTCTCAGTACGAGCAAGTAGGCCCGCCATAATTTTTTTGTGTTCATCACAGAACTAGAGTCGTTACATCGATTTTCTTTATTATAGTAAAGATAGAAAGTATATTTATCTTCACCATGACACGGCGCTATGGCCCATAGAGGACCTTGGCCTCCTCGACAATTTTCCTCCGCTCTGGCCGATACATTTTCTCCCTCTAAGCCTAAAGTTTGCTTACACATCCTCCAGCCATCGCATTTTAGTCCTGCCTCTTCCTCTTTCCCCATCTGGATGTCCCTCCATGATCAGCTTTGTGGAACCAGGGAGGAACGTCCATTTTTTTCTTCCCATTCCTCCTATTTCCGGTTTGGTTTAATTATCCACATAGACTATTTCTAATTATATCGAGCACAGCCTTTCCATTCTTCTTTTTGGACTTGCTTCTCCTCCATCAGGATTTTCTAGGAATTCATTTGTATGCAGCTTCTTCCCAACATATTTGTTTATTCATTATAACGTCACTTTACGCTGCCATGACTTATTGGATGATGCTACGGTCGGAGTCCTATCCAGGTAAAATAGGATAGAGATCTTTAAAGAGCACCTGACACCGTATAAGCTAGGTATCCCCATTTATGTCCCTTCCGAAGGACGACATAACCAAGGATTTTTCAATCCCTTTTAAAAAATCCTAAGACCACCTATCGCGTTGCGAGTCAGCAATCTTGGGCATAGTAGCCAACTAAGGTCAATACCTCTATACTGACCAGAGCGCATGACTTCCTTACTTTTTGTCAAGGCATAACCCTTTCTAAGAGGACCAAATGTTCCGCTGAATTTGAGTCTTTCAATGTCCAGAAGCCTTTTCTCATCCATTCCTTTGCTCCGTGACCGACAGTTAAGAGACTTGTGTTTACATTAGTTCCATACATGAGAAATCACCTCCTTGAATGGACCCCTGCAGAAACGGAGTTCTACCTGAACTTCTGAGAAATATTTTCAGGGAGGTTCTTTTCGGTTCCCGAATTCGTGAAACCACTCATCCTCTCAAACTTGTATATCTAAGCTTCGAATTTCCTTATACCTGCCACGCTTCCTACAAATGCCACAGGTCTCATCCATTTCTTTGCCTCGTAAGCTCGTCCGTCACATGAGACTTGTGTTTACCGTAGTTCCATTCGCGAAGAATCTGTTCCTTGAATGCCACCCCTGACCGAAGCAGGAGCGGAGCTCTACCTGTTCTTCTGAGAAATATTTCTTTGCGGGGAGAGGGGGGGGGGTCTTTTCGGTTCTCAATTTCGTGAAACTACTCATCCTTCCAACGTGTAAAGCCAAGTTCCAAAAACCTGCCATGCTTCCTACAACTCTCATATATTTCGCCAGGTTTTCGTTTTTGAGATGACCGACCAAGCTTTTTTTGCAACAACTGCTCGTGCTGGTAATGACTCTCCTAAGATGCTTTCTAATGTAGTAGCAATGTCGACATCATCAGCGTACCCCAGTAGCGGTTCTGGGTAGAGTTGAATAGGCTGGCATGACTTTACTCACGCACATCATGGCATACCTTACGCATTAAATAAATGAGAGATAAATGTAATAATATAAAAATCTATATTAATTATTGAGTTGTTAATACGAATATCATTTATATAATAATTATAAATTAATAATCAACTATAGCTCGTATAATAGTTCTATAACTATTTATCTCTAAAATGTATCTCCAAAATATTTACTAACCCCCAAAATTTATTACAAGATGCTATATTACAATATATCATAAATAAATAATAATAAATTATAAAAAAACTGTTTTATGTTTGTGCCACTTGAGTTCGATTTTGGATTCCTATCACAATGCTGGGGACCCATATCATCTATAATTGAATATTATAAATAAGATATTTGAAATTTAATTAAAATTTAAGCGGAATTAAACGGATATGAATGTATAGTAAAGATTACTTTTCTCCGTGTTAAATTAAGAAAATCGAAATGTTGGTGAATGAAGCAAAGGTAATAATTGATTTGTTTATAATTTTTAATAATATATAATTTATGTATGAGAGGAAAATAGTTGACTGGATGATAAAATGGAGAACGGAGATAGTTGGGGGGTGCAGTCAAAAAAACACCAAATAAGTACTAGACTTATATTTTGTTAGTACCGACGTTTCGACCTACAATGTAGGCCATCTTCAGGGCGACTGGGAGAGGAGCCGCTGGGTGCACCGGCTAAACAACAATCAAAGCGGCTCCTCTCCCAGTCGCCCTGAAGATGGCCTACATTCTAGGTCGAAACGTCGGCACTAACAAAATATAAGTCTAGTACTTATTTGGTGTTTTTTTGACTGCACCCCCCAACTATCTCCGTTCTCCAATATATAATTTAGTATACAATTCTGATAGAGTGCGCCATTGGCATGGCATTAGCTGGCTCACCGTTATCACTTGTCTATGGCGGATTTATTAATAACCTATAAACATAGAAATTGAGTCTAGAGTCAAGAGTGACCCCACTATAATAGCCCTGAAGAAGACCTGCAATGTGGGTCGAAACGTCGGCTTCCAAATAAACAGTTCTCCCAATATAAAAGAATTTTTTGACCTCCACTCGGACCATTTTCTTCCTTATAAACAAAGAAGGGTTTTTGAGAATATTTGTTTGTTTTTTTGTGTGGGGGTCAGTAAATATGCTAGGTACACTAATGAAGTTTTGTAAATGTACTGCAAAATATACATTTATGTAAATAATTTCTGGGTTTTTTTTCTTCAAGTAACTTACGAATTGAATTTTTAATGAAATAATAATCAGAAAAAAATCTTTTAAATCAAAAGTTTAAAATCTAAGCATTTTATTTACGAATAAATAATGTATGTATGCTTTATAAATGATTATTACGGTAAGTATTCCGAAGGATGTAGCTTCGAGTTGAGCCACAACAGGTTTTAACTTTTCATTCGTTTTATTTTTAATATTTTCCAAAAAAAACAATTTATCATGAACTTTATTATGGAAAAAATAATTTAATTATGGGTAATGAGTAGATTTCGGTTATCATTTAATCAAGCAACAAATTTAATCAAACAAACAATTTAATGTGAGAGAGGAATAATTTAATGAGTATCATAATTTTTAGATTTATCTCCTTTCCCGACTGTAATTTTATATTTTTATTTCTACACGTTTCTTCGGTATTTTCATCATGTTTTGTATTAACATAACTTCATGCTAATTATATACATTTTTATAACATCCTATACTTATATTTTCAAATTTTTACATCTCTACCTGTCAATCAACGAGATTCCTATTCATTACTTTCTACATATTTCCTCTGCATTTATTCTTTGGCATCATATTTTATATCATTTTACATACATTTTACTTATGTAACACTCTAGGAGCATATTATCATACATTTTATATTTTATCTGTAATTAAACTAGGTTTTCCATACTTTTATATCTCACCTTTTTTTTTTTCTCTTTGTATTTTGTTTACATTATCACCCTTCTGTACACTTATTCTGTAACTTTTTATTCATTATCCTTAATAATATATCCATCACTATTTTTTACTATTCTATTACTCTATTATATTCTTGGTACTATAATATTTTTTTATAGTTATTTTTGTTTTGTTTGTTTTTCTCTCATAGCCCTGAAGATGACCTACAAGGTAGGTGGAAACGTCGGCACAAATAAAAAATAAGTCTTCACTTATTTGGTGTTATTTATGACTGCACCCCCAACTATTTCCATCCTCCAAACAATTTAATGTTTGTTGAAACGTTCATTTCTAGATGAAATGATTACCGAAGTATACACATTATCACGCAATTACCGCCTCTTTTCCATACTTAAGCTCACGATAATTTGTATATTTGGAAAGTATTAAAAGAGAAATGAAAAGTTAAAACTTGTTTGTCGACTCAATTCGAAGCGACATCCTGCGGAATAGATACCCTGTATTCGATTCGATTCGTTTAGTTTACTGGTACTATTATAGATAGGTGAAGAATGCTGGAATTCTAAAATGTGCATATACTACTAGTACCTTTACCTGCACTACTTGGCCAAGACAGAGAGAGGTTGGAAGAATGGAGCGTGTGGAGGAAAATACGCTGGCAATTAACGCGGCAAGAAACGATCGAAAGGAGGTTGGAAAAGAAACGTGTTTCCAGGCTTCCAGGCTTGACAGAACAAAAGGAGCCCAAATGAATATAATAAAAGCCTTTCCACTATAATAATATCCCTCCCAGCTACAAAACCCAAGGTCATCCCTTCTACCCGTACAAATGTTTTTTTTTTCTCCTTTCCATCTCCAATAACTTAACGCCGGCGGACGTATTCATGTCAAAGGAAATCCCTGAGGGATTATAAGGCGAGCTCCTTAAGGATTATATTTAGAGAAAAGGGAGAAGAGAAAAAAAAAAACGACTCGGTGTAATCGAGAAAATATTCCAACACTTATGGTTCTTTACTAATTAGAGTATGGAGTCAGCTGTAAATTACATCAGCTGATTATAGCCTACCATTGATCGATTAATCGAATTATTTATACGTAACTTAGATTTGTTACTTTGCAATTAACCTCAATACCCTTTATTATTTCAAAGATATAGTTATCAATAAAGACTGTAATGTCCTATGATGGTATTATTTAAAAAAACATTATTTTAGAGAATTCCTGGATTTACCAACTGACCTCTTTCCTACCTCAACTCCCCCCCTTCTTCACTTTAAGTGCTTCACTAACGATAGGTTAGAAACTAGAACACGAATACTAATAGTCGTGAATCAGTGAAGGAACATCGTAAAAAAATGTAAACACAACGTGTTCCTTAAATTTGCGTTACTTTGGAATATTCATTGTTATAAATTGGGTTTCTGCTCGGCATGGTTGTCGCTTCGAATTGAATTATAACAAGTTTTAACTGTTTATTTGTTTCATTTTTAATTTTTTTCCAAAAATACAAGTTATCATGAGCTTTATTTTGGAAAAGAGAAGGTAATTATGGGTAATGGGTAGATTTCGGTAATCATTACATAAAAAAATAAAAGGTTCAACTAACATTTCGAAGTATAGACGATATATTTATTGACCTCCACCCAGATCATTTTCCTTCACTTATGGATGATATATGTTTGTTGAATTTTGGAATTATTTTTGACAAAACCCTCTTCTGGAAAAACCATGTCTCTGAAATGTCCCGCCATACCTTCTCCACGTTAAAGCATCTGAATAACCTTCGTCAACTGATCCCTTTTGAAACCCGTAGACTTCTAGTTACTTCCTTAATTTCCCCTATTTGGACTATTGCTGTACAGTGTATGGGAGGGTATCTCTGTGGATCTCGAAGTAAAATTAAAACGGTTGCTTAATAGCTTCGTTCGCTTCATCTTTGGGATTCCGAGAGATACCCCGGTCACCTGATATTACGAAGAGTTGAAATGGCTTTACCCTTCCTATCGCCGTAAGTATTTCCTAGCATCCTTTCTTTACCAAGTTATCCAATCCTGCCGACTATCATACATTTTCGATCTTCTTCAATTCAAAACCACAGTCCACTCCCGTAACACCCGTTCTCGGCTCGGTATATATTCGGTAGGATGCTGTATATAGGTCTGATATACAGCATCCTACCGAACAGCAGCTTTTGATAGAGCTTTCCTTATCCGCTCCTCATCTCTTTTGCACTCTATACCATCTTCCATTCGTCATTCCAATTCCAACCTTTAAATCCCTTATCTTCGATCACCTAATTTCCTTAGAATTCCCAAAAAATATGAAATAGTATGTTCAGTTTTGACATTAAGGTTTTCTAAATGATGGATGAACGATTTATTTGATATGTATGCGTGTTTCTGTATAATTGTATGTGTGCATACGCCTGTGAGTGATGTGTGTATATACTCGTACATACATTTTACTTTCTCTGCTAATTTGAATGTTCACACTTCCAGTCACATATCTTTTTATATATATGTATATATATATATATATATATATATATTTTTTTTTTTTTTTTTAATAGTTATCATAGTATTGTTTATATTTTTTCTTTCATTATTTTATTTCTAATTTTGTTGTTATTTTTTAATTATTTTTTTAATAAAAACAATTGTGTATGTATGTATATATATATATATATATATATATATATATATATATATATATATATATATATATATATACATACACACATATATGTGTGTGTATTTTGAGATGGTTTAAGAGAGAGATGGAGTGATAGAGTGAATGATAGTATGCGCGTGTGTGTGAGAGAGATAGAGTGAGCGAGAGAGAGTGATAGAGCGAGAGAGAGGGAATGATTACAATAGAGCCAGGTAGTGAAGAGATTATTAGCGGCCGGGAAGCCGCGGCAGGATCAAACGGATCCCTCTTCATTGTCCTATTCGAGATCATTGTCTCTCTCTCTCTCTCTCCCTCTCTTACTCTCTCACTCTACAGCCACTCTTTTATATCCCTCAATCAAAGGACCAATGGTTCTTCCCCGACCAAGGACTCCTACGGCGAGGATTCCTCCTCCGGTCCTAAATCAACTCCGTTCCTAAGGTTCCTGGAAGTTGAGGACCCACGGCAGGTGTTCCTTTTCCTATCCTTTGTCTCTCCGCTCCTTAATAGCTCTTGGCGGCTTCTCTGGAGAGAAAGGGGCCGAAAAGATCATTATCGGTGAAAAGGAGTTGTAACCAGTTCCTGGGCCGCTCTTAGGGAGAATGAGAGACTATTTCTTGCTCGCTTCTTCCTTCTTTTTTGCCCTGATGTTGTAAACTGTACTTTTATTTCCGCTTGGTAGAAGTACTCCAACCTATTTTTTCCAGAAGAATTTATAATAGAATATTACTAGGGAACTGAATTGCAGCGCTGAAGGTCCCCGGTTCGCATCCAGCTGTGGCAGACAAATTATTTATTCTGTTAACAGCCGTAAGTGAACAGTGAAGGATCTACATACCCTTCTCAGGCTCATCCAGCATCTATGAATTATGTATTGATGTATTATTAATTGGAGGCCCAGTCTCGGTGACGGGATGTAGAGCCAGTTATGTATGTATGTATGTATTATTAATTGACAGAAAACTTGGCTCAGAAACAATGCAGTATATGCAAGACCCTTCATTGGTCACAGTATTACAAATTTTAGAATATTACAGAATGAGAACGGCTTGTGTAAACATTAAAAGTTATTCTTAGGTAGATTTAATTATTACTATTTAAAGTTCTCTTGACGATCTTTATTTGATACTTGAGCAGTGTTGGGTCCACTGAATGTAGGGAAGAATAGAGGGAAATTCCTATCCCAAAACAACTATGGCTTTAAATTTGTTCAAACTGTGCCATTTGTCCTTGTGTTACTGTATGATACAGTTGTTATTGTATCATAGTATAATAATGTACAATTATTATATTAACGATTATCTTTGTGTACCTGGGCTCCTTGGTGACCCATGAATATGATTATAATGGGAGTGCTTAAGTGATGGGTGGAATCATCTCTAAGAAAACAGCTCCTCGGCTGTTTTTCTAGACAGACTGACTCCATCTGTATAGAAATCTGATCCATCCTGTTCTGCAATATGGATCAGAAACTTGTACCCTAACAAAAGCCAATGAACGCGGTCTTATTTTGGAAAAAAAAAAAACATCCTCTGAAAATCTTTGGTGGAGAGAAAATCCTAACTACAAAGGATTTGGAGAAGACGGACTAGAGAGTATACTAAGCATTTACTGATCCTGACATTCTCCAGATTTTAACATTAGGCAGATTGCGATGGGCGGGACATCTGGAACGGAAAATTAAATAGAAAAGTGAATGTTCGGGACCAGGAAAAGAGGCAGGCCTAAGCTGAGATGGATTGACGGAGTAGTGACTGAATCGAGGGACATCGTCGGAGTCAGGAATCGAATGAGAAGTGCTCGAGATCGTAAGGATTGAGGGAGGCAGTTGCTGAAGGACAAAGAAACACTAAAAAAAAAGTACCGAAAATATATCGTACAACCCATGCTCTTTACCTGAATACTATAAGACATTCCCTCCCCGAAAATTCCCTATGGCTCCACCCTTGTCTCTTGTGGAGAGGGAATTTTAGGAATAGGTTGGTATTACTTAATCAGCCAGTTGGTTTGAGTTAATTACTTATAGAGGTATAAATATTTTGAACCGATTCGGGCATTCAAATATCCCTTAGATAAATAAATAATTAAGTTTTTATGAATAATTTTATAAGCGAAAAATTGTGAAACATCTCTATACAAAAATGAAATGAAAAGATTGAGATAACTCGAACATTTACAAAATCAATTCTTTAAACTTTCAATATGTAAACAATTCTTAGATCTATTTAGATACAGTGTTAACCATAACCATTGGGGCTCTTAGAAAACTCGAAATTCTCACTAAATCCAATATTTAAAGAATAAAATTCATTTGGCCCGAATTAAATATAATCTCTTAAGCTATAATTTTCTTAAATTTGATTCCATTTTTTAAATGATGAAGCTGGATTTGATAATCTCTTCGAAATAAATATTAATTGTAAACTGACATTTACTTAATTTAAGGCATTTATTTAATTTTTAACCTATCTTAATTTAATGTCAAATGTTAAAAAACAAAAATAGATATAAGAATGCCAACTGTTATTATATACAATATTTAATATTAAGATAAAATAAGTATTTCGTATTTATTATTCATAATAAAATGTATGTTGCCCTTTATTAAAACATCTGATATTATGAATACATTTTGAACAGCTGCTAGTATTTATTTTGGCGAAGTTAAAAAGCCATTTGCTGCATGATAAGAAAAATCGACTGGTGTTGGAATGCTACTATACCCGCACAACCTACCTGCACTGGGCAATGGTATAATTGATAAATCCTATACTTTTGTCATTTCTTTTATTTATAATAGCAGTTTCTGTTAATATTATCTAATAAAAATAATTAAACTGCTTCATATAATTATTAACATTTTTAACACACTTTGGAAAACATATTTACAATTCTCCATAGAGAAAATCATAGCTAGGAAAATCTAATTATAAGTTGCATTTGTCTATGTGAATATTTATATTATTATTACACGATATATAATATATAAAACGTTTGTACCCCAAATGTAGACCCAACTTTTTTAATTATTTTTTGTGACGTGTTGTTATTTTCTTACGTATCTTAATACTATATGATAATGCCTTCCTGGTTAATATTTGTTACACTTGGAATTTTATCTATCCTAAACTCCATCACATCTTGGCAAAATCTAAACACTCCAACCGCTAAACAGTCGGAGTTAGAAGGAAACTGAACAGCATAGTGTGGAATTGTATAACAATAGTAAACTCTGAGAATCAGTAAATGCCATATAAGTGGTTTTCGCTACATTTTATGACATAAAATACAATAATAACCAAACTAATATGTTTCTAAATTTTCATAACCTATGAATCGAAACGGTTTGGTTTTTATTTATATTTAGGTGAGGATCAAGACCAATTCAAATTTCGTTTAGAAATAATAATAAATTATTCATAATTATAAAGATTTAAAATTATCCGTTGACGAAATAAAATGCACGATCTGGGGTTGTATACACCCTCTGGCGGATGGAATTTTCAGGAGGGCCATGGGTCAAAGTGAATTTGTTATCAATGTATACGATCCATATATGAATGAAGATACATAAAATATTAATTTTTAATTTAAGACAACTGAGGCCAGAACACAATAACATGGATAAAATAAGCTCCTTGATCAAAGCGGTAGCTATCTATATGTGAATGAAAAACAAAAGGGTTCGGAATCGGCTATTTTGGATGCACCCATTGAGAAAACATTCGATACAATGAATGATTTTGAAGTATAAAACGTGTCTTTTTTTTCTTGTTGAAAACCAACTAAAATTCAGGTCAGAGAGGAAAATAGTTGACTGGATCAATTATAATGAAGAATGGAGATAGTTGAGGGGTGCAGTGAAGAAAACACAAAATAAGTCAAGACTTATTTATATCTGTGCCGACGTTTCGACCTACTTTGTAGGTCATCTTCAGGGCTAATGGGAGAGGCGGCTGGGTGAAATGAGTCACATTCAGGTCAATATTAACTAATCAGAACTCTAGGGGGGGGCATGGCCCCCATGCCCCCCCCTCAAATCCGCCAATGACCCTACACCATCTTGCAAGTCATTACTGTGGTAACTCCGTCACTATGTAGACTATATACAAAAAATTACGATTTTGTCAAATATGAATGAAGCTTGAAGAAAACAGTATTGCTTATGCTTTATTCTGAAGGATATTTTTCGGCTGAGCAAGCTACTTTAGTACAATGTATACTGATTTCAACAAAATTTAAACCTTAAATTAACTTTATTGATAATGTTATATTTTGTACAGTTAGTAATCAGTGACTTGAAGATGAAAAATTAATTTATTGTTAATTACAATCGGGTACCTCCTATTCTATTCTATATTATTCAGTCTGTTACCTTGTAGTATTTTAGAGGCGGTCATATAAAAAATTGGAGAGGTTAAGGAAGCTTACAATGCTGATTATCATTCGTGAGCTCATTAGTCAAATATACGAATTAACATGTTCCTCTAATATAGCTCGAGAGTATTAGAGAGTTGAAGGAGAAATGTCTATTGCGAGAGTTCTCTTCTTTTTTTTCGTTGGACTCAGTTGAATTCACCTAACAAAAGATAAAAACGCATTAAGAATGACGCAAGAAAGGGAAGAAGGTTATTGAGGCTCGACTAGGTTATAGAAGAGGCGGTGGATAATATAAAGGAGGCCGTGGAGAAGACACAAAGAGGTATAAGGATGAAAGGGCCGCTATCTCTGGCTTGGGATCTCGCTGCTGATTTGGCTCCCTAGGGTTCACTTCCCATTAATCTAATCCTAACTGCCTTCTAATTCTAATCTTGTTTATTTCCGACCGCTGGCCAGCTCAGCTCATTCCTTCCCTACCTTCTCTTGTAGCGCTCTCGTGATGACGCCATTACATTGCACCTGGAACTGAGTAGCCATTAATATCTCTAATCATAGAATACTTAAACGTTTTTATAAGTTACTAGCATATTTAAGAAAGTGTCTTTGTGCTGATGCCTCCTCAGGAAAATAAATGTCATCTGTTCGGCAGGTTGTCGCTTCGAGTTGAGCTACAAGTTTTAACTGTTTGTCTGTTTCCCTTTTAATATTTTCCAAATGTACAAGTTATCATTTGTTTTCAAGACTCTTATACATACTTTAGAGAAGCAAAGATACATACTCTGTTATCTCCTTTTGTAAAAATACTAAACAGCAATTATCGTTATTCAATCATTAAATTTTTGTACATAAAATTAAATTCTGTTAGTGAAGATTTGATTTTTTTTTTTTTTTTTAGGAGATCATCGGTGATGTTATACGACACGGAAGAAGGAAGAAAAAGGTGAAGACTGGACATGGGAGGGGGAAAAAGAGGCACCGGTTGAAAAATTCTTCGACTCGGAGATTCGCCGAAAAGCAGTATTTAGTACAAAATCGGACGATTGCTCTTCTTGGTAAGAAATTTTATTCAAATTGTTTCAATTATTTTTTATGGATATATGAGGCTGTGAGTTTTAGGATGTGATACCACGTTATTACAGAAGTTCTTACGTTATTTTTAACTACTTCCATCCATCTTTCTGCTAGTAATTATTTCCGATGCCGGTACCACTTCTTCAGTTTTGGGGCAAAGAATTCTTCACATCTAATATTTACGTCCTCTTGATAGTCAAAGCTCCGATCGATTAAATAATAAACTAATGATAATCTAAAAAAAACTAATCTGATTATATAATGCCTATTATGCTCTATCAAATCGTATGGATCGGACATTGGTCTTAAATTTCGTTTGCCCAGATTTTAAGATGGCGAACCACCATTATAAACCTCAATTACGTCCTATATTTAAGCGTTCTTGGTTAAAACATTTGAGAAGAATATCTAAGTAAACGAAAAATGACCTGATCTAGGTTCATCTGCAAAACTATTATTACCGTTTAAATATTTTTATATTGAAGAGAAAAGATTTGTCCAGGACCGGGATTCGAACCTGGGTCGTCTGCATTTCCGTTGCAGTGCTCTGCCACTTGAGCTATCCTGGCACCTCGGTCAGACAAAAAATCCCTTCTCTTCACCGAACCCATATCCCCGTGTTCTCGCAATTTGCTTATAAAAAAATAATGCAATGTAATTATAAAAAAATTAAATAAAATAAATTATAAATATTATTACCGTTGTTGAAACGTCTGATACAAAATGTGTCAGTATTTCGATTGATAATTGACTTGTTCTATGACATGAATTTCTTCAGCGGTTGCCTTGGTACTTAGACCTTTCTTCCAGGAATGCATCAAAAGAGAGCGAATCACGATTTTTTTCTTCTTACGTGCGTTTTAAAAACTAAAGCCAACTCAAGTCACAAGAAATTAAATGATTATTATAAAAACTGAATAAATCATAGAAACAAACAGGCGTGGGCCTTTACTAAGCTGCAGGAGTGACTTTTGAACACATGGGAAAGAAAGATACAAAGAAAATTACCATATAAGATAGAATTTTATGATACCAACCATAGAAGTTACCAATATTTGCCGAATAAAAACAAATAACTTAGGGACCTGTTCGAGGATCCAGACTTTGTCTTCTGTATCGAAATAGGAAGAAAAGATGGGATGTACGAACGTACGTTGATTGATGGATGGATCAAGGAAGAACCCCCGGGTGGAAAGAGAAGAAGAGACAGACCAAGAATACGATGGCTGGAGGATGTCTAGGCTGACCTTCGGCTGATTGGATGGAGAAGCGCGATTGTGCAGAATGGAGGAGGATTATTGAGAGAGCCAAGGTCCTTCACGGTTCATAGCGACAGAGTTAGTAGAAAAACAAACATTATAATGGAATTCATAATGTGAGTTGGGGATAAGAACAAGAACTTCTGTTACAACCTGGTGAAGTCATTTTAATTAAGATAATGGATTGTTTGTAATTGAAGGGTTTTATCATACAAATCTTGACTTCTTATACATTTTAAAAAAATAGCATAACTATTATTTCATATTTAATAAACTTGTAAATACTTATTCAATGAATCGTACATGTAGTTTTTACCTCTTATGTTTTCCATGAGGCCAGGCGACGAGGTGCAGAAGATCCTTCTCAACACGAGAACGTTAACAGTAAACCTTCCGTATTCAGAGGGCAACGAGACGGGGTTCCCTCTGCTCGGAAAAGAAGCAGGCCCGGAAACCGTCTACAATTCTACCAACGTGGTAATAGGCCTCAAGATCAGCCAAGCCAGAGAGGACACCCCGGAAGAACCGAGGTTGGACGATAAGGCCGATTACGATTTGGACATAAACTTGTTCACGGACGAATTGAAGATAAACTTTGGCACCGCCGTTTCCAAACTCATCGGAGCAGTTTCCGGCCCTTCCAAAGCCCACCTAGAGAATAGCACGCCTTGTGAAAAGGTATGTTTTAGATCATAATTAATTTTATTATTATTTTTGTTTTTGTTATAGTCGAGACAATAAATGGTCACAACGGGGAGGGTAGTATATAGGGATTGATGAGAAGGCTTAAATGTGACTTCAGGACTTCATTTGTAACCTAAGCGTACTTGGTGTTAAAACGTATGCGTAAGCGTACTTATCAGTCCTAGGATTTAGGAGAAGAAATGTTTTTTTTTATATCTTGAAGATTATCTTGCATTAAGTAGATCCAAGCCTAAAAATTTTTCTGTAAAAAACTGAAGAGCACACAAACTTTTTAGGATAAAAAAAGTCTGTACCAGTACAACTCATAGAGTATTGATATGGGGTCATTACAGTTCAACTATTCAGAAGCTCTGTAAATAATAAGACTTAAGTAAATAATAAGAGAGCCCAAAGCTCGATGCCGATACCACCAACCTCTGTTTACAAACTTCAGTAGTTACTGAAGTTACTGTTGGGTAGTTACCCAATTACATTAGATCATCCTTCATATAATCCTCCACTTATGCCTTGGATTTCGGCTCAAAGCTTTTGGCTCGACCTTCTAACACCATACTTAAGATGTATTCTCTGCAATTCTGCATTAAATAATATTCTAAATTCTCATAGTGGGCCAATTCTTTTTCAGACTGAATATTCAATGCAATGTCTTATTTTCAAATACCTTAAGACGTTGTTCATCCTCCAAATTTAGTGAATATAATTGGCACCCATATTTAAAGAATTACGTGGGGTACTAATGATATTGTTACTTAGGAGACATTATTAGATCTTTCTACCTCTAGACCTTATTATTATTATATTTATTATTATTATATTTACCATTGATTTCATTTGTTTTTTTGTAGTTATTAGATTGTAGGAAGCATTTTCAAGACATATTTCTTGGTCCTCTTCCTTCTTGCCCATGCAATTATCCAACAAGTATTTTCTATGAAGATAAGATTTGGGATGAACCGCAGAAACGGTGAGTATTCAACATTTAGCACACTATTTGTTTTTCATTAATTTATGTTTATTAAGTCAAATGAATTTAAGAAATTATTATATATTGATAGCAATGCTAAATATTCAAATGATATTAGTATTATACAAACTTATAGTACACTTCGACTTCTCACCTCCTCATATATAGTTAATGCTTGCCTGGATCAATTTTAAGTTAAAGAGAAAAAATGAAGCAAAACTCTTAATATATATGACTATACATATTTTTTTATTTCAATTGAATATATTAAATATTTTAACTGATAAACTAATTAATGTTAGGTTTTACCGATGGAAGGATGCAAGTGGGGATGGCGAAAGATTACATATTTATAAACCAAATGCTGAATATTGCATCAGGTCTCTTTTAGCTCATGGAAGCACTTCTTTGGCGGCACAACATTGTTGTTACAACAGGTAGGGATAAGGTAAAAAATAAAATAAAAAATTTATAATTAATTATAATACATTAATAAATATATATTTTCTCTTTTAGACAAAGAAAATTGATCACCAGAGGATCAGGAGCTGGAAATCCAAATTATGTCTCACCAGATATATCACGGAAATTGCATGAAAAAATAGATTTACTGCCATGGAAGCTTTGCAAAGGAGATTTCACGAGGTATAAAAAAAATATTTTCTTCATTTTATGTAAAGTTGAATTTTTTAAATATATCAAAGCAAAATAAAATATTATTTATAGTAACTTATCAATATATATATATATATATATATATATATATATATATATATATATATATTAAGGTTCAGTACATGGTACTGTTTCACGGACAATGGTTGTGTAGGGAGGTGATTTGTCCTAGATCACTCTTAACTGCCATATTTTTTCCCACTTTATAGAGGCTGGGTGAGCCCCAGGAGCCTCCTAGATTCCATAACATCCGTCTCCGACCGCTATAAGATTAAATAAAAGTCTGCGAGCGAGTGGGATTCGAACCCAGGACTTTCGCCATGGCAACTCAGTGCTCTACCAGAGCTACTCCGCTCCCTATTATCATCTCATAAGTACAGTTTAATCATTAATTCGCAAAACCTTAATAACCAACTCTCTTAGAAGTTACTTTAATATTATTGAATGATATGACGGGCATTCGATTATGAAATTTATTTATTCACGGCGACAATAATGGTGCACTGTAATTTAATAAATTAACAGTTCAGTTAATTCAGCAACAATTCAGTGCATTCTACTTAACTAGTCACGTAATATCAGGATGAACTTAAACATGAATTTTAATATATAAATACAGTTATTAATAAATATTTAAATGGTGATTATTGTTAGTTTAGTATAATTTAATGTACAATTCATATTTTTGTAAACTTAACTAATCATTTACTTTTTTTATTTAGATACAACAAAATGAGGCCTCCAAATAATGGCAACATGTGTGAAGAAAATCCAAAGAATGAAGAATATGAAAAACAAGTTCGACTTGCATCATTCTACTAGTTATAATAATACAAAGACAAAAAACAAACCACATAAAACTACGATGTACAAATTTCAAGAGTTACCTATGTTGTGCTTTTGTAAATATTTATTTATAATATATATTAATTTATTTATTTTGTTATTAATTTTCTATTGACTTTAAACATCCTCAATGCCTGGGAGAGGGTTAGGCTAGTTACAGAAAAAAAATTTTGTAAAGTATATTAAAAACGGGTTTATTAAAAAATTATAAATAAAGACAAATATATACAGTAATTTATGAACATACTATTTACAAATACATTGCTCACTATTTTGGCTTTCCTTCTAGTTTACAAATATGAACACATTCAAGGGTAATATAAACAGTCTTCCATAATGATCACATTATCAATAATGGTCTTATAAGCATTATTTAACTTATTATTGTTTTAATCAACTGGAAAAAAATAAATTTTTTATGCTTAAAAAAAGTCGAATTTGCTGTTCACTAAGTGAAAAAAATTTATTCTAAATAAGTGCTTGGAAATAATTCAAATTACTATTAAAAACTAAAAATCACAATTGTGTAAAAAATAAATAACTAAAAATGTAAAGACTTTATAATAAGATGTATTTTTTTATTGACATTGTATGCATAAATAATGTCATTCATTATTGCTTTTTTGTGATACTTCATACTAATATCTCTTACTCTCAAAATAAATAAAAAAAATAATAATAATAATAAAATATTGAAATCTATTAACAAAAAATGTTCCGCAGTTCTATCATTCAATACCAATTTCAAATAAACATATTAAGAAATTATATCTATCACACAACAAAATAGTGCCAAATAAAATATATTCTAAAAAAATCTATGAACTATCTATGATGATATTATGCATGAAATCTATGATGATACTATGCAAATAAAACGATAAACTTATAAATTAAAAATAGCTAATAACAAAGAATTTCATATGTACATATGTTTATAGGGTGTTTGATTGTAACATACACCAGAACAGATATGACTTCTGGTGATATGCTCAAATAAATTACCCTGTTTATAGGCATACATAAGTATATACAATCTATGTATATAATACATATTTGTATTTATTATACTTATTATTATAATTTAAGTGTCCGTGTGATGCTTTTCACAGTCTTGGTTATACACAATGTCAAAGTGTATAATAAATTTTAAATTATATCTAATATATATATTTATATATCTACACATTTACAGATAATACTAGGCAACAGCTATAAAATTTTATATTTACAAACACATAAAAATTTACAGGAATATAAACATAATTATCTTTATACGATAACCGAAACCTGAAAGGCTAAAAACAACTAATATTGAAAATATCACATTTGAAGCATTGGTTTCAAACTAACTAACAGACTGTAGAAGTAAGTCTGCAATAATATAAAGACTCTACATCTTCCAAACCAGAGATGTAAACTCTTGAGATCATATCATCTTTGTCCAATGTAAATATTTTATATTGAAAGGAATAAAATATTGTAAATATAATCTTAATTAATTCGAGAATATTGACCTTCATACAATTTAATCATTTATAATTTATCCCTTAATATAGTAGACTCTCTCTTATCTAGCAAATGAATATAATACAACTAACTATTTTCATTAGCAGAGAAATGCTTCATATCATCTGAAATGAACAATTCTTAAATAATATGATTTGATTAAATAGCATATGACTCCCTGGATAGTTGAAATCAAAATTTTGATGGGGTCCAACCAGGCCTCATGAGATAAAAAATTAAAATAAATGACCTATACATTATAGTCTATCAAAGATTAACAGAATGGCAGTAATCGGATTACAAAACACAGGCAAATAAAATTTATATAGTAGTGCTCAACATACAAATGCCTGAACCCAAGGCCATTATGATATGCAATAATAAAAATATAAAATCAAAATAAAAAAAATTACCTTTTGAATAAAAAAATAAATAAATAATTGGAATCAATATATAAAATTATATGCTAAATACCCATTTTGTCTCCAAATTTTAAACTTTTTGTGGGCCCCACAAGGTCTGGATCCATCATTATTTGTCATGTACTGCATTATATGCATTTAATAACATAATTTAAAAAAAAAAAAACTATTATTGCTTTGATGAATATAAAGTATAAGTTAAACTTCATTACTTTTTATATGATAATCTGTTTTCTTCAAGTTGATACCAATATACCAGATAAGGTAAAGTCTACGATAAAATATGTCGAAAATTAGAAGATATTGTTTTTAATAGCAGTTTTGCAAGTTAAAATAAAGCTACATCAGCTGATCATAATTAAAAGCCTCAGTCACCTATTTAACACAGATCAATCCTTTAAACATTTAACAAATAATTGTTTATATTTTGCTAAATTGCAATATACTTATTAACTTAGAAAGTTCAAGAAATGCCTCTTCAAAGCTTTAAAACTGCTAAGGCAATGTTATAGATGTCCTAAATTTCTTCAAAAAATTCTACTCGATATAATAAATTTAAAGAACTTATACCCTGAAAAGCAATAAAAGTCACTGCCTTCTATATATTTTCTAAAATACGCTTCTATTTGTTTTTTAAATCAGTCATTGCATGGTATAGAGTTTAATCTTACTAAAATCTATTAGATAAATTTCTTAAAGAACTTTTCTGATGAAATAATATGAAAATATCCACCAGGAATTTAATTTTAATCATCAGGTCAGTGATAAATTGAAGTATATTTATTTATTTTTTATAACCTTCATTGAAATATCCTCTGTCATTCATTGTAAAATATGATATTAATTATTACAAAAATTGGAAACGAGAATAACAGGTATTGTAAAACAGAAGGCAGCCACTAATATTTGCTTCTCAGTGCAATTATGCTCATGGAATATGAAATGAATTGAATAAAATGCTAATTAACGAATAATGTTTTACAAAAAATCACATGGCAGTCTCTAACGGCTGGCTCTTGCTGAGAGGTTGGAACGTTGACATATCTTGCCCGTTGTAATGGTGATTAGGATGGGCAGAATCCAGAAGGGTCTCCGAATGAGATCTGGTTGGTGCCAGGGGTAACGTATCGTCGAGATTCGTCTCGAGAAGAGCAGAACTTTTAGGTCTAACATAATATTCCTGAAACAATTAATTTTTTTTTATACAATCAATGTAAGCCGATAACTTAAAGGTAAATTAAAAAAACTATCCCTACAAAAATAAATTCATATTTCAAGCATGTATAAAATTCTGTAAAAAATAAATGAAAAAAATATGTATTTTTGGTTTACTGCTGTATTTCAATCAATTAACCATATTCTAGCCTCACCTCTTAAAATATACCACATTATTATTTTATCGTTTTGACCAGAACTGGATAGATCTGACTCCTACGCATGCTTCTAGACGACACTGAGTAGTTTTTAGTTTTATTTATTTCAAAATCCTTAAATATCCTTAAATAAAAAAATTAAGGATCTTTAGAACAAATGTATCAATGAATCTGCGGACTAGGAGATTTGTAATAAATAAGAAAAACCTACTTGATAGTGTCTAGAAACACACATGAGCTCCTTTTACTACTAATGATTAATAAATAATAATTAAAATTATTTTATTTTTACCTGATACTCAGGTTCTTGTTGGTAATCTGATCTGGTCATATCCATAGTTGAATCAGTCATTGCTAAGCTCGTGGTGAGAGGAAGCGTCGAGGAATTGTTCATGTAGTCTTCAGTTGAATGCCAAGTACTATTTTCCCTCGACGTGAAAGTGGAATTATCTTTGAAACCTGAAATGAAAAATTTAATAAATTAGTATCCGGTAATGAATTAGGGTATCAAGCTATTCTTAGCTTTATACAACAACAATTTTTTTATATTAGTTTAAATCAAAACCAACAAAGATTTTGTTTACGTGCTTTATTATTAAACTATATTAACAATAGTTTTTCGTTAATACATAAATAAAAAAAAGTGAGTAAACTCAAACAAGTTACAGAATGGAAAACTACTGAACAGGAATATTCTATGCAATACCCTATTTTTGAATACCTTAAGACTTTGTTCATCCTTCAATTTTAACAGCCACATTTCATATTTCTAACAAACAGTTGAAAGGATGATATTTTATAAACTAAAATTTAGGGGGGTTAATGGGTAGGGCAACGGGGGGACTGGAGCGGGAGGCTGGTGCGGGAGCCTCCCTCACTCCTTGTGGAATGTGCAAGCCATAGTGCCCTACTCACTGCTTGCACACCCCAGTCCTCCTTATCCCTATCAACGCCTACTGTCACCTCCTAGTGGTGCCCCCTGGGGAGACCACACGACTAAACTGGTCGTGTGGACTCGCGAACGACAGAGGCGGGGTCCTTTGGAGGACCTCTTCAGACACCCAAGCCAAGTGTAGGGAGCTCGAGCTGTGGCTGGATGGCAGGGGGTGTATAAACATACACTGTCTCTAATCGACCCACTTGGGGCACCTGGCGCACCCCATTGTATTTAGCCCGCTGCAGGGAGAGGGGGCAGTACCTGCAGTGTATTTAGATCCCCCATACTCGTGGGAACAAAATGAACCCAACTTTTGTAATTAATAAAACACCTTTATCTGAGGAAGAGCAATCTTCCTTAGACATTTCACTGCTATCGAATTCAGCAATGGATTCGATAGACGACTCCTCTGTCGGAGCCCAGTTGCAGGCACTGACTATGGAGTCTCAAGGATTGAGGGTCATCACGGGGGCGGGGGAGGCTGTCGCAGCACATACTGGAGTTGCGGCGGCCCCCTCCGGGTTCCCGGGGGTGGACCTCCATAATATAGGTTTAACTAACCTACAGGCACCTGGAAGTCCCGAGGGTGAGGAAGGTGCATCAGGTCCTTTCCTTAGCGTCACGCAGAGGAGGAACAGGCGTAGACGCGCTAAAAGGGCCAAGGACCTCTTGGGCAGGGGCGCGGCTGGCGCCTCGACTGCGGAGCCGTTTCATGAGATTGCTGATGAAACTGCAAGGTTCCCTGAGGAACCGGCAGCCAAGTCGGCGGCTCGGAAAGGGGTTCCAAAGTCGGGTGGGCCTGTCGTGGCTGACGTACACCGGAGGGCGGCACCTGGCAGGGAGGCAGGGTTTCCTAGGAAACCGGCTGACAGGTCAGGTGCACGTGCTGGTGTGTTGCAGAGGCATACTGTGACGGGCTCTGGGTCTGCGCCTGTTCCAAGGAGCACTGCTGGTGGGTCGGGTTTCTCATCGAAACCGACCACCAGTACAGGAGCACCGCATGTGCAGGCTGGGGAGAGGACCGCCACTGCTGAGAAGAGGCCCAGAACATCGACTGGCAGCACGGCTCCAGCAGCCAAGAAGCCAAAGGATGCTGGGACCAACATCAAGTCATACTCGGGAGCAGCCAAGGATGTGCTGGTGGCAGTGGTGCCCAGTAACTATCCGGAGGAGAGGCTGACCCCGGCTGACTGTGATGTTGTTAAAACCAGGATTCTGGACCGGCTGGACGAGATTGAGGTGGGCAGTACGGTGCGGCCGCAGTTCGGTGGCGTTAGCTATAGAATGGGTGGCTGCGTCGTTGCCTGCGCCAATCAACCTACGCAGGAGTGGCTTGCGGGGGTCATGACTGATGTTTTTCTGGAGAGGGGTTTATCCCTTCGCGTGGGAAGCATCAGCATACTGACCCAGCAGGTGAAGGTGGGGGCCTTCTTCCCTTCTGATCGGGTGGTCTCTAATGAGGTCATCCTCAGGAGGTTGAAGGTACAGAATGGGGACATCGATGGTGTGCTCGGCTGGCAGGTGCATCATGTTAAGGCCCTGGATAATGGCTTTTATGCCATATTCAGGATTCCTGAGACAAGTCTCGGCAGCCTCAGGAGGTGCGGAATGCAGGTTCATTTCAGCCTGCATCGAGTAACACTGAGGGTGCTGAAGAATAAGCCGGCCGAGCCCAAGGATGTGAAGAGGAGGGATGACGAGACTGCGAGGTACTTCGAGATTCCTCTAGGTGGAGTCGAGGAGGACCAGCCGCAGTCGGGCAGCGTTAGTGGCTCAGCCAGGGAACCCCTTGTGCAGGTTCCGGAAGCTGAAGCCACTCCTGATGAGGTCGATGAGCTCGCATTGTTGGCGGGTTCATCGGGCTCTGAACAAGAATAAGTATGAAGCTGCTGCAGATTAATCTGCATCACTGCGTAGCGGCTTGTGGTGTGCTACAGCAGTATGTTAGAGGTAAGGATATTGATATTATTTTAATACAAGAGCCTTATCTCATAAATGGTAGGATTGCGGGGCTTGGTTGGCCTGGCTACAGCTTGATTGCGGGGTCGGACCGGCCAAGGGCCTGCATCCTACACAAGAACAAATTTAAAATGCTGCCCCTCTGGCAATTTTGTTCCAGAGATCGTGCAGCAGCAGTGCTTTCCCCCTCTGGGGAGGTGATGAGGGCAGACATCACTATAGTAGCTGCATATCTGCCCTACGAGGAAGCTAACCCCTTGCAGCATGTAGAGAGGATGCTGGAAGAAGGGGTTACCAACTTATTGGCAGCCCTGGACGCCAATGCCCATCATGAAGCCTGGGGAAGCTCCAAGAATAACCAAAGAGGTGAGTGTATATTTGAGTCTATCATAAGGTCTGGTCTTGATATATTAAACAGGGGGAATAGGTCAACCTTCTGTAATAGGTTGAGGTCAGAGGTGATAGACATAACAATAGCATCTAACGAGGTAAGTACCTACATTAAACACTGGCATGTCTCTGGAGAGGAGACATGTTCAGATCATAAATATATCCTATTTGACCTCTGCGTTAGTGATCCCCAGACCTTGCTGTACAGAAACCCCAGGCGCACGGACTGGGGGTTCTTCAGCAGCAGTCTGGAGGAGAACCTTAAAAGCTGCCCTAAGGGCATCAAGAACACATGGCAGCTGGAATCCCTTAATGATGCTTTGACAAAAGCCATTATGGATGCCTATGCCAGCAGTAATCGTGTGTGCTGTGTCAGCTCCAACAGGAAAACCTCCTGGTGGAATGACAACTTGAATAAGCTAAGGAAGGGCACCAGGAAGCTATTCAATGCTGCTAAAAGAACGGGTAAGTGGGAGACCTATAGAGCGTCTCTCACTGAGTACCACAAACAGGTAAGGAAGGCTAAAAGACAGGCATGGAGGAAGTACTGCAGCGATGTGGACAATATTCCTGCTGCCTGTCGCATCAAAAAGATAATGTCCAGGGATGTGGGACATACAGTCTTGGGAACGCTCAGGACAAGGAGTGGATACACGCGGAATGAGGAGGAAACCCTGAGGGAGTTGGCTGATTGTCACTTTCCGGGGTGCGAATCCCATTTGGCGAGCGAGGTAGCGCCGGATGAACACATCTTAGGAACGGGTGGTGTACATCTGGCAAAGGCTAGGGAGATCATAAACATGAGCTCCCTCAAATGGGCAATTGACTCATTCGAGCCCTATAAATCGGGGGGCCCTGATGGTGTCTTGCCGGTCCTGTTGAAACAGGGATTTACGGCAATCAGGACCTACCTGCTCGAACTTTTGAGAGGAAGCCTAGCATTTGGATATATTCCTCAGAAGTGGAGAACGTCCAGACTATGTTACCTCTCAAAACCTGGCAAGGAGTCATATGATGACCCCAAAGCATTCAGACCAATTAGTCTGTCATCATTCTTGATGAAGACGCTAGAAAAGATCTTAGATAGATACATCAGGAACAGTGCGTTGGTGGCAAATCCAATACACCCGCTTCAATTCGCATACCAAGCAGGGAAATCCTGTGAGGTTGCTCTTTTTAACCTGGTTACAAGATTGGAGAGATCCATGAAACAGGGCGAAACTACAGTAGGCATCTTTGTAGATATAGAAGGTGCCTTTGACAGAACACCTTACAGCACCATAGGTAGGGCGCTGAGGAGCAAAGAGATCGAGCCGGTTGTCTGCAGGTGGATTAATTCCATGCTGGAGCAGAGAGCTCTTACATCTGAACTAGGTACCACCAAACTGTGGATCAAGCCCAGAGGAGGCTGCCCGCAGGGAGGTGTACTTTCACCACTGCTCTGGTGTTTGGTGGCGGACTCACTTCTGTCAGCAATCAATGGAGCAGGCTTCTATGCACAGGGGTACGCGGATGATGTGGCCATCCTTGTAGGAGGCAGACATCACTGTGTTATCTCTGACCTGCTTAAGACAGTGACGAATATTCTAGCGCGCTGGTGCCTGGATAATGGTCTGAGCATCAACCCGCGTAAGATCAACGTTCTGGCCTTTACAAGAAAGCGCAAGGTGGTCATTAGACTGCCAATGCTCAATGGGATCCAGTTATGTTGGAACAGCGCGGTTAAATATCTTGGGCTGACGCTGGGCGATAAACTGAGATGGAGACAACACGTGGATAACACGACAAACAAAGCCATTAGATGCCTGTGGGCTTGTAAAAGGGCAGTGGGAAAGTCATGGGGCTTGAAGCCGAAAATGATCTATTGGCTGTATGTCACGGCCATTAGACCCATTGTAACTTATGCAGCCCTGGTGTGGTGGCAAGGCGCAGGTAAAAGTGGATCCAGACTTAAGATGGAGAAGCTACAGAGATTGGCCTGTCTTATGATGACGGGTGCGATGAGGACGACTCCTACTGCTACAATGGAGGTGGTGCTTGGGCTCAGGCCACTGGTGTTGGAACTTGAGTACCAGGCCTTGATCTCCATGTACAGGCTGCTCAAACAGAACATAATCCCTGGGGTATGTGATTTGTGTGGCTCGAGGGAACTGTTCACTAAAATTGAGGCAGATTGCATCTTAGCAATGCGGTCTGATCTTCAGGTTGGCACCGTGATGTCGCCTAAGTATATGGTCAATATTGACACAACGAAAAGGCACAGGCCCTGCAACGGCATCAATTGCTATACGGATGGTTCTCTTACGGCTTCTGGTGCGGGAGCAGGGTTCTGGAGGAGGGACAAACCCAGGGAAGGAACTTGGATCTCCCTGGGGAGGTACTCCTCAGTATTTCAATCTGAAGTACTGGCCATTAATTACTGTGCACAGACACTGCTGGATGAGCGGATGTCAGGTAGAAGGATTACTTTCTTCACTGACAGCCAAGCTGCCATAGGTGCGATAAGTGGACACAGTACCAACTCACGGATTGTGTGGGACTGCTATGCAGCTCTTAACAAACTGGCTGAGAGTAACAGGGTTAGCATTGAGTGGGTTCCTGGACACCATGGTATCCCTGGCAATGAAGAGGCTGATAGGCTGGCTAGACTAGGATCGGATAGAGTACCGTGCAGTCCTGAACCGGTTTGCGGCATCGGACTCAGCTATGCAAAGCGCAGAATAAAGGACATCTACCTTCGAAGAATGAACCAGCATTGGTGCGGACTAGGTGGCTTAAGGCACTCTAAAGTATTCCTTGACAGCTTCAATGAGAAGTTGAGCAAAGCTGCTCTGGAGCTGGGCAGGGAAGCATTAAAGACAATCATAGCGGTGATTACGGGGCACAGCAGGCTCAACGCCCACATGTTTAGGCTGGGACTGGCGGATGTCCCCTCTTGCCGCTTTTGTCACGCAGCGGACGAATCACCCTACCACATTGTCTGCCTATGTGATAGGTTTGCCGACCTAAGATTTGAAACCTTTGGTCTGGATAGAGTCACCGATCCCAGGCAGCACGAAACTATCAACCCAGCAAGCATACTGAAATTTGTGGGTTCGACTAATCTAAGATTTTAAAAAATCGCATATAGATGGGGCGCACAATAGATCAGTCATGGTCGCGGTGCACCTAATGCCCACTGGAAAAAAAAAAAAAAAAAAAAAAAAAAAAAAAAAAAAACTAAAATTTTTAGATTTGGATACAAAATTAATTGATATTAATTTGTTATAATTTTTATTAGGTAGGAATAGAACAAAATGTTTCCTTTTTAAAATTATAGCAATTGATCATTTCATTTCATGTATTGATAGAATCACTATGTGCCCTCAGATTAAAAAGCAAAATTATAAAATAAATTAAAAAGCAATCTTCAATATTAAAAAGTAAATTATTTAGAAAAAGTAATTTATGAACAAAGAAAACTGTACAAAATGTTTACCTTGATTTCGATAAGAGAGATCAAAGCCCTGGTTTACAGCTTCAGTCGTTGCTGGATTGTGTGCTTCATAAATGTCATAACTTTGGGTTTCTTCCTCATTTGATGAGTTGAATTGCGATTTTTCAATGCTATCTAAACTTCCAGCCATTTTTTTGTAGTCACTACTTTTGTTCAGAGTCGGAGAAGGCTGAATGCTCTAAAAATTGTTTAAAAAATAAGATAAATAAAATAATAATATTAATAGTTCCTTTCATTAATAGAAAACAATTGATAATCGGGGATGAGGTAAACAGAAGTTAACTGTAATAATTTATAATATATATTATATAATACTAAAACTATTATTAAAATTAAAATGATATTAAAACTAAGATTATAGAATTTTTAACAACTAAATTTTTTATAATTTTTCAGTTTTGCCACGTAACATTGAAAATGAGAAACTTTGATTTCTACATATTAGATATTCTGTATGAAGGAGTAAATTTTCCGGGTTGAGTCCAAAAATTTTTTTTTAAAAATGTATGTATTGAAATTTACAACTGTGTACAGAATACATCAAGTAAATATAACGAAAGATAAATCATGTTCCGAGATAAAGGCAAGTAGAGAAACTACCCAGTGGTAGTACAAAAAAAATTCAACTTAGAAGGTCATGAGACCATCCTCTTTTCAGACGCCTCGGAGGATTATCAGGAATTGAAGAGGTTGCGAGATTTGAAACTAGTGGGTTTGAGTGGAAATGAAGGTTGACATGAAAAGATTGATATCGGATTCGGGCCAAATCAGGACATTAAGGTCATTATGGATTACTTTGGTCGTAACAAAGTAAGGAGATTGAGGATTTTGGATTGTAAGGATTGAATACAAGAGGAATTTGATGGCTTAGTGGAGCTCCAAAGCTCTATTCCGTAAGTCCAGATGGATCTAATGATAGTCAAGAATATGAGTCTTTTGTAATTAATTGAGAGCTTAGAGCGTTTATCTAGTAAATGCTGAAGTAGCCTGAAACGGTATGCTGTTTCTTGTCGTTTCAGTTAAGTATGAGGATTCCAAGTTAAGCGTTTGTCAAGGTGTAGTCCTAAGTACCAGATCTGTTCTACAGGAATCAGTGGGATGTTATTAAATGATACAAGAGGACAGGAAGTCGGTTTATGACGGATGAGCCAAAAATAAAATCTTAAATAATTAAGCAACTATTTATTGGAAACCTATCAGGTCTTGATAGTCACAAGTTTCACACCCATACTTGAGCGTACTAAGCCCTGATGAAAACCTGCAAGGTGGGTCAAAATGTCAATTTCAATAAATAGGTGCTTACAATTTAAGAATTTATTTTTGACCGCTACCCAGACCATTTTCTCCTCCATAATATTTATACAGTAAACTAATGATTTTTCAAAAAGTTTATTTATTGGATGGAGTTCTGCTTTTATAAAACATTTTAAATAGAACTTTTGTTATTTTTTCTCTTTAGAAGAAGTGATAAAATTTAAGGAGTTGAAAATAAAAAATATTTTTCCTTAGGTATCTAAAGAGTGAAAAGAAAAAAGAAAACATTAATACATAAAAAAATTAAAAACACTAATATAAAACTCATGGAAATTGAGATTTGGAGAAGATAATTTTAGATATAAAAGAAAAGGTTATTTATGAACCCCAAATTTTAAAATCAATGATTCAGTTGGACTATCAAAATAATGACAGCAATAATTTTAGAAAATAAATATAATTATATGATACTAACAGCTGAAATGCCTCTCTTGTAGGCATCAGAAAAGGCATGGGATGAACCAAAAGATCTCAAGGAATGTAAAGATTGTCGAATACTGGCCCTTCTCTCTAGCCGCTGTGCTTGACGCTGACGAGATTTTGAATACCAAAAGAAAGCGACCAAGGCGACTAATAAAATCGCAAGGAAAACAGATCCCATCATAGCGACAGCGACAACATCGTATCTCCAGCTCAGTACGTCGATAACGACTTTTGGATCTGAAAAAGTTAAATGATTAGAAGTGAATTCTTTGATTACAAAAAAATAATTAGATTAATGTATTTAAAAATATTTTAAAAAGGAAAATAATTTTTACTTTCCTGTACACAGTAACAAGGGTATTTTTATTAAAAAAATCTACAATAATATTTTAATAATATAATAAATAAATTATTTTGTAATGTAGTAATAAACACTTTTAACTAAGCAATAAACTGGGGGGTTTCACTTAATTTGAATCATCAAACGAATTTTGATGCAAAACAAATTTATATTAATAGAGACATGTTTTATTTTGGAAATAACTAGAACATTCTTTTATCCCTTGCGATATAGTAAAGGAAGATTATTAAATGTGCCAAAAATCACATATTGAGAAGGGTTTTGATAATTGTATCTATTATTTTAATAATAATATATTTTTTAAATAATCTATAAACGCTTTAAAAAATTTGTATTTTATTTTTATTTAATTATTCAATGAAATTTATAACTGCATTAAATTCATATTACAAGTAAATAGGATGAATGATACACATTGGCATGAATAAAGACAAGTAGAGAAACTATCCAGTGGTAGTACTTAAAATAATTTTAAACATTTTTTCTGAGTTTAAGAAAAACTCACTGTTCTGTAGGCATTCATTTTTGGTAAAAATGGCAAAAAGGCATTATTGAATTATTATATATTTAAAAAATTGCCATTCTCAATGAAGATATTTAATATGTATAATATATTTGTAATGTAGCACAATTAGCAAAATCATTTCAATCAACATTTAAGAAATAAACACAAAATAGTTTCCTGCTTATAAAGCATAATTTTTAGAACCAAGATAATTAAAATGATACCTGATACTGCAAGGCAAAACAATGAGAACGTTTATTTTATTATTTTTTTTTTTTAGGAGACTATAATACTTTTTAAAAAATATTTTATTTGAAGATGCGTCACGATACAAAAGAGGATAAATCAATGCTTCAGCAGCATTTTAGCTCATTAAATCAGTAATGCGTTCAAGGCTTTTTTTGTGTTAATTATATACCAATAAAACTTTTCCTATTCAACAAAACAAATTTATTATTAATTATCTTACCCATTTCACAAATGAAAGGGCTTAACCTATTACAGTTGTCGATTTCGATACGTCGGAACATAAAAGCAGTGCACTCATTTATATGATCAATATGCTGAACCCAAACTCTATCGTAGAACTGGTAAGTCTCCTGTTGCTTCTTCAAAAACTTGTAAACTTCAATATAATTTCCCATGACGTATGGTAACGATGCGTTTGCAACCTAAAAATAATATTCATTAATTAACATTAATGTTCATAATTAAAAATTTTGCTAATTAAACAGCAATTCATTATTATCCAACTGCTATGAATAAAAAATATTTCAGGTATGTCGATTCCAAAAAATAACGTAATGGTTATGGATTAAACTAAAAAAAAAAGTTAGCTATATCTTAATGAATATTAGTCCAACTGAGATTGTTTTAAATGTAAGGGTATGTCTGGCATAATGATTCCTAAACAATTCATGTTTTTAATCAAATCATCATGACATAACTGTGGTTACATACAATATCTAATCTGCCACCATTTTGAAACAAAGTGAGGGATAGTAATATCAACTTCTAAAGATCGCTTTCGAGTGACCATTGATGTTAGAGTCTTATATAAATACAATGGTCCATTAATCTCAGAAAAAAACTTTGTATGTTTCAAAAAAGAAATTCATTCAAATTTAATATCACACATTTAATCTGTTAATAGCTAAGGATGGACCTTGTGGGGCCTTCGGACCCTCCAGTGGCTAACACAGCCTCGATAAAGTGGGTACCCTTTATTTAGGAAACCTGCCTTTGAGCGTGATCTCAGACAAATCACCTCCCTGTACAACCATTGTTCTTGTAACAGTATAGTCTGAACTCAAAACCCTTTAAGGGATGTAGTGGTACAATTTTTTTTCTTTTATCTTCTAACATAAAACCTCAAATTTTTAAGGAAAAGAATTAATTATTTTTTCTGTGTTCAATGACAAAAGTTCATTATTGAATACAATCAAATAAAAACATCCGTAAAAAGTAAAGAATTTTAAAAGTTTCATTGCTTAAAATAATAAACGAATAAAGAAATGGTACTCTTGACGAGAAAAGGATTGTTTTAGTGGTATACCGTTTACTGACCATTGTTCCCATTTGGGAACATAGATTTCTGAATTTTTAAACAATATTTCTGCTTTACTAAATGCATTATCAATTTAATTACGATTAAATAAAATATTAAATTGTATGAAAATATTTTTTCTTTTTAAAAAGAGTGACCGAAATCGACTCCACAAATTTTTGAAATCGTAGTTTTTTGTAGCAATCGGTCAATTTTTCTCATTTCTCCGCTAAGTTTTTAAAAACTACGATTATGAATCCATTAATTTTTATATATTATTAGGAATGTATCACAAACAATTTAAAACTAAATTTATCACAATAAATTGATTTCGTAAATTGACTTATATATTGATTAGACCCCTCAGCAAGCCATTGTTCCCAATTGGGAACATTAAAAAAAAAATGTACAAAAACAATTTTTTTTTTGTAATGATCAATAAAATGTTTAAATATAAAAATAAGAAAGGGAATACTAAGAAAAAAAATTAAAATTGAAAAGTAAAAAGAGACCTTACATAAATGTTGAGACCGTGGAAAAATTCCAATGAAAAGCCTTAAGTCTCCAAACTAAAACAGAAATAGAAATTATCTGTCCATTTCAGGACAGATAATTTCTATTTCTGTTTTAGTTTGGAGACTTAAGGCTTTTCGTTGGAATTTTTCCACGGTCTTAAAAAAAAATTAAAAAATTCAATGGGAAACGAGTTTGGTCTTTAAAGGGTTAACAACATATATATTAAGCAATTTTTAATTTATAGAAAATTATAACTAAAATTAAATAAATTATAACAAACAATTACCTTGCAAAAGTCTCTAGCCTCATAGAAATTCATTGGAGCACCAACATAAATATAACAAGTGTCTCCAACGAGATTCCAAGCTGGAGGACACTTTCCATCCAATAAAGTTGAGTTGTTCATTAGAAACGGAAGAAATTCCACTTCCAAAAGATTGGGTTGATCGCTTCTATCCTTTATACGTCCCATAACTGATAAAGTTGTATTGAAACCCCAATAATTGACTTTTGCATTGACAGGAGTCTGCCAAACATCAAACCTAAAAAGTATAGTAAGAATTTTTAATTGCATTTGTCACTAATTATAATCAATCAAACAGTTATTCCTCAAACTGGCATCTAACAATAATTTTGGTAATAATTCCGCAAGTTGTCGCTTTGAGTTGAGTAACAAGTTTAAGTAAAAAGTTTTAGCTTTTCATTCGTTTCCCTTTTTTATTTTCCAAAAACATAAGTTATCATGAAATTTATATCGAAAAGAGAATGTAATTATGGAAAATGTGTATACTTTGGTAATCATTTCATATAGAACATATCATCTATATTTCGAAATGTTAGTTGAAACTTACCTTTAGGTAATAAAGTTGACCATTGCTTGTATTTTTGGAAAATATTAAAAATGAAATGAATAAACAGTTAAAACTTTTTGTTTTACGCCTTTAAGCACCAACAAACTTTTTGCAACTCAACTCAAAGCGACAACCTGCCCAACAGATACCTTTTTTTTTTTTCTTTTCCTGCCTTATTAATTTTGTTGTACTTAAGGATTTATTAATAATTCAATTCCCAAGGATCTGGTTACACGTTACACTTAAATACATGTAGTTCCCATTATGTTATATTCTTATTTTCTATCAAGGTACAATTATTCCCAAAATTATTACTTCTATAACCGGTTAAACGTAAAATATAGGTAATAATAAAAGATTTATAAATAAAAAATGTATCTTACAATGATCGGTTCACAGTTATCATCTCATAGTCATTATCAGGGTTGAAGAATATGTTATCGATGTACTGCTGACCAGCTGTTCCCGCTAAAATAGTGCTTTTTGAATCTCTTTCGACACCATGATTCCTACGATAAAATTCATAAAGCAGTGGCAAAAATAATTATACATTTCAAATGAATTTAACTTTAAGAAAATTGACAAAATTATAGATTATAAAAATATATTTTATAAAGATATAAAAATTTTATTATTTTATAATTATAAAATATATATAAATATATACTATACCAATAAAAGCTGTTATGAGATGTGCTTTGATATATAGGCAGTCTGACACGATCAAAACCAGAAACTTCCAATATCTGAGCTCCGATATTTTCGTATAGGTAATTAAGGGTAAAATTTGAAACAACCTAATAAATAAATAAATTAAATCAGTAATGTTCAATAATACTTTTTTTTTTAAATATTCTTATTAATAAATACCTGAAGAAGTTCAATGGTGTTGTGGTATCTGGCAACATTTCGAGTCCAAAAGTTACTATAGATGGTAACTTGCTGGTAAGGACTGCTCTGCCTGCCTTCTACATATAAAGCAGGAAGGTTACGATTATCAGTGAACAAGTTATTATGGATCCATCCTTTAAGTGCCGTGGCTGAGCCTCGAGAATCAGCTTGAATGTTGATACCGCCCTGGTTACTTTTCACCAGATTATTCTGAAACAAAATTTATAAAAGAACTTTACTCTTTTCCAAAGCTTAAAATCAATTTAAGAGTAATTAAGTTGCACACTCACTCTGAAGTGCAAGTTCTGAGTGTTCTGAAGATCCATGTAAACCGCTGCAGTACAGGTTGTAAAGTTGCCATACATCTTCAAACAATTATCTCTTATTTGATTTTGTTCGACAGTTATTCTTGGATTCACTTCGCCAGCACTAACATAATGTATGCCACCTCCTTTGTTATGCGAGATAAGTGAGAATGAAATATTGTGTTGGACATCTCGATCTGAAATATGAAAAACTAATGAAATTTAAGGGCTTAAGAGTTAATTTCACAACTCACAAATTAAATTTGATAATTTGATGATTATAAAGTATTTTAAAACACCTACAATATCCCTAAAATGAGAATATATATCTCTTCTAATATCAGTTATGACTGCAACAAAACTGGCAACAACATGCAGAATACAAGTTTTAGTGCAGAAATACCATACTCCGCAAGTACTTAATAGCTTCATGACGGTCAAAACAGGTCTTTAATTATAGTTCAACAATTTACAAAACAATATTTTGTGGAATCAGAATTACAAACAGATTGGAATTCGTAAGTTAAATTAAAATTAAGTAAATAAACACAAAATATATACATACTAAAACCAATAGCTGAAATCGGTAATGTGACAATCTCTGCGATGAAACCGTACGAACGCGAGGCAGCACTTGCTACCAATCTGATACTCAAACTTGAACTTAGAGTTTTATACAGTTTCTTATCAGCTCCTGTGTGAGAATTGAAGTCTAAACTGGTCAAATGTTTGATCGATCGATTGTACAGTCCACCATCAAACAGGTCTAATCGATCAGTGGAATTGTATAAGTTAAATTGGAGAAGCCTAAACAAATAATTATTCGTATTAAAAAAAGGAAAATATCTCACTCTCGGACTATCCCACAGTCCAAAAAAATATAACTTATACTAAAATTAATTAAGCTTACCTGAATCCAAAAGGTTTCAGCCTAAGTGTGCTATAAAATATTTTAACACAGTTAATTGGCCTGTTATCATAAACGTAATAAAGAATGACCCTTTCTTGAACGAAGAGCTCTTTTGCAGGATCACACATGTCGATAAGACTGAATGCTCGATAAGGCAATAGAACTTCTTTCAATGGACTAAAAGAACTTTCATCACTCTCCCTTCCTTCGCCGGTAATCGACGATATACTGATTCCGACGCCTAGATTGTGTTGAACCCTGTGAATCAAAATAATCATATCAGTTTACTTTTTTTTTTTAATTCATAAACTCTGTAAATAATAAGAAACATTCTTACCAGTTAAATAAAAGTTTAACATTTTCTGTAGGAGAAATTAAAGAGATTCCGTGGTCCACAGATTGGGTCAAATTTACATTGTTGATTTCGGGTGACCTTGAGATTGATAAGATTGCAGGTGATTTCTGACTATGAAGAAGCCCAGCTCCGGTAATATTTACAAATTCCAAAATGCTTTCTCGTTTTGTTATTGTTGAATGGGTAACAGCATCGTGGATTCTATTTTCGAAATCACTCTGTTCAAAATCACTGTTTGCAAACCTGAAAACAAAAGAAATCCAAAATCATTATGATAACAAGAAGAACTTAAATAAAAAAAAAATGGATATCAATAAGAATTTAAATCATGAATTTCTCTACAGAAATATTATTATTATTGTTTTTTATTACATTTTTCTCTCATAACATATTATTACTATTTCTTGTCCTCATAACTTTAATTTATTCCTCATTTGCCTTAATTATTTTAGAAACAGATGAGAATATTAAAGGAAATATAAATTTCAAAATAAAATTTATCTAAAGTACCTTATTCCTCCCCAGTTATTGTATTGCTTTATCGGTTGACCACAATGGACAAACACAAATTCACTATCCCAATTACATCGGTGAATATGCCCGTACACCTGACCATTCAATCTTATCTCACAGTCTTCAAGCCTTAACTCATCCCCTGAAAACAAAAAATATATTAATTAAAATAATTAACATGCTACACTAAAAAGAACAAAGAAAGAAGAACTAATTACCAGTGCATTGAAGTGGTTCATGCCAAGACCAAATTCTTGATGTATCGCTATGATGCAGCTCGTACCTACGCCCATGAGATACAAAGACATCCAAGCCATCCCTCATCATCTGTCGGCATGTAACCTGAGCATTCCTTTCAGAGAAACGTTCGTCACAGACTGGCACCCACTGCTGGGTTGTAGCGTTCCACCTCTCGACAAAACCTTCATTTCCTGTGCAATTATCTGGTGTGCATAGCCGAACGGTCCTAAAAAAAAGATGAGACATAAGAAATATTTTATAAAATTCAAAATAATGATCGGATTTTTAAAAATAAGTTAAACCTACTGTTCAACGATAGGAAGGCCTCGATTAGAATTAAACGATGGTGCTGGTCTCATAATTACTTCTCTGTTTCTTGTTCCACGCGCTTCCAATCTTCCGAGCACTAATATACCAACTCTAGGCACAAATTCAAGGACGACACCAGGCATCAGTACGAGTGATGCTTCGGGCATCACTGTGAGATCTGACACAACTTTGTAAGGTTGATCCCTGGCGTAGATAGTTAAACTGGATGTGAGGCGGCCTGATAAGGAATCTATATCCATAGATGTGGGGGGTTCCCATGATGTCTGAAATCAATAATATTAAATAATGTTAAAAAAAATATTAAGCATTTTATATATAACAGAAAATATTATCTTTACTAAATTATCATATTGTTTTATAAGAATAATAGGATGGATAATATAGCTAAATAAAAATAAAGAAATAGAAGAACACACAAGTTGTGTTCAATTATCACAAAGAATTAATAATTGAAGGTTTAAAGGAGAACGCGAAGGAGGGTTTATAAGATATCTTTATTTTTAAGACGAAACGGTGAGATCAATAATAGAATAATTAGAAAACAGAGCTGCCATTTATTGAGTGGATAATTCATATTTTGTCATGTTTTATCTGATATCCAAAAGCAGATAACATCTCAGGTGAGGTAAGGGAAATGGGGATTGCCTGAGAAATAAGTTTATAACAAGTATGTTTAATATGAAATAAATAAATATGATAAGTAACTTTAGATTAAAAAAAAAAACCTACAAATAAAAAAATAGAAGGGTAAAAAGTTACAGGGAGAAGCTAAACAATAAAAGTCATTATTTACTTCAGATCGATTTAAGCCAATAAATATACCTGCTTATCTGTGAGCATCTGTTTAAGAATTGGGATGCTGGAAAAGCATGGGTTTGATTGAATGGGTGTAAAGATTTAAAAACAAACTGGTTTCCTGGTGCTGGACTGAGGATTTGAATTGAAGGAAACTTTAGATATTGCAAGGGTATTGAAAGTTAATGATTCAATATATGAATGAACCGTGGATATATTTTCTACGGAAAGGAAGAGCCATTTTAACTAGTTTACATGTTTTACTTAGCACCAAATTAATAAAGATAATAAAAAATAGAAAACTTACTGAAATAGAGCCATCAAATGAATCTTCAATCAAAAAAGGAAGATACTCGGCAATGGCATGATCGTTCCAATCATCAAAGTCAAAAATTTGTTGCTTAATAGCAACCAAATCCTTCGTTCCCCACCAATTTTCTGTGATGTCTATCTTAGAATCAAGTCGAGCAGTCCTGACACCAGCAACAACCGCATATCCAAGGGTGTTTTCTGCTATCAAATTTCTTTTAATCTTGACTTTTTGAACACCGTTAAATAATATAACACTTGATGGAGTCTGGAAATTAAAAAAAAAAATATATATATATTTGTTATTTTAAACCGAATATTTTAATTTAAATAGATGGATAATTTACCTCAGGAGTAGGTGGTTCATTCTGTTTGATTAAATTATTCATGAAATTAGCATTCAAGTCTCCCATGATTTCAGACTGGCTATCGGCTTTGAATTCGATCATAAATATTCCTTTATTTTTCTGAATTATATTATTCCTTATCTTCAATGTCTTCTCCATTCCTTGAAATGAAATAAGGCCGGATCTGCAGACGTTCTCTTCGAAGACGCTGTCTGTAAAGTTGACACGAGAGAAATGACCACCGATCATAATTCCAAAGTTACGATTGTTCCGCCACGTATTGTTTCGAATACTGACAGAATGGGTATAGTTTTCGTTATACTGCCAAACATAGGGCAGATTTATTTCAAATCCACCATATAAGTTACGTTCAACAGAATTATCATTGAGAGACCAATGAAATAAATTAGTAGAATTTCGCAGGTCCCTAAAAAAAAAAAATCAATTACAATACTTGTCTTTGGACAAATCTGAAATATTTAAATTTTTTGAACTACCAAGGATACACACTGCCACTCATAAAAGTATAGACACTTTTAAAATTCAGTTATACGGTGAAAACTATAATTTTCATAAAAAATGTTATATTGGAACTTTAACTAACTCTACTTAATATTTTTGTTTTGAAAAATGTTAACAAAGTCACTTTTATAGCTTTCCATAACTTATAAGGGGTGAGCATAAATCACAATTTAAATAAATCAATGTAAAAATTATGAGCTCTCAGTTTTCTAGCCAGTCCCAGTTTCATTTAAAATTTTTACATTTAATGACCTAATCAAACACTCTCTACATCTAAATTAGTTCTAGCATTCTCACATGACCAGTTCATCACGTCGAGAAGAAACTAAGTGTTTGTGCTACAATGCTACAGTGTATCCATAATCGTATGAGGGTTGGTGAGCCGAAACATGCAAGCATATTTTTTCATGCAATGTACTAACATTGGTAATTTACCTTTTATCTCTTTTGGAGAAAGCATTAAAACCCACAAATAATATTACACAAAAAACAACAACACATTTACAAATACAAACATTTTTCAAATCTGTATTAAACCTCTTAAAGAATAAATACTGACCTGCTAAATTGGAAGAATCCTCGCCCGTTGTCTGTGATCAGGGTAGAATTAAAAATGATTGTTATTTCTGAAATATTTGACGGAGTTACGCTCCAATGAGGTGCATCTACGAGTACAGCTTCTCCTTTGTTATGAGAAATGTCGCAACCGATAACTTGAATAGACTCATTACTCTTCCTTAAGTAGTGCTCTCCAACTTCAGTAATGTATCTACAAAAGCAATGCAAACTATTAACATATTTAAAAACAAAAATATATTATTTTCCTTTCATGGCATTCTTTTGTAACGCTTTTATATGGTAAGCTTACATTGTTATTTCTGAATACATATATGGTTTTATTTTGAAAAAATTAAGAAAAAGTTAATGAAATGTCAGTCTTATATAAAAGTTGAGAAGTATTAATTACAATAAGTATATGAAAACAAAAAAAATGTTACAGGTAAAAGTAAAAACTACTTTTTAATTTATTTTTTGTTTTATTATTATTATCACTGGCTCTACAACCCAGCACGGGTCCTGGCCGCATCAAGGCGTCGCCTCCACTCTTCTCTGTCCTGCGCCAAGGTCTTCCAAGCTCTGGATCCAATGATGCTGCCTGCATCACTCTCGACTTCATCTGACCATCTAAGTCGTGGACGCCCACGTTTTCTTTTTCCAGCAACGAATCCAAACAGAAGTCTTTTTAAGATAGCGTTGTCCTCCATTCTGGCCACATGTCCAGCCCATCTCAATCTAGCTATTCTTATGTGCTTCACCACGTCAGGCTCCTGATACAAAAGATACAGCTCTGCATTTTGTCTGAGTTTAAATTGATCGCCAACTCTTACAGCTCCAAACATTCTTCTTAATATTTTTCTTTCGAAGAGCAGAAAACTGTTGGCATCTGCCCTGGACAGAGGCCAGGTTTCCGATCCATAAGTCAAAACAGGCCTGATGATTGTTTTGTACAGCATGACCTTGGCTCTTCTTGATATCAGACGACTTCGTAAAATTTTCGCCATCCCAAAATAACATCTATTAGCGGCCAATATTCTTCTTTGAACTTCTGGGCTAGTTGAGCCATCTGCTTTGACCAAAGAACCGAGGTAGACAAAACTAATTACAATAAGTATATGAAAACAAAAAAAATGTTACAGGTAAAAGTAAAAACTACTTTTTAATTTATTTTTTGTTTTGATGATTTTTTTTTTGTCAGTTAACCCTAGGAACTGCTTCTTAAAATTAGAAAAGAATATTTATTTTTTAAGATAATAGGCAAGTGGCTCCTAAAATTAGGGATATTTTCAGAAATGACATATTTTGCTTTCATATAATTTGCAGTAGATTGGAATCAGTTGGAAAGTTTTAGTGTTTAAACAAAACAATTATTTAAATCTCTGTTAGTCAAACGAAAATATTGATTTGAATAGTATCAACAGCAATAGATAAAAGTTAGTTAATAAAATTGGTATTTTATGTGAGAGATATAAACATAAAAATGTAAGCAGGACATTAATTTTCTGTAAGCATTGCATGGTAAACCAGCAATTGTTAACTTTACCTATTATAATAAGATGCCCAGATACCACGAGTGTTTCCTTTGATTCTTGAATTATGAACATATAAAGTAGGTATTGGTCCTTTAAAAATTCTGTGAAGAAGCATATACTGTTGGCCTAAAAAAGAAAGTTATTTATGATGAGAAAACTGTTATCTATTTTGTTATTCTAAAATCTTTACTATCTTAAAAGTTATTAATTATTGAATTATTTAAAAATATATAAACTAAATATATTACCTCTAAATGCAGAAAATGCAAGAACTGCAGTTCCGAGAGCATTGACACCACTGTTGTACTGAAGTACTATACCATAAGAGCTTGACGTCACTGGAAACACATTCAAATCCCTCGAAAGATCCCAATTCACAGCGTGCGTGTTAAGATCCGGTGCATCGTGTATTACGATGCTCTCTGTACTTCTATTGAGGATGGGATTTAAAAGTTGGATTCCAAGAACAAAGCCGGGAGTACACTAAAATAATGAATAAAAAATTACAGAATTTATAATTAATTTAGCATTAATATAAACAAATATCTGATGTGAATAAAATATGGCTTTCTTGTCCAAATTAAACAAAAATCTATTGCTATAAAAGGCTTCCTAAATTAAATTTTGAAATTTGGGTGTACCACATCAAGCATTATTAAATTATTACTTTTAAAAACTTGATTAAAATTTACCTTAATGTAATACGTATTTTGAATAGAATCGGTTACAACACGTTGCGTAATAATATATTTAGTACTTCCTTCTTCGACTTCAATGGTTTTGTCAGCTGAAGGTATGTAAATGGGATTGTATGGTTTGTATTGAGCTGCGAGGTCAGAAAGAGGTTTAAACCAACCGGAGATTTCTCTTTGTTGCAATGCAGAAAGAACAGGATTGTGACGGATCCCACTGATTCTATTGTTTTCAATTTTAGAACCTAAAACAATAAAAAAGTAAGATATTAAATAATATATTTCCTAAAAGAAATGAAATAAGAAATATATTTTTCAAAATAATTAACAAATAAAAAAAAAACACTTACCACTTATTTTAAGTCCAGCTTGTTTAAAACTGATCCCACTGCCACGATTGTCGCTGAATTCACAATTTTTCACCATATTTGCAGAACCAGAGGAAAATATGTCCGAATAAATTACTCCAAGACCATCATGAGCATTATCAATGAGACGGATGCTCTCAAAAGTATGCCTAGCAAGATCAACTTGTAATGCTGAAAGTAATAAATAAACAAACATATTAATAAAAATATATTAATATAAACTAAATAAAATAATATATAATATAAAATTATTTAATTTTATAAAAATAAAAATATACAGCAAAATCATTAAAATAAAAATTATTAAGTAATAGTGCTAACAATAACTAATCAATCACTGATTAAAATCAGTTTACTATAAAATTTAACAGACAAAAAATTTTATGAGTGCAGTCAAAGAATGCACTAAGAAGTGTAACTTATTTTTATTGTATGCTAAAATTTTATTAAATTACATAATAAAAAATTGGATTATTTATATCAATGAAATGTGGATACAATAGTCTGTAAAATGAATTATTATAAAAGAAGCTTCCATTTTACCATTATGGCCAAATTCTGATAACATACTCTAAAGATTTATTAAAAAATATTTAATTAAAAAACAGTTGAATTTTTTTTTTTACTAAAAATTGTATGTTAAGAAACAAAAAAATAAAAAAATTATTCTTATAATTGTATATAGAAAGAATTTTTAACTATTAAATTTGCCAGTAGATGTAATGTATTCAAATATTCTGCATGTAATATATTTGTTAACTGAAATTGATTTTAAATGTAGTGGTTTTGTTAATATGCAGAAATATCAACAATAATAATTTCCTTCTGAAATGTTTTCTATTTACAAAATTGAAACAACTGAAAAAACAAATAAAAAATATATTAACTTTAAAAAACTTATAATTAAATAGTAATAAAAAAATTCAAGTTCATAAAAAAGCATAATTACCGGGTTTAAATTCGCTTGTTTCATAATCAAGAAGTCCAGCGTTCTGAATTGTAATGTATTGCAGATGGCTCCTCTCAGCAAGCACTCCTAACCTCACACCAGCCCACGATGGAGGATAACAACGCATCACGACGTCCTGAATATGAGTACAAGAGTGCTCGAACTCTGTAGCTTTCTGCGATTTACATTCTGTGATGTCCAAATCATCATCATCACACTCAACATTTCTAAGAAAACAAAACACAATTTAATTATTGAAGATCGGGTGCCATATAACACTGTGGAATAAGTATGGTCCTTACGTCAACAAGATAGGATCGTTTGTTCCAGGATGGGGAATGTCCGATAGATAAAGAAGCCAGTCATCAGGGTTCAGAACCAAACCCAATTGTTTGCAAACAAGAGAAGCTGCCTTCTCGGTCCATCGATGATTGCATACTGTACCCCATTTTGAATCTATTTGCACCTAAAAGTTCAAATTAGTTATATTATCTTACTGTTGGGGTACTTCCTAAATAACCTTTTATTTTATTAGCATCCTTATTAATACTGTAATCAATTTTGCAATTTGTTCACACACGGTTATGACCATAATTGTGATCTATTTTCGATGAAAGTAAATAAAATATAGCACATTTAGGAGATGATGAAGATAAAAAAAAAATTAATGGAATGAAATATGCTCTATTAAGACCTTACATATTTTTAGCAAAAATATTTTGATCAGAATAATCCTTACAACTCAAACCTCTCAAATTTCATTATGTGATATGTATGATTGCATAATTTATACAACGCTAGTTATTCACTTTCTATAAGAAGTATATAGATAATTTTGAAAAATGAAAGTTCAACTATACTTTCCATTATATTTCTTTATCAATTATTTTTCCAATACTTCATAGTAAATCTTATCACACTTCTCAGTCTCAATTCATAACATAATTGATGTAACAAATGTACTAATTTAATCCTCAAAAAAAGATAAACGCACTTGAAGAGTTCCTTCATAAGATGTTGTTCCACCGATAAGACGTATTTTCGGTTCTGGTTTTGTTGGGGTAGGAGGTACATCTGAGTTCTCTTCTAGTGTAGTACTTTCTTCAATTGGAAGTTCTTCCTTCATTGAAAGAAGAATATCATTAGGGCCTCGACCTCTAGCTTCCAAATAACCAGCAACCATCATTCCAATACCTGGAGGAAATCTGTCAACAGATTATTTATTAATATAAGGTTACATATTAAAAACAAAAATAAATTTTTAATAAAAGACATTTAATTTAGCTAACCTCAATGTAACTCCTGGTTCGAGAATCAGTCTACCTCCAGGCCTCACATTGATATCTCTGACAACGTTGTACTCTCCAGATCTCAAGTTTTCCATTCCATCAACTTCTCCACCGACAGAGTTTCCAGTAGAAATATAAAACTGAGGAACATAACGTTGGTAATTCATGATAGTAGTGGCTCCTGGATTACTTCTATGTAAAAGAAACGGAATGTACTGGATTTTTGCAAGGTTGTAACGATCTTTCCTGAAAGTAATAAAAATAATTACCAATTAATGACACATAAAATATAATAATCCATAACATTAGTAAATTATATAACTTTTGAATTGATTTGCTTGAATACTTGATATTGAAATAAGTATGATATTGATATGTATAAAAACAAAAATTGGGCCTCTATACTTTTATAGAAATGGATTAACATTTTTTCCAAAAGTTTCAATTTGATGTTTCACAATATCATATCATCAGATGTATCAATATCAATAAATTTGAATTGATAGGTGCACCAGGAAGCCATATGTTTTAATCAAATATTTTTATTAAACTTTTTTTTTTTAAATGGACTTTCAAGAAATTGTTGGCAGAAGGAAGGAAATTCGTGTTCAGGGCATGATGCAGAATTCAAATTTATTCATTTCAGACAAATATTTAATAAAATAAATCACGAGGATTTTATTAATTCAAAAATTCTATTCAATATCCTGCCAATAATCATAAATCAATTCAAACTGTTTTTTTATTTCTCTTAGCTCTTATAATTCCAAAACGCCTTTTAAATTATAAATTTTTTCTCATATGTACATAAATGACCGAGCTATGACCACATAAAGCCTGTTCAGGCACCATTTTGGAGCAAAACAAAAATTGGTACTTTTGGGTTCCAAAAAAAAAATCTTAGAATTATATGTGACTTAGATGCCAAATACGTAATTATCAGCCCAGTCGTCTTGAAAAAGTAGGACACCAGACATAATTTCCATTCCTGGTTCAACATATCTTGAAATGTAGAACCTCAAATTTTGAGGGGAGATTAAAAACCTATTTTCTGGATTCTTTACAAATGTCCGATTATTGGAAATAATAAACCCATATAGGAAGATAAAAATTTTAATTTTTTTTAGCTTTCTATTGATTTCAAGCTTTCAAATATAATCAAAATCTCATGAAAGCATACTAACAAAATTATAAGTAATACCTGTCAAACAATCTGTAATAGATTTTTTCTTCATCTCCAAAACCCAACCAGTTGTAAGAACAATTAATTGTCTGACTTTGATCTTGAAGGTGGACACCGATTTCATATTCTGAATCGGGATTCTGTATGATATTACGAAAAACATCTGTATTTTCAGAAGAGATAACAACAGGTGCAGCAACTCTGCTTCGAGGAGTCAAAACCTTTGTATCACCATTATCTAGAATATATTTAAATTAACAATTTAATACATATGTACGTTATACAATTAAAAAAATGATTTGGCTTACTGTTAAAGGGTTCCTTTATTTTATTGTCCTTAATAAAGTTCCAAGTAAAAAGCAAATGCTGTTGTTCACTGTAAGGTGACAGTCCAATATTCACAACATATATTCCTTGATTATTGTAAAATTCGTTATTTTTTATTAAAAGAGTACTAGGCAATATACCATACAACTCGCTCGGATCATTTTTAATAAGTATTCCTCCATAACTGTTTTCTTTAAATTTATTGAACTCAATGACTCCATCTAAATTGACAGCTGGTCTGATTTTCACACCTGGCCTCTTATTTTGGACAAATATATTATGACCGATATAAAGTCTGAGACTTTTAGAAGACAGCTTCAAACAAGTTTCGATTTCGACAGCTGTATTCAAGCTCAAGTTAAACCAGTTTCCTGTGACATTTATGGTAGAATCGAGACAGAAATTTCCAACTAATATACCTTTCTCAAGATTCTTGAAAACTTCACTATATTCTAGAACTACGCTATGGTTGAATGCGATATGTTCTCTTTCTTTGGTTTTATTATACCATACAGCGACTCCATGCCCTAAATTAGAAGAAAGAGACGATCTACTGATATTTGTTGACCCGCCAGCGTAACTAATATTAACGCCATCTCCGATGTTAAATGCGATTCTCGAATCACTGATGTTCACTTGTCCTGCACCATTTTTCACATGGATGCCTGCTATATGGTTGCTATGAGAGACTGATGATCGTTGGATGTTCAGTCTGCTTCTGAGATTTTCAATAGATATTCCAACTCCTTTGTTGTCAGCAACAGTAGAATCGGTAACATTCAAATCTACCCACTTATCTAAAAAAAAAATATATTAATAAGATATTATTGGATTGTATACTTCAAAGCATAGATAAAATAATGTTTTAATTTAAAAAGCTGCTTTTAATTAACAATAAATAAATTTCAATTTAAGAGTGAGCCCTAGGGATCAGAACAAAAGAATGAAAAAATGGACGGTTCCTCTTTTTTGACTCACGTGATTTGAGTACATACTATTACAATTCAATTAAATCTTAAAATATTTATACTGTTTTTAAATAAAATGATTTGTAAAACTATAATTGATTATCAATAACAATATTACTATTGTTTTGAATCATTAAATATTCAATAAGACTAAAAAAAAATATTATTATTTGCTATAGACTTTGGCATAATTATTATTTCAAATATTTTATTCTTTTCCTCTTCATAAATAGCTTAGATATGAGTGTATGAAATCTCTAAAAAGGAAATATTGAGTCCTGAAGAACATTCTGAGAAAACTTTTGACTTAGATGGCAAAAATAAAAAATTAATTGTGTATTTTTAAAGATAAACCATGATAGCAGGGTTGCAATGTGTTGTGGAAGGATTGATTTTTTAAATAACTTTGTGGTTTCTTTCCACCTTGAAACATAAAACCTAAAATTTTGAGAGAGGGGGATTTGTTTGTTTGTTTGTTCATTTAACGGCACTTTATGCTGCTATGGCTAATCGGATGATGCTACAGTGGGAGCTCTAAATTTTGCCTATCCAGGTTTAATTAGGATAGGGATTTTTAACGAGTACCTGACATTGTACAGGGTCGGGACCCCCGTTTAACGTCCCTTCCAAAGGACGGCGTAACTAAGGATTTTTCACTCCCTTAAAAAAATCCTAGGGCCACCTGCCGGGCTACGAACCCGCGATCTTGAGAGAGGGGGATGAAAGATGATTAAAAAAGTTCAGTATTGAAAATAAAAAATCAAGATCACAAGAAAAACATATGTGCAGTAAAAAATGCTCAATATTCCATTATAATAAATACCTAATTAAACAAAACTCAACACTACAAAATAAAACTATTATTAAAAAAAATTGATTTTGCAGTAAGTTCATTTTTAAAAAATTGTAATATTATATGAAAAATAATGGAACATTTTAACAGATTTTGGTAGAATTATAGGTGACTTGGGGATTGATTTCTTTTATATTATAGTTTGCGGCTGCTTAAAAATGCTGTTTTCAGTGATGTCATACAAACCTGTTCCAGAAGTGATCCTGATAAGAGCGTAGGTATCAGTCTCGCCTTCGGCAGAGAAACTTACGTAAATATTATGACCACTCGAGGTTATACTTTGAACTTTAGTTGAATTATAGAGAGCGAAAGATGCTAAAACCCTGTCTTGAGATGATATACCATCGTGAATCTGAACTGTGCAGGAACCGTTTCGATCAGTTTGAATTGGTAAAAAATTGACAGTCAATTTGTATCCAGGATTTGTGAAGAAGTACTAAAAAAACAAACAATATATTTAAAGTGTATTCAATACAATTAAAATAAACAAATATAAGAGCCAATGTGGTCTAAGTGCGAATTATATTTTGCCAAGCTAGACTTAAACTAAATTTTTCATATTTTTGTTTAAATTTCTTATAAGTTCAGGATTTATATTAAACAAGATCATTACACACTTATCGCACAAACTCGCACCTTACCTTTTGGCATTCTTTGGTTGCGTAAGAGTAAACACTTTGCTGCAGGGCTAAGGTCATAGGAAACGTTTGTTGGGCAGTCGTCGGTAAGGTACAGAGATCCTGAATGTCTCTTCTATTTTTCGTCCAGTGCTCATGAGATACATATTTAATACCATCCCCTTCGTTCTCACTTACCAACGTAGCACCGACAACAACTCCTCCGTCGGAACTATTGACAAAAATACCATAACCTAGAAACAAATGTTTTTATGTTTATTTGAAAGTTTTAATTACAATACAGAAAAAGACTAAAATAAAATAATTAATAATTACCCTGATTGTTGCTAACAGTAGAATTCAAAATATTTACAGGCCCACGAGGGTCAGTAATGTTAATTCCAGTATAAGCTGAATCAGTAATTTTTATAGATGACATTTGCGGAGCCACTCCAACGATTTCCAGAGAAGAAGTTGCGTTGTAGCCACTTCCAGAGCCCGCATTGCTGTAACAATGAAACATTTTCATGCAATTTATCATCTGCTTAATGTAATAAAATAAGAATAAAAAATTTAACTTAAATCTTATGAACCTTTATAAAACATATTTGATTCCAAAATACAGCAATCACAAACTACTTACAAATTTAATAGAATAGAATAATTGTGAAAAACCTATTAACTTACACAATATCGACATATTCAAGCCTCGAATGACTCGTTGGCACATAGAGAGTGTTGTCTAACGTCAGGTACCTGCTGAAAAGAGCATTTTCAAATCTAATGCCCCTCCAATTATCAGTAACTTTGCTTGTAACATGTTGAGGGAAACACTCAATATGAATATCAGGATGGAAATCTAAAAAAAAAAAAAAAATAAAACATCTGAGAGAATTTCCACATCTTTAGGACATCAATTTTGTATATGATCTAATTTTTTTTTCTCTTTTTGTTGTTTTCTCACAATTTATAAAAATTGTTTTACACTATTAATTATTTAAAAAAAAAAACAATCTAATTCTTTGTATTACACTTTTTTAAAATACTATTGACTATTTTTATTTTATACATAGATACTTTGAATATCATGATCTGAATACCAATAAATAAATACAGTAAATATAAAAATATAATATAGTATAAATACAGTTAGTTGACAAAATAAAAAAAAATTGGGAGTATAAGAATATCAGAGTGGAGAAAAAAAAATTGCATAAATATGATGATGTCGTGTCATAACATTATTTGCAATGTTAACACTAAATGAGGCAATGTTTTTGTTATTTAAACAAAACAAAAAAGTAGTGAAATTAAATTAATCATAATAAAAACCATATTAGAAAATATTGAAAAGGGAAAGGTAAAAAGAGCCCTACATAAATGTTAAGACCGTGGAAAAATTCCAAAGTCTCTAAACTAAAACAGAAATTGAAAATATTATTATTATTTATATATTTTCAATTTCTGTTTTAGTTTGGAGACTAAAGAGCTTTTCGTTGGAATTTTTCCACGGTCTTAACTTTATATTAGAAAATGTTTCCAAAAAAACTGCATAAGACATGTTCTTAAACAATCCAGTGCAGAATAAATTCTTTTATTGTACAAATTCAAATTTCTATAGTGTAAAAACTGTTTCCAAAAAAACGAAAATCATCTTTTAGCAGATTCAAAAATTTAACATCTTAGATATAATATACATAATTTACAATTCCATTTTTAATTTTTGAATTATGCACAGTTAAATTCTTCTTGTCATCAATTTTTTTTGTAGTATTTTCTGAGTTGATTCAGGGCTTTAAAATATCTGTTTAAGCTGAAAACTTATAATCGAAACTTTTCATGATTTCAATACTTTCTTTTAATATACATTTCTTAAACTGGTAAGTAAAAGTAAAATTCATAAATTAATAAAATTAGAATTTTGAGAAAAGAAAAGTAGTGTTATTCACATGGTCTTAAAAGGCCATTTTGTGAAAAAAAAAGAAAAGAAGGTATTTTGTATTTTTAGATATAGAGAGATAATTGATTATTACTAGTAACATACCACACGTTGGACCACCCATTCTTCGAGGAGCTCGCTCACACTGCTTGATGTTCGTTTCCGTTCCGCTGCAATTTAGCTGAAGAAGAAGCCTAGGTTTGTGACCAGGTTCTTTGTCCAACCAACCCAGCCACTTACCTCCCTCCCAACCCATCTGACGACAAGCTACTTCTATATTTGCAACGCTCCACCTGCAATTAAATGATTTATATTAAGTAAATCTTTATTTAAGTGTCATTTTAAAGATAACTGAGACTTTAAATCAGTGTTTTCTCTGGTATAATTGTAATTAACTTTAAAGGGATAAATGAAATTCTAGAAAAGTGAACAGTATAGAAAAAACTAAAAGAAGTTTCAGTATTGGTAGCGACTATCACGATTCAACTCTTCTTCTTCTTTGCTAAGCAGAGGAAGTGGGAGTAGGAGTAGAGACTGAGTGAGCCCCAAGAGGCCTCCAAATCCCACAGGATTAACCAACCATTGATAATAGAATGAATAAATTAGTTTCTAACTAATATTTCTAACCTCAGACCTATAGATTAGTAGCACAGTATCTTAACCCCCCCCCCCCCCCCCCGATCTACCTTGATTCCCTAAGCCATTCAGAGTAGTTCTATGAAGAACTTGAGATACCCGACTCCAGTTGGATAATGAATGGGGTTGTAATCTTGTACATGGACCATCTTATAGGCCTGTAGCCTGATACAATAGTCTTAAAAGTTATTTTTCCTACTAAATATAAGAGCCCATCTGTGGCTTTTAATAGATTACATAATTAATCTACACAGCTTGATTTGAATCTGGGATCTACAGCACAGCTCAGTGCTTCACACACTGAGCAGCTGCCACCAACCTTAATTTAAATTATAGATTAAATAAAATTTTAGTTTCTAAATAATCAGCAGATTACTAATTTTAATCACCTCCTTGAGTTGGAACACACGGAACGCCAATGTCCATTTTGAAAGAGTTGAAGCCTTCCAGATCTCGTGCTTGATCCATCTACCAGCCTCAATTCTTTAGCTAAGGGTTCGCTTTTCGGCTGATTGATACTTCTAAAGGATATCCTTTCATGTTCATTGCCCTGAAAAGAAAAAATATATAAATAATCTGTGTTAGATACCATTATAAATATATATTAAACATAAAAATGTGAAAATATATTAAAATATATAAAAATAAAAATATATAAACCATATAACATGGTGATATATATAGTGAGATAGATAGATAAAGATATAGCTGCTACTGCCATTGTGTAAACCATGCAGCATTTAAGTTCTTTTAATATAACTACATCTTTTTTATTTACTAATTTCAATTATTTTTATTATCCCTGTTACTGAGGGATTTGAAAAAAAAAAAAGTTGCCTCCATTACAGTTATGTTCCTTGCTGTAATTTCACACTATCAGGTTTGACATAATAACTGACAGTAATTGTCAAGGCAGTGACATCACAATAACTACTACCTACAGACAATGACACTGAACTCTTCCATGCTTACCAACCTAACCTAACCTAATTATGAACTGTATTTTTTCGTATTTTTCAACTGTATCGTTTATTTTTTAACTTAAAAGTGCTTGGAACCAATGTTTTGAGATTATATTATGGTTCTTGGCGAAGAAGGGGTAGCTAATAGAGGATACCACACGGCTTCGTGATTTTGAAGACCTTACACTAGTGAAAAAAGAAAAATCATTTACATTTAATATATTTCTAGTTTTAAGTTGGCTCTAGATTCCTCCTTACACTTGAAGGTTATTCAATATAGTAATCCTTTCAATCTCCCTGGCAGCCCTATGCTCTAATCAAGACATTTTCTGCAAATCCTAAACCCACAACTGGTAGTGACAAACAAATGACAAGCTTTCAATCAGCGGTTAGCTATATACGGCATTGTCCTATCAAAAAGTTGACTGTAATAGGGTGAATTAGTTTTTTTATTCATTTAACGTTATTTTCTGCTACTACGGCTAATCGAACGATACTACAGTGGGAATCCTAAATTTTGCCTATCCAGGTGTAATTAGGATAGATCTTTAACGAGTACCAGACACCGCTAAGTTCAAGACCCCGGAGTTAGATCCTGCTATAACAAATAAATTATTTAATATGTTAAAAGTCATATATAGACCCTCCAGTGCCAAGGGTGGATCCAGGATTTTTTTCTGGGGGGAGGCACAACGAGCAGACGGGAAAAAATCAACAATAACTTACAAATTAACTTGTAGTATCTACAGACAGATTTCAAAGGATTATTAAAATATCAAAACAATAGTTACACTCATGTTATTTCTGTTTTTTATTTTAAGAACTATGATCACATGGTTTGCCTAAAAGCATGTTCTGTAATGGATTCTCCACAGTAAAAAAAAAAAACCCGTCTAGGGGGCACGTGCCCACCTGGATCCGCCTATGATTTTATGTAGTGTAAATTAGTTTTAAAATTTCATTTCGAATGAGGCTAGTCTCGAAATCTTTCTCCTTGGTTGCGGCTGATGGCTCTGAAGTTTTTTTCTGTAATGTAGATATATTGGGTTCAAAGTAAAATTGTGTTCCACATGGTAATAAAACGCAAAATACATGTGAACAGAAAATGGGAGTTTCAATAACTCTATCTTTGGCAAAATATAACTCCAAAATCAGAGCCATAATCTTCCAAAGCTCTGCTTTCCATTTTCCCCTTTAAGTTGTTTTAACCTTCATTTCATGTTCTAACAATGTTACTTGAGCAGGTATATATTTTTATGAATACGTTAGATATTTTGGCACCTGTTGTAGATATCATGTAGCCGTTGGCAGTTAAAAGGGGTGGGTATTTCCTGCCAGGGGCGGAAGAGGAAGTGGGATGGACGCAGTGGCCACCTGCTGGCTGGTCGTTAGCTTTGCATATTCCTTTTAAAAAGACCTTAACATTGACCTCTTTGTATACATTGAACCTTTTCGGCTGTTTAAATCGATATAGTTGTCGGATCGGAGATATAAACATCGATACTTCACATAACTATCGATGTGTGTCTTCAGATGTTACTTCAGTCATGTTTTAAGGAGATACAAAAGTGCTGCAGAGGTGCCACTATCAAACAATGCACGAACATAAATTACAATAACAAAGGTTTAATATTTTTTTTTTTAATTTAATTTTCTAATACGTTCTAACTTGTATGATGAACTTCAGGATTCGCCGAACATTTCCAGTTTATTTGAAAAAAACCTTTATCACCACAACTCATTAGGGTTTTGGGTTCAGTACATCGCAGAGTCTTTACTTTTTTAAAGCTAACGGCTGTGCAGGGAGGTGATATGTACAAGATCATGCTCAGCTGCATTTGCATCAAAATGCCTGATTTTTACAATTAAGGGAACCCACTTTTATGGAGGCTCGGTGATTACCACAAGGGTATGCAGATCCCACAGAGCCATCTATGGTTGCTAAAAGATTAAATATTTTTTCTGCTACAATAGGATTCGAACCCGGGACATTCAGTATAGCATCTCAATGCTCTACACATTGAATCAAAGAAGAGTGAAAAACATTTTTGTGATCCGTTATTCTTATTAAAAGAATGACTATTCATTTAAATTCAACTTGTTTCTGAGATAAGTTAATATTTAGGAAGAACTGTTGATAAAATATTCATTGCAACATTTCTCGGATGTACTTGAGGAAATAAATAATAAGTACGTAAATAAAAAAAAATGTACCATTACTAAAGAAAATAAACTCACTAGGTTATGTTTAAAAGATTATCTTATCATGTGACGGGAGATAAAAAGTAGTTTAGAGCTTCAATTAAAGTATTACTTCCGGTTTCACAGCTATACAAATATTTATTTGTTATTCCTATTAATATAAAAAAATATTAAACATTTATTAAAGAAAATCGTTTATATCTATACATATAAAATGCTTTGTCCTGAATGACTGACGGATCAACGCACAGCCTAATAAATCGTAGAGACATGAAACTTGGAGGGTGTGTTCTTTATATGGCGTAGGCATCTGATAAGAAAGGATTTTCCGAAATTCTACACCTAAGGGAGTGAAAAAGAAGGGCAAAGTTTTTATGCTTGCTCGCGTGTTTCTTACTCGCAAACTCTACATATTTTCGCTGAACAAAAAATATCAAGTAACATAGTTCGCTTCTCGCGGCTGCCGTGCAAGTGAAACCGTTATACTAAGTAATATTTTTCAATAAATTCAATAACATTATATACTAATCCTTTACTGACCCGAACAACAGTAAACTTCTGTCCGTCCCGTTTGCCAGTCAGTGTCAATGTATGTTTCACGTCTGTGCTGATTAGTCTGTGAAGAAATTTGATATGGATAATCTCAAGCCTGAGGAAGGACATATGCTACTTTTTATCAACACACCATACAGGCGAAGTTTGTATAAAACTGTAACCTGATTGACTAACACACCCGGCGGTCAACACACAGCAGAAACCACTGAACTTAGCATCTTGAAATTCGCAGATAGGTTTTTTGTACAGCTAAAATGAACACAAAGAAAGGAATTTGGACAATTCCACCCCCAAGGGTTTCCCCCTTAATACAATAGGGGTTCAAAGATTGTATGTAATCCGTCAGTTTTGAAGTTAAACATCTGAAATTTCGTATGTACGAGTAAAAATTATTGCTAAAAAAAATTAAATTATTTATTTAAAATGATCTGTCACGAAACTTTATGTGCCAAACCAAATACCACGCGAGCTAAGCCGTGGGCAAAAGCTAGTTTAAATATATTTAGGACAATTTTGTTTGATGTTACAAGAAAATAGCGCTCCCGGTGGACGCTATTTCAATTACTTTAAAATGACTAATCACATATATTTTTTAAAACTCCTCAATCTGCTCGAGATCTAATTAGCCCTGGGGCAATTGAGGTTAGGGATCAGTTACCGCTGATTCAGCTACGACACGCGGGCCTCATTGCCCTTCATTAGCGAGATTCCGAGCAAAAAAAAATGAAGGAGTCATCTGGTTGTGTAATTAGTCAATTTTCTCCAGAACTTCCTCTCTCTTTGGCCGTTACTATCTAAATCGATATTTCCGAGCCGACGTTGCTATCTAATCGATATCTTTCTTATACCAGACAGTGTTAACGCATTACTAGAAAGGTGAGATAGTTCCACCATATTTTTAGAAATGGTTTGTGAAAAGCAAGGAACTATAAAATGAAAAATATGTATAAGCTATCTTGCCAATAAAAATACATAAGGTCTATATTTTTTAAATAGAGGAATATTAATTTTTCACTTGTTTTGAAAGGCACGGTGAAAGAATATGGCGAGTCACATTGCAAGAATAAATGGATATATACTTGTACATGATTTAAAATTAATGCCATTCAAAAATTCGCTTCATTCTCTCGGCTGTCTATATAAGAGTACAACGCCCCCATCGAAACACAGCTTTTGACAGATCTTTCCTTATCCGATCATCCTGCCAATGGAACTCTGTACCACCTAATAATAATGTTCCGACCTTCAAAAAGAGAAGCAAAGAGAAAATTACTTGTCGCGGAAATGGACTTCTGGAGAAGGGAAGCCGGAATATCAAGGGGTGATAGGATATCAAATTCAAATACATTGAAGAAAATATTATCCTAAAATTTGGTTGGAGAAAACCTCAACTTTAAGGAAACTCTCTAAAAACAAAAACAAATTCTATTTTCTATACTTCGGAACAAAAGAATAGATCTAAATAATAATGAGATCTATAAAAAAAAAAAAAGGATTCAAATTTTTGTTATACCATCAAGTTTTTCAATATTTATACATAGATTTGAAATTCAAGGTTATGCAATCAGCTTTTGCTCTGTTAGAGGGTTCCATTTTAAAAAATAATCATGCATTTTAAAAAGGGAGATTCAATAATAAAATTCCCACGAATCTGTATATTAATTATAGCTTCTGAGAGCTGAGAACTTGTGCAAAAAGATTCGTCATTATATTCCTTAACGCCATGCGAAAATAATTGAGAGTTGGACCTCAAATTAAGAAAGTATTTTAAGTTATAGCGTGCAAGGCCGCAAAAGAGGTTAGATTTTTTTATATCTTATTAAATTAGTTTTTAAATCATGTATTTCAGTATAGAGAGAAAGAGTCCCTTTGTTTTTTTCAGAATTACTAACTTATTGAATAATCCTTATTCATCATTAATCATTAATGCTTAGAGAAAAATATAACTTAGATAAAGAAAAAGAAAATATTAGTAGACAGTGAGAAACGGTCAATGGGACCTTGATCTTATGAGCTAGAGAAGATCAATATGGCAGGCACAGTCATCCTAGTGAGTAGCCCTATCCTGGTTGCCGTGGCTCATTAGCAATATTAGTTTCACAAATATAGAATTAACTAATAATTAAAAATATCAATAAATTAGTGAATATATACAAAAGATAATATTAGATGTACATTAATAAACTGTTTTCATCATCCAATGTTTTATAAAGAGTAAATTCTTCAGAACCAAATCAAGTAGTTCGTGTAGTTTTTTTAATATGTTTTAATTATTTTATTTTTTTGCCCGTATAAAGTTTGGTACATTTATTAAATTATTTTTCACGTTTTTCAGGTTTGGCGAAGTTACTATACTTAATTGTTCTCATATTTATGCCCCAACAATGGAAAAACCGGCCTTTGGTGCATAGCAATAAATAGTTATGGACTTTAAGACCACTCATTGGTCTCAACATAATATTAACACTAATACATAATAATAAGACAACAAGCAAGACAACCTTTACACATAAATTAATACTTACAAATTGATTTTCCTTACATCGATTTACATCATCAATAAGTAAATACAATTATGCATTAATATTGTATTTTTGATCTTTGCCTGATTATAATGTATGAACTATTTACTCAACTCAAGGCTCTACCTCTGAGCCACTCCGCTCCGCTATAGATTTATTATATGTCCTACTAAGTTCATGAAATTAATTAGGTTTCTAAAGAAATTAGAAAGCCATATTAATAAGCCACACAAGGTGAATGTTTTCTCACGACTTCCTAGGTAACAAACCGTATCTAAAGAGATACAAAACTGATACCAGCACTCAATTTCACGAGAAAGTAGGGCGGAACTCATTGAGACTTTATTATAAGAAAGATAGAATGAAGATCTGAAGAAGAAGCAGACAATTATCGCAGAAGATAATGAAATAATTTGAAGAGTCCATTAGGAGTCCATTAACGTCGCGTGGGAGATTAGGTCAACTAGTCGGGGTCAGGAGTCCTGTCTTGTGGGGTGGCCTCGCTAATCAGCGATCAGGGGGACAGTCGCTGAATCTGATTGGTGTATTATAGTTTGCGTTTACATGGTAACGGTTTAATGTCTTTTCAATGGCAGCAATAGTATTAGTAGTAGGACGTTAAATCCAGATCCTGAGCCTGTAGGTACTCGTTAAAAATCCCTATCCTAATTAAACCTGGATAGGCAAAATTTAAAGTTAACCACTGTAACATCGTACGATCAGCCATAGCAGCATAAAGTGACGTTAAATAAACAAACATACAGACAGATCCAATATTTAGTATTACATATTGAGAAAAGTTTAACCTTGAATCCTCATACTAGACTGAAAAGACAAGAAACTGGTCGCCGTTTCAGGCTACTTCAACTTTACTAGGCAAACGCTCTAAGCTCACAATTAATTACAAAAGACATTTTGACATAACAATTATAAGACCTATATGGACTTGCTGAGTAGAGCTTTGGGGGTTCACTAAGCCATTGAATTCTTACAATCCAAATTCCTTCGTGAAAACCTCAATGCTCCTTACTACGATACAAATAAAATCATCTATAACGACCATAATGACCCATTTGTAGCTGAGTCCCGAACACTATATCAATCTTTTCGTGACAAACTTCATCTATCCAACAGTGGGTAGTATCTCCACTCGCCTTTACTTGGTTGCCATTATATCTGAACTTACTTATCGTAATTTTTCTGAACTTATTTTAAGTTCAAGATTGGAGTATCAGCCCACGATTCACAAAGGAATATCCTTCATTGCAATGGACGGAACACTTAGCGTGTTAGACACAAGGAAAGAGAAAAAATTACGATTCTAAGTAGATAGCTTGAAATTCACAAAATTCGACTTAGCCCACTATGCACAGGTGCCACAGATATGTGATTCATAATATTTACTTGTGTTTTTATTTAATACAAGTATTGTATAATCGTAATATTGTTAATTTCAATAAATAAATTTAATTAAAAAAATAAATAAATTTTGGTTGAAACCATTAAATTGCAGAAGTAATTTCTCGCGCCAAAAAATCTTTTTCTAGATACTGATCCATAGAAACCTTCAAAAAAAGAAGGACACAAGTTTTATCTACCGTGAGTAGAAACTACAATTTATGTACGTATAATAGATACAGATAGATATTATAATAGGTGAGTTGTGTATTAAATAATTTGAAACAATAGTGAAGTAAAATTGAATCGAAGGACAGAAATATTTTTTAGATACAACTTTCTTTTATTAGAATATAAATATAGCTAATAATAATAACAGCGCTTAAAAAAAATGTTATAAAAAATATAAGAGTTCTAATAGTAGCGGTCAACGCCTTGATAATTTGTAGAAAGTGAAAAGGAAGGAATAACAGGCATCCGTGGTTTGAAAGTGATGCTGATTACAGATATTGCTTTCTTTCTCCTTGTGAAGTAATCGATTAATTAATTTATACTTCCTTGGATAATTCCGACAACGATATCTACAGTAAATTTTAATAATAAAAATTTGAGAGTACTGGAAGAGGAAGGTGGGAGGAATAGATTTTTTATTGCTCCGTTATCTCGCTAGCTCTTTGTTCTTATCGCTTTTCTCTCGCCAGAGAATTCCTTCTTAGTAACAATAATAATAAAACTTTAAAGATAAGCGCATGCGCGTACAATACCTTTATTTATACCTTTTCTAGATCGACAGGAGACCACTATAGTTCCATTTCTATCATCCAATAAAATTCCAACATATTCTCATCTCTTTACAATGTATTTCGTGCAGTACATGAGATTCTCCCATTCATATTCATATTGTGAATTATTTAAAAAATAAATAAACTAAGGGCTAAGATAATAAAAAAAAATCTCTTTATATATTTATCCAAATCAGTCAATAAAACAAATTGTGAATCAGCAGATTTTCTGTCTGTAAAATTTCAATAAAAGCATGAAGAAGAAAGTACCCTGCGTTACCTCTGCCGTGGATTGAATTAATACTCTCACGATAACTGATCCCTTATCCACGTTCTTTTTAGTCTTCAAGCATGAGATTCTTCTCCAGGTGTTCTATCATTGGGTTCGGTATCCGAGTAATAGATGATAAAAATAAAATCTGGATTGAGGCTTAATAAAACGTCGGATATGTCGGAGGCTTTTTTTATTGTTTATTTATTTAACGTCACTTTATGCTGCTATGGCTAATCGGACGATGCTACACTGGGAGCTCTAAACAATAGACACAATTTAGGACTCGCAAGTATAATCAGGATAGGTTATTTGAGAGGAAGATCTTAAGAAGAATATTTGGCCTTGTGAAGGATGGAGATGTGTGCAGAAGTCGGAAGAACCGGGAGCTCTATACTTTGTACGATGATATCGATGTGGTTAGATCCATTAAGCTCGGTGTGCCTCAAGGAAGTGCGAAACATAGATACCGAGAATCGTGTCAAGTTCTGCATTCCGAAGCTACGTTGGATGCGGTGGCAATTGATGCTAGGAACCTCCGTGGGACAAAGTTGTCTGGAGAACGGCTGCACAAGATAGAGCCCAATGGCGGAGAATTATTGAGGTGGCCAAGAGCTATCACGGTTTGTAGTGCTACGGAAGTAAAATGTAAAGAAGTTTAAAAAATCCTAAAGCCACCCACCAAGCTGCGAACTGGCGATCTTGGGCATAGAAGGTTGTTCTGCTAACAACTATACAACAGGGGACCCTAAAACTATTTTTTATACAATAGAAATATATAAAATCTAATAATAATATTTAGTCAAATAGATATGAAATGTTTCTATTTTTTATCTACTCTTATAGACCAACATCATAATATCTAGGTTAGTCTAATTAAAGGCGAGACTTATCGCACAGCTATCGATGGCAAACAGGCAAAGGTAAATATTTGCTCCGTGATAAGATATCAATTCACCTGTCTTCAGGTGACAGGTACTGTAGTTGTATCTGAGTGAGGGTATCGATTTTTTTTTTGGTTGGGGGAATATATTAAGGCAAGATCGAAACTTCTTCTATGACCTACTCTATATAATATTTAATTTAAATTAAGAAATATTTAATATGTATTCATTATTATTTAAAATTTGTTAATATCATATATTTAATTAATGAATATTAACTAAATATATAATATTAATAAATAGTATCATTCTTATAATTTTTTCCTTTTTTCAACTGGATTTATTTGAATTTCATCTTCAAGAAATAAATAAAATCAGCTTCCAGTCATAATTCTTTTATTGTTTTATATAATGAAACGTTTCGACATCATTGTGTCATTTTCAATCATTTGTTCCTATGCATTCCACAACTTTAAAATAAAATAACAATAATTACAATAATATAAAATTTGTTTACATAAATGTCCAAAAAATTTTTACTATGAGTATAAATACCTGGAAAGTCAGTCTTTTTTTTTTTTTTTTTAAAATTATTTTTAAGGAGGTCTTTTATTCTCCATAGTCAAACTTATATTCCATTACATTAAAACCAAAATCTGATCCTTGAACCATCTAATCCTTTATTCTTATTTTTATCAGTTATTAGACTTTAGTACAATTATAACTAATTATGTTCTAAAAAGTACATTAATAAAGTAAAAATTAAACTTAAAAATATAAGTATTCTTATGATCTATTATTTTTTAATTTCAAAATTATGGATGAGTATAACTTGCTAATTTCTCCTGCCTCTTTTCTATCGTTTACAGCATTTTCTAATTTATCATTTATAAATAGAGCCTCTAAATTATTTCTTTTTATAGTATTATCTTCTCTATGTAGAATTTTAGGCTTATCGAAGTTAAAAGTGTGCAATTCCTTTTTACAATGTGCTGATAATGCTGTACTTGTTTTAGCTTTAGGTTTAATGTTATTTTGATGGTGATATATTCTGTTTTTTAAGTGTGTACTTGTTTGTCCAATGTATATTCCATCACAATTATTACAAGTAAGTTGGTATATTAAATTTTTGTTTTCCATAATTGGTATCTTATCCTTTTGACTTGTTATAATGTTTTTAATTGGGTTTCTTGTTTTGTGTGCTATCTTCATTTCTGGTATGTCATAAATTTTAAAAGTTGGTTCGATTTTTTCTGATAAGCCTCTGATATAGGTTATACTATTATATTTAATTTTATTATGTTTTAATTCTATATCTTGTGCTTCTGTTACTATATTAATTTTATCATTGTCTATAAGTGGATCTATGTTATTAGTTTCTTTTACAAAAAAATTAGTTATTTTGGATTGAGAAGGTTTAATTTTTATTGCATTATTTTGGCTATGTATTTTTGAAAAGTTAGTAGATTCTTTAGCATTTAATTTATTTTTTATATTTATAGGTAAGTGATTATCTTTTATATTTAAATTGATTTGTTTATGCCATAAATCTTTTATTAGTTTGATTGGAAAACCATTGTTAAGAAGGATTTTGAATATTTTGTTTTTCGTTTCTTTTAAAAATTCTACATCTGTTAATTTTATTGATCTATTTATTAGATTTAATGCTATGTTTTTTATTTGATGTCTCGGGTGATTTGAATAATAATTAAGTAATTTACTGGAGGTGATATCTTTTTTATACCATTTTGTTTTAAGGTTATTATTTTGTTTTCTTATGATAGTAAGGTCTAAAAAATTTATTGAGTTATTATTTTCCAATTCTTGTGTAAATTTTATATTTTTATTTTGTTTATTTAGGATTTTACTAAAATTTTCCAAATTATTTTTATTTGTGATAATTAAAATGTCATCTATGTACTTTACTAATAACATAGGGGGGTTGTTTAATTTTTGTAGGCTATCTTTAATAATGTAGTTTAGTACTATACCAGATATATTTGCAGATAATCTGCCTCCCATTGGTAATCCTTTTGTTTGTTTAAAAAATTGGTTTTCGAAAGTAAAAAATCCATTTTCTGTACATAGTTTAATACCTTCCAAAAAAATGGATTTACATTTTATACTAGTATATGGTTCGATATTTTCCCAATTATCATTTATAAGTTTGTAAGCTAATTTTAATGGTATATTTGGAAACATAGATACCACATCCAAACTACTTAGGATAGCACACAAAACAAGAAACCTAATCAAAAACATTATAACAAGTCAAAAGGATAAGATACCAATTATGGAAAACAAAAATTTAATATACCAACTTACTTGTAATAATTGTGATGGAATATACATTGGACAAACAAGTACACACTTAAAAAACAGAATATATCACCATCAAAATAACATTAAACCTAAAGCTAAAACAAGTACAGCATTATCAGCACATTGTAAAAAGGAATTGCACACTTTTAACTTCGATAAGCCTAAAATTCTACATAGAGAAGATAATACTATAAAAAGAAAAAATTTAGAGGCTCTATTTATAAATGATAAATTAGAAAATGCTGTAAACGATAGAAAAGAGGCAGGAGAAATTAGCAAGTTATACTCATCCATAATTTTGAAATTAAAAAATAATAGATCATAAGAATACTTATATTTTTAAGTTTAATTTTTACTTTATTAATGTACTTTTTAGAACATAATTAGTTATAATTGTACTAAAGTCTAATAACTGATAAAAATAAGAATAAAGGATTAGATGGTTCAAGGATCAGATTTTGGTTTTAATGTAATGGAATATAAGTTTGACTATGGAGAATAAAAGACCTCCTTAAAAATAATTTAAAAAAAAAAAAAAAAGACTGACTTTCCAGGTATTTATACTCATAGTAAAAATTTTTTGGACATTTATGTAAACAAATTTTATATTATTGTAATTATTGTTATTTTATTTTAAAGTTGTGGAATGCATAGGAACAAATGATTGAAAATGACACAATGATGTCGAAACGTTTCATTATATAAAACAATAAAAGAATTATGACTGGAAGCTGATTTTATTTATTTCTTGAAGATAAATAGTATCACTAAATAAGGAATAATTAATAAAGTACCTCCAGCCACAGAATTTTCTCCTTGATATGTGTACGGTGAACTAATAATAATTAGTGAAACATTTAATTATTTAAAAGAAATAGTCTTATCAGAATTGAATTGATTGAAAGTAAATGAGATTTTATTGCAAGTATATGGCCTATATTTTCTTTCTATTTACTCATATATATTGTACTCTGGTTAATTTACTTGTTTTCCTATTTCTGATTTTTAAATTTATTTTGGTGTAATAATATATTCCAAATCAGTTAGAAGATTGATAACAGGAGTTTTTGGAGTGCAAGAAGTATCTAGGTAACATATAAAAATAGTTTCCGACGTGTAACAAATTTATAATTTATTTATAGGGTGGATAAAATTAAAGTGAGATGTAAAAGATTGAATATGACTAAAGAAGAACGCGTTTTGAAAAAGAAAGAGCGTAACCATTGGGAAAAGTAGACTTGTTGAATTATATGATTGCTATTTCCTTGACAGGAGAAGTGTACAGGATATCTCAATAATTAATAAGCCCAATAATTAATGATAAAGTATGAATCAATTTAAAATAGATGTTTTGGCCTTAATTATGTTACTTATTATACAAGTTGAACGCAAGAACAATGTAAATGAATATTCACGAGGTTTGAAAAATTATAAAACGACAGAAATTCAACATCCCATTCTAATTAAATAAAAATAACAAAACAACAGTAAAATATAACGTATGAAGTGAATGGGGTTCGGTAGATGGTAAGAACGGTTCGGCTCCGAAGCTAACGGTTGGGCAAGTTGATATAATGCTCAATAGCTAAGTTTATCACCAAGAAGTCTCAAATCCCAAATAGATTTATTTGTTTATTTATTTAACGTCACTGTATGCTGATATCGCTAATCGGACGATGCTACAATGGGAGTTCTAAATTTTGCCTATAAAACAATAAGGATAGGGAGCGGAGTGGCTCAGTGGTAGAGCACTGAGTTGCCAAACCGGAAATCCTGGTTCAAATCCCGCTGCGGGCAAGACTTTCAGTCTGTTTGCAGCCGGAGATGGATCATATAGGGTCTAGGACTCTCCTAGGGCTCACCCAGCCTCTATAAAATATTATAAAAATAGGGTACCAAAATGTGGGGGACAAATCTGGTGGTTGAGCGTGATCTAGGACAAGTCACCTTCTTGCGGTTGTTCATGAAACAGTACAGCCTCTACCATGTACTGAAACCCAGACCCGTTCACGGGTTGTAGAGCTACAGTTTCTTTTTATAATTAGGATAGGGATTTTTAACGAGTACCTGACATCGCACAGACTCCGGAACGTCATTTTATATCCGCTCTGAAGGACGGCATAGCTAAGAATTTTTTGCTCCAATTAAAAAATCCTGAGTCGCCTACCGGACTGCGAACCCGCTATCTTGGGCATAGAAGGTTATTATGCTAACCAGTAAATCACAGGGGACCCAGATAAAGGTACGGCTGTTACAGAATAAATAGTTTATTTGGGCACTCGTGATATATGGGTCGCCATGGACTGTTATCTACCATTGTTTATAACCTGAACACTGATAATACCTAGTCATGGTAATGAAAATTGATATTTATATATCACCTTCCAACAAATTAGAGGAAAACATCTCTATTTTTATCCTGGTTCAAATGCATTTGATGATCTTTTTCACATGATTCGATCTTTGGAATTATTCTGAGCCTCTGGAAGTATTTCAGAGCTTCTTCTTTCGAAAACGTCAAATCCCCAAGTGTTATTCTGTTCATTTTAAATAGACAATAACCAAATTAATAAGACAAAAACACTAAAAAACCTTAACAATATAGTACCTTTATTCGGCACAGCCGGTTTCGAACTCAGAAAGTAAAAAAAAAAAAATTAACTACTTCAACAATGATTTCCACAAGATTAGCCATGTTTCATTTCGATCCTTCTTAATAATGATAATTTATCACAGCTATTTACAAGAACTGTTACAAACAAGTATGCATTTTTTATATCAGCAATCATTTGTTTAATTCGCAGTGGTTACTTTATAAGGGAAAATTTCCCTATAATTTTCCCCTTTTCCCTTACCCCGCCACCGGGTAACGCTGCTGAGTTCCATCACATCCCCTGGAACGTGTCGAAACGGTATGTGTATTCTTCGCGGCTGAGAAGATCTCGACCTCGTAACCCTAAGGCTCCATTGTTCTCTGCCGTTCCTTTTATGTTATTTTCTCGCTTTCTCTTTGTCAATCGTCTGAAATCAACTTTAATGGACTCTTAAATCGAATCTAAAACCAAAACGGACCTAGGCATGAAGTTCTCACAATTTATTCATTTTTCCTTAGAAGCTAATTATGAATTTTGGTGAATGACTTAATGGAAGAAACTCACAATAACTGGGCGTTTTAATGATGACCATACTCCGTGTACTTGGAGTCACGTAGTGTTTTTCCAAGTAGCTGCCTCAAAGTTTTGTCCAGTGACGGTCTACTTCAGGGAATGAAATATAGGCCTCAGTGTGCCTGCTGGTCCCAAACGTGAGAAAGACCCTGGTAAATCGGTTCAAAAGGGGTTTACTATGGAGCTGTGGGCAATCTGCCGCTGCATTATGGAAACCATGGTTTGTAGAAACGTGAGGTTTTTGGCTGTTTCCCGCAATATATATCTCTGAGGAGATATATTTCTCCATAGCGAACACGATGGTCTGGTCATAGCAGGAGAAAAACACATTGTAATAACTCAAAATGGCAGAAGAAGAATATCCATACAGGGGGAAAACGAGTTAACGAGGGGCTCTGGGGAAGAACAGGGTAACGTGATTTCCCCAAATTGAGCTTCCAGGTTCTCTAACATCAGAAAACATTATTTAACCTTCAACTTCGATCTCTACTCGATCTACTTGTTTGTTCATTTAACGCCACTTTATGCTGCTATGGCTAATCCGACGATGCTACATTGGGAGCCCTAAATTTTGCCCATACAGGTTTAATTAGGATAGAGATTTTAACGAGTACCTGACATCGTACAGGCTCGGAACCCCCGTTTAACGTCCCTTCCGAAGGACGGTGTAACTAAGGATTTTTAACCCTCTTTAAAAAATGCTAGAGCCACCTGCCGGGCTACGACCCGCGATCTTGGGCTTAGTAGTTTGTTACGCTAACCACTAGACCACAGGTCACTACATAATATTAAGTTGTTAGATGTTAAAAACGATTGAAGACTGATTCTTCAATGATACATCTCATATTGTCTCACATCAGTTTAGTACGTCCATTGATAGATACAACAAATAGCTTAAGCTTCTTTTTCACTCTGATTTTGAATATATTAAGCGTCTGAGGGGTAGATCGAGGATTGCGTTAAGTGATGTTAAGTGATCTGGTGGATTTGGATTCCGATAGTGGTCCGTGGAGAGAAGTTTGTAAGCAGAGATTGGTGGTATCGAGCCTTCAGGTTCTCTAAGCCTTATTATTATTATAATAAATTGTCTCTTGAAGGGTAAATCTCATGGTATTTCAACATCTATAGATATCTTAGACACGCAAAATACATTTTTCTCCTGCTCAACTAGACTTTTGACACTTTATACTGCCATTTTATGGCCTAATTTTACGTTATTTTTACAAATTTGAAAATTAGGTAATGTTTTACTTAGGGTAAGAGAAATAAAACCGTTTTCCAGTTGTTGTTTATTCATTAATTTTCACTCTTTAGAGACGTTTCGACACTATGGTGTCATTCTCAATCTTTTCTTCTCCTGCATCTTTTAACTTTAATAAATAAATTAACAATAATTACATTACTATAAATGTCCAAAGATAACAACACTATAAGTATAAGTACCTGGAAAGTCATACTTTTAAAAATTCTTAGGAGATCATTAGTCCTCCATGGTCAATAAATAATATTGCATTACAAAACCAAATTTTGATCTTTGAACCATCAGATCCTTTTTCTCATTTCTATGAATCATTAGACTTAAGTATAAAATAACAAATTATGTTCTAACAGCACATAAACAAAAATAATACAAAGTAAAAAATTATTTTTTTAAAATTTATTTATTTTTCCTAATTTTTTTCTTTATTTTTTTTTTAATGTAAACGTTTATTTATTATTATTTTTATTTTTTATATATATAATTTTAAAAAATATTTTATCAAATCAATTAATTAATTATGAAATATATGGAAAATTTTTTATTTTTTAAAGATCTACTAGTAGGTTATATGGTCAGGTTATTATAATTATTATCTGATTTGTTTTCAAAGTATAAGGCATCTTGTGATCTATTATTTTTTTAATTTCAAAATTATGGATGAATATAATTTACTGATTTCTCCTGCTTCTTTTCTATCATTTACAGCATTTTCCAATTTATCATTTATGAATGATGTTTTACGCTGCATAGATAATAGTTATATTTTAATTTGCTGCATTTCGATTGCTTGAAGAGCACTGAAGGATTCCAAGGTTAATTTGGCTCTCCTGGGCATAGAGGAATCACTGAGTTACCAGTTATTTCTCATGTGGTCTTCATTTATTATATAAAACCAATGGCTTATGTTAATACTATTAACTTGTAATATTATTACTAAATCTCGCATGACCTTGCTTTTCCTTTACTTTACTACATTTGATTTATTTTTTGACCTCACTTTGTCGAAAGTTGGGTAATTTCTTTCGGACGTGCTCCACCAACCAGGTCGCTCTCAATTATTTTTTATCTGCAACAAGCTCCCAACGGATCTTTTTTTTTTATCATCGTGTTGATCTTTAAGCTACTAATTACCATGCTAATTTCTTAGTTAGTGTGAATAATTAGTTTATTCTATCCTGTAATTTTTTTTTGTAAGGATTTCATGATTAAAAAGCATGTGGTGCATTCAAACCAGGTGTTCTTGAAGTAGGTACCTCTGTTTGGTAGGAACATCGACATTGAATGAATGTCATTGTTGTAGCTAGTCATCATGGCTTCTGGACTCGACAATGTCTCTCATAATAGCCACAAATAAACAGTAAAAACAATGAATGATAGGGTCACAGTAGTTCAGTGGTCGGCTTACCAACCTTCCATATCTAAGATCACGGGTTTGCAACCCGGCAGGTGGCCCTAGGATTTTTCAAAGGGAGAAAAAAATTTTGTTATATACAGCAACCCACCGAACAACTGCTTTTCATAGAGCTTTCCTTATCCGATCCTCGTCCCTACACCATCTTCCATTCGTCGTTCCAATAAATAATCTTCCAACTTTTAAATCCCGTGTATTCAATCCCCTTATATCCTTACAATTCCCAATTCGGAATTAACATACCCAGTTTTCAGATTAAAACTTTCTTACTGATAAATGAATGATGTGATTTAATTTATATATAAGTATATTTATATCATTATTTATATTATTAACTCTTCACTCATCCAGTTAGATATTTTTAAAAACAAGTTATATTAGTTGATATTGTTCATATTTTTGTTTCATTTTCTGCTTTCTTAGTTTCTACTTGACTTTGTAATTTGCATACATATGTAATTGTGTCTCTCTATATAATCTATATCTATCTAATCTTATTTCTGCTATTTTTTATTTCTTGTACTCTGTTTTATTTTTTAAATGTTATCACTAAAGGTAACTCGCAACTTTTTTTTTCTCATTTAATAAGACATAATTATACCCTGCATTGTTATTCTAAAGAGACTTGTCCCAGAATAAATAAAGAATTTATTTATTTATTATTATTATTTATATATATTTTTTGTAACTAAGCGATGAGCCCATGAATTGCATCTAAATTCATCAAACTTAAATATGAAATTTTTTTGGTTAATAAAAAAATTTCAAAAGCATCATTACAATTGGAATGGTTTGCTTTACTAATACCCCAAATTTTAATTTTTTTAACTCACATGGAACTTTCAAAGACCTATATTGAAAAATTAGGTTTGTTAAGTTGTATGTTGTTCTTTTGAAGGAGCGATATGCTAAATTCTTAGATAGATAGCACTACCGACCAATTTCTGCCTATTTGATCTTTATTCAATCATTTTCGCATTAATGAAATATTAACCTTATAAATACTAATACCTTTCTTGTATCTTTTATTAAGGATTTCACGAACTTACCTGTAATCAGAAAAAAAAACATCATTAATAAAATGCATTAATGGGAGTAATGGGAGTAGCTACTAACTATACATAAATAATAGATAATTATCTATTTATTATTATTCTAAATTAATAATAAATTCGTCAATTTGTAGTTATATTTTAAAATTAAAGGTTAGTTAATTATTTAAAAATATAATGTGGAATACATCGCTAATAATTATTATTTAACCTAATGAGTTGTATGAATAACTGTTTTTTTATTGTTAGCTTAAACAGTAAACTTAATATTATTTAATTATTTTAAATGTTTGAAGGCACTGGCTACAATAATAGAGCTTTGTTTATATGAATATTGATTGTTTGTTTGTTTATTTAACGTCACTTTATGCTGCTATAACTAATCGGACGATGCTACAGTGGGAGCTCTAAATTTTGCCTATCCAGGTTTAATTAGGATAGGGATTTTTAACGAGTACCTGACATCGTACAGGCTCGGGACCCCCGTTTAACGTCCCTTCCGATGGACGGCGTAACTAAGGATTTTTTTACTCCCTTAAAAAAATCCTAAGGCCACCTGCCGGGCTACGAACCGGCGATCTTGGGTTTAGTAGTTTGTTACGCTAACCACTAGACCACAGGTGACCTATATGAATATTGAGTATCGTATATTACGAGATATTGAATAATTTTTCAATGATAGTTTACAATACTGACGTTATTTTTTTTAATCACTACTACCATAACAATTCTTAAATGGTAGGTGTATAAAATTATCTTTTCATATTGGAATATTACAAAGATATAATACAATAGAAGATAATAATATAAAATCGAATATTTGTCAAGTCATAATTTTGATTTTAAAATAGTTTAATAAAACTCTTTTCGAAAATATTACACTCCATTAAGTAATAAATTGTGAATGAATTTCTATGACTATACATGAATTTCTCTTGACTAGGTATAGCATATTTTCGAAGTCAGTCACACCGTATCCTTGGAATGCCTACATTGTTACGTAATATTTTACGTGACGTGTGTTTCTCATGGGGATTACTAATCTTCCCTTCTACAGTATGAGTAATATTATTAACGTTATCAACAAGTAGAATAAATACTAAAGGCCAAGAAGTAGAAGGGATCTAACAGGTTTGGCTCTAGATTCCAGGACAACACTCTCATTTTCCCGTTCCACAGAACGGTCGACAAAAATAGCCCACTTATTAAACAACTGGTGAAGAAAAATAAACGACAGCTATCAAAGCAAACAAAAATATTGAGTTTATAATTCAGATTATTGCACATAACACTTAAATCGTTAAAAGGAATTTTATGTATACGATAACGGATCATTTTTATAATAATACCAAGACATTTCATAGTTTAATGCATATGCGCATGCGTGAAGTAGAGGAGGTTACAAACTGTACTAGTCCCTCGAAATGATTTCTTCTGAAGTCATAACCTCTCATGGTTAACCTCTCATAAAGTAAACAGTTATAACCTTTTTACGTCAATATATGATTATGTGCTTAAAGAAGGATCTTGGGTTCTTTACATGGTAAAGACTGTACTGTTTCCAGGACAACCGTTGTTCAGAGATGTGGTTTGATCGAGATCACTCTCAACTGCCAGGTTTTTCACCCCAATTAAGAGAACACACTTTAAAGAGTCTGAGCAAGGGTTTATATCACTTAGCTTTTAACAAATTAATTAATTTATTTGCCGCAGCCATTTGAGCAGCTAAGTGCTCTATAGACTGAGCTATAATGAAGAAAAGAACTGAATAAAAGCCTCAAAACAATGAAACAGATATATATTCACCACATATTCAACCACCTCGGCAGATCTTCAACACATTACAGAAGTCTATTGTGTCTGGGAAAATATGACTAAACCTCAGAGCTCTACGTTAAGTTCCAAAGATGGAACATATACAAGTTAAAAGATCTACATATGAGGAAAGCATCCTGAATAGTAGATGTAAAAGTGAATGATCAAAATAAATACACATGAGGAAAGTTTATCTTCAATACGTTATTGTTTTCTTACTGACCGATTTATACGAGTGAAATAAACAAAAACACAAATGGGAAAAACTCAAAAAGATACATAAATTATAAATTAGAATGCAATAGGAAAAATCCCTGCAAAGCAAAGCCTCTAAAATACTGGAAAAACACAGTTGTTTGAAAAACGTTTTGCAGCAAGATTGCTGTATCTATTTGACTGTTTGGACTGTTAATGTAAGATGTGCTGTAATTTGGTTTTTTTGATGTTTTCTTTTGGTGAATCTTATGATGATGCGGGAATTAGTGAAGCAATTATAGGTTAGCTTTTGAAGACATTAAGCTTAGCATTTAGTATTTTTTCTATTGCCTTCCGAAGAAATCATTAATGGTTTTTTCAACTTATTGTCATGGCATAGGAGGTTTAATTAACATTCAGGATTGTTATTCAGGATGAACACAAATTAGTGAAATATTGTCACCTATTATATACCTTTCAGAAACATATTGATCCTTAATAATGCAAATAATATTGACACCAAGATCTACTGTATATATTTTTAAAAACCATATCAGTAATAACATATAGGAAAATGATTGGGATCTAGGAGGCACAGCAAATACAAAAATGCACCGCTATAATATCGAAACTGGTAAAAATGAGAAGAGAGCAATGACAGGAAAATAGTTCTATTGTTCAGACATTTTTTCATCAACAATCGTTCCACTCGGCTCACCTTACTGTCATTGCGATCGGAAATCTGGGTCAAGCTATGGCAAAAAATATCTAGTCATCATTTTAAAATATCGAGTTATCCATAATCATCGATTAATTTTCCTGTTTAAATCGATTTATAAAGATTAAGTTCAGGCTGTGTGTCCAAGTATTTCTATTATGATTAAATAAATCATCCTAATTCGATAACAATTAATGTTTATCTGTAAAAAATAGTTTCAAGATACTAATCAATCTCTTAATTAATTTCAAATAATGGTTGTAGATGATTTTTAAAAATAAATTTTTGTAACTAGAATAAAGAATATCATTTTTTCAGCGGTTTCCGTTTCCGAAAGAGAATAAAAACCAAATCCATCAGTGGCTTTATTTAGGGACTGCTGAACAAAGAATTTTTATATTTGACACAAAACCCACCGGCGTACCCAAAATGAAAGTTGGAATTTTATTCCTAAATGGCGGCAAATTGATGAGTGATTCACCCATAAACCAAGCATTAATGAATATACAGGCAAAATATAAAACTATTTTAGAATCATAGTGCCAATGAGTTGTTTTGACCGAGATAAACCAGGTTTTTCCCCCAATTAAGAGTACGTCTTGATTGAGACTAGGTGAGCGCAAGGAGGGTTTTAGATCCCTTAGGCCACTACTAACATATTAAATAATTAAATAGTAGACAGTGACCTTACATACTTGAATCACCCCGCTCCATGTATATGAGGATATTTTATTAAAATCACACGATATTCTTTTTTAGATTATGTATAACCATCCGAAGATGGCTGTTCGGAGCGGAAAGAGTTGGCGATCAATTTAGACACAGGCAGAATGCAGAGATATATCGGATGTATCAGGAGCTAGACCTGGTTCAGTTTATAAGAATAGCTAGGCTTAGATGGGCTGGACATGTGGCCAGAATGGAGGACAACGCTACTCATAAGAGACTGCTATTTGGGTACGTTGACGGAAAAAGGAAACGTGGACGGCCACGATTAAGATGGGCAGACGAGGTCGAGAAGGATGTAGGTTGGATCCAAAGGTTGGAGGACGGAGAATTGGCACTGGACACATGAAGAGTGGAGGCGACGCCTTGATGCGGCAAAGACCCGTACTGGGTTGTAGAGCCAGTGTTCATTGATAACAATACAAAAAAAAATTAAATTAAATAATTATCAATAAATAATAAATTTAAAAAATAAATAACAATTGCCAAAAGCAATTTACAGTGTTTTTATTTTGACAAAAAAATTGAAATAAAAATGAATTTTTCTTTCTGAAGACGATTAAGGAAATCCTGTTCCGAAAGGAGAATTCTATATTCTTTCTATCTGAAGAAAGAACTATTGCAAAACAAATTAAATTAATAATAAATAACAATGAAACATTGTTGTAACAAGTATTTTTCTTCGTTATTATTTGTTTAAACAAAGATTTATTTCATGCATACAGAAGAGGATTGATGCAATTCCCGAAGTTTTACCGAACGATTTTATTAAATACAGAGTGCGGTGGCATTTCCTCTTACCACAAGGAAAAACCATGACAAATCCAAACACTTCAAGTTAATCATAATGGTTCCCATGAAAAATAGTTAACGACTTATTCATATAATAAGCGGTGAACTTTATGTAAGATGGTTACACTTTCTTGGGTCAATTTGAAGGAAAATGATCGAAAACAAGTAAGGAAAATGACCGTAGCTGGCGACTTTCACGTTTTCTTTCAAAGAGAGGAGAGAGAGAGAGAGAGAGAGAGAGAGAGAGAGAGAGAGAGAGAGAGAGAGAGAGAGAGAGAGAGAGAGAGAGAGAGAGAGAAGTTAAAAAGAGGATCTCTTTAGGCAACGAAAACGGGAGCCTTGTGACGTATATTTTCTGATACGTAGGCAAAGGTGAATCAGGAACGAGTGATTCATCTTGAACGGAGGCTAGTTAAAGATGGCGTAACACTATCGCGTAATGTCAACCTACTTTCAATGTTGAAGACTGTAGTAGTGGATATCGTCTACAAGAATATAATGGAATACTTCACATAAGTATGTATTGTACACTAAAAATAATTGAAATCGACTGCCTTGTTTTGGTTTGGTCATTGAAATAAATAAACCTTCAATAAATGGTATGATATTTATTATGGTAAAATGACAGTTTGGTTTTTTTATAATCCAATTCACAGTATCCTCTTTAGTTCAATTACTGAACTTTTTAATCACCCAGTTACTAGATGATTTTCCCACTTCTATTAGGTTTTAAGAAATTATCTATTGGAAAAACGTCTTATATTTTGCTGAAATATTCATTATTTAAAATAACAAAATCAATCATTCCATATTATGTAGTCTTTAATAATGTTTGTTGCTGTAATCTACAATAATAACCTCTAGATCTGTCAGAAATTGAGCAAGATATTTTAGTATTGCTTTATTTATCTTTTATAATTAGTTTTAAAAAAATGTATAAATTGTAATATGATTTTTGCAGCTGCGACAGACAATTTGTTTATAAGTTATTAAAATATTCACCTACAGGATTCTTTGAGAGGATTATGTAAAAGTATGTGAAGAATGTAGATAAAAAACAACAAGAATGCCATAACAGCAGACTTGTTAATACATATTACAAGTGTAAATATCACACTTGCAGTACTTAAACATAACTGGTACAAAGTACTAATATGGCTATTATAAAGCTGTACCGCAACAAACTATGAAAGTTCTTGTATATTTTTATTTTGAAGAGAAAAGATATGCCCAGCGCCGGGGATTCGAATCCGGGTCTCCCATGTTTCCGTCGTGGTGCTCTACCAACTGAGCTATCCTGGTTCGTATCTCGGTCGACACAATTCCATTCTCTTCACTGATCCCATATCCCCGTATTCTGTGTATGAAAGTTTTCAATTTCAATACATGGTAGAGACTGTAATGTTTCTAAGCAAACAGTTGTGCAGGAAGGTGAATTGAGCGAGGTCTCACTCAAACGCAAGGTTGTCCCCCCAATTAAGGTCATAGAGACTGGGAGAGCTACAGCAGATCCGACAGAGTTCATCTATGACTCTTTTACAGTTTATAAAGCTTATCCACCACAGCTGACTTTGAACCAAGAACTTCAGCACAACAGGTCAGCAATACCCCACACTCCACACTATGCTACTCCGCTAGTACAGAAGTAAATACACATTTTACATGCCCCTACACCAACTATAAATATCAGTCACCATTGTTTTCTTTTATTCAGTGATAATCGATGTGGTTTCTCTGTATAGACTAATCGATAGATACCTTAAGGGATTAAATAGAATTTCGATAATAAACAATACTACCGAAGTTAATCAATCTTCTTTCTCTTCCTATTCACTAATTTTCATTGCTTGAATATAATTCTAAACACTGAAACTTAAAATCATTCCTACTATCTATGACTTCATTTTTTTTTTCTTCCTAGCAATTTTACGGTATCGTAGGAAAGAATCAGTTCACCTGGTTTTTATTTCCATGACAGTCATAGCGTGGATAATAGGTTATCGGGTTGCCAACCACACCTTTCAAGGTCTCCAAGGTACTCGTAAAGCAAGAGAAGAAGGATTATAAAATAATATTATATAATTTATTATTTTTTTATAATAATAATCACACATAACAATAAAAAAAAAACTATGTGTTCTTTCTGCAGTCCCGGTGAAGTAGAATTTTGTCCAAAATGAGTTAACTGTAATGAGGGAAGCGAAATCATGTCATTCTCGAAAAGCAAAAGTGGCTCAGTCAGACCTTGGCTTGAAATGGAGTTATTGCTTTTATTATAGCTTCATTTCAAGCCAAAGAGATATGCTGCGAGTTATATGGTTGTTATTTTGAAGGAGCGGTATGTATAGAACGGATGGTAATGGACTGTCAAAAAAAACACAGATTTTAATAAAAGAAAACAACATTTTCATGTGGATGTTAGTGGAGTACATATTTTTAAAACATTCATTCAAGTGAGTAAAAAAAAACTTTTTTCCAGTCAACAATTTTTTTCTTTATTTTAAATACGTTTCGACTTATTAAGTCATTTTCAATTTTCTTTTCATTTATACATTCCTACCGCCTTAATGACTTAATAAGTCGAAACGTATTTAAAATAAAGAAAAAAAAATTTTGACTAGAAAAAAGGTTTTTTTACTCACTTGAATGAATGTTTTAAAAGAAAAAAGAAACTTAAATAGTTCAGAGAGGTTTACGAAGGTCTAGAAGTTTAGGAATAATAAAAGGTGTAGTAAAGGCAGAGACAAACTAAACAAAAATTTTATTTTGATAAGAAAAGATTTGCCCTGGCCGGGATTCGAACCCGGGTCGTCCGGCTCACCGTGGCAGCGCTCTTACCAATAGAGCTACCAGGGGTCGCCTCGCAGTCAGGACAAATCCGTTCTTTTCACCGATTCTCTTATCCTGACTGAGAGGCGACCCCTGGTAGCTCAGTTGGTTAGAGCGCTGCCACGGAGAGGCGGACGACCAGGATTCGAATCCCGGCCAGGGAAAAATTTTTCTCTTCAAAATAAAAATATTTAAAAATTAAAACAATTAACAAAAAAATATAAAAAATTACAATAGAAGGTTTTTAGAAAAAGAAAAGCAAACCAATCCGGTTCGAAAATGGACAGAAGACAGGAGCAACAAAGAGTAAACATAAACGTATTTTGAGAAAACAAAAAACATCAAATTATGCAAGCGTGAAACTTAAATGGTCTGAAAGATGTATATATATATATATATATTACAAATACTAGGGCAAATCACTTGATCGGTGTATACATATTTTGATATGTACTCAATGAAATATTTAAAAAAAAGACCCCTAGAACCCATAAAGGTCTTGGGTTCAGTATATAGTAGAGACTGTATTGTTTCTAATATTACGGTTACCCAGAGAAGTGATTTGTTCGAGATCACGCTAGACAGCCAAGTTTTCCCCCAATTAAGGACACAAACCTCGTGGAGGCCAACCTGCTCACCCAAGTGAGCCCCAGGAGGGTCGTCAGATCTCACAGGGTCCAAAAACGGCTGATAACACATTAAATAACTTATCTGCAACAGCCGGATTTGAACCCGGAACCTTCGAGATTGCAACTCAGCTCTCTCTTCGGCTGTCTGCTAGCCCGGTCAGTCAAAGAAAGATTATGAAGAATAGTTCGACATTGAAAAGATAATGCACGATCATCCACAAATAAGGATTATAAAGAAGGTATACAATGCGAGACCTGCAATGGTTAAGAGGTTTCTGATGCAGGATCATCTTGCGAAGGTATCAATACACCAATCACACAGGTATCAAGTTTACTGCTACTGTACATGAGAGGCTTACTATTTTTTTTCACATTCACCCGAACTATTTGTATTTGAGTAATGAAATGATAGTTATACTTGAAAAAATAGACGAGCACACGAAATGAGAGGGTGCCTTAGGTAACCTGGAACCTGCTCATGAGTCAGTACTTAATCTCTTGAAGATATGGAATATTAATTTTTCAATTAATTTTATTACAGAAATTATTCATTTATTTTTTACCATATACTCTTTATATAATTTTTTACGAGGAGTAAGTAATACCGTTAATGAATATTCTCACTCCAAAACGTTCAATATTATACTGATTCGATTGAAAGTCTTGTAGTGACGTCGCAGTCTGTTTGGCTGTTGGTGTGAGGTGTGATCATTTGATCTTCATTGACATGAATATTTTTTTGTAAGTCCTGATTGAATTGAGGAAGCATTGGTTTGTTAGTTATTTTCTTCAGATCTTTAGAGACTTAAGGCGTTATTTGGAATTCACCGATTACATTTTTCGAATAATTATTGTAGGTATCTTTTTGAGTTTATTCTTTTTAACTAATGAAGTATCGCAGGTAACAAAATATTATAAATCCAATATTGTGTTTTATTTTATATTTAATAAATTGTATGAAATCATTGAACTATTGCGATGGTTTAAGAAATTTAATTAGTGATTTTACTCTAACATACATCTTAGAGAAAAATAATCGTAGCCAATACAGTACTTGAGAGATATAGAATAAAGCTGTTGTTTGTTCATTTAACGTCACTTTATGCTGCTATGGCTATAGGCAAATTTTGCCTATTCAGGTTTAATTAGGATAGGGATTTTTAACGAGTATCTGGCATCGTACAGGCTCACAGACAGGAGAAATCCTCAGTTAACCACAGCATTGTCAACAAGCCCTGTTTTCTAAAAACGACGTTACGGTCGGGAAACTGTAAACAGTGAGCAATGATCCGAAACTGGTAATTGCTTCGCGGTTCTGAACAACGGACTTCCCAGCCGGCACAATCGCCATCATGATGATCGCCAACCATTAACCATTATTTCCATTACTCACTTTTTGGTGGGAAGGGAGATGAAAGTTTTCTTTACATTATCTACCGCCTAGAGGCAGCACCTCCGCCTTGTGAAAGGTTAATTCAAAAATGATGTTCCTAACCTGTATAATGATAGATGGTTCCGAATTGCGTTTAGATTGGTTTTGGTTGGGTTTTTTTTTCTTGAAAACCTTTAAATGTTTTACTGCAGCTCTAAATCTATCTCTGATACTGTGCATTTATTCCAGGTCTCTTCTCACAACTATGTCTCAACTAAGTAGGTTGTCTGTTTTTGGTTCAAAATTATTTAGTCGATTGATGTCGTACATAATTTTAGACCTAAATTCATTAGGTTCCTTGTTTTTTTATTGGGTTGTCCGAAAAATAATGCAGGATATTATGTTTTATTTAAAATACCTTCCCAACAATAAATTGTTTATGTTAGCAATGCACTCACTTATACTGCCTTCGCTACAGACTTCATTGATATCTCTGTTGAGTTAGAACTCGTAAAACAAAAGTATGCAAAAACCACGCTTTGACATCTTAGTAAAGACTGAATTATTTCCAAGTAGAAACTCGTTACAGAGATAAACAAACATATTTATTTGAAAGGAGTTTAATAAGTGTTTAGAATTATTAAAGTCAAAAGTCCAACAAAGATAAACAGAATACTATTCGGAGGGGTATTTTAAAGTAAGCATAAAAATCCTGCATTATATTCCGGTTAACCCATACATCTACAGCCCCGGTGAATAAGTGGTCAAGTCTAATTTTCTCCCAAATGAGTTTCTTGTACTTAAGGAAGCGGAATTCAGTTATTTTCTTAGCGAATAAGGAGCTTAATAAGGCATTGGCTTGAAAAGGAGTTGTTGTTTATATTACAATTCAATTTCAAGCCAAAAACTACGAGAATGATAGGATTCCGGTCACCTGAAAGCAGTTAACTCTCTACGGACAAGATCTGACTTAACCACTTATTCACCAGGGCTGTAGATATATATGTTATACATACGCCATAGCATTAACAATAGGCTTGTAGGTTTGATGATTTGATTATGATAACATAGGAATAAGTTTACACATTCGACGTTTACCGGTCAAGTGCTTATTAACCTTTTAAAGAATTCGTTCGTTTATATTCCTTACAGCTTTACAATCCTATAGGCCTAGGACTTGTCAGTAATACTGATCGTGTAATGGCAATACTGATGTTCTGAAGTGGAGTATTGAGGAGTGATGGTTCACTCCATCATTCCTCAGTCCAATCCGACGTAGGGAAGAGGATACTGACAGTATTACTGATCGTGTAGGACCGTTTCTTTCATTCCTCAGTATTTTGTAGCTGTTGAGTGCGACGCATCAACCGATTTCCGATGTAATAATGGAAATACAGCCACCCTTTTCAAAAGTTTCAAATGATTTATGTTTTTTTCTTAAAACTTCATTTTTTTTCTTACAACAGGATGGGACTTAATTTTATATGTAAAATTGTGTATTGTACATGGAACATTTTTTTTGTTTACTTCAATTTTGTTTTTATTTACTTTAATGTAATTTTTCGGTGTCAAAATGAGAGCTTCACAGGTTTCTATCACAATCCGGCTGACGGCTGCTGGAGCGTTAATCAGCGTTAAAAAGTTTAAGTCCTCAGAATTTCGGCCTGTTGCTAAATAGCGTATTGTAACTGTCAACCGCTGTTTTGGGTTACATACATACCCAATATACTTTCCCTCATATTTGTATCTTGTTTTTTAGTATAAGGAGAACCCATATTAAATAAATTATTGAATAAGTCTTCATTCATTCGAAAAAAATTATAGCAATCTGATTGTTCCTTTACTGAAATCTCATTGATTAAGTTTAAATGGGTGAACTTATTCCTGTCCAATAGCCAATCCTTCACCCACAAGCGTCTTTTCCCAATGCCATGGCGATCACAAACGCTCTATCTATTAAAAAAGTAGGTATAAATCTGAATGAGAAAAATATGACGGTTTATGTCGCGAGCTAACTGTGAACTGAGTTAAATACTGACAGTAATATTTACCGTGCATGTTGTAGAATCTTCAGTAATACTAACAGTAATATTGATCGTATATTGTGTAAAAATACTGAACGGTGACTCCTCAGTATCTTCGTCATTCCCGTACTGTCAGTAATATTAACCTGTATAGGCCCGTTATCTCAATTTTCACGATGCTATAACTTCAATTATATTAACCATTAATACAGCCATTACCATCGGGTGTAATGTTCTTATTTTATAGGAAGATAAATTTGTACACATTTATTTATATCAACGGGAAAAAATCCAGAAGTAAAGAAAAATGATATTTAAATTAAAGATTTATTAAAATATCAACAATAAGCACTACAAAGAACGTGTTAAAATATAAGGAAATGAGAGAGAGAGGTTATATTTTAACATAATTTGGATGGTACAGGTTGATATCAGTAAAATAGCATTCGTGTTTCTAAATCGAAAAAGCCTAAATCGATATCAGTATGACAATATCGATTAAACAATAATTGCACGCATAGGACGTGGGACTGCGTACCATCCATTCGAAAGATCAGTTTCCTCGTTGCCAAGGGATCTCCATAAGTAACAAGTAATCTGAATACTGTTTGCAAAACAAAGCCATAAGTCTCTCAAATAACAGAACTGCATTGGAAATTAGTTGTTTCTGATCTGCCTTTATGTCCTAATTCAATAAGAATATATTTTCAACAAAATAACACCAAAGATCGCGGGTTTGCAGCCCTTGCAGTCAAAATTCCTTCGTAATGCCATTCTTCGAAAGTGATTTAAAACGAGGGTCCTGAGCCTATACGACATCAGGTACTCCTTACAGATCCCTATCCTAATGCCAGGATAGGCAAAAGTTAGGATTCTCACTGTAGCATCGTCAGATTAGCCATGGCAGCGTAAAGTGACGATAAATGAATAAACAAACATACAACATCATAATAATATTTAACTTTTTAGCGAACCGATGGCTCAACGTCAATATCACCAATCATTATTTACAAAGTTACATCCACGGATTACTATCCAAACACAAATTATCCTTAATGAGATCCTCACACCTTTACCTTTCGACTCTTATAACGCTTACTAACTTTTTAGGAATTCGTTTACTTAACGAAACCAAAAACTTTCATCTCAATTTCCGCTAGGGTATCACATCAAGTATATTAACTGGGTGCAAACTTAACAATTCCATTTGGAAGAAAGTGCTCCGGCAAATTTAAAATCTCATTTAAAAGAAATAAAAACCATAAAATTGTACCGTTACAGTATTGGAAAATGTAAATGAAGTAAAAATATATTTTTCTCTCTGTGAATAGATTGCGTTGGTAAGAGAAAATTAAAAGGTGACAAAAAATAAATATAAAAAAAAAGTATTTTTCTCCTTCTGTCACACTTTCCACGGATTGAGGTGAGATTTCTTGCTGCCATTTTGGTCAGCAGGAGACAAGAAGAATGGTCTTAGTAGAGGTCAATGAATTTCTCTTAGAATTGGAGAAATGTTTATTAAGTAACCAAAGTTTCTTCAGGGCTATATGCAAAATATAAACAATTCAGAATTAAAAAGTAGTACAAAAATACTTGATTTATTACATACTGGATTTTTTATTATTTTTTCTGGACTTTTTATAATTTAACAATTTTTTATTTCTTATCATTTTCTATTTTTAATTTCATTTTACTACTGATACCTGTTAACCAGGTATTTTAACTTTAACATTGACCCATTTTAATATTCATTGTTTATTTTTTATCTTTATCACCTTATTTTTTAATTTTCAACACTTCCTGTTTAATTCTTATTTTATTCTTTATTATTTATTTTACCAACTTCCTGGCACTTGATTATTAATACTTTAGCAACTAATACTCATACATTTTAATCTTTATATTTACCATACTTTGTATCATTTTTTAATTTTCAATTGCCTGTATTCACCATACTTTTATTATTTATATTTACCATGTGTAAAAATGTTTGTACTACTTTTTAATTCTTAATTGCCTGTATTTTGCATATAGCCCTGAAGAAGACCTACAAAGTAGGTCGAAACGTTGGCTACTTAATGAACATTTCTCCAATTCTAAGAGAAATTCATTGACCTCTACCCGGACCATTTTCTTCCACATATATTATCAAGGTCAACTATTATCATTCAAAATAAAAACAATTCCATGTTTGTGTAATCACTTAAATTCTCCAGTGAACTCATCTTTTTTTCAACTCGAAACCTTATTTTCGAATGACTTAAGAAGTAGTTCTTTCTTCTATGTAAAAGACCAAGTTTCACTACCATTGAGAACAGGAACGATGACAGTTATACAAATTTTAATTTTTAAATTTCGAGACAAAAAGCGTGAAAAATAAAATAATAAAAACAAAAACTTAACATAGTTAAAGGACGAATATTATTTTTTTTTAGTTTTAAATAATATTATATTCAGTGTTAACACTGAAGGTTATGAAAAGGTAGCTCTCTGGGCAACTGAATGCTCCCAGGAAAGGACAAAAGACCATAATTATAAGGCTGCTCTTGGGGCATATAATTCCGACACGGTAACCAGAACAAACATAAAACATTACAGCATGTTAATGTCTCGAAAGAGTAAACATAAAACATCAATTTAACATAGACATTTCTGCGTTATCGTCTTTCTACCTGGAGCTAAAAGGAAGACGAACATCGACACGCATGCCAGCTCATCCGTCACGATTTCCAACGCCTTCTGTTCAGGACCATTCTTCTTGTCTCCTGCTGACCAAGATAGCAGCACGAAATCCCACCTCAATCCTTGGAAAGTGTGACAGAAAGAGAAAAATACTTCTTTTTAACATTTATTTTTTGTCAACTTCTAATTTTCTCTTATAAACGCAACCCATTCACACAGAGAAAAATATATTTTTACTTCATTTACATCTTCAAATACCATAACGGTACAATTTTATGGTTTTTATTTCGTTTAAATGAGATTTAATCTTAGCTATAAAATAAATTTATCTGTATCAAACCTCTTTTATATATTATCTGATAGAAAACAATTTTAAACTAGAAACTGTACAAAATAAACAACTAAACATAAATATTCATGATATTTAAGTCATGATTTTGATATAGTAGTAAAAATTGAAATTTACAAACTTGATTAGTGGAACAACCCTTTCTTGGGGTTCAAAATTTTAAAATAAGGTTTTAAAATTTTAAAAAATAATTTGAGCAAAGGAATCGAATCAGAGCACTGTTATGATAATACTGCCAATAATGCTTAAGTTGCTTGATTGATTTTAAATAAAAGTGAAGAAAAAAAGTTTGGGACTAACCTGAAATAATAATGTGAATATTAAATATAATTATATATCAGGAAATATTTAAAGAGAAGACCTCAATTTCAATAAAAAAACATTATATGGACTTGTAGTTTTTCTAATTTCAGATTAGAAAAACCTTCAAATAATCAGAAACCTCAGGGTTGGACAAAGTGTGATTTCGAATAAAATTGCGATTACATGCATGGCATAAGTTATATTTTACGAAGTTATATATTTTCCGACTCTGATCTCGATAAAGATTTGTAAGCATTGTATGCAAAATGTTTTTGGTTCCGTATGTGTTGCAGATTCAAAACTATCTATATTCCAACAAAAAAATGATATCGATAGAACCAAGTTCCAATATGTTATATTTTTTATTTAGGCTCCTGGATCCTTGTAACGAGCTACGCGACTCCTTTAAGATATAAAATTTAAAAAAATCGTGATCCATATTGACTATCCACACTCTCTGTTACTTTTTTGATTTATCTAAAATACAATTAATAAAAGAAACCATAAACAAAAAAAAACACATGCGGCTGGACCACTGTTATCGATATCCGTAATCTAGAAGGCCATTGTGTGGTTTATTTGCTGTCAGCTGGGCGTTATTCCATCCTCCTCCATCAGGGGCTTCTAAGGCAACTCATGAAATATTAATGAAGAGAAAGCCTGGATCGGAACGGGAGGAGGTCCATAGGCATAGTAAAATAGTAACTGTAACACCAAGCACAATAGTCTTTAATTACATCTTTTTTGTTTATTTATTTATATTCATTAAATACATTATTTATTTATTTATATTTAGTGTGTAGCAGACACTAAATACTAAATTATAATTGTATGGAGCTTTTCATGGAAGGATAGGTATCTAGTTTGGACCAAATCAGCAACATATGGGATATTAAGATCATAATGGATGAGTTTGTTTGTGACATAATAAGGAGCATTGAGGATTTTACGAAGGATTTTGGATTGTAAGGATTGGATACGAGATGAATTGGATGGTTTAGTAGAGCCCCAAACTATACTCCGTATGTCCAAATAGGTCTGATAACTGTCATGTAAATGAGTCTTTTGTAATTAATTGGGAGCTTTGAACGTTTGTCCAGTAAATGTTGAATTAGGCGAAAACGTCGACCAGTTTCTTGTATGAGGATTCCAAGTGAGACGTTTGTCCAGCTGGAGGAGTCCTAGATTACTATATACTAACCAGTAATCTGGTATAGTACATTTAATCTACTTTAAAATGATTGCATATGGTTTTTTTTTCAAAAATGCACCGACTATGGGATACAGGCCAAACACTGAAATAACTCCGAAAATTTTGAGGTTTTTCGGTCACCAAAAGTTTCCCCATCCGTTTTTTCGGTAGCAAACTTGGATTTCCACTAGTCAGATTTTCCCTTACAACATATCAAAAATGCAGCTCTCTTCAATTTATTGCGACCTTCAAGTACCTGAACGCTGGCCTATTCTGGGATTCTGATGTGATTCCACACAACTGCGTAACTTGTGAAACCACGAATGTCTTTTTCCAAGTCCACGTTTGCTCTTTATCTTCCCCAGGTATATTAGATATATTAGTTGTAGAAGTCGGTACCTGTCATGTCTCAAAAGGTGACAAAGATATTCAATCTTCCTCTTTTTACTTATAAATTCTTACTTATTAAGTACTTCCGTGTTGGTGGGGTGCTCGGTATGCGATAATTTGTACAATATGCCGGTATATATCCATATCTCAAACGCCTCCAGTCTTTTCATCAATGCCCATGACTTTGCACCATATATCAACAGGTAATATTTAGCATTCGGCCAGTGTTATTTTAAGTGGAAGAGATATGTCGCTGTGTTTAATTATATTTCTAGTATTGCAGAATGTTACTCTGGCTTTATCTATTCTGGAATGTATTTCCACAGCCTGGTCCCATTTTGAGTTAGTAGTTGTTCCATGGTATACATATGGTTATACATGTAGATTACTTACTATCAACTGTCGGACAGGTTGCAGGGTCTACCTTACTAGCATCCATTAAGTATTGTTATGTCCACTTATCTAAAGACCCCGTGTTTAAATATCCTCTCCATAAGGTTTTGTAGTTCGTCTTACTGTTGGGAAACACAAGTGAGCCATCGGCGAATCTTATAACGTTTATTAGTTTCCATTCATTTAGGAGCACCCGCTAGTCTCGCCTAAATCTGTTTTAAATACTTGCTCAGAATAAATATTGAAAAGTAGAACTGATAGGATACATCCCTGCAGTACGCCCTTCTTAATCTCAATGCTCTCAGAGTAAAAACTGCCAGACTAAAATTGGGTAATACTATCGACAACATATTGTTACTTCCTGGAAGAACAGCTCTTAGACGGTTGAATCTATTTTTTCATACATTCTTGTATCGAAATTATTTCATGGATTGGTGAATATTTACCCCTACCTCTGTAATCTGAAGAGGACATTGATCTTGAAGGATGGAAATTAGGTGCAATTGGTCGCTAGTAACGTCATCACGACTCAAGAGATCGTGGGCTTGGAGTTCAAGATAACTATCTCAAAGGCAGCGAGTCAGTGCTGACTGTATTTGGCACAGCTGGACTTTTCAACGGTTATTTACTATTCAAATTCTGGGTATCTGTTCCGCAGGTTGTCGCTTCGAGTTAAGTTACCTTTTCATTCTTTTCCTTTTTAAAATTCTTATAAATAAAAACAATCGTGAGATTTAGTATGAAAAAAGAGAGTAATTATGGGAAATGTGTATATTTCAGTAATCATTTATCAAACAAATTACAAGAGTTGTTATTTTTTTAATAGTTCCGCGAGAGGTTTAAAAATTAGATAAACATATCATAATCGTCAACCAACATACATAAAAATACTACCACGGCCTTATATTCCTAATTATTATAAATGGACCAGTTAAAATTAAAAAAAAAAAACTGTACTTCAACCGATGGAGGGACCAGTACATTGAAGGGATTTATCTGTTTCTAACCCAACGGTTGTGCAGGGAGGAATTGAAATTTAATTTAACAAAAGATACAGAGTGGAGCTATCGTTTGAATTGGGAGCCCGTGTTGACTCCAGGGCGGGGAAGGGGTTCTCAGGTAGTAAGAATGCATTTTTTTCTCAGGTAATAAAAAGGCACGATAAAAAAAAAACTATTATCTGTACAGTTAATTCCGGGTGCATGTTACATTCCAGTCATGAAAGTCGACTAACTTCTACGAATAGGAATAATTATTTTTAAATAACACAGTTGGGTAATACGCAATAAGTCTATTTGCACTGTCGATGTGAGATCTGCTGCGTTTGATCTCCATTGTTAATTTTTTTGTAAATTACAAATTAGATAATCATAGTTTCATATTTTTTAGACGTCACGAAAAAAAACAAAAAGCTTCAATTTTCATCAGTTACCAGATGTAACATGTTACAGCCAAGTATTAGTAATCGTTTTTGTACAAAAAAACCGCTAAACACTGACTACGATACATATATAATAACTGACAAAAATGTTAGGAACTTCCGCCTTCAGTTTTTCCTGCATAGGCGTTCCATCGGAAAAAATTATGTAAACAGTATAAAAGTAGGTTGAGACAGCAAAGTTATATCATGTAAATGATCTTTATAGTTATTTAAATAGTCTGACAGGACTTAAATACCGATTTTTGAAAATTTCTTCCTCTAAAGTATCTAATGTAAATGCAAAAATAAAAATTAAAAAAAGCAAAACCTTAAGTTCACAATATTACCTGTCAAATTTACGCCAATTCAGGCATCATCATAACTTAAATTAAAAAAAAATCACATCAACTATATGATGCTAGTTGAAAGTCTTGGAGTATGGTTGCTATCTCTATTTGATTGATCCGGAAGGTCTGTTGATGTGAGATGTGCTGAAAATTTTCTTGTTTGATGCAATTTTTCTTTTGACGTAAGCCCTGATGATGCTTGAATTTGCGATAAGTCGAAAGGGAAGTTATTTCCGGTACAGAGACAGGCTTTGATTTTGGGGATTTTTTCATTTAGCATTGTTTCTTTGTTTGTTAATTTAACGTCACTTTATGCTGCTATAGCAAATCGGACGACGCTGCAGTGGGAGCTTTAAATTTTGCCTATCCAGGTTTAATTAGGATGGGAATTTTTTTTACCTGACATCGTACAGGTTCAGGACCCCCGTTTAACGTCCCTACCGAAGGACGGTATAGCCTAGAATTGTTTACTACCTTTAAAAAATCTTAGGGCCACCGGCCGAGTGCCGTGTTACTCAGTGTTGTGCCGAAGCACCCAACAATCTTCCGTGTCTGTTCTATGCCTCAAAGTACATGATTTAGCATTGTAATTTTTTATTGTAATTTATACCTTTTTTTTGGTCGGTTTCAGCTCATTTTTATGGTACATAAAGTGTTTATTTATATAAAATATACAGGTACTGATGTCCTACTATACTATTTTTCACTAGGATAAAAATAGAACCAAAATAGAACATTCATCAAGATTAAAATGTTCATCATCTGATGACATCAATTAAATGAAAAGTGCATCAGCTGTTAAGTAATAACCTTGCATAAGGTTAACCTCATTTACATACAAGCACGTAGGAGAACATTGCTATATTTCTAAGTTTTAAAGTCATCGATAGGTTACTGGTGGTCTTGCGTAAAATATCTAAAAAATTTATATATAATGTAAAGAAATTTGTCTTTCATGGCTTATTTCTGTGAAATCTTCGCCGTGAAAGTTTTCTGGAACGAATGAAATTTTCTCAGAAAGAGCGATTTTTCATGATGACCTAAGGCAGGAAAAAAATAATATCATTATACATTTGCTACGTAATTATTTATTTCATCGATAAAGTATATTTTTCAAAATACATTTCTTTAAAATCTGAAAGTTAAAATAATGAAATTACCTATTAACTTTTATTTTAATAACAATTATCTTTTATTTTAATTCATATTTATTAAATTATTCTAATTAATTTTTAGTTAAAATTTTGTTTTAGTTAAAATTACAAAAATGTTTTTTATTTTATTCCAATTATTTTATTTTTGCAATTATTATTCATAAATTATTCATTTCAGATTGCAAACGTCAGTTGCTAGTAAATAGTTTCAGTATTTAAGGAATTATTTATTTACATTAATTTGAACCATTTACATCTCCATTAATTAATTATTATTCAAAATTAACGACTAAAAACATCGAATTTCATAAAAAAATAGGGAAAAAATCTGATATAAGATAAATATTTTGTTTACGTTATTTAAAAAATATAAAAAGAATATTCACAATAAGGTTAAATAAATAAATAGAACAGAATATTAAATAAGTACATTATTTCATCGCCCATGAGCCCACGACAATATTTGTTGAGTAAACAGTTCCCTAGGATTCCAGTTCTAAAGCTGTTTGAACAAGTGTCATTGAATTGATGTGTAGTTTTTACTTATTCTATAAAGTATCGTTTTATTTTCCAGCGGTTCTATATTTAAAAAAAAAACTTCTTTACATATAACATAAATAAAGCATATTACTAAAAAAAAAAAATGGACGTTATGTTAATACATTTGCAATGTTCTAAACAAAGCAATCATTGGCTGAATTCCAACGGAATTGATAACCAATCGGGAATGCTGATCTGATGGTAGTCATTGGCAACGGACAAAACGACCAATAGCTGAATCGAATAGTAAACACTCCGCAGACAATAGAAAGAAACGCAACACGTTGAATGGCCAATCGAAGCAATGACTTCTTAGAAATTTACATACTTATGATACATTAAAGTTTAATATAAATAAAATATGATATATGATGAAGTATAAGAATCTCGATGAGGCAGTTTTATTTTATTTTTGATATTCTTGTCTATGTGAAGTAAAGAGGTCAAAGGAACTGGAGGACAGGCGAATAAAAAACATTTATTTTTTTTATTATAAACTAAATTATGTACATGGATTTTGTAAACATGTAAATAATTAATAAAAACCGAATTTTCAATGAGTGGAGCAATAAAAAAAAAAATAATCGTATTCTGTAATCCATGAAGGGTTGAATGGTAGGAAAGCATAGTAGGGTCTGTACTATTTCTAACTCAACGATTGTGCAGAGAGGTGATTTAGCCGAAATCACACCCAACCTCAAGGTTTTGTCTCGCATAGTTAACAAAGCCTGGGTGAGCCCAATGGGTCTATCTATGGCTGTCAATAGATTGAGTAATTTATCTGTCATTTATTTATTATATATTTATTGCCATTGTCTTTTTGCTTTCCTTAATTTAAATGATCTTATCTTTTCTATCAGTTTTATTACAATAATTTACATATTATTTTATCTATTGTATTCTTTGCTCTACTTTATTTTATTATTATATTTTTTTATGTCTATCCAGCCCTGAAGTAGATTTGCAATTTTGGTCGAACTTCTGTTTCCAATAAATATTACATCTCTATTTAAGAAATTCTTTCTTTCATCTCTACCTGGACCATTTTCTCCCCCAACAAAAAATTACTTTTATGCTTACAATAATGTATGATTTAATAATGGGGCTCTTCTCTCCCATCCGTCGACAACATTTCCTCGCATTCTTTATACCAATCCATTAACACTCAACACCGGTCCTATATCTACAGTCTCCTCCAATCCAAATCCTCAGTCCAGCACCACAAATCTCGCCTTTCCGATCTTTATACTCGTATAAACTTTCGAGCGTTGCTCCACAGTGAGGAACTCAATCCCTCCTATCATCCGCCATGCTTCTTCACTGATCTCATTTAAACCCTTGCTTCTTCAACATCCTCTGGCCTCCCAAATAGATGCTCACTAAGCAGGTTAGTCATTTGTTCAAATAAATCAGTATTGAATAATTTATTTTGTTGTTTAGTCGTTTTTGTTTCATTTTCGTAAAGAAATTATTACATGCTAACTGAAGAATTTAATGGTTGTTATTAATTTATTTTCTCTTAATAAATACTGTATAATTTGAATTAAGTAGCCTACTAGCCATAATATATATATATATATATATATATATATATATATATATATATATATATATATATATATATATATATATATTATGTTTCTTTTTCTTTTCGTGTCCAGAACAAAGTTAGTTTTTTATCCCATAGTATGTGGCACATACTATGTGCTCAAAATTGGAAGAATGTTAAAGATTATATAGATATAGGATGATACGTTCAAAAGGAATGGAGAGCCCTCGACAAGAGGTCAGAAGACACAAGTTGCTCAACGCAGTGACAAATCGGAAGAAAGACAAAGCAATTAAGCTCGCCCACGGGTACCGTAGGCGTAACGGAAAGGGGCCAGGTTGACAGTCAGTCTTCATTAAACCTATTTATTTTAATAGCTCTTGGGACTTATTTCCCAAGAGATAAGATAGACTAATCGATTGTGAATAATAATTGTGAATAAAATATTATCGTTTTCCTATTTACAATGACAACAAGAGAGGTTACAAAAAAAGCTTAGAGCAAAGAGGATTACTTCCCCGGAAGAAAATTTAGAGACCGGCCAATTTCAAACGAGATTTAATATGCAAGTTAAGCGAATAAAAGTTATTTTAGATTTTGGAAATTATTCCGCAGGCTGTCGCTTCGAGTTTAGTCACAAGTTTTAACTTTTTATTCGTTTTAAACTTTTAATATTTTCCAAAAATACAAGTTATCATGAGCTATTAGTATGGAAAAGAGAATGTAATTATGGTAAATGTGTGTATTTAGGTAATCATTTCATATAGAAGTGAATGTTTCAACAAACATACATCGTCTATACTTCGAAATGTTGGTAGTCAGATCCTATGCTAAAAAATATTAATTTTTTACGGACAGATTATAAGATTGGTAAACAAAACCTACAAGGCACATAGAATTGAAAAAATATCTTAGGAATTACAAATTACAAAAGAACATTGTACAACAGAACAGTTCAGAAAATTATTGCGGATGACAATGTAATATCCCAAGACAAATCTAAACTTAGTCTCATCTTCATTTCGGAAAAGAAGAGAAGAAAATATAAGAGAATAAAGAAATATTGGAGAATGAAGAATATTTATATGATTATGAATGGCAAGGAAAATGGAAAGAAACAAAAAAATGTTATTTTACATACTTTAAAAATGATAAACATGACATCAGTTTCTTTCTAAATTAGCAATTTTACTTAAAGTGAGAACAATTAAATTTGTAAGTTTTGAAAATGGGTTCACAATAAGGCAAAGAGGGGTGAGACTTATTAGGGATATCGGTATTATATAATACAATAATGTTTACATAAATCCATATAAAACTGTTTTGATATATTTTTCACAACTTGCTGAGCGTTAATAGAACATGACAAATAACAAACACATTACCTATAAGGAACAAGGATACTAGGAACTGTGTATCGTTAAGTTGAAGGACGTCAAGAAATCTTTCTGGTGACGTCAATCCCTTTAGCAACTACAAAGAAATAACTTAATAAGGATTTATAAAATTAAAATAAAAAGTTGTAGTTGAAATATCATCAGCTGATTCACAGTTTAAGCGAGTGGTATCGATGCATTAAGGTACATCTTTGGCACCAGAGGCATAGGTAACACAAGAACGTTCCTCCAGATTACCATTCGTCATTTTATTTCAAAACAATATTGCGGCCGATTAATGATTTAGTACGCCATAACTTTAGGTTATTTATGAAGGAAAAATTGTTTTTGAATAAGTCTACAAAAAAAACCTCGAGTTCTACATCCCTGAAGGTTATTGGTTTCAGTACAAGATGGGATCCGTATTGTTTCCAAGGCGACGGTTGTGTAAGGAGGTGATATGGTCGAGATCAGGCTCAACCCCCAGGATTTTCTACTAATCAAAGGTACTTTTATTATTATGTATTTAACGTAATTATACCAATTAATATAGAAACAAAAAATTATTACAAAACAAAATTGTACTTTTCTGCTAGCCGGGCACAAATGTCGCCAATTGTGAACCAAAGGCGATTCGACCAGTATCACTATTTTTTCAGGACCGCGCTTTTCAGGAGGCTTAGACTCCGCCAATACTTCTACACAAACTTCTCTTAAGTAGCTGTTCTAATCTACAACTTTATTATGATTCATAGCCAGTTGTTTTTACACCATTTGACTGATGTCACCTCTTCGCTCCAGCCGTAAATAAATCTCAAATATGTTAGAAAACTCAATCTGGATGATTCGAACCACGTATCATTGCGAATGCTCTTCGCTCGGCATGTTGAAAGATTGCACCGCCAACGTACTCCGCCACTAAAGACAGTTTCATTTAATGATTCTGATCCCATATTGCATTCCTTGCCAATGTACCTTTCTCTTGAAAAAAAGAGACTGTATCTTTTTCAGTTCTAGCTAAACTGAAGCCCAACTTTTCTTCGTTGTTTTACAAAAATTTAGACTGAAGAAAAAATGAAAAGTTCTTTGTTGTGAATGAATTTAGAGAATAGAACACATTTTGACGGAATTCCACATTATTTTGTGATTATTCGCTTGCGCCCGGCCAACGGAAAAGTACCAAAAAATAAGTTAAATTCAAATAATATACAATTTTCATGAACAAGAAAATACTTTAAAATATATTCTAATAAACTTGTAGTAAAACTTCATTTTTTCTCACACACATGTCTACGGTCCCTACGTACAAAGCGACATGTCGAAAAGTGAGGTTATAGGAAAGCGTAATGAAAGTTCAAATCACTCTTCATTACGCTCTCCCATAAACCTCACTTTTTGACATGACATACAAAGCGACATGAAATGAAAAATTAAAAAAAAAAATGCATTTTTCATTCTTTTATTCATTTTTAACCTTAACTTCAGACATTCAACCCATTGGAAAAACAATCTTCTGAAATATAAATTTACGTACTAATTTGTGAAAATCCATTTATTTACGGACAAATTGCTATTACAAAAATTAAATTAGAAATAAAATATTTCATTCACACTCAAGTTATATATTGTTGTTAAAAATAATATATAAAGAGTTATTAATAATATATTCAGGATAAAGGCCTGAAATTAGCCCCAGACAGAAGGGACTAATAGCCATTTTGACCTGGAAAGGGTCTTTCTAATCCTTTTTAATTACAGCTATTAAAACTGCCTGACAAAATAAGATAAAATACATTCCATACAATTCTTCAAGTTCTTACAGCCAGCGATAAATGTTCACTTTAATATGTACATATATATGTAGATACACATTTATATGAATATATCCAACAACAAAACATCTCACATCAACAGAAATAAACAAAAAACGAATTAGTGTTGATAAATCATTCTAAAACTGTTCAATATATACTAAGTATTTATTTAATTAGTTGTGTGTTTCTATATTTAAATTTTTTTATTTATTTATATATTGAAATTTACAACTTTATTTTAATCATACAACTAAATATAATGAATGATATATAATGACATGGGATAACGAGATGAGAAACTACCCACCCAGATTAGTCAGGTCAGAACGTACATTTTCAGATCCTCGGAGGATTATAGGGAATCGAAAAACTAGCAAGGTTTAAAACTAGTGGGTTTTGAATAGGAATAAAGATTTTCGTAAAAGTATTGGATATCGGGTTCGGGCCAAATCAGATACAAGTCGAACATTAAGGTCATTAAGGATGATTTTATTCGTAGCTATTGTGTATCTCTTTGGAGAAAGGTTATGCTTTTTCTTTATAGTCATATGATTGTATGTATTATTATGATTCTCTTTATGTTCAAATATGTTTCTAATAGATTACAGTTAATTATGAGTGCATTCATTACTTTTTAATACCCTTACTAGGACATAACAGTAACTAAATAAGCACCATTGAGGATTTTACGAAGGATTTTGGATTGTAAGGATTGGATACGAGTGGAATTCGAAGGCTTAGGGAAGACCCAAAGCTCTACTTCGTAATAATAGACAGATATTTGAGTCTTTTGTAAATAATTGGGAGCTTACAGCGTTAGTCGAGTAAGTGTTGAGGTAACCTGAAACGACGGACAGTTTCATGTATTTACGTTTAGAATTTTTAAAATGTTTTAACATATTACATTCTAGAAGCAGATTGCGATAGGGGTATGGTACAACAAATGCTATACCTTCGATGCCTTGAAATACAATACATAGGATACATGACCTTATTGATCCGTGATATTTAAGATCGAATTGGAAAAACTATCGACATTTTTCCCGATATGGTATCGATTTATAAGAACCTAACCTCAACACGTCAGTTAAGCTGCCATAACAGATGCCGCTTTAGGAATCACAGGTGTTCCACCGCACATGAGTATACCTTCATCAGTGTTGACCTTGGGATCCATCCTATTGTGCAGGTGGAATGCGGGTCTGGAGGAAGGATCGTCGGAAAGGTGGGAATGGACAAGGAGTATCGCCATTGTAAGCAACGTCACGTTCATATCTGGCTGTATTATAAGAAGGTTTCAGAAGTGAGAAGGAAAATTGAACGCTGCATTAGTGAATGAAAAATCTTTTAAAAAAATATCGAAGCAAGCAAATATTTAGACATAGTGTCGTAGAATTAACTAATTCAAGATAAACAAATTACTTTTAAAATGGCCGTGTATTAGCCTTGTGCAAAGACTACTATCTGCCATTGTTTTAAATCTGAACACTGATAATGCTGATATTTATAACACCTACCTTCTCATCAATTTTAGTGGAAACTGAAATATTCAAAATGTAATAATAAAATTCTAATTCTAGAGCCCTCTAGCCACGTTCCTCTTCTTATATAAATGTTTTCCCTACGATTTCTACAAAAAAATCTCCATTTCCATCCTTGTCAAAATCCATTCAATGACTTTTTTCACATAATTTCATTTTTTGAATTATTCCGAACTTCTAGAAGTATTTCACAGCTTCTTCTTTTAATAACGGCATTTCCCAAGGTGTAATTCTATTCATTTTAAATAGGGAATAGCAAAAGGAATAAGAAAAAACACAAAATTAAATTTAAGAAGAAATACAGATATTTAATTATGATGCCAATACAGAAAACTATTTAATAATGATGGGATGAGTGATTAGAAGAGATTACACGAGATAATCTCTCCGGATGAGGTTTCATACAGACCGACAAATACAGAAGTATCAACCAGAAATGTTGAAAATGGTAGGTGGCATTGGCGTAACTAGAGTTGACTCATGGGGGGGGTTAACCACTCCAACATATTACTCCCTTAAAAAAAGATGCCTCGTGATATAGGTACAATATTTATTATACTATAATGATGTAGCTTCAAATTAAATAAATAGATTATATTTTTTTATAAATGTTATTTTGGAAGTTATAAATGTTATTTTCATTACAAATGTTATTTTTGGAAGGGCAATCAAGAAATAGCTTTTAAATACAAGTAACCTTATTTATTGGTTACAATAACTTACTATACTTAATTACATAGGGAACTTTCTAGACCCATCCAGACTTTACTTCTAGATTCAAAGAATTGTCTAAACTGTTCTCACATTTGCGATCGTATTGTTGCCGCTAGATGCCACTACTGCGGCATAATAATATAATTAATTGTAAATAAACAGCATTAAGTTTTGGTTTGTGATTTTAGTGTACCTTTTATTCATTAAAATAACTGCGTTTGTTCTTTCTTTGTTGTGTTTTTGGCATTATTGATCCTTACTTCTGTAATCCCACAATAATAACTTTGAAAAAGTAAAATCCTTCAATTTTTTATTTATTTTTTTTTTTAATTTCTTCTAAGCAAGTTGGGGGTTACATCCCCAATAACCCCCCCTCGTTACGCCTATGGTAGGTGGTGTAGTCAATAAATAATGGGTATAGATCACGTGTTGAAATTAATGATTCTATCGCAAATATCCTTCGTTGAACGATCTCAAGATAGGTAATTTGCTGAGGTAAATCTCCTGCGTGGTAATTATAATATGTGCTCGGGAACATATTGATAATAACATTGACTGCGACTCCAATTATTTTCGACTTCGACTCCATTATTATAATTTTCAATATTTCTCATTTAAATATAGTCAGCCATTTCTATATCAATTAAAAAATACTTCGTTTTTATTTACAGGCATGAAATCTAAAACACAAAATATTCAGTAAGACTTTATTTTACGTAAATACAGTCATTTGGGGTTAATTTGCTCCATTTTTTTAATTTATCTAGTTTAATGTGCATAAACTGCATTTTTTGGCGTATTTTGAGTTCTATTGGGACTTTTGTTTTTCTTTAGTATATTTTTTATCAAACTGCTGAAGATAAACATTACATTTGGTAATGTGTGAAATATATTAAAGATTTAAAATTGGAGCAATGTTACCCAGTGGGTCGGAAGACTTTGCGCCAACTGATAAACTCGGTCAGAATAATCTCATTTTGTCTTCTGGAGCAAAGTATGCTTGCTTAAAAGAAAAGGGAAATTTAAACCAATTGATGCTACAACAAATTTTTATTTTAAGAAAATAATGCTGATTAGAAAAATATTTCTGAATAAACTTGATAATGCTCTATACTTCAAGACAAAATGTATGAAAAGCTTACTAATATTATAAATGTGAATGTTTGTATGTTTGTCTCTCTTTCACGCAAAAACTACTAGACAGATTTGGATGAAACTTGACAGTAATATAGGTTATACGTTAGAATAACACATAGGCTATAGCATGCGCGGATTTAGGAGGGGGGGCGCACGGGAACACGGCCTCCCCCCTCGACTGTTATTTAGGAACTGTGGAGAATCCATTATAGGACATAAATAAAGGCAAATCACAAGATAATAGATGTTAAAGTAACAGAAAGAACTTGAGTGAAACTATTGTTTTTATGTTTGTTACTCATTCACGCAAAAACTACTGAACGGATTTCGATGAAACTTATTGAGTAAAATAGGTTATAGATCATAGGCTACACCAAGAGCAGACTTATGTGAGGGCACGAAGGCATGTCCCCCCCCCCTCCGTTATAGTACATAATTAAAGGCAAATCAGGAACTTAGCACTTGAAATTTGTAGATAGGTTCTTTGTACAGTTTAAGGAAGAAATTTGGATAATTCTACCCAAGGGTTTCTCCTTTAATGTAATAGGGGTTCAAAGGTTGTATAGAATCCGTCAGTTTTGAAGTTGGACATCTGAAATTTTGGATGTACGAGTAACTTATATTTTAGAAAAATTATTAAATTATTTATTTAAAATGATCTTTCACGAAACTTTATGTGGCACACCAAATTCCACGCGAGCGAAGCCGCGGGCATAAGCTAGTAACATATAAAACAATATACGCATGTAGTTAAATATTATTAAATTTAAGTAAAATGTATATAGTGTAAAATTAAATCAATTCCTTAACTTCAAAAATTTTTCTAGTTTTTGAAATAACTTTCGGTTCTTTAATTCTACCCAAAACATCTTTCCAGTCGTAATCTATCACATCTTCTTTCTCTGGCCACTTCAATGATTTCAGGCTTTTTACCATGGTTGAAACTCTGGCAGTGTCCGTCGTAATTGAGAATCTTTCCAGGATACCTTTCTCCGTCATACATCAATAACTTCCAGGTGCCTTGACAACAGGCTTTTCTTGGACGATCATTTCTTCATGGTTACTCATTTCTTCTACAGCCAATTTCCTTTGGTAAGATAAAAGGTCATCATCAGATTCATCTTGTTGAACCAAATCTGCTTCGTCTGTATCATTTCCAATTCTACATCCTCTTCTTCTGTTACACTGGCCAAGAATATGAGAGGAAGCTGTTAAATCGGAATTCACATCAGACACAGAAATACTTGTACCCGGTGGTACATTTATCTTAAGTATTTTCTTCAGTTACACTGAAAATAGGCTCCTTTCCAGGTTTTTGTGTGTGCTTACCTGCTAATTTATATATAATAGTGTGTCGTGGTATTTTGAACTTAAATGCAGCTTCTCTTTGACTTATTGCCTTATTTCTTACGGCTGCTAAACACATTTCGAGTTTGGCTTCATCATAATTTCTATATCTCCTAGATCCCAATTTTCTTATATATTTACGAGGCATCCCGTTCTGTAAATTAAAGAATAACAATGCTTATTATCAAAGAAAGTCATTTAAGATAAGGAAGAAGAAATTCAAAGTTTTTAATGGAATGTGAAATGTTGAGGTTACTTTGCTCCAGTCAAAATGATGGAGCAATGTCACCCCACAATATGGCGCAAAGTTACCCCGACCATTAAAAATATCATTTATCACTTTAATATTGAATATAAATTAATTCCAATAAATTAAAAGTAATAAGTATACAATTTTATATACAATTGATCTATCACTTACCTTCTTAAACAGATACTAAAGGTTTCGTCAACAAAAGTAAAAAGACAAAATTTAGAGCTGCAACTGTACTTTAATTTACAAAGCAGATAAATCAGTAATGAATCACTCTCTAGCTCTCTGCGTTATTACAAAGAGTTACCCTTTTATAGCTGTAGATATACGAAAAATAAAAATAACCAAGTTGTATATCTAATTTAAATGACGTAATGATAATCTTTCTTACTTTTTGGAGCAAAGTCTCCCTGGGGTGAGCAAAGTAACCCCATCTGACGGTACATAAAGTGTTATTACTTTCTTTATTATAATATTTGAAACTGAGATGCTGTTTTATGCCGATTTCAAATCCAACTGGGCAGGATTTGAACTTAGGGTTTTTTAAAGGAAGTAAGAAATCCTTAGGTATGCCGCCCTTTAAAGGGGGCGTAAAATAGGCGGGTCTGAGCCTGACCGATTTCAGATTCTCATCAAAGATGCTTAACCTAAATATACTTGGATGGGCAAAATTTAGAACTATCACAGTATCATCATCCAATTAGCCATAGTAGCATAGGTGGATCCAGGGGGGTAGGGACCACGTGCCCCCCAGACGGTTTTTTGTGTATTGTGGAGAATCCATTATATACTTATAGCCAAATCATGTGATGATAGTTGTGAAAATATCTGAATAAAATAACAGAAATAAAATGAGAGAAACTATTGTTTAGATATTTTAATAAACCTTTGAAACCTTTCTATAAATACTACAGGTTTATTTCTAAGTTATTGTTGATTTTTTGCCCGTTGGCCCGTTGTGTCCCCCCCAGAAAAAAATCCTGGCTCCACCCTTGCATAGTAGCATTAAGTGACGGTAGATAAATAAACAAACAGATAAATTACTTAATTATTAAATCACTATTAAGAGTGACGAATACTGTGGAAAATGCACACCCTCTTTAGGGTCCCATCACCCAGCCTATCTAAACGTTAAATAGGGGGAAAACCAGGGAGTTGAGCGTGATCTCGGATAAATCACTGCACAACCGTTGTCTTAGATACACTACAGTCCCCAAAACTACACCCAAGTTGAAGTGCTACAGAACTTTTTTTTTTTTTTATAATATGATAATAACCTCTTAGGACCGTATAATATGCTATAGTAAACTTTCATTGACTAGCCGCAACATAGAGGTATAAAAAGTTAGAACGGCTCGATACAGAGTTGGTTTCTCTCTGAGGAACGTGTAGCTTGGCCTGAACTTTCACTGGCCGTGACTTAACTGTTCAGGCAACGTCACCCTTTGTTTGGAACCACCTCCTTTCTCGGGGCTTTACTTAGACCTTCTAAATTACTGCCCCTTTTATAAATCATTTTGAGCCTTGTAAGTAAACTAGGGTAAGTTGATTACAAAACGCCATTAGTTCTACTTCTAGTTGATCTCACATCCGCAGTTCATCGTACATTTCTTCTAAATCACCTAGACGTGATCTATTTTAGTTCAAAATGCCAATTGCCGGATTCCAACTGGTACTAAATATCATGAAAAGAAAGTACCAAAACAACCCAGGAAGGTTTCTGTGTGCAGTGCACAGTTGAGACGGTACAGTTTTTAAGCAAACGGTTGTGAAGAGAGGTGATTTGTCCGAGATCATTGCAAACAACCAGATGCTTTCCATAATTACTACTCATGGTGCTCCCTGGGTCACGTTAACACAGACGTTGGGGCAGACAAGGATCATAGTTGGGAAAAGGAAACCTGTCTAGGGAGGGACATTCCGAAATCAAATCCCTGGTCCTCCAGTTTGGGGTAAAGGATTTGAATCAGTGTCCCATCTCCTTGGGAACAAAAAAAAATAGCTTACAGACTCACTAATGGAAAGGTGTTTTGGGGACTGAGCTGTTAGAAAATTGCAAAACCCGATAATATAAAAAACCATTATAGATTCTAGGCCAGCCACAAGAGGAGATCTATACCCCACAGAGCCCAATAACACATTAAGTAATTTATCAGCCAAATCCAGATTTAAACCCAGAACCTTAGCAGAACTCTACATACCCAGCTACTTGGATTTCCTCAGATACGTAACTTTATACGTACCGAAATATTTAATCATTTAAAAGAGATCGCCTTACATGAATTGATTTCAAAGTTATACATTATTCCAAGTAAATTCTCTGTATTCTCGTTCCACTTAACATGTATATTTTAAATTAGTTAAGACTGTTAACAGACAAAATAATTTATCCTCCATCAACTGGATTTGTACCTATAACCTTCTGTACATCAACTTAGCTCTCTGCACACAGTTACCTCCGCGCTACCATGTATCAATATGGTAAACTTCTACGTATTTAGGAAAATAAGACTGAGAAAAAAACATGAATTATGTACAAACATTAATAAAGAAAACAAAAAATGCGAAAAGTTCAAACATCTGGCTTAACGAATCCCTAGACCTAAATTAAATAGATCAGCTGATTTTATAAACTATTATTTGTACATCATAAATTTATTTACTTTTGATATTTAGCTTGTTTTATGGAGTTGGCCTATCGTGCATTAAAATAATCTTTAAGATCGAAAAAAAACTGAAACAAAGGCTCGTTGTCTATAAAAAACGGAAGCTGTACTGACAAGAAAACTAGGCTACCTATAAAGTAGGGGGCTTATGTGATTCACTGTAAATTATACTCGTGCAAGTTTTGTATATACACGTTATAATATCTTGCATCTTGCCAGATATTATAACGTGTGGATAGAATCAATCTTTACGTAATAATACGCAAATCGATTTGTACGCCCGTCAGCTTCTTATGGCGGAGATATGGGTCGAGAAAACACTCCCAGGCGGTTAAAGATTGTGCGTGACGAATAACATTACGCAGGAAATTACCATATCGGTAGTATCAGAAATGAACGATGGATGGTGGATGAACAGAAAACACGAACTTTAGAGGTGAAGATGTAGAAGAGTATTGGCAGAGGGTGAAGGAATGGAAGACAGGAAGTATGGTATGTGGATGGAATGGAAGTACAAGTCCAATTTAATGGAAACTTGAGCACTAACCATTGTGGCGAAGAATAAAGAAGAAACTCATGAATAAATTTAATGGGGAGCTTAATGGGCGAAACAATCGCCCCCTTCAAGATACAAACAACAAAACAAAACCTTCTTGATATGCATTTTTTAAAATGCTTCGTTCTTTTTTACCGCTTACCGCTTCTTAATTTAACAAAATCATCTCTTTCAATTTGATTCTATTAAATATACTCCCTTAAAAAAATATATTTTAGCTTTGCAGAAATAAGAATAGTGTATCTAATATCATTCCAAACAGTTGTTGGTTCTTTTTTTATGAGAATGAAAAACATCTTGAGGTATTACAAAATAATGTATTGAGTAGAATATTCGGTCCAAAAAAAGACAGGTCCACAGGAGATTACCCTACACAGAATGCAGAGTATGCACCTGGTTAATATTGAAGCGATAGTGTCACGAAAATTGAGATGGGCTTATAAAGTTATAAGATTTGGTAACGAACGATTTTCTTAAAAGATAACAAGCTGCTAGCTGCCTGGTTAAAGTCCAAGATGTAGGTTGGAGGATTACATAAAGGATGATCTTACTGGATTGGGTTTGGGTGGTGGTCCGTGTATGGGTGGAAGTTTGCAAGGAACGATTGGTGGTATCGGTTTCCCGAATATTGAGTTCCCGACTGCTTATAATTCGATAATTTTTTATAATTACAGGGATATTTAGTACATACTTAATGTAACGCCTTCGCCATGAGTACCAAATCTTCATGAAGAGAAAGTTGTATAATTAAGAAGAAAATAAAAACTGTGAGATAAAATATAGCAATAATAAAACAATGTAATTCCAACAAGATAAGAATTAGCTTTCATTTCCATTAATGAGATTTAAAAGAAAGCATATAAAAAATAACGAAACTATTACGTATTTTTCACATGCGATCTAATTATTAAACTAATAACTATCTAATTAGACGAGGTTACATTAAATTTATTAAAAAATATCCTGTTACTTTCTTTATATGAAGTTGTAATGTGTTTATAATGTAGTTATTGCGTTATTTATTCCGCTCAATCCTCCACTTCATTATATCTTTTCTCACTACGACAATAAAATAAATAATTGAGATAATTCTGTTTAAAATTATTTTTTCTCAGTCCTGACGATCGCTTGAAAGATAGGACGAAACTTCAGCATATAATAAACAGTAACTTATACTTATTAGTGTGTTTAATTTCATTGACAGCGCCCCCCGACTAAATCTTATTATGTAATTGGTTATACCTACGGTTAACTATTTCCAAATCAATCCACTTACTTACTTCATATTTAACTCCTATTATTTTTTTCTAATTTTTATTATTTATCTTTAATGGGAGCGGAGGTGCCCAGTGGTAGAGCGCTGAGTTGCCATGCCGAAAGACCTGGGATCAAATCCCACTCGCTGGCAGATTTTTATTTAATCTGTTAGCGGCCGGAGATGAGCCTGGGGCTCATCCAGCCTCTCTATAAAGTGGGTACCCACAATGAGAGGAGAAATCTGGCGGTTAAGAGTATATAGGACAAATCATCTCCCAGCACAATCGTTGTCGAAAAAACAGTACTGTCTCTACCATGTACTGAACCCCAGACCTTTCATGGGTTTTAATGGTACAGGTTTATTTATTTTTAACTGTTTTATTACCTAATTATATATCAAATATTTTATTCATTTTTATACCATTATTTATTCCTTTTTATTTGGATTCATAAGTTTATGTAAACAGTAATTGTACACTAAAGGTAAATAAATAGGATAGTTCTTTATAGGCGAGGAGAAACTGCAGCGATTTTGTTTTCCATAAAAACAATAGCAAACAAACAGATTTACAAACAAATTTAATGATTACCAGAAATTATTAAATGCTATTATTTTTTCAATTCAACCGAAATTTTCAATGAGGGAAAAAATAATAATTTTTTTATTTATTATAAAATTACCCCTATTATATATCCCTATTACAACAAACAGTTGACGAAACATAGAAGAAATCATTACGTAGGACATTTCTCCCAAGGTGATGAATCATATTCAATTAAAAATACCTTCCCACTTATCAGCATTTTCTTGAAATAAACCAGATACCACTTTTTCGTCAACGAAGCATTTATCTAATCACAAATTTACCAAAAAATGAATCACAATCATGGAATTTTAATAAAATTTGTCATTTCCGGTATTGTTGGTCACATTTTATGAATTTTTTGGTATCTGGTCCGCAAGTTATCCCTTCGAGTTGAGTTTCAACAAGTTTTGACTGTTAATGCGTTGCATTTTTAATATTTTCCAAAAATACATGTTATCGTGAGCTTTAGTAAGTAAAAGAGAATGTAATTATGGGTAAAGAGTAGATTTCGGTAATCATTTCAACAAGAAATCAACATTTCGAAACATAGATAATGGATTTATGTTTGTTGAAATGTTAATTTTTTTTATGAAATATACACATTTCCCATAATTACACACTTTTTTCTTTATTAAATCTCACGATTATTTGTTTTGTTTTTTAAGAATATTGAAAAGGAAACTAATGAAAAATCAGAACTTGACTCAACTCAAAGCGACAACCTGAGGATCCGAGATACTCTTGTTTGTTATACTAGACGAAATAACAAATGAACGTCACATTTTTCTGTACAATAAGCATTTGTAAACAATAAATAATTAAGAAAATAAATAATTATTTGAAGGATGAAACCTTGGTCATATGAGGTTGTTTGAATATAAACATAAGTTTCACGGCTAGGCGTCTTTAAATTCTCAAGGCAACGGACCTTTTAAAAAACAACCTCGATGACTTAAACTGGCCTTCGGTGACTTTATCAATGAGTTCACGAACCACCTTGTAAAAGACTAAGCCAACAATCGATAATTTTAAAGTGATCAATAAATCGATTAATTAGTTGCAAAGTTATTTATTCGTTAAAAAGTAGGGGGGGCACCAACGGTATTTCTCAAGGTCGGGATTAGGCCGTTGGAGTCACTCATTTTTTTAAAAATCTTAACGCTTCGGAGACCCTGGCCATCGAAATACAACAAGTTCTTTGAACTATATGCTCCACGAAGCAGAGCAATCCGTTATCCCCAGATCTCCGAGATTGGGGCAACTGTATTAGCAATTCAAATATTAATTTACAGAACAAGATTATACAATCTTACCAAATAGGTTTAAAACTGATACCAATGCCTGTTTGATTACAGTTCTTCACTTTTAAACAAAAACAAACTTGCTATGTTTTTTAAAAATGAATAAGGTTTTATCATACTTCAGTATTATTTACTATACTAATGATTTATTTTGAAGGCAATCGAAAATTGAAATGTAAGTGTAAGTTATAAATTAATTTTTTAATAAATGTTCTCTAAAAAAAGAAAAAAAGTTCTGCTTGTGTTGTGATATTTTTAGAGACTTTTTTCATTATTAAATCATTTCAAAGTAGATTTTTTGTGAATATGTAAAAAAAAAAAAAAATTGGCAGAACTGATGTTTATATTTATCGTTCCATTATCCATTCGTTATCACTAAAATTATTTTTTAATAACAAAATAAATAATATCACAGGACTTACCACAGCTGTCATTACTCCTCGTACTGTTATCCCGACCATCGGGGCGAATCCGATGTCTACCCCTGGCTCTATGATAAGCTTCGAATTTCCATCCACAATCATATCGTCCCTGAGTACATAGCTACCCCTCTCCAACCTCAGGGTCCTGTCTGACAAGAGACCAGAGGGGAGATCAACGGGGGACGTCGAAGCTTCCAAAGAAGAAGAGTATAATTCATTTGTTTCAGTAGTGTAGGAAGTCGTACCGTCGATGAGTAGCGAATAAAAAAGTAATATCCATATTAGTCGATGCGTCCTCAGTTCCATCTCACAGGTGAACGCCCATTAACGATACCTGTACACTAATTATTACTTTGCACCAGAGTACCGTGGAGGGTTAGTTGAAGGGTTTCAGTCTTCGTAGTAGTGGATAGTTCTCATTATCCGTAAACGGAATTGTAAACAAAATGAACTAAATGAAAACCGTGAACTGAGTGAAAATCAGACGAAAAGCGAACGTCGACTGAGGAGCGGGTTTCGAAACACTCCCCACCACCGCTGCACCTACTCCCACCTAGCTACGTCATGGCACTTAAAACATCAGGTTTCTGTTCCCTCCACTGTTACCTGGCCAGGTAAAACAGTGTCGCTTCCAACCAGTCATCCTTATCTTGTCTTCTTTCTTATCATCTTATAACTTCATAAATAGATCTAGAGTTCAATGTTTGCCAACCCCCGTTGCTAGGCAACCAGAGGGCTTCAAGCACATTCACAAAAACATTTCATTTTTAAAAAATATATCTTTATCAAATCTTTAAAAACAATTTTTAAATTAAATCGTAAAAATTTATATATTGAAATTTAAAACTGTATTATAACAATACAACAAGTATTAGTACTACTAACAAAAATAATAAGAAACAGGCGTCATTTTTATTTGTTTATTATGTTCGGTTTTAAAAACTTATATATTGAAGTAAACATTGTTTAAATTAATGATATTTTGTTTTTCTAATTTTTTAATTATATTATTGTTAAAGATTACATGTAATATCATTTCTTAAGTAAAATTAATTGTGATTTAAATAAAATAAGCATATCCTTCTCTGATAATAATAATTTTTAGTTACTTTTATATATGTTTACACGTATCTTTTTTGAGAGAGAGATTAGATATTCATTTACAAAAAACCAATGTAGATAATTTTGCATCACATCATTTTTTCTTTACATATGGTACTACTACACCTTCATAATAGGATAGTATTTGAAAAATAAATTGTTGAGCTTCAGTAGCATCAATGGTTTTTTTAATAATAATTTTTAATTTATTTATTTAGTAAAGTCCATTTTAATGCATTTACAGAGTTGTGCCCATCATTTCAGTCAGTTTCAAAATCAACTTTTTTTTATGTATATGTATTTTTTTTAAAGATGTCTTTTATAGAAACATTCATATTTACAGTGATTTAGGCATATGTTTATCATATCATTCAAATAAATAAGAATGAGTTTTTATCATTTTGCTCTAATTATAGTTTTCTTTTTAAATTAATTCATGTCAGTTTTTTCGTTTAATTATTTTTATAACATCACGGTTATAGATTTAAATAACAAATTGACTTCCTGCCCTTCAGTATCCTTTAATAATATCCCATTGGTGCCTGTAGAACAGATCCGATTCTTAGGGCTGCATCTTGACAAACAATTAACCTGGAACTCTGATATAAGACTGAAAAGACAACAAACCGCTTAACGTTTCAGGTTACTTCAACACTTACTAGACAAAGGCTCTATGCTCCCAATTAACTACAAAAGACTCATCTACATGACCATCATACGACCTATTTGGACTTATGGAGTAGAGCTTTGGGGCTCCACTAAGCCATTGAATTCCTTTCGTACCCAATCCCTACAATCCAAAATCCTCAATGCTCCTTATTTCGTTAAGAATTAAGTCATCCATAATGACCATAATGTCCCATTTGTTGCTGATTTGGCACGAAACTGGTATCTATCCTTTCATAACAAACTTCATTCCCACTAAAACCCCCTAGTTTCAAACCTAGCTTCCTCTTCAATTCCCGATAATTCTCCAAGGCGTCTGAAAAAAAGATGGCCACGTGACCTTCTTAGTTGAACTTGTGATTTGAGTACTACCAGTGTGTCGTTTCTCTACTTGTCTTATTAATAAATATCTCATGTCATTATGTATCACTTAGCCTATTTACTTTTTGTATTATTGTAATACAGTTGTAAATATCAATAAATAAATTTTTTTTAAATAACATATTATTGTTTTGTAAAAAACTTCATTTAAAGGAGAAGAAAATAATGTGTATCGTTAAAAAAATCGACTTCAATATATTTCTGATGGACTCAAAATAAAAATTGTGTCTTAGAAAAAGCATCAGAATTCACTATTCAAAATTTAAGCCAGAGTACCAAGATTCTTGAGCATTTCTCCCTTTCGCAAAGGATTATCTTGTAGATTAGATATATATATAAAAAAAAAAAAAAGGCACCAAAAGAAACATTAAACAATGGAATCAGCAATAAAATTTTATTATAAACAACATGTTATATATTTAACATCCTTCCAATGTTACAATCTTTATTATATACAAAATATACGGCCAATCTACTCCCCAATTACAGTTAATAGAAATACAATAAAAAGAAACCAATGACTAATCCAGTCTCTTCGCAATCATATCACATATAGATACTTATATCAAAGTATATAAATATTTTATCAACAGAGCCTAAAAATTATGAAGAAATATGTATATTATTAAATGTTAAGTAATGATTAAAAAATATTGAATAATTAAAACTAAAATATTTAATTGAAAATATTCTTAATTTATTTTTATACAGTTACACTCTGACAAGTAAGCGCATAAGGTTGATTGGAAAGAAAGGAAAAGGATGGTCATTTTACTATGTACTATGTCCAAAAAATGGTGTTCACTATTAAGACATATAATATATATTTCGTTGTTTGGTCGTTTGCTTTAATATTGTACAATATATATGGACTAGAATATAGGTATTTATTATACAGAATAAATTAAGAGACAGAAAGATTACAAAATGAGTACTATTACAAAACAATTACACATCTATGGCTGAGTATTGTCAATTTAAAGAGTTCAAATAACCAAATATTTGTGCCACGAATACATTGCTCATTTATTTTCTGTTAAGTGATTTATTATATTGTTTAAAAATTCATTAACGAAGGAGTTAAATGCATTTTTTAAAAATACAATAAATTAAATAATATTTCATTTTCAAAGAAATGATATAACTACAACATAGTCAATAATTTAGAGGTTTAAAATTGAGTTTAGGTAAAAACACAGAAAAAAATAAATCACATTCTGGATATAAGCAATACCCAGTAAAGCCATTCAGTCATGAGAAATATCAAGAGGTGTTAGGTGACTTAAATAAGTAAATAAATAAATAAAAGAATAAAAATTTTATTATAATAATCAATATTCCTATTACAGAAAAAATAAAACAGGTAATTTATATTTTATGTTTATTTGTAATTTGTAATTTAGTTTCACTTTGTTAATTTTTCTGAAGTTTGGTTTGGCTTATCTGAAAGTAGCTTTCGGTTAGACCAATATCCACAAATTTTTATTAATTTTTTTAAATCATACTTACAAATGTTTTATTTAAAAAATTTTGTTGCTCCAAAGATCTAGTCTACTAACACTGCTTAAAATATTTTCTGTTACTTAAGGGGCCTCCTGTCAGCTACAATACTTATATATTTTTAAATGCTTTTATCCTGAAATCAATATTAACGCATTGACTGTATGTTTAAAAGGGTTTTATAATTCTATTCAGAAAAAAATAAATAATAAGAAACGATATGGACCTCAGTTAATTTAGAGCAAATTATTTAGCAAATATTGTGCAGGAATGCTTAGATTTTTCTTTCCCAGATATCCAATAGCACTCTTTAATGTCCATAACAATGTTCCAACAATCAACAAGACAAAATTAAGATCAAAGTTTCATAAGTATACAAATTTTGTTCTATATTTTGTATATTTTCCTATGTTTTAATTAATAAGATCCTATCATTAAGAAGATTAAATAAATGTACATATAAATGTAAATAGGAAGCGTCATTAAGATCAGTACAAAAAATTGTAGGAATATAAATGACTATATATATATATAAACAAGAAAATAAAACAGATTGTTTGTATTTTCCATAGCTATTTCTATACTGTATCCATAATAATAATAATAATTTAGTTCAAAATATCTAACAATAGAATAATACACAAATATTATACCTTGTGAGTTAATACATAATATGGTATGTTTTAAGTAGTTTTAAAGCGTCAACTATTATAAGGATAATTACACTTTTCATGATCACTTACGACTATATCACAATGGCGAAGTTATCCCAGTCAATTTATTTCAATTCATTCAAAGAAATGATGATTCATTGGCCACCTGGTAAAAATAAGAAGACTTGTCTTTGAGCAATTTACTAGGGGTATCGAATTCCAATACCTGACCGTTACTCATTACTAAAACCCTAAAAAAAAATATACATATTTATATTAATAATTACCTAGGTAACAATAGAAATAACTATTAAAGACATAACCTGTTTAGTACAAAACTGGCAGAGGTAATATAAAATATTCAAAAAGAAATACAATATTGAACTATTCTTCCTTCATAATCATAAGAACAATTTTGGTGTGCATACAATTATGCATATAATAGCATACAATTTTGCATACAATTTTGAATATAATAGGGTGTATAAAAAAAAAAAAATGACCGTTATTACTTTACCTAGCATTTATATTATTACGGAAATTTTTATAATGAAGTGAAACTTTTTGCTATCGCCCCAAAATTTTTCGTTCATCTACCGCATGTCGCATTACATTACCTTCTCGCATTATTTATTTCATATGAATATTTGATGATGTATTTTAATTTTCATCCGATTCATTCAATATATTTAATTTTATTTAGGCCTTCAGTCATCTGCACAAGCTGAACTACACTCTGAGCCACCAGAAAAAATTAGTAGACTGCCGACAGATGTCATGCCGAGTACTAGTAGGGGTACAAAGTCAAGTGTTGGATTTAATACGTTTATCGTTCAAAGTGGCGAACCTATACCCAAAAATATTGTTACAGAAAAAATTCTGCTTCGAAGGCGACTAACTGCGGAAAGATGCCGCAGATATCGTGAGAAATGGAAGCAGCTAAAATTGGGCGCCAGTTCTAATCAAGGCATGAGCAGCAGCGATACGAGTATGAGTCAAGATACAATATCTATGATTGTATTAATTATGTATTCCGTATTCTAAATGCAAATTGAAATTTTATAATTGAATATTTTGTCTACTATTGATTTCCCATTTTTTAATAATTAAGTTAAGATTAAAAACGCAATTTTAATACCCTAAATCGAATAATTTTCCAAAACTTTTTAGCTAAATGCCTACAAACCGAAAAAAAGTTTCACTTGTATCGTGGTTTCAAAAAAACACACAACTTTTTTTTTTACAATATTTAATGTAGTATAATTTCTAATAAATATTAATGCTTAGTAAAAATAATATTAAAATTGAAAAAAAATTGATACTACGGTCATTTTTTTTTATACACCCTATTAGATGCAGTAACTAACTACATTTCAATATCCCTGTAAACAAGATCATCGCCTTATAGATTAATCTCTATGATCATTAACTACTTTATGGATTAGATAATTTAAATTCAAGTGGTGCCTCAAAAATAATAATGATATTCAGAATACTTAATTCTAAAATAATGTAAATATTTCATATATGAAAACTTATTTACATTTATTTTATTAGGAGCAGAGAAGCATATTAAAAAGTAGGTGGTATCTGTAAGCACATGTGTTTGCCATGTACACATGTAAAGGCAGCCTTGTGGTGTTTGGTTATAACAATTGACTATACCCAATATCCCCAGTTCACAGCCTAGCAGGTCAACTTAAGATTTTTTTAAAATAGTAAAACCATCCTTGGTTATGCCGCCTTCGAAGGGGATGTAAAATGGAAGTCCTGAGCTCGTGTGGCCTGGTACTAGTTAAAAAACCCTATCCTAATTATACCAGGATGGGTAAAATTTAGGATTGCAATGTAGCATTGTCCTATTAGCCTTAGCAGTATAAAGTGACATTAAATAAATAAATAATAACAAAAGCATGTATTAAGCCAAAATTAAAAGCAATGCTAGTTGTTGAGTAGATCACTTTTTCCTCTCGTATTTTTTAAAATATTAATATTTGTATTAAAAACTCAATTTATTAAATAATTAGTTAATTAAAAACTTTGGATTTAAGTTAGTACTAGGAGAAACCATTATTTTCTTAATAAATTATACAATTTTTTGGATTAGTATCACTTTCATTTCAAGTTAGTCATACTTATAATTCGAGTTAGACGTAAATTTTAATTTTATCATATGCATGGTGTTTAAGATGTCCTGATTAACCTTCCCAAAATCATCAACTTTTAAAAAATACATTGAGAAAAAAGAAAGAGTCACACTGAAAACTAAAGGTGCTTATATTGGTGCAAAAAATTTCAGAGGCAATACATCAGTCATTAAACATCAGTTTTCATTATAATAGCATTATGTCAGTTAATATTTAACTGAGGGCTCAATACTTGAGTTTATCAAGGTTTCACTATAAAGAATTATTTCCTTACCTATTACTATCTAGGATGGTTCGCACTCTGTGAGCAATCGTAAGGACAGTACTGTGCTTAAAATTATTTCGTATCATTTGCTGTATTACCCTGTCAGTAGCTTCATCTACGTTAGCTGTGGCTTCATCAATGCATAAGATCTGAAAAAAAAAAATCAGAAGTGTGTTATCCAGACTCTAAATATCAGATGTTCATGAGTCATAATTATTTGGAAATAATAAACCCTTGTGTAGTAAAATTCGGCATTTTTTTTTTCTGTATGCTTAATGTTCTTTATTAATCATATTGAGGAAAAAATAAGTCTAAAATTAATGAAATAAAAAAAATTACTTTGGCATTGTGAAGTAGAGCTCTTGCGAGGCATAACAGCTGCAATTGACCAGACGAGAGAGAACCTTTCGAAAGAACTGCCTTCAATCCACCAAGATTTCTTATTACCGGTGTCAAATTAGCTTTTCCAAGAACATCCCAAAGTTCTCCGTCGCTATGGCGATCCCAAGGATCCAGATTCGATCGTACACTGCCGCTGAAGATGAATGGATCTTGTGGTATAACTCCCATGCGAGACCTAAAATTTACAAACATTAAGTCTAATATCATAAAGAGAAGATGGCATTGTGATCTAAGTTGAATTTGTTATTTGTGTACTACCACTGGGTAGTTTCTCTACTTGTCTTTGCCCATGCCAACATGTATCATTCCTGCTACTTAAATGTTGTATTGCTATAGTACAATTGTAAATCTCAATGAATAATTAATAAAAAAAAATCAGAAAACAAGTGGTACTTGTAATTTAGCAGGCTGCCATTAAACCTACCTCTTATCTCGTGTAACCTCTTCTTACCAGTGGTCTCATTACAGTTATTTGTGTGTGCATTATTAAATTGTTTTCCATATTATTTTTTAATGTCTTATTAATTTGGTTTATTGTATTTTAAATTTCTGTATTGTTAATTAAATTGAATTTGGTTGTTTTGTCTTATTAATTTTGTTATAGTCTATTTAAAATGAATAGAAAAACACTTAGGGAATAGCCGTCTTTGGCTAAGAAGAGGCTGTGAAAATGTTCAGAAGTTCAGAATAACTCCAAAGATCAAATTGTGAGATAAAGGTCATCTAACGGATTTTGACAAGAAGATTAAATGGAGATGTTCTCTTAAAAAGTGTAGGAAAAACATTTATATAAGAAGAGGAACGTGGCTAGGGGGCTCTATTTTATTATTACATTTTGTATATTTCAATTTCCGTTCATATGAATAAGAAGCTAGTTGTTATCATTGTCAGAATTATCAGTGTTCAAGTTATAAACTATTATAAATTACTGAATTCACATTCAATAGCAACCTGCTAAATCACAAGAGCCAAAAAAGTTCGGCACTTGTGATATATCATTATAAAAAAGTTAGAAGATGATATATCGTTTTCATTATCATGGAAGATATAATAATAATAAAGTAATTTTACAACTTTACCTAAGTTCTTTAAGTGATATGAGCTTGATATTGACATTATCTATAGTAATGGAACCCTCAGAGACATCACAAAGCCTGAATAGAGCCGCAACGAGGGAAGATTTTCCTGCACCAGTTCTTCCGATAACTCCTATTCGCTCCGCTGGGAACGTTGTGAAATTTACGTTGGTCAGGGAGTACGGAAGATGGTTCCTGTAAATTATTAAAATCATTAAATTAAACAAGGAAGTAAAAAGAGCAATAGCTTTTAATTACTTAAGATATTTAATTGGAAAAATATAGACATGATTCATAATCTTCTCAACATATAGCAGCAGCTAGTTAATCTCTGAAATCTTTTACAGCATTCCCACAACACTTTTAGATTTTAGATTATATAACAGATTTTTAGATTGCAAGTAAATATCTAAATAAGTGTGGTATATGTACCTCAAGGGATATGGGAAGAGTTTGGTAGAGCCCTCACAACTCTTCCTTATTAACCGGAATAATTTTGTTTTAACTATAACTTAATAAATAATAAAAAAAGTGCTTACCTGTATCTGAAGAAAACATTATTAAAGGATATAACCCCTTGCGCAGGCCAGCCAAACGGTACAGAGATAGAATACTTCTGTTCTTCAACTTCGAAAGTCTCGTCTGCTTCTGGAGAATACTGATTAACTCTTTCGACTGAAATCATTTCTCTCTCAGTTTCTGTAAAAGCGTTAACGATTCCTCCAAGAGAGACTGTAAGCCCAAGGGCATAAGATATAGCTAGGCCAATCAGTCCTATAAAAAAAATTTAATTAAAATTTTAAACTGAGGATATCACTTTCAAATGAAATTTAAGGTAATTTTGTAAATCCAGCTTGAACATATCGTCCCTGCCATTTCCATCTATCAAATGTGAAAATCTGTACTTTTGAGAAGGATTAAAAAAAAGCAGTTTCGAGGTTCAATAAAAATGAGTGCCTATTGTCAAACCAATGATTCGTTTTAAATTGTTTTTGTGACTGATAGATGCCTCTATATGAATTTTATATCAATTATCAATCCTACAGCAACTGCTATAAGTCGAAAATGAAAACCGTGTTTTTTTCACAGTCGATACTTTGTGATGGCAGGGACGATATAACATATTCAAATTTAAAGAAAATTATTTCGATTTTAGATATAAAAAAGAACGGAACGCTAACCAGCAAGCAAATCAGTGATTTATATAGGCGTTCCTCTACTTTCTAAATGGACTTATAATAGCAGGTAAAATAAAGCATTTTGATTTAATAAGTGTGCATTTCTACCTATGGGGAAACAAACAAAAACCAGTAACCAGGCCTAAACTTTCGATATTAACTATAAATAAATTAAATTTATTGGAAGGCTTTTTAAACTAGTGAAATAAATTTATTGAGCACATCCATTAATTTATTAATTATGACAATATTCCTCCCAAACCAGATTTCCATTTTGGGAAAATGCTCTATAACACGGTTGTTTGTTTGGTATAAACAGAACACTAACCTGCATCAGCTAAATCGAGATGATGCTGAAGGACAGCTAAGAAGGCAACACTCGTAAGCATCATAACTCCAATCAGTTGCAGCCTGAGACCGAGCCATTGCGAAGCCGCGCTGCTGCTCAGCTGTGCTTTTTGATTGCATTCCAAGTAGCAATCATTATCATGTTTAAATCTAGAAAATGGCAGGACAAAATAAAAATGAGAAGAAAAAAAGGATACAATAACTCAAAGAGGACAATAAATTATCTTTTTCTTTATCTAAAATAGGTGCCTCTACGCTACTAATTTTTATTTAAATTTGTTGTATTAAAAATTTATATAATTCAAGGCATTCAGAATCAAAAGCAGATAATTCCGAAATTTCAAAAATTGACTTTTTTACATTTGTTTGACTTTTTACATTTAGTTTAGTCAAGCAATCTTGTCTAAGACGACACTTTTCTACCATATTTCTCATCATCAAATGATCAAATGTCAAAAATGTGAAAATGTCAATTTTTAAAGTTTGGAGTTATCGGTTCTTGATTCTGAACGCCTCATTTATCAATACATACTACTGATTAATTGCAATAATGAAGAGTAGTGAGCACATGCAAGATCCAATGATTGACTGATCGAAACTGATTAGATTTTGAAATAATGAAGAATAATCTGTAATGGAAACAATGTCAAAAATTGCAAAAGCTATAGGAGTTTGACGGAATAATAGCCATAAAGATGTTACCATAGATACATAATCAGATATTCTGCCAAACTTTTAAAATTGTGTTAGTCAAAAAAAAAAGAAGGCATTTTTTGAGTTATGCCCATTATATTTTGTAAGTGCATTGAGTTAACTGAGAGTCAAGCCGATGTACAGTGGTAGATAGCAGTCATTACAACCATATGTTATATTAAATTTTAATTATACAAATCAAACAAAAATAAATAATCATACAATACCTAGATGCAGCTTTAAACGCCCTAATGGTCACGAGCCCTTGTAAAGTATCATTGTAGTGAGTATACATCGGCGATAGGCTCATGCTGGTCAAACGCTTCAACTCTCTCGATGTTAGCCGATAATGGTTCTGCAGCCAATGGTAAACAGGGATTAACGGGGCCAAGGCAAGCCATACCCAAGGTAAACCATAAATGGTAATGAAAATCATTCCTATAAACCAAAAAAAAATTATCATAGTAACTATTTTGTATAATCACTTAATTACGTACATGATTCAACAAGTGACAAATTACCAGTCACCTGTTTATATCAACCCAAGTCATCGAAACGAGCTATATACCTTATTTTTTATTTTTTAATTTCACTTTTATTCAAAATATCAAATATCAATATAAATAATTACTTACCTACAACACTGAAAAACTGAGCTAATAAAATATTTAAAATAAATGGTAAGGAATCATCAATGGTATAAATATCAGAAGAAAATCTGTTTAAAATTCTGCCGACTGGAGTAATATCGAAAAAATAAGTTTTAGCCTAAAAAAACAACAAAAAAACATATAGTTAATGAAAATCAGTTAATTTCATTTTGAACAAAGAGAGTTTACTATGATTCTTACCCTGATAACAACATTTAATAGTTTGTCATGTAATTTCTTTGCTGCTCTTAGACCACCATAAGCGAACAAAAATGCTCGAGCGAGTGTGAATAATGAATTAGCACCCGCTAATGAGCAGTAAATAATCAGGTAATATGTTGTATTGTCCTGGAAACTGACTTCTTCTACAAAAACAAATAAATAAACTTATTAATTTATGTTAATAATAAAAAAAAAAATGCAAATTATTAATCTTAGGCAAAAATGGACGAAAGTTATAAAAAAGTAAAATAAAATATTAGTAGCATTTATGTAATATAATTTTACGTTTCACTAACCAATATATATTTAGATGTATGAATACAACAAATGAAAATAAAGCATAATTAACTTTTATCAAAAATGTTTTACTTAATCAAGATTTTTCTATAGAGTATTATGTCATATTCTCAAAAAAAAAAAATAAGAACTTTTTTCTAATAAATTTAAAATGATACATCTACATGCTCATTCGAAAGATAATTCAATTGTCTACTTTTGTAAAAATCTTTTCAAAATTTAAATAAAGTGTAAAGATTAAAAAGTAAAACAAACACTAAGTGCAATAGGTGGTATAGATGATATTTGACAAATGTAGTATATAGAAAACTTTTTTTTTTTACTGTAAGCGAAATAGCTATTCTTGTACTTTAATAACCCAGTTAAATTTTAATAATTAAAACATTTTTAACCATAATTAATTGTTTAAAATATTCAAGACAGCAGCTCTAGACTTGGGACTGAGAATAAATGTAGAAAAGACTAAATATATGAAAGCCTCGAAACAGACCGGGGAGAGAAGTGATATTGTCGAATTGGGAAAAAACATGTTCCATTCAACATTCAAGTACCTGGGAGGAGTAGTGATGGAGAGCAACGATTAGGAAGTTGAAATTAAGCGCAGAATGGTAGCAGGAACCGAGTGTTTCAAGATACAGCAAAAAGCTCCCAGATACATAAGTCTTTCAAGGAAAGCTAGCCCTACAGGTTGCCTAAAATGATGTTAAATGGTGCACCAAAAAAGGGGCAGACTCGGACGTCGGTGGATGGATGATTGGGACAAGAAATTGGAGGAGCCTTCCTGGAGACCGAGAAGAATGGTAGCAAAGCTCCAGGTCCTGCAAGGACTGAAGTGCTCAATAGAGAGTGAGGGATTGAGTGAATTTAAAAAAATACTGATAACTTGCGTCATTGCGATAATTCTATAAGGTAGAAGTAATCATTATAATAATTAATATGTTATAAATGATGATTATAAATTATGCTTACCTTCAACTGTGCTAACTGTAGTAATATTTGTACTATTAGAAAGACTGGAGACCCAAAATGAAAGCCACAAATCAACAACATTTCTAGTCCCTTGCATTAAGACCATCGATAATAGAATTGATAACATCACTAAGATACCCATAGAGGAGAAGTATTTCAAATATACTTTCATCTCAATATTACCTGGAAATTAATCATATACGTGAAATGCAATAACTAATGTTTTAATATTAACAAAGAGGAGTTTCATCTAAAACAAACTCACTAACACAAATAATTTCTCATAATTCTAGGCCAAACTCTATGTAGGCTTTTGTGATTAATCGTTCGCTCATAAGAAATATTCTTATACTGTTATAGTATAATATAAAAAATACTTTTAAAAAAATTTGTTCTCCCATCGTAAATATTACTCAACACAATGTAACCATGAATTGTCTGTATGGAGATGCCTCTACAAGATGTTTACTTTTTGTTTTGTTTTTTGCCAAAACTTTTATTTTATTCCCATTAAAATATAAATCTTATGTCTACTTAAAATAATTTTGTTTATAAATAACTTTTTTCTCAAAAAAATTTGTTTAGAGCTTCTAATAAAGTTTCACTTTCAGTCTGTCAATTTTTAACAAAACCAAGTATATTATTTATATAAATAAGTTAGACCAAATTGAACTCTCATAAACCATAAACCAACTCATAAACCAAATTGAAGACTATACAATTTATAATTAATATCTAATTAAGAAGTACAAAATTAATAATACTTTATGGAGAATGGAGATAGTTAGAGGGTGCAGTCAAGAAAACACCAAATAAGTCAAGACTTATATTTTATGTGTGCCGACGTTTCGACCAACTTTGTAGGTCATCTTCAGAGCTATGAGAGAAAAAAAAAACTTCGTTTCCTTTTTTTCTCTCATAGCCCTGAAGATGACCTACAAAGTTGGTCGAAACGTCGGCACACATAAAATATAAGTCTTGAATTATTTGGTGTTTTTTTGACTGCACTCCCCAACTATCTCCATTCTCCATTATATCATCCAGTCAACTATTTTCCTCTCTAACATGAATAATACTTTATGTTGTGCATCATATATATATTTTAATCAGCAGTGAATTGTGTCTAACATGACACTACACCACCTTATTTCTCATGGTTTTAGTCAAGTTCTGCTTTTGATCCTGAACGCCTCATATGATTCAGGCATATTTTTTTAACCACCCATTTATAGTTTTTTATTTGACCTATAAAGCCTTATGATGTTTATATCAGATTTTTTTAAATAATTAAAACTCTTTAAGGTTTACAGCAGGTAAGGTTAAAATAATATTAAAGGGATCCACAATAAGTGGGAAAATAGAGATCAACCCAAAATAGTTTCAAACAATTCAAACAATAATAACATAAACACGAGTCTGTAGAGATCATATGATATAAAAAATATATATATTTACCGCTATATTTGTGCTCTTCAAGAAGTACGCTGTCCAGTGAAGGAGATTTCTTTAGAACACTCTTAGCTTCTTTTCCAGAAGGTTCTGCAATATCTAATTCCTCATCGGTTAATAGTTCCAAATAATTAGGTAAAATTTCAGATGGAGCTCCTAAATGAAATTAGATTATCATGAAAAATGAAAAAAATTATTAACAGTAAAACAAAATACTTAGGCAAAAATATTTTTAGCAATGGAAAATTAAAATATTACTAAGTATTAATAACATTATCGTACCTTGTTTGATTATCTTGCCACCATCCAATACAATAATTAAATCCGCATTAGTAAGGTATTTGGTCTGGTGTGTACAGAGAATACGTGTTTTGCCTTTAAGTAGGCCACAAATACATTGCGAATAAATATGTTTAGCCACATGACCATCAACAGCTGAGAGAACATCATCTAACAGATATATAGAACAATTCTGGAAAAAAAATAATAAAAAATTTTGATTTTTGTTTGATTAATACTAAAATTGTTTTTTTTTTTAGCAGCAAGATGATTCATAGACAACAAAAGCTCTGATTTTTAGTTACCTTCTAACAAAGGATATTTAAAAAATATGAGATGAAGAAAAGAATTTTATATATCAATTTCAATCAATAATTTTCATCTTCAAGAAAAAAAAAAATAAAATCGGCTTCCAGTCAACTCCTTTATTGTTTTATATGATAAAACGTTTCGACACTATGGTGTCATTTTCAATTATTTATCTTTCTGCATTCCTTAACTTTAAATAAAATAACAATAATTACAATAATATAAAATTTGTTTACATAAATGTCCAAAAGATAACATACTATGAGTATAAATACCTGGAAAGTCAATATTTTTTAAAAATCATTTTTAAGGAGATCTTTTGTCCTCCAAAGTCAAACTTATATTCCATTACATAAAAACCAAAACTTGATCCTTGAACCATCTAATCCTTTTTCTTATTTTTATTAGTCATTAGACTTTATTATAAATATAACTAATTATGTTCTAAAAGGTACATTAATAAAGTAAATTTAATTTTTTTTTTTTTTTTTTTTTTTATTTATGAATTTAATTTATTTATTTATTTTACTATATAATTTTTAAATAATATTTTATCAAAACAATTAATTAATTTTGAAAATATATGGAATTTTTTTTTTTTTTTTTTTTTTCAAAATATAAGTATTCTTATGATCTATTATTTTTTAATTTCAAAATTATGGATGAATATAATTTACTAATTTCTCCTGCCTCTTTTCTATCGTTTACAGCATTTTCTAATTTATCATTTATAAATAAAGCCTCTAAATTTTTTCTTTTTATAGTATTATCTTCTCTATGTAGAATTTTAGGCTTATCGAAGTCAAAAGTGTGCAATTCCTTTTTACAATGTGCTGACAATGCTGTACTTGTTTTAGCTTTAGGTTTAATGTTATTTTGATGGTGATATATTCTGTTTTTTAAGTGTGTACTTGTTTGTCCAATTCCATCATTCCATCACAATTATTACAAGTAAGTTGGTATATTAAATTTTTGTTTTCCATAATTGGTATCTAATCCTTTTGACTTGTTATAATGTTTTTACAAGTACAGCATTGTCAGCACATTGTAAAAAGGAATTGCACACTTTTGACTTCGATAAGCCTAAAATTCTACATAGAGAAGATAATACTATAAAAAGAAAAAATTTAGAGGCTTTATTTATAAATGATAAATTAGAAAATGCTGTAAACGATAGAAAAGAGGCAGGAGAAATTAGTAAATTATATTCATCCATAATTTTGAAATTAAAAAATAATAGATCATAAGAATACTTATATTTTGAAAAAAAAAAAAAAAAAAAAAAAAAATTCCATATATTTTCAAAATTAATTAATTGTTTTGATAAAATATTATTTAAAAATTATATAGTAAAATAAATAAATAAATTAAATTCATAAATAAAAAAAAAAAAAAAAAAAAAAATTAAATTTACTTTATTAATGTACCTTTTAGAACATAATTAGTTATATTTATACTTAAGTCTAATGACTAATAAAAATAAGAAAAAGGATTAGATGGTTCAAGGATCAAGTTTTGGTTTTTATGTAATGGAATATAAGTTTGACTATGGAGGACAAAAGATCTCCTTAAAAATGATTTTTAAAAAATATTGACTTTCCAGGTATTTATACTCATAGTATGTTATCTTTTGGACATTTATGTAAACAAATTTTATATTATTGTAATTATTGTTATTTTATTTAAAGTTAAGGAATGCAGAAAGATAAATAATTGAAAATGACACCATAGTGTCGAAACGTTTTATCATATAAAACAATAAAGGAGTTGACTGGAAGCCGATTTTATTTTTATTTTTCTTGAAGATGAAATTCAAATAAATCCAGTTTTAAAAAAAAAGGAAAAAATTATAAGAATCAATAATTTTCTTGGCTTCAGGAGGCCCAAAATCTTATAAAATAAACATACTCTGTTTACTTAATCAACAAAGGAAATAAATTTGTTATTAATCCTAATAAATCTGGTTAAGACATACCTGATAAACAGCTCTTGCAAGAGCTATCCTAGCTTTCTGGCCACCGCTAAGGTTTGACCCACTATCGCTAATGCCAGTGTTATCCCTACCGGGCAGAGTTTCTAAATCAAATGTCAATGCACAAGCTTCCATTACACTCCTAAAAAGTAATGAAAAATAGGAAATCTTAAAAAAAAAATAAAGAATTATACAAATCTTTCATAAAATTAGTTCTATGTATTGGATGATAGCAAAAAGTAATTCCTACCATAATTTAATTGTTATTGTATTAATTTTTTTAATTAGTAGACCAGAAGGCTGATTTATTTAAGTAACTACACATTTATCAATTTCAAAGTGACACTTGGTCTTCTATAAAACTATTAACAATGTAACTCTAATAAAATAAAAATATTACCAATATTTCTGTGAAATGAATGGCTCGCCAAAGAGAACATTTTCTTGCAAAGTACCCTGATGAAGCCATGGTGTCTGCGATACATATCCGATACCTAGAAAAGACAAGTATACATAGAGAAAAATTAGTAAAGTGCATAATTTAGAATTATTAAATTATGGTTTTAGTATTTATTAAACTATAGCTTTAGTAAATATTAAACAATAGCTTGGTCTGCTTATTTTCCTCTTGACGTATAACTTTCCTTTTAGAAGTACAATAGAACCTCAATTATCAGTCAGGGTATGGGACCAAAATGGTGACGGATTTGGAAAATAGACGGATAGGGGAGTGAGTCATAAATCTCATAAATATACACACATAAATTGAACAATATATTTCAAACATTCAACATTATATATGTACTCTTATTTAATTACTAATAAGATATACATAAGTAGTAAAAATATTTTAAAAAAATAATAATAATTACGTGCATCGATGGCTAAAAGCACAATCATTGTATGTCCATTTTTTCCTCTTGAGGAATTAACATCAATTTAAAGGTGGAGTTTAGCTCTTTAATCGTGCACAAACGTAGTATGCCCCTTCTTAACAATCATTAAATAATTATATAGAAGAGACATACTCTAGGAGTCCCCCGCACATTTTATATCATTAACTGTCGTCCGAGAAATATCATAGATTTTTGCTAAGATTGAAGCACTTTCACCTTTTTGTAAAGTTTTACAATTTTAAACTTAGTAGTGAGATCTAACTCTTCCTTTGTCTTTTTTTCCGACATTATTATACGAACTTTTAAGAAAACGAAATGTACCCGAAAGACAAGAATGAAGACTGAAGGTAGGTTATTTGCGGAAGCTACATTAGGTAGAAATGAGGAGATAATTAATTTCTGAGAAATGTGTGCGAGGAAGCCTAGGCTTTGAGTAAACAACAGATTCTAGGAAACAAAGTTGTCAAGACACAATTGATTCTTATACGGCGCCTATGACTTTAGCAACCAAACAATATATATACATCTTTTTTTTTTTTTCTCAAACTTAGGTGACGGTTAACAGAGAGTGACGGATAATAGAGGTTTTACTGTATATTATTTATTAACATCCTTATATGTCCGGCCCAGCAAAGTCTTCTCACCTTTACATGTCTGATGACATTTATACTATTATAAATACTTTCTTTCTATTCTAAATATTATATCTAAATTCTTTCTTTATAAATACTTTGTTTTTTTTTGGAGTTTACTCCTTAAGAAACTATTTTCATATTTAGCCTGCGGTATGAAAATTTTATGAGTAGTAAAATCGAATTTAGCTAAAAGTGGTGAGTAACACTACATTCTCGATAATATTGGATTATTTGTGTTACATAATAAATAGAAATTAAAAGTTAAAATCCCAGACTAATCGGGAAGAGATACTTGTGGTATCTATGGTAACAGTGTATTCTATTGCTTTATTCTTGAAGTGATGAAATGCGATAATTTTTTGTGTAGGATCCTTTTTAAAGAAATCTATCCAAACAAACACCATTACTACTCTTATTTAAATTCCGCCTTGAGCTGTTGGCGTCCATTCATATTACTTGGATACAACCTCAACAGACAACAGGGCAGCGTTGCTCTGATAAGAGTAGGAAATTGACTAGCTATCTAGAAAGGCTGTGCAGTGACTATTTAATTGTGTACAGTGAGTAGTGTGTAGTATGTATTGCTACTAGGACAGGAGATTGATGTATTAGGAAGTGGACAGGCAGTGATCATGCTGGGCTTAAATACACCTCTACCGGACACAGAAGATGAGGCTCCCTTCAAAAAAGTAAAGACAGGGAAGAAATCGGCCAAGAGTAAGACAAGGAAAGCAGAAGAAGCACCACCGGTAGTGAAATCGAACACCTTTACGGCTCAAGGCAATTTTCCACCAATTGAGGAATCTATGGTGGCCCTACTGAAGAAGATTCCTCCAGTTATAAAGGTCTGAGAAAATAAGTGAGTGATTTCATGAACAAAATTAATATTAATCAATATTTTATCAAACAGATGAGGACTAGATCCATATATGTGTGTGTGTGTGTGTGTGTGTGTGTGTGTGTGTGTGTGTGTGTGTGTGTGTGTGTGTGTGTGTGCGCGTGCGTTTGTGTGTGCGTGCGTGTGTGTGTGTGTGTAAGTTTAGGCGACAGTTTTAGTGTTGTAACAAGTCATTGCACCCACTATTTGCCCTGAAGATAGCCTACAACGTATTTAAATACTTTACAAATTAAAAAAAAAAAAGAATATGCGATAAGTATCAGTAGAGAGCGATTAATTGTCCAGAACACATTTAAAATTCATTAGAAACGGAAAGGAGTAAACTCGAGTCGCATGTCGGAGCTGACACACACTTTTTTTATATTTTATATTTCTAAAGGTGATTGCTAAATAGCTGTTCAAAACTTCCTCTTAGGATAAGCCTCTTGATTCTTAAGACAAAATTCATTAACAGCAGTTAAAACGTGCTTCCCTCCTGTTTTGACTTTAAGATCTTGTATGATTTACAAATGTTGCAATCAGCTATACAGTAGAGCTTTGATTATCCAAACAAATGTTGTCAAGTTTGGTTCAGATAATCAAAATTTACTTAAACAAAAAAAATGAAAATGTCAAACAGCCACCACGTTTGTATGAAGAAAAAATTTTCTATGGAGTGGTACATATGTCAATCAGCCGTGTAACAGTATCTGTCAATAAAATGTTGATTGCCTGTCTCATCAAACTGTTTTCATTGAAAAATTAAAATGCCGCATACCACTATAAGTGTAATTATTAAGAAACAAGAATACTGGAATTTCATTATAATAGTTCTAAAACTATCTAATTTTAGATTAAATGTTTTTTATGAATAACAATTTCGTTACCTCCAGGTATCTTTTCCGCAAAGCCAGTTAATACGCTCTACTGCACTTCTAGATAGTAGGAGATTTGTTTCTTTTTTTTTTTAATAAATATTAAGTATTTATTTCATATATAGGTAAGTGAAAGTATAATAATTTACCCTGATCGTGATTGGAACAAAATACCAGACCAGATATCTTATCGATCTCGGCTAATAGAGCTGATAGCAGCGAGGACTTCCCACTTCCAGTTTTACCAATCACACCAACAAGCTGACCCTGTAACACCCGACAGAGAACAGGTTATACTTTTCCAGTTGTTTTTTTTTAAATAATGAACTTGTACAAATTTCTTCATTATAATATTTAATAATAATTACCTCAGTTATTTTTACATTGATCGAGTTTAGTCTGAAATTTAAATCTCCCCAAAAAAAGTTTCCATTTTCGACAATAACTGTTCCTGGACTTTCATCACCGTAGATAGGTGTATAATAGTCATCAATGTCACAATCAGGAAGCTAAAAATAAATGTGAAAATGTTTAAACATTGCTTGCATATTACATACGTACATATGTAATATATATAGTACTATTCATATAAAATAATTAATTACCATTAACAATTTTTCAATTCTTCTCACTGACACCAAAGCTTCAGTTAAGCCATTTAATACCCATGGGAAAGCATTAAGGGGTGTTATAAGCATATTTAAAAGAGCAATTGTTGTAAACACCTATAAACAAATACAATGCAAAATATAACGAGATTGTAAGTTAGTAACCCTGTGATGACTTATCATCAGCTGTTTTTATAAAATTGTTTCTCTATATATAAATTACTATTTTAAAATACTAACCACTGGAGCTGTTAATGTATTTCCTAAATAAATATATGTAAGGAATGTAAAGAAAGATATAAGGACAGGTGTAGTCGCCCAGAAGTAAACACACAATGCGTCTAAATATTTTCTCATTGACAAATATTTCATTTCTTTATATCGAATATCTGAAAAGATATTATTGCAATTAATAAAGTGAAGAATGGGATAAGAATGGCTAATTAGGTGAATCAATCATTTATAAAACTTACCTCCAACCTTCTTCAAAAAATATTCTTCCCAGACGAAAAATTTAATTATCTTGATTCCTTTCAAAAGTTCGGATATAACAAGGATCCTATCATCTTTGTGCTCCATTGTTTTTGTGCTCAATATTCCTGAAATTATGCTTAAAAATTAATACATCAGATTTATAAATAAATGAAATACTACTTTTTTTCAGTCTAGTGGCTGGTGTTAACCCCGATCCTACCATACCTGTAGAAGACCTAGAAACAATTTATGAAGTAAATATAAAGTTCCAATAAATAGTTCTCCCTATATAAGAGAATTTTCGTGACTTCGACCCAGACCATTTTCTTCCTCAAAATACTATTTTGTTCAGATTGTGAAATATAAATCTGACAATAATATTAAATCTTGTTATAAAAGAAACAACCTTATTATTAAGTAATTAATAATAATTACTTAATAATAAGGTTAATAATAATTACTAATTACTAATAATAATAATTACTTAATAATATTAATAATAATTACTTAATAATTCTATTCTTGGCCCTGGTGGGTCCTGCGAGAAGACTTGGGCTCAACGTGAACCAGGCAAAGACCAAGTACTTGGTGACAGAAGAGACACCAATGCAGGGTGAGATGGTGGCCTTTCGGGAATACATGTTTGAAAAGGTCTCCGATTTTGTATATTTGGGCTCAACAGTGACCCAGAGTAACAAAGTAGATGTTGAAATAAGGAGAAGAATTGTCTCTGCCAACCAGTATTACTTTGGTCTGAGGAAACAGCTTGGTGGCCGCATACTCTCTCGGCATACAAAGTTGCACCTATACAAGACCGTCATTCGTCCTGTCCTGATGTATGGCTTGGAAACCTGGACAACAACCAAGGCCTGGGAACAAGACCTCCTCCTGTTTGAGTGGAAAATCCTTCGCAGGATATTTGGAGGAGTGCTGGTGGATGGAAACTAGAGGAGACGCAAGAAACAGGAGCTATGATGTATTCAAAGAACCAAATACTGTCCAGGTCATAAAACTGGGCCGATTGCGGTGGGCAGGGCATGTGGCTAGCATGAGTGAGGAAGATTTGCCCAGGAAGCTGCTGACAGAGCCTCTATACAAGACAAGAAGATGAGGAAGACCCAGGCTTAGGTGGAGAGATGGAGTGGCGGGTGATGTGGAGAACATCTTAGGTGTGCCCAACTGGATGGCAGATGCTCAGAACCGCAACAATTGGCAGAAGCTGCTGATGGAAGCCAGGACTCATCACTGGGTTGTTAGGCCGAATTAGTTAGGTAATAAGTGATAGAAACAATTTCAGAAGTAAATATTTAAGCTGTACATTAATCCATTTAACAAGCAAAAGTTTTTGAATATGGCCTTGGGTTCAATACATGCTAGAGACTGTACTGTTTCTAGGACAACAGTTGTGCAGGGGAGCTCTCAACCTCCAGGTTTTTCCCCCAACTAAGGGTAACCACTTTATTGAAGATGTGATGATCCCAAAAGGTCTATCAGTGGCTGTCAACAGATTAAATAATTTATCTGCCACAGCCTGATTTGAACCCAGAGCATAGCAACCCAGTGCTCTACCCACTCCCATTAAAGCAAACAGGAGAGATTATTCCTACAGGTTACTAAACATTCTAAGGAGAGAAGGGAGCTACCAGAGCATTGAGGGTCAAACTGCTGATAGAAACCAGGGCACGTTTCCTAATGATCAAACACATATTGACTTCCCACAGCTAATAGCAAAGACAAGCTAATCCCACCTCAAGGACCAAGTGTGCAGGTGGAAGACTATTATAAGCGCAATCTACTTCTCCCTCGGAGGAGGTGCTGTTCCGGAAACGCTGCTATGCAGAAGAGCAGCAGAAATGTTTACATCTAATGAAAAATTTCTACTTATAACAGGTGTTACATCGATATAGTAACACCCTTGCAAACAGCTGAATTACCTTCCAGTCAGGCAATCTACCTACCAGGCAATCACCTCTACCAGCCAGGAGAGAGTGGAATAGTAATGATTACTTCACATACAAAAGATATTATCTTATAATGATTAATCTCATTAAAATCGCCTACCTATATATGTAGCTAACAACTTATTGATAGGTATCAATATTATAGTAAATCCAACTCCAGCTAGAAACGAAACACCAACTTGTCGATATAACAAGTATAGCGTAACCACAATCTGCAATGAAAAAAAAAAAATATATAAATTGTAAGATATGTTAATCGATGAATTAATTAGTTAATAAATGGTAAAATATAGGGATAAGAAAGTAAATTCAAAATCAAAATCACAACTAGATGGTGCATTTCATAAGTACTGTGACCAATTTATTCCAGACACAATAATACATACTGCAGGATGTTCTGCTGTATATGAATATATATTGCTAAGCTAAATAAAAAGATATATGTATTTAAAAAAAATATTTTACCTGGAACGGTATACTCCAAAATGCGTGAAAGCTAGGACATGAGTTAACTATACGTTCCATATCCGTACTCATAAAGTTCAAAATTTCTCCTGTACTGAAATAAAAATTATTAAACAACATCTGATTGAATAAAAAGTAGTTAACTAATAAAAGCACAATTAATTAATCCTAAGCTCTGCACAGTACTGAATTAGAATCCATGAATTTGGAAATTCCCATTGCTTCATTTCAATATGTTGGTTTTGTTTCCTTTCTAATTCAGTATTTAGAGAATTTATTTGAGAAGATAGTTGATATAATTGTTCGATGGTGGTACCACTGGTGGTATAAACTAGATTAAACACAATTGTATTGTTTTTTTTTCTGAATTATTTTAAAGGATGAACCTCAGAGTGTTTAATAACACATATCTTATTAGAGTAAAACTGTTAAAAATAATTCCATGTATTTTTTTCACTAAGGACTCATCTTATAAAATGTTATCAATCCAACATCAAAGTAAGTTTAACTTATTATTAATTGACTATAGAGGACATTGTTCCCTCTGAATTTAAAAAAAATTTAAATAGAATAAAACCACTTAAAATGAGATGAATGACTTATGGTTGAACTGTTAACCATATAATAGGGGAAAAAATGAAGCAATGTTAAACAGAAGATTGAGAATGGCCTAGGCCGAAACGTGTCTCAATAAATAAGGAATACAAAATTTTTACTGGATATAGGTTTTTTTCTCCAATGTTAAAGAATAAATTATATGATTGAGTCCGGTTGACCTTTTTTTAAAATTATCATTACTTTTTAAGAATAATTCACTGAAGATTGGTTATGATCTCGGAACAATGTTAAAGTCTAGAGTTACCCAGAAAATACGATGACTTTTTGGTGTTAAATAGTATAAATAAATTATACTGTCATTATAAAAAAAAAAATCATCATCTACAAATTAATAAATAAAAAAATGTATTACCTGAATTGTGATATCGTAATGGAGTTAAGGGCCAATGTTTTTCTGTACAAAGTCGAAATCAAAGCCCCACGTATCCTCAGGCCAACAAACGACATCATAAAGTTAAAATGTGCAGAACAAAAGGCGCCTTCAAGAAAAAAAAGAAATCTTATATGAGGTGTACTATATGATCAGAAACCATTATTTAGCAAAAATACTGATTTATATCAATATAAGTATAAAATCAGAAAATAAATGCATTAATTTTGTTTTGAATTTTTAACTTTACCTACTAAACTGGCTAGAAATAGCCCTATGGCATACATATATCCATTTGCAACTTGTTCATCTTTATTTTCTATGAATGAGACTAAACTATGCAACAACAATGGTCCAGCGAATCCAGATAAATCTGAAATTAATCTAAATATTCCTATCCCGTAAAACTCTTTCCAAAAACAACTATGTAATGCCCTCAACAAAGAGACACTAGGAGTAGCTGTTTCATAAACACTTTTATTCAACGATTTCCTTAATTTTAAATTTAGATTGCTAGTCAGAAGTTTATCGGGCAGATCAAAAAGCTCTTCTGATGAAGTGAGTTTTCCTGAAACTCCTTTCTCCATTAGGGGGTTTACCCATGAAAAGAATAATTTGGACTCAATCCCACATCTTTCAAAAGCCACACCGAGATAACCAGGATCTAAATCTTCCCTGAATCTTGAGTATGCACTAGGCACAGCAAATAGTGGAGTTTGTTCATCTGCCTGAAAAAGAAGAAAGAGATTATATAGTTTGAAAAAAGAAACAATAAAATGGGCATCTGACATACTTGTATAACAGAAATTTAACTAATAAAAATGCAATTTAATCAATCATTTACAGCTCTATTGCAGTTCAAATATTGAGAGTATATACCTGAGTATGAGCAGATATTGGTCCCAAAAAAACCCTCGGGCTACTTTTTCCTTCTGGCAACAAGGTAAAGAGATACAAACTTTGAAAAGCCACTTCAATTATAGAAAAGATATAAGGCAATCGAGATACGTATAATGAACTCACTGGATGTCTCAGAATTAGGTAATTTGAGTGAACCTTTATGAATGACAATATGTAATTGACAGACCAGAGAACAATAATTAAAATAGGACCACGCAATGTTTTGCTATGTCGATGGGTGAGTGACAGAATAAAAGAAAAGTGAACAAGCCACGAAACACACTGAACTGAAGCTAACAGGTAGTCTACAGGATTTAAGGAATCAGGGTACATTGTTTCAATTATATAAGAGCTGATAACAGGAATAGCACTCAGTAACAAAGTTGCCAAACATCTAACTCTTAGGATCCATTTATCTCTTTTGCACCTTCTAGTTTCTATATGCCACAGCCCACTGTAATAAGCTGACATTACAGCTATCAGAGTCAGTATTGGTGTATTCAAACACAAATATTGAAAGCATAAGTCTAAATCTTTGAAAGTCTGATTCCATACTGTAAAGTTGTCTCCATTCCCACAAAAGTCTTTCCAATTCCAATCCACAACAAATGCAGATGACATGGTGTTATTTGAATCAATGACAACTAGTGGATGAGTTTTTTCATAATTTAAAACTAAAAAGATTTTTTTAACTTGGTTCTAAATGTTAAAAAAATCTACTTATGCAAGGAACAATTGCTACCAGAATTGTCACATAATAGAACACTAAGATCCACTCAATGAATCATACTGACAACAAAAACAGATATTTGAAATGTGAACTGCAGGTTACCCAATCAATGGGCCGTCCAAAGAAGTAAATCTGCTAATCGATAAAGTATGTGTAGAAAAACTTGGAATTAGAAGTGCCTTCGGCACTTTTTTGTAATACCTCTATAACTACAACCCTTGAAAGTATTACTGATTCCAGTACTTATTAGAAGCCGTTAAGATAGCTAACGGATATGTAGGGAAGTGATTTGGCCGATGTAATGTTCAACTGTAAGGATTACCCCCTATCAAGAGTACCCACTTTATAGACACTAGGTGAGCCCAAAATGGTCTATCGAAATCGATGTCGATCTACGGCTGATAAAAGAAAGAGACTAAAGGCCTATAGCACAATAGAGCTCGTTATAAACACTATAATATAAATTAACTATTAAATCGTTTTATTCAAGTCCTTTGTCTGTTCATTTAACATCACTTTATGCTGCTATGACTAATCGGATGATGCTACATTGGGAACTCTAAATTTTGCCTATCCAGGTTTTATTAGGATAGGGATTTTTAACAAGTATCTGACGTACAGGCTCGGGACCCCCGTACTTTCCGAAGGACGGCATAACCAAGGATTTTTTACTCCCTTTAAAAAATTCTAGGGCCATCTGCCGGGCTACGAACCCGCGATCTTGGGCTTAGTAGTTTGTTATGATAACCACTAGAGCACAGGTCGCCCCCGATTAATTCATTTGTTATTCGTATATAATAATTAGAAACATTGCAGTGAAATATGTGGTAAAAAAAGTGACTGGTATAGTAAGTCATACGTAAATGGTCATATCGTACAAGACCTCGTGAATCTCAATCTCTATTCTTTATGATGAGGGAATGGTTGACCTTAGATGTACTGAATAATTTGGAAAATCGGGAGTGCAGTCAATAGAATTATAAATCAATAACCAAAGCTTATATATTATGTGCCGCTGACTCTTAAGCTATCGTCTTGACTAAAAAAAAAAAAAAAAATAACATCCACAGTACACTGCCTGGCAATAAAAAAGACAGTATTACAGTTTGTGATTGAGACAGGTAATGCGGGTAGAAATGTTAGTTTCTAATGAATAGTTTATTACTGTCTGAGAAGTTTTTCTACCTCCACCTGGTCCATTTCCTCCTTCATATAACTTATACTGTCAATCAATAACCATTCAAGATATTACTGCTTTAGGTACAATTTTCCCAGCCCAGGAGACATCAACGGCAACAATAGTTATAAACACTATTTAAGTGTCTATACATGGTTTCTTGTTTGATTTGTTCCTAGTGTTAGCATATTCCTAACTAAGAAACGAACTCTTGGCGTGAAGCCAGGTTGCTACACACTCCATTCGTGACTTCTGAAGTACCGTTCCTTAGAGCGAATACATCTTCTGTTAATGGCTATTTTCATATCATGTTCCAAAGTGAATACCCTTGGATTCCCTGATCATAAGTAGTTTTCCTTTATGCACTTCGATCATCTCATTTTATTCATTTCGCTATTTTGATTTCAATGATAATATACCCTATCCCATGTCTTTTAAAAGCTTTATCATTATCAACTCAAAATCAGTGACAACAATATCGTCTATAATCATGGTCTAACAACTTCTTAAGGAGTCGTTAGATTTCCTCTAAAGGACGTGGGGAGTGCTTAGATCCTTTTAAACCAACCAAATCGTTTTACAGAGCTAATCCATCATCATACTATTTCAAAAATAATCACTTCTGTTATACTAGATTGTGGACTAAATTCCAGTCTGTTAGGATCACTAACAGACTGGAATTTAGTTATTCTAACGGTTATGTTGTCCTTCCGAAGGGACCTAAAACAGGGATTCCAAGCCTTTACGATATCAGGTGCTGGTTAAAAATCCCTATCCTAATTTAACCCGGATAGGCAAAATTTAGAGCTCCTACTGTAGTGTCTAAAAAATAGCCATAGCAGCATAAAGTGTTGTTAAATGAACAAACAACGTCTAAAAGTGAATAATCGATTGCAAATAACATTCAGTAACTTGTTACAAGTAGTTACTGCTGGAGCTAGTATCTAGTAATCAGTTACTCAAAAGGTTACAGTATTTCCCTCTCTATCATAGTTTGAATCATGTTTAATTAGTTGTTTGAGAATAAATATTTTGATTTGGCCTGCTACACAGTTTGATGTTATAGTGAATTATTTCAATTCCCTTTTTCATGAGTTGTCAGTAAGTGATTTTTAATAATGCACCCCAAAACATTGTCGATTAAAACTCATCATCTTGTTTTGATGGCAAATGTCAAAGATGCACCATTTAAGGTACTTATTCCAATATCCCCTCAGATTTATTTTATGTATATGGAGTATTAAATAATACTATCAGCACTTTCTCGTTTATATTTCAGTGTCCGACATGCAAAAAGGTTTTCATTAGTGAAAATTATCTAAAGCGTCATGAAGATAGGAGGCACAATTCAAAAGTAATTTCAATTCCATCAGTGCCAGTGAAGGTAATAAAGAGTAATTATTCATCAGGATGCCGCTTCGAGATGAGACAAGTTATAACTTTTCATTTGTTTCATTTTTAATAATTTACTAAAATACATTATTGTGAGCTTTAGTATTAACGAGCATATATCATCTATACTTGGAAATGTTAGTTGAAACTTTTAGTTCTTGATGATTACCAAAATCTATTTATTACCCACAATTACATTCTCTTTTCCATACTGAAGCTCACAATATCTTTTTTGGGGTTGTAATGGATGAAATGTCAGTTTCGTTTTTTCTTTTCATTAGGGATTAGATTATTTGTACCAAACTAATTATCTTATATATACTGTTTGAAAGATCATTTAATCCTTTTTCATAATCAGTCTTATCTCTTCCTTCTTAGTTCTTCCTTTTGAATTTGAAGCAACGTTTTAAAAATAAATAAGAATAAAATGTCTTCCGTGGAAATTCATATAATTTTTCTCTACGAATTTAAACTTGCCATAGAATCGTGAAACATAAATATTTTTTACGATGAAAAAATTGGTTTGAAAAATTTCGGTCTGGGAATTATGACCTTATCGACAAAGAATGTGGTAGGCCAAGACTAAGTTGGACAACGAAAAGTAGAAAGAGCTGGTCGAAGAGGGCCCTTCCCAAAACACTCGAGAATTAGATTCTACAACTTGGAGCAAGTGCCATGACTGTTTCCAGGCACCTTAAGGAGCTTGGTAAGACAAAAAAGCTTGAAATATGAAATATGGCCCAGCAGCTCACCCGATTTTTTTTTTTTTTTTTATGAGGTGAATATAGAGGTCCTCCCTCACCCACCATATTCTCCGGACCTTTCTCCAACTGATTTTTACTTTTTCCGTTGTTTGAATAATTTTTTAAGAAATAAAAAATTTGACAACAAAAATGCCCTGAAATCAGCCTTCCAAGACTTCGCTTCTTCCTTGACACCTAATTTCTACAGAGTGGGGATAGAAATGGTTGTTTCACTTTGGGAGAAGTGTATTGAAAGTGAAGGATCCTATTTTGATTATTAAAAGTATTGTTTAATAATTTAAATTTACACCTTCACTGACATTTTATATGTTACAACCCAATATTTTTGGAAAACATTTAAAATGAAACGAATAAACAATTAAAACTTGTAACTAAACTCAAAGCGACAATGTGCGGAACAGATACCTAATAAAGATTCATTGTTTATTCATATATTTGAAACAATTATAGTTCATTATATATGAAACAATTATTGTTTAAATGAACTATTATTGTTTCATATATATGAAACAATTATAGTTCAACAAAGTTATAGTTCATGATGAATTCCATAATTATTATACCATTTGGAATTGCACTTGTTACTAACAAGTAATACTTATTTTTTAGGACAGCACCGTCTATGAAACCACTGATGAGCCAATAATGAAGGCCGTATTAAATGGTGACATCATTTTCTCTTATTTTTTCCATTACCTTAATATTATGAGCTATATTTAATTTATTTTTCCAGCTACCGAAAGGATAGAAGATCTGCTTGTTAAATTAGCAGTAAAAGAAAATGAAAAAAAACCTATCACATTTGGTTCATCCAAGAGTAATTTTGATGATTCTTTAATTACTTCTAGTTCTACAACCACCAAAACCAATGAAGAAGATATTGAAAATTGTAATCACATTTCTAATAGCAGTACTCCCAAGAAAATGCCAACAGATATCATTGAGTTAATATGCCATACAAGCAACCTTAAAGATGATCCTGTTACTTCCAATTCTTTCACTAAAGAAAAAAATGAACAAAATATTGAAAATCGTGAATACGTTTTCAATGATAGTGCATCTGCTAAAAAATATAAGGATATGGCAAAACTAAAATACAATGCAGGTTTCACTTTTAATAATACTCCTATTCCTTTGAATTCCTATTTTGAAAAAAATGAACTAAGTAATGAAAATTCTAAGAACATTTCGAATGATATTGAATCCAATAAAAATCGAATAGAGGTGGCTGATTTAAAACCAAATGATATGACCAATTTTGAGGATACCTTAGTAACTTCTAATTTTTCTGCCACTGATAAAAATGAACAAAATATTGTAAATTGTGAAAACATTTCCCATGAAAGTGCTTCCAGTAAAAAACGAAAGGAGATTGCCGAGTTTAAACTTAATGAAAGGAGTGATTTTGAAGATACTCGAGTTGATTCTGTTTCTTATACTCTAGAAAATAGTGAGCCAAACATAGAAAGTTCTGAACGCATCTCCTTTCAAAATTTTCCTTTGAAAAAATCAAAGGGGATAACAAAAATGACATTTAGTGATCTCCTTGAAGAAGAAGAAAACAAAGCCATATGGAGAATAACTTCTTCTATCATAAAATCTAGTAATTTTTCACTTGAAGTTTTAGACCCAATATATACTAAAAATGATGGAGGCATTGGGAAAAAGGAGTTAATCAATCCTCATTGTGATAGTTTTCATGAAGAAAGGCCCATAAAAAAATGTCATTCTAGGTAAATGTGTTTCATTTATTTGTGGTAATTATTCTGCAGGTTGTCACAACAAGTTTTAACTTTTCATTTGTCTCCCTTTTAATATTTTCCAAAAATACAAGTTATCATGAGCTTTAGTATGAAATAGAGAATTTAATTGTGTGAAATGTGTTTATTTCAGTATACATTTCACCTAAAAATTAATGTTTCATCATCAAACATATGGTATGTACTTCAAAATGTTGTTGTTACTCAACTCAAAGTGATAACCTGGGGAACAGATATCTTATTTGTTTATATTTCGCTTGATTTACCGATTAACCATTAGAATTGAAAGTTTTCAGGTATTGCCTGATTTTATTTCCTAAAGTGGAAACCATGGGTTACTGCAGAAAGATAGTTTATAAATTCCTGGAGTTTTACACTACCTACAGTTTATACTTATTTCATTAACTTTTATACTTTTTTCTCTTTTGATTTCAGTGTAAAATCTGAAATATTAAGGAAATTAAATAGAAAGTTGGAATTATATGGCATTAACTGTAGTCAAAGTAAACTTTCAGATAGAGATGTGACAAGGATTGGACATTTATTGAAGGAAGAAAGAGATAGCATTGCTGAGGTAAAAAATATCATGTTTTCTTTTTATTACTATATGAGAGCATTTTTAAAACACACAGTAATACTGTTCATAAATGTTTTTTTTTAATTTTATTTAGGAAGTTCCTGATTACCATAAACTAAGGCAGTTGATTAAGGATAATGCTCACAGAAGGATTGAAGAAAATCTACGAGTCCACAGTACTTATGTTTCTTGAACAGATTTTGTTCTTCAGATTTAAATATACCAATTTTTATTATGAATAATATATTTTTCCCAACACATTTGAAATATATAAATTTGTTCTTTATTTTTTTATTTATTTACTAACCCTTGATCCTTTTTTAAATTTTTCTTCTTCTTCTTTGGCGCTACAACCCTGGGTGGGTTTTGTCCTCCTCAATGAGCCACCGCCATTCGGCTCTATCTTGTGCGACCGCCTTCCAGTTTCTGATCCCAAGTAGGCTTCGAGCATCAGCTGCCACACCATCGGCCCACCTCAGCCTGGGCCTTCCAGCTCTTCGGGTTCGATGTAGTGTCTCCTCAAGTACCCTCCTCGGGATTTCTTGTTCATTCATTCTGGTCAAATGGCCTGCCCAACCAAGCCTTCCTAACTTCACAAACTCAACCACATCGGGTTCACCATAAATGGCATATAGCTCCTTGATTTTCCTTATTCTCCATTCAGCTGCATCCCTGACTGGTCCAATAATACGATGTAGAACTTTCCTTTCAAAGATCATCAGATCCCTTTCGTCGTGCTTGGAAATGGTCCAGGTCTGCGAGGCATAAGTTAGTACAGGCCGGACAAGAGTCTTATAAATAATCATCTTGGTTTGCCGGCTGATGAACCTACTGCGAAAGATCTTGAGAAGGCCAAAATAGCATCTGTTGGCTGCAGTGAGATTCTTAATCTCAGCAGCCATATCATTTCCCGAAGTAAAAAGTGATCCCAGGTAGATAAATTCCTTAACCTGCTGGAATTTGTAGGATCCCACTACTAAAGGACTGTTATCACTAGCTCCGGTGTACATATACTGGGACTTAGTCTGGTTAATTGAAAGTCCCATAGATGACGCTGCCCTGATGAGGTTTGTGGTGGCTTTGACTAAAGCTGATCTGGACCTGGCTACTATATCTAGGTCATCGGCAAAACCAAGAACCTGCACTTGTCGGGAAAATATTGTTCCTTGAGTTTGGATTCCTGAATACTACTTTCTCTAATGCTAAATTAAAGAGAAGACAGGCAAGTCCATCTCCTTGCCTTAATCCCTTATCAGATGGGAACACTCAGATTGTATCCGGACCTGGCACCTTACCTCACTCATCGTTAACTTCACAAGGCGAATCAATTTTGCGGGGACGTTCATTTCCTCTAATGCTTCGTACAGTTTCCCCCACTTAATATTGTCATAGGCACTTCTGAAGTCCACAAAAAGATGGTGTGTGGGTAGCTTGTATTCATGGCCTTTTTCCAGGATGGTTCTCAAGGTGAAGATTTGATCCACCGTGGTTCTGCCTCGACGAAAGCCAGCCTGATACCCTCCAATCTCCTGCTCTGAGAATGGTGTTAACCTGTTGAAGAGGATGATTGAGAAAATCTTGTAGGCACATGAAAGTAATGAAATTCCCCGATAATTAGAGCATTCCAGCTGGTCTCCTTTCTTATGTAAGGGACATATGACAGACTTACCCCATTGCCCTGGGATTCTCTCCTCTATCCATATGCTGATGATTAACTCATGTATGGTCTTGTGTAGCTCCTCGCCTCCATACTTGAAAAATTCTGCTGGTAATCCATCAGGACCTGGAGCTTTGTTATTTTTTAGTTTTGAGATTGCCTCAGCGACTTCCTCAAAATCTGGAGGTTTTATTTCCCCATACCCATCCTGGGAATCTCCGTTTTCTTTTAACTCCTCTTCCTCCTCATTCAGAAGGGATCTAAAATGCCTTGCCCACCGGTCAAGTATATCCTCCTTGAACGTGAGCAGAGTGCCATCTTCCTTCTTGCAGGCTTGTATCCTCGGTCTAAAGGGCGTTCTTCCGCTATTAACCTTCTGGAAAAACTTTCTGCTCTCATTGGCATTTCGGAGAGGCTCCAACTCTTCAATTTTCTTTCTCTCAAAGGCCCTCTTCTTTTGCCTTATCAATTTTTTCTCTTCTCTTCTACTTTCTCTGTACAACTCCGTGGCTCTCCTTGTATAACGCTTGCTAACCATAGTACGGTATGCATTGTTCTTTGCGTCATTGGCTCGCTTGCAGTCCTCATCAAACCACTCACATCTTCTCCTGGGTTCTTACCTACCAAGAATCTCTTCAGCTGAATTTTCCATAGCTTTTTTTAGACTGTCCCAGACATCATTAACGTTTTCTGAGTCTGCAGATCTAAGTTCATCCCTAATCTTTAGGTCTAGCGTGCGCTGAAATGCTTCACAGTTATCAGAAGTTTTTAACTTGTCTGTGTTCCATTTTTTGGGCACCTGAGCCACGTGGTTCCTGACCATTGAGATTCTTGCTCTGATTCTTGCAATCACCAGGTGATGATCAGAGTCGGCATTAGCTCCTCTAAATGTTCGATTGCTAAGGAGATTAGATTGGTGGCGGGCACTAATGAGGATATGGTCGATTTGGTTGGAGGTAATACCATCAGGGGATCTCCAGGTAGCTTTATGAATTCGACGCCCGGGAAAGAGAGTGCTTCCAATGACCATATTTCTTGATGCAGCGAAGTCTATAACTCTCTTACCGTTGTCATTGCTGGTCTCATGGATACTGTGGAGGCCGATCGTTGGTCTCTAGGCTTCCTCTTTACCAATCTTGGAGTTTAAATTCCCTAAACATATTTTAATATCGCTTGCAGGGCAGCCATCGTAGGCTCTCTCAAGAGAATCGTAGAAGCCGTCTTTATCTTCATCATCAGATGCTTCTGTCGGGGCATGGCAGCTAATAAGGCTGTAGTTGTAAAACGTTCCTCTAATGCGCAATGTGCAAATGCGCTCATTGATTGGGTTATAACCTATGACCCGATGCCTCATCCATCCTCGAACGATGAAGCCAACTCCAAAAGTGTGGTTTCTGGGATGACAGCTGTAGTAGATGGTGTGTATTTTCTTTTCTAGTATTCCGTTGCCGGTCCAGCGGATCTCCTGGATGGCGGTTATGTCCACTCGGTATTTGTCAGTTTGAGATAAGAGAACTTGAAGTCCTCCTGGTCTGTACAATGATAAAATGTTCCAGTATCCTAACTTGAAGTCCATTTGACGGTTTCCATGTCTGTTACCATTAAATCTGCCGGCTTTGTCTCTTTGAGGTCTCGTGATAGTTGAGTTTAAGGAGAGCAGGTTATCAGCCCACTGCCCCCGAGTCAGGTGGAGGGGCTGCCTCCTTAGAGCGTCCTGACACACTCCCCATCCGGGGCGTCTACCTAGGGGAGGTGATCCTAGGGTGTGTACTGTTGATGACCTTGGTCTGTAGATGTGGAGTGTATGTAGTGTGCTGTAAATTGTGTACTGTTTGAGTGTCAGAGTTATAGTTCCCCCAACCTGGAGGACCAGAGGCTGATTGCAGTCAGACGACTGGGCGATGGGGTCGCCAATTCCCTACGCTTTTTTAATTTTTACTCACCTTTATCTGAAATTAGGGAGCGGAGTGGCTCAGTGACACGGAGCACTGAGTTGCCATGCCGAAAATCCTGGTTCAAATCCTCCTGTTGGCAAGACTTATTTAGTCTGTTAGCAGCCAGAGATGGATCGTATAGGATCTATGAGCCTCCTGGGGCTCACCCAGCCTCTATAAAGTGGGTACCCAAAATGGAGGAATTAGTCGTTGAGACACAACAAATCACCTCTCTGCAAAACTACTTTAGTGTTAAGTTGTCGTGGTTCAGGGTTTTTTTTTTTTTAAAGTCTTATCCTCATGTGAATTGTCCAATGGAATATTACTAACATAAAAGTACTTTTAATAAAATAATTAACCATTTTTCATTGCTAATAGTTACAAAATATATTTTTGTTGAATTGTCCATTTCTTGATGAAATGATTACTGAAATCTACATATTTCCCATAATTACATTCTCCTTTTCATACTTAAGCTCACCATAAAAAGGAAACGAATAAAAAGTTAAAACTTCAAGTCATCTCGAAGCGACAACTTGCGGAACAGATACCAATCTATATCTTCTTTTTTCCGTTATTTTTTCCCCATCCTTTTCGTTTTTTATACTTGAAAACTTGAAAAAAAGAAATTGAAAGAAACTTCCTTTGGCTAATTCCCTCTAAATGTTTCGAGTCGGTTGAGTTCTCGGTATGTGTTATGTGTGAAAATATGAAATCAAGCCTATTAATTGGCAAATCTGGTAATTCGATTTTAGTGAAAAAGCTGCCAATACTTGCGTATACCCACCTTCAAAATATTTACTTTCAGTTTTGAGCAAGTTTTCGTTTTTGATGTAAGTTACTCGCGTACAAATGAAAAGACCTAGGTTCAGATTAGGACTCAGGATACCTCTTAATAAGTCCAAAGGCGTTGAAAACTCAAAACAAGAATTTTTTTTAAATATCAATACTATACCTTATTGTGTATTACATATAAATCTAAGCTGGGAAAGTAAAAATGTGTAGTATCGATCATTGGTAATTTATATATTATATTTATATTAAAATAGAGGAGCTAAATGTGGCAGACTGGAAATCAGCGGCCCAGGATAGACAGAGGTGGAGAAGGCTGGTAAAGGCGGCCAAAGATCTACAAGGTCTGTAGAGCCAACAGAAAAAAAAAAAAAAAAAAAATTATATTAAAATATAAATATAAGTGTTTATTAATCAATATCATTTTTATTTTATTTTGGAACTTAAAAAAAAATTTATATTTTGCTGCAAAAATATTTGTTTTATGCATTACAACTGATCACATTTTAAACCGAAAAACTTTAGACAGCCATTAATTCAAATATTTAAATTAGTATGTAGTTAAACGCTTCCGGGAGATGAATTTTTATATAGCAAACATTAACATTTTTCACAACGTTTAGAAAAACTGTAAATACAATTTTTTATATTAACATTTTTTTTTCATTTTACAAAATATATCTATTTCATTATTTTGAGATTATTTATACTTAGATATGAATAGTGGTATATTAATAATGACATAAAGTATTAGATGAAATAGGAAGTGAACTTTAGCAGCACTGATCCGTTTTGGATCAGTTGTTTGGACTCGCGCTCAGCTTCAAAGTCGTTCATACCAGAATCCCTCAGAAAAGGTAAAATTTCCATATGGAAATTTCAAATATTGTATGATTAATAATATTATTGGTCATATGTACGATCGAAGCTATTTTCTTTGTCATATGTCATGTTTTAATTCTTTGGATAATAGTAATTTTTATTTCTTATTACATTAAGCCATGGAACAGATGGTTGGCCCTTATAATTGAGTATGTATCTATCCAAATTATGAGTGAATCAATATAATGTTTAATTTCTATTTGTATTATAAGGCAGTCTACTACTTCAGTTCCCAATTATTTAAATTTTTACTGAGATTGAAAATAGATACTCGCTGTTTAAATTTTCTGCTATTAACTCATTATTGAGTTGAAATTAATATTTATATTTGAATGAGCTGTAAAATTATTAATCTGTTTTAATAAAGAGATACTGATACCTTTTTATATTCTCTCATAACCTGTATTTCTTGTTAAAACAGTTTGACCCCGTATTTTGTGTTCAAGATGGTTTTATCAATTTTCCCTTAATTGTGATTAACAAAATCTATTAGTCCTAACAAGTATATTGCCTAAAAAACTAACATTTCATTTTCTATTAGTTTTTCGTTACAAAAGATATTCTGGTGTTGATTATAGCAATTATTGATAAAATCTTTAAGATAATACTGCTTTTATATTGGAAGGAGGCACAGTGTGCAAGTTTATTTGAAATTTGTGAATTTTAGAAATGAAACACCTTTGAACTTAACTAATCTCTAAAGCTAAACATGATCAAACCTGAATGTTCTATTATTAATGATTCAGAAGTGTAATAGTACTGCCTGAAGTTAAATTATATAATAAATGTTAGTGATTTAGTTTAACTAAATCTTGGAAGAAATTTGAATGGTGAATATCTAAGCAATTTTTAAAACAATATGTGGTATCAGCTCTGCAGATTGTCACTTTAAGTTTTAACTGTTCATTTGTTTCCTTTTAAATATTTTCAAAAAATACAAATTATCCTGAGTTTTAGTATGGCAAAATAATGTAATTATGGGAAATGTGAAGATTTGAAGCTTTAGATATTGGCAACTTATGGTTAGAGATCAAAGATATTAATAATAAGCCTTGAAACTTGTTTGGGAAAAAATTTTTTAGGAAGAGGGGAAGTAAAAAGAACAATACCTGGTTAGATAAAATTAAGTGAAAATTCGTCAAATTTGTATTTAAAAATTTAAAGTTTAATGAAATTAATACATACATTTGTCAAATTTTCTTAACCGTAGATAAACACCCATAGCGAAATAGATATAAAAATGGTTTTCTTTAGTAATGCTTAAGTTTTAATACAGCCCAAGATTGTATGAAGATTTCCCTAAGTATCTCGTCGATACAAATGGGAGTAAATAAATAAGTAATCGAATGCAAAAACAAAAACAACACTTTTTAGGAGAGTGATAAAACTATTTGAAGGTTCATTCAAAATCATACCTATTGTAAAATGTAGTTTACCTATGTCATTGTAAGCAGTTTCGTACCCTATATATGACTACAAGAGTTTTTTATCAATTATCAATCCTAAAATCAATTATTACAGATCAATAACGAAAAATTTATGTTTTTCACATTGGATACTTTGCATTGGTATTGACGTTATGGTTTATACTATCAATGATAAATTCATTTTGTTATAGAGATTATTTTTTAATTTCTTGTTTGATGTTTTAAACTACCATTTTATTGTTTTGTTTTTCTCAGAACTTAAAATGGACTTAGACGACCCTATATTAACCTGCCCTTACAACAAGTCACACAGCATAATACAGAGTAGGATGCAATTCCATCTGACCAAATGTAGGCATCAGCATCCTACCAGTGAAAAGGCAATTTGCCCTTTTAATTCTACCCATGTTATCCCGCAAGTAGAATATGATGTAAGTATTATAGTTTTACAATTCACTTTAATTATAACATTATAGTATTTTAATAAGTTTTTTTTTTTTTAGGGTAAGAGAAATAAAAACCATTTTCCAGACATTGTTTATTCTCAATTTTCACTCTATTCGAGACGTTTTGACACTATGGTGTCATTTTCAATCTTTTTTTCCCTGCATCTTTTAAAAAATTCCTTTAAAAAATTTGTATTTTACATAGTCAATAAGTGTAAAAAAAATTTTATAAAAAAATAAACAATAATTACATATGTATAGTATTGTAATTATTGTTAATTTATTTTTTTTACAAAAATTTTTTAAACTTATTGACTATGTAAAAAACAAAATTTTTAAAGGAATTTTTTAAAAGATGCAGGGGAAAAAAAAGATTGAAAATGACACCATAGTGTCGAAACGTCTCGAATAGAGTGAAAATTGAGAATAAGCAATGACTGGAAAATGGTTTTTATTTCTCTTACCCTAAAAAAGAAGAATTAAATCCAGTTTATTAAAAAAAAAAAAAAAAATTTATAAGTTTGTTTTTTTGTAATATTAGCTTCTCATATATTAAGTTGTCTGTTTGGGTAATGATCCCTTGTCATTAATCCAAAATTAGCTGAGTCCAATTTGTCTGTTGCTAAATTTACAACACTGTTGTAAGTTAATAAAAGTTAATGAAAGAATTTAGAAAGAAGTTAATATAAGTTAATGAAAGAATTTAACTTTCTTTATATACTTTCAAAGTACATGTTTATCTAAAATTTATTAACTTATTCTAGTAAACTATCTCAGATTTTTATTATTATAGGATTAATTATGACTGTTGTAAATTTAGCAATAGACTGCATTTGGCTTGCTTATTTTTTTGTTAAATATTTGTAAAGTCCACATTGGCATATGTTTCTATGGCCGTCCCTTAGGGTGCTCCAGTAGTATAGTTTGAGGCCGCTTCCTATTCCTCTCCACTGCCTTTTATATGTTCATCTTAAATCTGGTTTTCAATTTGTAATACCTGCTGGTATTAATCTTCATTCTCTTCTTGCCAAATTCCTCATAACATTCAGTCACTTCCTGCTACAATTGTTCAACTGAATCAGTAGTAGTGGTGTAGAGGTGAAGCTGCATCACCACTGGGCAAAGGCTTCTACTCCTTCTCTGGAAAGTCTTCGCTGTTCATTTTTTACAGAAGGTTGCCACCTCTTCCTTATAAACTAGATATAACAAAAGGCTCATATTATCTCCTTGTCGGAACCCCTAGCCAGTGATCATACTCCTACCTATTGAGCTGAACAACTACTTTTGGGTGTTCACCGCCTCTTATAAGTTCCTTGGGTTGTTCTTGGATCTGAGACCCTCCCATAATTCATGCTCGGAAACAGCATCAAATTCTGCCTTCAGGTCAAGGAAAGTGAGATCAATGTTTTTACCCCAGTTTTAAGATTTCTGGTGAACATTTCTTAAGGTGTTCTACTGGAAATTATAGGTACTTGTGTATTAACGCCACCGCAGCTACCGATTTTGCGGTTTGTAAGTGCCGCCTGTCTACCCCTAAAATTTTTGCAACAAATCATAAAATAAAACACTTTATTAATGTTGTTGTTAAGAATGTTATCCATGAAATATATTTATAGGGGTTAAAATTTTAAATTTTTTAATTGATTATAAAAAATTAAAAATCAAAGCACTTTATTTAAAAACAAAGTAATCAATCGGATTTCGGTGGAAAATGGAACGATAAACAGCTTAACATAGATTCAAAACAGTCTCTATTTTCTTTCACCTGATGCTGTCGCCATATGAACTCTGATAAATAAGATTCCAAATATGTCTCGCTGTCCCCCCTATGTCGCTTGTTCCTCCATTAAGCACTGCCCCACATTCTCTCAACTGTTTGTGTATGAACTTCTGTATCAGGATCAATAAAATTGTATTTGTGATTAACTTTAGCATGTAGGAATTCTTCTATTTCTATTCTATTTGTTCGGTAACCTTTCCAACTATCAGAATAAATTGTGGTACCATCTGCAATGTTTTCAATAATTTTATTAAGAATGGTAGAGCCAGTTCTCTTAGGATCAGTGACAACAAACGAATCTTTTGTTTCTCTTCAAATACCACCAAACACCCCCTCTTCGGGTAATACTCGACCACAATTATTTTTACATTTAGTAAACAAACTTTCATCAATTTCCACAAAGCAATCTGATCCACCTACCTTCTTCTTTGGTTTATTCTCCATATCCAAGACATAATTCACGCATGTAATTGTTCCAATCTATAACAGTTTTATTCGATAAATCAAGTTGCTTTTCACATAATTTGATCGACATCAACTCCTCTCACCAGCTGTATATGAATCACAAAGCTGGAAATTCTGCTTCCCTCAAACCAGTTGTTTAAATTACATTTCCAAAACTTACGTTTGCCAAAATAAAGTTTCATGTCATGAGAATTGGTACATTTTCATTTTTTTGGTAAAATATTTCGCTCCTGAAAAAATAAAATTTCATCTCGTTCTGTTTTTGCCAATCCCAAACACGCATTTTCGTAGCACTAAAAAATGGCATCAAAAATCAGCAAACAAGGAATTCAAAAGATAACTGCGTGCACATGCGAACACCAAGATTGCTTTTTATTGGCGCATTACCGCAACTTCTGCTGCAGTGGCATTAATACACAAGTAGGTACTAAATTATCTTATTTCCAAGAGATTGATGAGAGGCATTTAGGACTATAGTTGTAGCATTTGGTCTGGGATCCTTCCTTGTGATTAGTTACTATTACATTGTATCCCCAATCGATTGGGATCTGTTTCTCATCCTTGGCTATTTGACATAAATGAGAGCTTTCACCATCTCAGTGCCATCATGCTTTACATTCCTACCATTATATCATCTCGTGCTGGCGCTTCCCATTGTTAATTCTCTACACAGCTCATTCTATTTCCTCTTATATCATGACCTCATCAAACTCAGACTAATTCCATTGTCCTCCTGGGTTCACTGGATACATATTTGGATGCCCATACTGAATTGCTTATTGTAATACTTATGCCAGATCTCTGTAATGCTTTATCCCACTTGATCACCTTCCCACTCTCCTCACATTTCTTATAGGTTTGCTTTTGCATCCTATTAAAGCATTGATTTTCCTCCTGAATAGAGTAACGTTCTCAGGATGATCTTGGCTCAGCTTCTCTCTGAATCCCATTCATGATTATTATCATCATTATCATATTATTGTTATTCATATTATTTCATCATTATCATTTTCTTATTTAGTGTTATTATTGAATGCACCCCCAGACTATTTGTATCCTTCATGATCATTACCATCTTGATTTTATCCATATTTATCCATGATATTTGATCTTGATTTCACTTGAGCTTTAAACCCAATAAGCCTAATTCAATTATTTTATCAGAACATAAAAATGTTTATACTAGGTAAATTTCTTATAGTACAATAAGTAGATAAAGAAAATTTAAAATTAAATTCAAATTTTCCGTGCACCCGGTTAGCCAAAATGTTGAGTTGGAAAGACTGAATTCTTGAAGATTTAAAACATTTATTGAAAATAATTTACATCTTCTATAAATTAGGATTAATATAATTCAAAACTCAATTAATAGACTAGTTTTGCTAAAGGCATCAACTTATAAAATTTTTAATGAACACTGTATGCCCTTGATGTCTGTCGTCGATGGGTTTCACTGTACTTGAACATAAAACTAAGTAACAGTTATTTTTGGCTTCCAAAACTTGTCAAATCTACTATGATTTTTTTAGTTTTGCTGGGAGTGAAATTCTTTTACGGGTTTGTCGACTTGATCTTCTCAATATATATTTCTGTAATGATTAATTTCTTAATGTTACTGAAAATAAATATTTATTAAATCATTAATACTAAACCACCCTATGTGACTGAAAAGAGTCTTGTTTTTGCAGTTTTGTGGTTTCTCCAGTAGTCTGACTAGACTTGTATCAAATTGTCTTTTGAATTTCTCTCGTGTTTTATCTGCTTTAGGAATTATTAATTAGTTTGTTGTATTCAGTTAATTATTTTACTAATCTATTAAATTAAATTTTAATTAATGTAAATTGAATCAATAAACTGTTTAAAAAAAAAAGGAAAGTGGGCTTAGCTGATTGATTTTGGAATACTTCACCACAGTGACTTTTCTTATTAATTTTATTTTTATCAGTTTATTTTGTTCGCCTATTACTTACATAAATGTTTAGATGACATACATGTCATTTTTACATACTTAAATCTACCATTTATTTATTTTTTAGTGACATTATATTAACCATGATTTTTTTATTTTTACAGTACCATCAACATTTCTGTGAAGATCGCATTATTTTAGATACATTCACTTGTAAAGTGGGATCTTCTAGTGCGCCGAAATCACAAATTTCAAATGTTGAACCATTTGTAATCAAAAGTGATGAAAATTGGGAAATCTGTGTAAGTGCTACTTTATTCCCAAAATAAAATTCTGGGTTCCGCCTTCCCAAGGTCCATATTTAAATTTATTTTTAATAGTAACTAAAATAAAAATTTGAAATTAAGGTAGGCAAAGAAAGTCACCATAGACGTTATTTTTCAACATTATGTAATTCTAAACCCTCTTAACTAAATTTAGGGGTCCTGTGGATGTTCGCAGAACTGTTAAATTTTGAGAAAAATTTTATACCCCTTAATGAACCTTTTAAAAACACTTCTTGAACACCATATTGATTGACATACAGATTTCCAATCCTTCAACTTAATCTGGAAAGGTTGTATTGATGTGAAAAAAAGGAGGCTAATGCTATAAGAGTGACCATAATTGTGATTGATATTTACTGTAAATTCTAGGACAATGATTTTTCTAAAAAAGAATCACACATTCTACATTTTATTGTAAAGGAGATAGTTGGGGGGTGCAGTCAATAAGAACACAGAATAAGTGAAGTACTTATATTATGTGCCGACGTTTCGACCTACAGTGTAGGTCATCTTCAGGGCGAATGTTGGAAAGCGTGGCCGTTACATATAACGGCTGGAACGTACTAAAGACTAAACTATTTAGTACGTTCCAGCCGTTATATGTAACGGCCACGCTTTCCAACATTCGCCCAGAAGATGACCTACACTGTAGGTCGAAACGTCGGCACATAATATAAGTACTTCACTTATTCTGTGTTCTTATTGACTGCACCCCCCAACTATCTCCTTTACATTAGATCATCCAGTCAACTATTTTCATCTTCTACATTTTAGATCATTGGATCCAAATGTATCAGAAAAAAATATCAATGTACGCAATTTTTTTTTCAGCTATTCCTAATATGTAATAATGCATATAAAATAAACACCTTTCTCCCTGCAATGATCTCTGGTGCATTGCAATTTTCTATTACTTATGGGAAAGATTTAATAGAAAGAGATGGGAAAAATTGAAAACAAATTTTATCAATTTCAGTAAAAAAACACACAATAAAAATAACATATTTACTCCTCCAGAACATGAATAATTTTCAGTAAGCCCAAATGGTTGAAAATAATCTCACTATTTTGGGTCAATACAAATAAGAAATTATTTAAGGTCTTAGTATTTCCAATATATTATTTTTATTATAGAATATTTACTCCTCTGTGATTTAAAAAAAACCCCAATGTTTTTTATTTACCACCTCCTGCCTAGAGGAATAACCTAAGAGGTAGATATAGCCTTGACTATTCAATAGTGAAGGTTATAGGGTACAGGTTATAGGATGGGAAGGGGATATACCCTCTCCATTTCCCGCTGTTATTTTATCTCAGTGATTCTTCTTTAATAATACCATTTATCTACAAACTTCAAGGTATTTGAAATGATATAATTCTCATTAAAAAAAAACAGTCTATAAATGCAATGTTGGATGAGCAGAGTCTTAAGAAGGGCGATTAGGAGGATGACCTACCACCATCTATTAGCACTTCCTGCTCCTCCTCTTAAAGATCTAAAGCACTTACACTTTGGCATACCAATTTTGATCATTTGCTATTGAATATCAAGTGAATGTATTCAAAGCTAATGTTCTTTTCAGGATGATCACTGGTACGGTATAAATTATAAAAAAAAAAATAATTCATGGTAGAAATCATTCAAACGAATATTTATGTAAGTACATAAATCCGCAGGTATCTCTATCTGTGTTACATCTACCATGAAATTATCATTTTTTCACTTCTATAGTTACACATAAAGGTTTGTGATGACCGTAAAGTCCTTGACGCCTTCACTTGTAAAGTGGGATCTTCTGAAGTACCAAAAGTAAATTTCTCAACTGAACCTATTGAAATAGCAGGTGTTGAAAGTTGGGATGCCAGTGTAAGTACTTTTTTACTAGTATTATTTAATTAAGAGTTTTTTGTTTTATAAACTCGAATATTGAAAAAGTGAATTTTAAAATCTCGCTTTTGTAATTGAAGAGATATTCTGAGCTGTTAATCCAAACCTTATTCTCCAGTTCCATTATCACCAGGTAAATAAGAGCAATTTTTAAATTATGCTGGCTATATACATAAAAAAAATTTGTTTTTTTACTTTTGGTTTTGACCATGTGTCTGAACCTAATTCGTAATATTAGTTACTTTTCTGACATAGAATTTCTATTCTTTAATTTTTTAAATTATAATGTTTCTGATACGGTCATAGCACCGCAGGCAGCCATTGGCCCTCCAGGTTGGGGGAACAGTACACTCACACTCACACAGTACACAATACAGCACACTACACTTATCCCCACATAACAGACTAAGTTCATCAACAGTACACCCCTCAAATAGAAGAAGCCGGATTGCTTAAACGGATACGACCCAGGAACTGCATAAGGATTTACATATTGGATATTGGAACATTTTAACACTTAACCGACTGGGGTCTCCAGGAATCTCCTTAAACACTGGACTCATAGAAGGTGGACATAGCAGGAATCCAGGAAATCCGTTGGCTGGGAAAAGGAATCAGCATACCATATACTATAGCTGCCATGAAACCCATCACACATTTGGAACTGGATTTGTTGCCAGGGGAAGAGTAACTTGTAAGACATTTCGTGCCATATAGCCCACGTCTATGCTGCATCAGGCTCAAAGAAAAATTCCTTAACTATTCTATCATAAATTGTCATGCACCAATCGAGATTGCCACAGAAGAGGATAAAGACCTTTGCAAAGCTCTAGACAAATGCCCTTATCGAGACTTGGAGACTTCAATGCCCAGGTCGGCCAAGAACAGGCATACCAACCCATTATCGGGAAATATAGTTTACACGAAACAAGGAATGACAACGCAATGGCACTGACTAGTAAGCTTTGTGGCCGAGCACGGGCTAATTCCTCATAAGCTCCAGATACAAATCTGAGCTGGTAAGCAACATAATCATTTAGAGGAGCCAACATGGATACTGATCACTACCTCAGTATAGCGAGAATCCACTCAAAATTTTCTTTCAAGAAAGCCTAGAGGAAACAAGCCAAGAAGATGTTCAACACTGGGAAGTTAAAAGAACCTGAACACAAGGAAGAGTACCAGTAAAAACTATCAGAGAAGCTTGCAGAAGAGCTACGGAAAGCAGGCTCCAGCCCTGATGAACAATGGAAGGGAATTTCTAATTCCATTAAAGCAGCAGCTGAGGAAGCACTGGGATCCAGATTAAAGTTGCAAAGGTCTCCATGGTTTGACCATGAGTGCCTCCAAGCTACTGTGGACAAGAACAGGGCATATAAGAAAAGAGTTCAAAGGCACACCAGAAGCACGGATGAGACCTATCGTGAGAAAAGAAGAGCCGAGAAGCGGCTGCACCAAAGAAAGAAATGAGAATGGGAGAACAAGCGGATGGAGGAAATCGAGAACCTTCTAAGTGCTAATGAATGCAGACTCTTCTTCCAAAGAGTGAATGAAGGAAGACGATCCAAACCAAGAGTCACATGCTTTAAGGATGAGGATGGTCACCTCCTCACTGAAACAGAGGATGTACTCAGAAGGTGGAGACGGCACATCAGAGAGGCACTTAACAGAGCAGACCGTTCAAATGCAAGCCCTGAAGAAGAGGAAGTCGCTGACGACGCTAAGAAACACAAAGCACCTGGGATTGATGGGATCCATCCAGAACTCTTAGAATACAGCGGGGATGAGCTAAGGAAGGAACTCCACAACATGATAGTGACGATCTGGGAGCAGTAACGGATGCCACAGGACTGAGCGAAAGCCGTAATATTATTATTATCACTGGCTCTACAACCCAGCACGGGTCCTGGCCGCATCAAGGCGTCGCCTCCACCCTTCTCTGTCCTGTGCCAAGCTCTGGATCCAATGATGCTGCCTGCATCACTCTCGACTTCATCTGACCATCTAAGTCGTGGACGCCCACATTTTCTTTTTCCATCAATGAATCCAAACAGCAGTCTTTTCAGGATAGCGTTGTCCTCCATTCTGGCCACATGTCCAGCCCATCTCAATCTAGCTATTCTTATGTGCTTCACCACGTCAGGCTCCTGATACAAAAGATACAGCTCTGCATTTTGTCTGAGTCTAAATTGATCGCCAACTCTTACAGCTCCAAACAGTCTTCTTAATATTTTTCTTTCGAAGAGCAGCAAACTGTTGGCATCTGCCGTGGACAGAGGCCAGGTTTCCGATCCTTAAGTTAAAACTTATGATGATTGTTTTGTACAGCATGACCTTGGCTCTTCTTGATATCAGACGACTTCTTAAAATTTTTGCCATCCCAAAATAACATCTATTAGCGGCCAATATTCTTCATTGAACTTCTGGGCTGGTTGAGCTATCTGCTTTGACCAAAGAACCGAGGTAGACAAAACTGTAGACACTTTCAAATGTGTAGGGACCAAACATGATGGTGGGATCCGATTGTCTTGAAGGGTTAGCCACCATATACTTAGTCTTTACTTGGGAAAGCCGTAATATACCCAATACATAAGAAGGAGATCAGTCCGATTGCGAAAACTATCGAGGATGCGAAAACTCCTGTCATGCGCATACAAGATTCTATCAAGTATCCTCTTTGAATGGCTGTCATCCTTTGCTGAAAGACAATAGGGAATTATCAGGCAGGCTTTAGAAGAGGTAGATCTGCCTTTGACCAGCTTTTCTCATTAAGAATGACACTTGAAAGGTGCAAGGAGCACCAGATCACAACTCACCACCTCTTTGTCCACTTTAAGGCAGCTTATGGCAGTGTGGACCGGATGGGTCATCCAGACCCTTGAGGATATGGGAATACCTAAAAAGCTGATGCGCATGGTAAAAATGACCATGAAGAACTCAAAGTGTGTAGTACATATTGGAGCCGACGTCTCAGAGGAGTTCTACACAAATAATGGTGTGAGACAGGGAGATGTACTTGCATGCCTGCTCTTCAACTTAGCCGCAGAAGGGGCTGTCTGGAAATTGGGTATCCTGGTTTGTGGGACCCTGTTCAACAGATAGGTACAGCTTACTGCTGCTGGGTTATACTGACTACTTTGATATAATGGCTGGATCCAAATGAGCCTTAAGGGAAGCATTTCTTGCCCTCAAGGCCTTCTTGCAGCCTCCTTGAGGGCAGAAGAAGGGCTGCAAGAAGGTTTTGATTATAAGTAAACCAGCAAAAAACTAAGTATATGCAGGTTGAAGGACTAGGAAACCACGAGGCGTACTTTGAGGTTGGACAGTATAGATTCCAGGTGGTCAACAACTTTATCTGCTTGGGAAGCAAAATAAACTACCAAAACGATATCACCCAAGAAATTAAGCATAGGATAATAACTGCTAACAGATGCTACTACAGCTTATCAAGAAACTTCAGGAGCCGATTTCTGTCAAGGAAGACAAAAATCAAGCTATATAAAGCAATAGTCCGCCCACTAATTTATGGCTCGGATGCATGGCCTATTAGGAAGACAGATGAAAAACGGCTCTTGACGTTCGAAAGGGGGATATTGAGGAGGATATATGGACGCACCAAAGTACACGAGACATGGAGGAGACGAAAAAATCTGGAATTGTATGAACTTTTTGAAGATAACGAAATCTCCAAAATCATAAAATTGGGAAGACTTCAATGGGCTGGCCACCTAGCCAAAATGGATGATTGCGAGATTCCGAAGAAAATGGCCACAGAAGAGATCTTTGGAACAAGGAGAATGGGACGACCGAATGTAAGATGGATGGTATGACTGAAGACGCTAGGACTCTTCTTGGTGTGCAGGACTGGTGGACTGCTGCACAGGATAGAGCCGACTGGCAGAGGCTACTTGAGGACGGTGATGAGTTGTGCCCGTTATTGTATTGTTACAATTTTTATTTTTTATCTTACCCGAAAAAAAAATTTTTGGAGATTATGCAAATCTAGTATTTTTCTGTTGAAGAAATTGGTCCGGGTAGAGGTCACTGAATGAATTTCTCGTGTAATTTGAGATAAACTTTATTGATAGCCAACGTTTCGACCTACGTTGTAGGTCTTCTTCAGGGCTATAAGCAAAACACAGACAATATAAGAAAATGGTACAAATATATTAAAACATTTTAAATATAAATAAACCAAAAGGTGATTACAGGCAATAAAAATGATAGAGATGTACAGTAAGGTAATTATGAAGGTTAAAATGTATGAGTGTATACTCATATAAACAACGAAGTGCCAAAAAGGTAGTAACCCACATCATGAAGAAAATAATAATAAAACAGAAAGTGTTGAAAGTTAAAAAAAAAATAAGGTAATACAGATAAAAAATAAAAACTGAATATAAAATAGGAATGTGAAATGATAAAAAAGATATATGTAAATGTAGAAGGTGATAAGAATTACGCACTAAAAATTATAGGTAATAAAAAAGTAAGAAATAAAAATTGTAAAATTATAAAAATCTAGAAACCAAATTATATAAAATAAAATAAAAAAATTATTTTTATCTAGTATTTTTCTATTTAATAAAAAAAAAAAAAAAAAAAGAATTCTTACTAGCCTCTAAACAAATTGAATAATTTTTTAGAAATAATTTTATTTATTAATTTTTTTTAGGATGATGCTCCGGTATCTGTTCTGGAAAAGGTACATGAAGTGTCGAAAACTAAACCTACTTTACAAGCATTGGTTGGTGCTCCAAAGAGTGAAAGGAAAGCTTTTAGACATCAGGAACGTTTGAGGATTCAGCATGTTCTCGATTCAAAGGTATGAATTTATTATATCGAAAATTTATTAAAAACTTCAGAAGGTATTAATTTAGTAGTCTAAATTTAATTTATAGATATAACTGCCTAGATAATGGCTATGCCTCATTTACCTAGTTTTAAAAGAGAAAATTTATTGCACTAGCAAATTATAATTTTTATGAAAAATCAATAACTGGTGGAAATGCTTCTCTCATATATAAAGTTCCCTATTGCCCTGGGGGAGCTGAGTGATAGAGCGCTTTATTTAATGTTAACTGGCGGGGATGGATCCTGGGGCTCTTCTGGAGCTCACCCAGCCTCCATAAAATGATTTCCCAAAATTGAGGGAAAAACCTGGTGGTTGAGCGTGATCTATGACAAATCACCTCCCTGCACAACCGTTGTCTAAGAAACAGACAGTACAGTCTCTACCAAGCACTGAACCCAAGACCCTTGATGGGTTATGCCAGTAGAGGTTATAAGTGGAGTATTTTCGATTATTCTTTTTAATAAATATTTTTATTGACTCTGAGGAATTTTTTCTATTTTCAATTCCTTTTTTGTCTTATAAACAATTTAATTAATGTTTTCTCAATTAGTGTGTGATTTTCTTGAAGTTTAATCATTATTCTGATTTTTTTTTCTTTTGTTTTATTGCATTTCTGAAATGTATTCTGAAATATTGTTATAAGGAAAAAGAAGAGCGGGATAGATATGGGAGAAAAGTTGAAGTTCAGGAGGGATCTGGTCAAAAGGGTCAGGAAAGTGAGGGCAGCCACGGGACTCTTAAGGAAAGGGTAGCAGCAGAAATGATAACCTTCAATCAGGCTCAAGCTCAAAACAGGGCAGCAATGAATGCTACAAGCGGAGTTCGTATTATATTATTTACTTTATATTTTTATTCTCACTAATAAACTTTAATTGTTTATTGTTATTACCTTTTTTAATTTTTAATTTTAAGTTAATGATGTGCATTTCTGTGGTTTAAAAAAAATGTATGAATGAAACCATTTGTAGTGAGTTGCATATTATATTGTGTGTCTGTGCTTTTGAAGCTTTTGATCGCTCAAAGGCTAACTTTTTACTAGTTATATGACTGTCAATCATGTTGTGACATATAATTTATAATGTTATAAAGTCTACAGAAATGTAATTTAAAAAAATAATGAAATACTAAAAAACTAGGAATCATATTAACATGCGGACTTTTAAATTAACAACCATGATCATAAATAAAATCAAATAAAAAAAACAGAGCAAAGCCGGGACCATAGGGATCCCAGGGTTTCTTTTCAGCCGCGCCACTGGCGAGACCACTGGTGACTAAAGAGAGCACTAGAGCTCTATCAATTTAGAAAGTATTCTTAACCAAAAAGTGGATATACTTTTTTTTTTTTTTTTTGAAGAATATTCTATTTTACAAAATTCAAGAATTGAGGACTTACATTAAATATGAACATAGGTGAGTTTCTTTGTTTTTTATTATTATCTTTAAAAGTTATTTTATACCTATTATTTACAATTAAATCAATTTTTTGGTTTCTTATTCTAATTGTTATTTACATTAGGTTTTGCTTACCAACCTAGAAGAAATATTCTTTTTGAATGAACATAGAATATTACCCCTGCTCTGATTACTGAAAGTAAGTAAACAGTTTTTGACACTGTTTTTTTAAATACATTAAAAAATATATCATAATGAACCCGTTAAACAGAACACACATGACGGCATTGTTTCACACTTTTACTGATAAGAGCACAAGCGGGTGTAGCACAAGTCTTTGTGAAATCTTAAGTCAGGTATAGGCACGCATCAGCATCACTCTGGAAGCCCCTCACTACCCTTTGTTTTCGCGGAAAAAATCCAACATACAGACAAAATAAACAATAAATTTAATAACGACTGATTTTATCATTTGATAAATGAAAAATAAATGTTTTATTTCAAATTTTGACTTCCTTTTTTTTTGGCCCCTATCGTACAAAAGGATAGTGATGTACCAACAGTAATCAATCAAATAACCTTACTCATAACAGTAAGGCTGCTCGCACCTTTGGTAGCAATGAGTGGTTGGGAAAATTGCGAAGCCCATACATGTATTATTCGGAAATATACAGGGTTTTACGCAAGTTATGCAAACATTCTCACATTCTATGCTGATAGCCGTCATCACGACTGATATTCCCTGTGGACCGCAACTCAGAGATATTCCGTTCAACGGGTTAAAATATGTCCTTTTATGAAATGCTATTTGTTTCAAAAATAAAAATTATTTGTGAGGTTTAAAAATATTACTGTTAACAAATTTACCCTTTCATGCCTAACGTAGCCGTTTGGCTACAACATCTGTTATGTACTCCTGTTGGCGTTTTAATGCACAGCGTAGCCAGTATTCTACATGAATAGTTCCAGAATATGTCACAGATTGCAGCCCAGGCAAGCTAGTCTTTCTAACCTCAGTTTGGGCGGATTTTTTTTTTGTTAAATGGTAAAAAAAAATTGAAACAATTTTTGTATGGTTATTTCGGCCATTTTTAACAGAAAAAGTCTCAGGAGATATTTTTTTCTATTTTATTTTGACATTTCGGGCACATCATTTTATCCCAAACAAAGCTAAGCCAGAATGTCTAGAGTACATGTATTTATACACAATTGTTTATCAATAACAATAAAAAAAAGTTTAAATTACCAGAAAATTATAATTTCAACAATATTTTGTTTGATATATTTTTTTATATTAAAACATTCTTAACTATTGTTATTAGAACTATATATCTGTATTATTTAATCAATAATTTTTTTATTTAGGATCTAGGAAACTCCTGTTGCCGATATAATTTTACTATTATGTTTTATATGGAGTTGTTTTGCATTGTATTCCTTCTTAATAAGATTTTTTTTTATGTGCAGTTATTTATTAAGTCATCTAGTGATTTTCATTAAAATTTTAATTATATTAGAAGTATTGTTTAATTTGTTATATTTTGTAATTTTATAAGAAGAAATTATTCAGTTTATTATTATTATAATTATTATTTGAGCTCGGGAACCCGAAAACAAGTCTTGGATTCCTTGATAATTCTTATTCAGAGTTTTATCATTGTATAATCTGTTTCTTTTAAAAATAAAATTAAAAATGTTTTGTTTTAAAATTTAAATGCTGAGGCGATTAATATATTTTAAACATAAAATTTATAAATAGTCATTTATTGATAATATTAATTACGATAACCATGCTAAAGCTAATTTTATTTGATCACAAAATAATTGTTTAATGAAATTGATTTTTCCTCTTTAATATTTTGTAGGTAATATATGCATTTATGTTTTTATGACATTTTACCATTTGTAAATTTTTGTTACTAAATACAACCAATTTATTATTATTACGTGTTTTATTATCTCTGCTTCATACATCTCTTTCTTTTTTCTTTTGTACTTGCTACCTTCTGCTGTACCTTTCGGGAGCCCTACACTAGCAGTTTGTTCCAATTTCTCTAACGCGGCATGAACCAAAGCTCAGTCACCTGGCTTTATGCGTCGCAAACCAGTCAGATAATTGAGCCATCATGTCTGCTACCTCCTGATGTGCATGAAACAAAGTGAGCTATACAATTTTATATTACATTTGGAAATGATTTTCTAAATTTTCCTAAAATAATGGGCTGCTTTGTGAAGAGCAGTTTCCACTAAACAGGATTCTAGTGCATTTCTACCTACTTCTAATTGTTTTTGCCAAAATAATTATATACTATTATGCTTATACTTTGTTTTTTACTTAGTTTTACACGTTTGTGTGTGTGCGTGCGCGCGTGTGTGTGTGCGTGTGTGTGTGTGAGCAGAAATAAGTATAAGCCTATGTATATTCAAACACACACACACACACACACATATATATATATATATATATATATATATATATATATATATATATATATATATATTTTATAATTATTGGTAATTTTTTATGGGTTATAAATATTTTTATTTTTTAAAGAGAAAAGATAGGTCCTCGACCGGGATTTGAACCCGGAACCTTTGTCGACCGGGAGGGGCCTTGGATAGCTCAATTGGCAGAGCGATGTCACGGTGAGACAAAGGTTCCGGGTTCAAATCCCGGTCGAGGGCCTATCTTTTCTCTTATATATATATATATATATATATGTATATAATATATAATATATTTGTTATTTATATACATTTGCTAATACAAATAGATTAGATGGTTTACCAACATGTGAGCAAACAGCATATAATTGCCCATGGGAGAAACATGGACGTTTTAGGTCCAAACTGCGAATAGACATTGTCTGGCCTTGAGACTTGTTGATGATCATAGCAAAAGCCAAGCGTATAGCAAATTGAAGTCATTTGAACGGTATTATAGGTTCTGATGGTATCATTGGAATACGTGGCAACTGGATGATTTCTCCTTTAAAGATTCTAGTCAGTAGGGTTGCTTCAATAACATTCCCGGTGATAGTTTTGATGACCAAACATGCACCATTCCATAATTTTGGTGGATTCAAATTACACAGAAGAATAATAGGTGAACCGATCTTCAACCAAAGATTGTATGGTTCACAAAATTCAGTTAGATAATTTACGGCTTGGTTTTCTTCAGTAATAATATCGATGGATTTAAAGGACATTAGATCACCTGATAACAACTGTTATATTTAAAGTTAGTGTCATCATCAGCATTTTTCGCTGCCAAAATAGCACGATTACAGAGACAATTATGGTCAATGTAATTATTTAGTACATCCGGGAAGACACTCCTAATTAATTCATTTTTTGTCTGAACAACAGTGCTGAAATTTTCTGGCAATTTGTGGATTGTCTATTTCATTGATTCCAATATCCAGCAGTAGTTATAAAAATATTTGTGCTGATGCATCTTTGGTAATTGTACTCGCATGTTTATGGTCAATCGAAGTGTTTCGAAATTTCGTCACAAAAACGATTGATTTAAGCATGCATTAATCTCATCGGCAAAAGTAGAGCGAGGAATTACTGGCTATGTCTGTTGGAAATCACCAGATAGTAATAGAACAGCACCACCAAATAGCTCGCATTGTTGATCAAATCTTTCATACTTCTCATTTCGCAGGGTTTCTCATTTCAACCCTGAAGAAGTCAGCAGCATGGCTGGTGAAACGTTGGTGAAAAATTTATCAATAAGGTCTAAACCAGAAGAAACTAATAAAGTCTTTTGTAATAATAGTGGCTATGGTAACCTAAAAGAGTATTTAAATCTTTCATAGTTCTATTTTAATTGATTAGTTAATAATTATTATTTACACAGCACCATGACAATAAATTAATTAATATTAAATTTTAAAAAGTAAAATAAGTAAATGCTTCTATAACGAATAAAGTGTGTGAATAAACGTAAGTAAATGAATATGTGTAAAATAAATTATAGCATCATGGTTAGGACAAAATATAATTTTGTAATAGAAATGTTGTGGTCATTAATCGAAATAAAATAGCCTATATTTTAATTTGGACAAAGTTACTTTCAGTGTGAAAATTGTTGTTGGCGGGAGCTGATGACGACACGTGTTAAAAACTATTGATTTATATGAGATCACTTAACTGAACGTGAGAACTATCTTGAGCGAAATCGGAATAATTAATTATTATACTGTAAATAGATGATACATTTACTATGAGAAGAATCTTAACACAAGAGTTGCACTGAGGAAGTAAAATGATAAGTATAAGCGTCACTGCTATGATCAACGCACAATCAATAATAATGGCTGACACGTATCAATTAGGGCTATGAAAAATAGTTTAGGTCCTATTCTCAGACCTACTGAATATACATAAATAATTTCATAAGAATCGGTCAAGTCGTTTCGGAGGAGTTTTGTTAAAAACACTGTTTAAAAAAAAAATATATATATATGTATAGTGTATGTGTGTGTGTGTGTGTGTGTAATTGAATCTGATTTTTAGCAAGTTGAAAGCTCATTTTCCTTTATTATTACAGGGTCCAAAGGCTAAATCAGTAAAACCACGGATAATTCAGAGCTTCGCAAGACCTATAGCACAACGAGATCCGAAGAATGCTTGGGGGACAGTGAAACGAAACGAACAATTGGACAGCATCGGTGGAGGTGATGCTCCCTGCAAGGGTGCCAGGGATGAAGGTGTCCCCACGGCGACAATTTCTGCTAGTGAGGTCAAATTCAAGCCTTCCAGCCAGGCTAGGGAGAGAGATCCATCGAATCCATGGAGGGCTAGGAAACCACCATCCTCCTCGCCAACAACTAATATTAATACTTCTAAACCTGAGGATTTCCCGAGTCTGCCACCCTCAGGTCGAGGACGAGGAAAGTATAAGTATAGGCAAAAGTAAGAGCTGGTTGGCTCATTCGTTGTTAACTTGAATAAATTTACTTCTTTTTTTTTTTTTCTCTCGTCTTGTGTTTCATGTTTTGGTAGTCAGCTCATTGATGGTTTTTTTTATTATTCTTTACTCATTGGTTGTAAACAAAGATCCCTGGGCATACAATTTTTAATATTTTTAACTAATTGTAATTTTAATCAAGTACTTGGATCAAGTGGAAGGAAGCTTAGCATTTATATATGCTATGATAAATTTCTTTTTGTTTATTTATTTAATTGTTAATCCTACCTCTTTGAGTAGGTTTTTAGGGTCTTTTATATAATTGCTACACTTGTTACTTATGATCATAAGTAATTAAGTATAGGTTTTTAAAGCATTTATTTTATTTACAAGTTATAAAACCTGAAACATTAATAATGAATAATTTTAAACGGGTATAATACTGGAGGCCACAATTACAAATTTTTTATTAGAGAACAACTTGCCTAAAATTTTCTATAGCATTTATACATTTCATTATGTTTTCTCAAGTATATGCCCAAGTTTATAATACCTGATTTTATCTTGAATAATAATAATAATTATATATATATATAGGAGGTAGAAAATGGTCTGGGTAGAGGTAAAAAAAATGTATTATGTATTTTTTTTTTACCTCCATCCAGACCATTTTCTTCCTTATACCTGATTTTAATTTGGACATGATAGGGTACTTGTCTCTTTTAATTATTCTTATGACTTACGATTATCAGGTGATATGGCCAGTGAATCCCATATAAGAATTACTAATGCTCACCAAAAGTAACTGTTGTATCTGCACTATATAAGACCCATTTTTGTTTTGTATTGATTGGTTATAAAGTTTAGTTGTTACTACGTGGGGTTAAATTTATATTATTATTAAATGAATTTTTTCTCTCTCTAGCGATTTTGTTTTATCATCTCCCAGTATCATTTCAATCATTCGACTTTTGTTTAATTGTATTTAACTATTTGTGAGTAAATTTTAAAAAATTTGAGATAGGTATCAATATGTGCTGTGCTTAAATTATATATTTTCTAAAAATTTTGTAATGAGGACAAATTTAAAATGTTGCTTTTTGTGATATTACTTTTAAAAAAATGTTTAAAATATTAATGGTATATATTCTGATATTAAAAGGTTAGGACTGTTAATAAATGTATGTTTCAATTTTGTCATGCAATAAGACCGTAAAAGCCTGCATTTTAATATGTTAGGACTAGTTGTGATATTAGGACTAATAGCGTGGAAGTGGGCACAATAGGAATTCGAATAGCAATCATAAGTAATATATATATATATATGTGTGTGTGTGTGTGATTGTATTGCTATTCTTTTTTTTTTTTTAATAATAAAAAAATGTGCCTTTATTGACATGTAATACCACAGCTGTATCTGAATCGTTTTAGGAGGTGAAAAAATGTATATTTTTAAATAACTAAACTTATTTCTGATATTGTTCTAAATATTTTATTAATGTTTGATTACATTTTTGTAATGTAGTTGCTTGTTTATAACGCAGTGTAAACTACTTTTGAATTAAAATAAATTTTGAATCTTAATCGTTAATCTTAGTATGTTTAGAAAAAGAAATAATAAAGTGGAAGGAAGTCGTGTAAAACTAGATTAGTGAGGATTTTTTAAAAAAGTAAACTTTTATCTAATACAAATAAATTTAAATTCCGTACTTTTGAATTATAATTCAAATTATCAACATTGTAAACTCATTTTTTATATTGTACTAATCAAGTTTTTTTACAGCCACCAAAAGTTTAGTGTTAAGAATTTGTTTAATTAAATATTGTATTTTGTAACTTTTGTATTGTTACTTGGTTGTTGTAAGTTTATTTAATAAAGCGGTCGTGTAAAATTTAATTAGTCAAAATCTATATTTACATTTCAACTTTTTTAATTGAAAATATGAATAGTTAGTTAACTTTTTAAAATAATTTTTTATGTCGTCCTAATTGAGTTTTCTATGACCGCAAATTTAGTCTTAAGGGATTGTTATTACATTTTATCTAATGTATTTTTGGTATTCTTATTTTTATTGTAAGGCGATTTAGCAAAAAAATATATGTATATTTTGATTGCATTTATGATTTATTTTACTTTCAATAAAATTGGGAAGGCAGTTGTGCAAAACTTAATTAGTCAAAATCTAAATTAAAATTTTTATTATGCGTTAGAATTTGTACTTTTTTAACTGAAAATATGATATATTAACTATTTAAAATAACTGGTTATGTTGTCCTAATTGAGTTTTTCATCAACACAAATTTAGTATTAGAGATTGGTTTTATTACATTTCATATAATGTATTTTTGGTATTCTTATTTTTATTATAAGTTGATTTGGCAAAAGAGAATTATTTAAATGCATTTGTTTGTGGTTTATTTTATTTACTTCGAATGAAGTTGGAAGTTCTGTGCTGTAAAACATAATTATTAAAATCTGTTTTGAATTGAATGACTTTTTAAAATTGAACATATGAATTATTAACTATGTAAACTCACTTTTATATTTTACTAATTAGGTTTTACAATATTTTAGTGAAAAAGATCGGTTCAATTAAGAATGCTTGTAAGAATGGTTTCTTCTTATTCTTATTTAAAGTTGGTTTTGCAGGACAATAATTACCAGATTTTGTGTGAAGCTGAATTAGCAAGAATCTATTTTAAAATTTGATAGCATTAAATGTATGCATTGTTCTTTTAAACTGTGAATTTTAGTTAGTGAACATGTAACCTAATTTGCTGATTATTTCTCCTCTACCTCGAGATTAGTGTTACCAATTTTTTAATATGTACAACATTATATAACCTAGTGTTCCTAGTCATTATATAAGATGATTCTGCAAAACAATAAATTTCTGATTGCTTGGTAAATCTGTGGTTTACTTCATACAATTTTCCTTTCCAATAAGTTATTTAGAGTGAGTCCAATGAACACTTAATATAGATATTTACATTTTATTAATTCGATTGGCATCCTTAACATTTAGTTGGTGTATACGAAATATTACTTGTAGATTATTAGATCTAGGCTCTTAAAAATAATTTTTCTAAAAATAAAAGAACTGAATTCACCATAACATTCCAAAAAACTAAAATTAATTTGAAATTGCCAGAAAATAGAAAAAAAAACTGGTATCTGTTCGGTTGATTGTCGCTTCGAGTCGTTACAAGTTTTTAACGTTTCATTTATTTCCTTTTTAATATTTTCCAAAACTAAAAGTTGTGAGCTTTAGTATGGAAAAGATAATGTAATTATGGGAAATGGGTATACTTCGGTAATCATTTCATCTAGAAATGAACGTTTCAACAAACAAATATCATCTATACTTTGAAAGGTTTGTCGATATTTTTATTTCTTGATGAAATGATTAACGAAATCTACTCACTAACCATAATTACATTATCTTTTCCATAGTAAAGCTCACAATAACTTGTATTTTTGGAAGCCTGTGGAACAGATACCAAAAGTTCTAGCAATAGTTTTACCATCATAATTGAAAATATTGAGCTGTTTCTTATGTTTAACGCTTTTTACCATAAAATATTTGTATGTCATAAGCAACTATATGTAATATCTGATTTATAATTGAAACATAAACATATCACTCATTTTAAACATAATTAGTGTTGATACAAATCAAATATGGCAGATAACTTTTTATGATTAGATGTATAATGTACAAAGATCAGATTTGTTCCAACACAATTTGATTATCACAAAACGGGATCAAACTTTTGGAATGCAAGTTTGGTGACAGTCAAAAATTGTCTCGGAACAGAAGTATTATCTAGACAAAACAATAAGGCATATTAGATCACTAAGCAATGACCATTATATTAAGATAATTGTTATCTTTAAGATTTCTGTGCATTAGGGCTTTTATTATGGATAAATTGATTAATGTTATCCACCATAAACCAACAATAAAACAACAGCATAGGTTCTAATATATATTAAACTATTTTAATATAAAATGTTTTGTAATGAATAATTAATAAACTGATTACAAATAAAACTTTATTCATCAAGTAAGAACACCCTCAAGGAAAAATTGATATAGTTCTGAATGCTTTTGACAATCACTTTGTGCCCTCTCCTACATCAACACACAATCCAAAGAGGTATATTCTTACATATATAACATAAAATAAAGAAAACATTCTTTTATTGTGTTACATGTTTTATTGCAATAATTTTTTTATTTGTTATGTAGTATATATGTTGGTATTGTGTATGCTTTTATCTATAAACATGTGTTTAATTTTTTTTTACCTATGTTCATTGTGTTTGTTTTGAATTAACATATAGCATTTCCAAGTCAACTGTAACTTCTTACAAATTAAATGCTGCCCTTTCCAAGTCACAAGCAACCCTTTCCAAATGAGTTGAAACCCTTTCCAAAGCAAATGTAACGCTTTACAACTCAAGTGTCACCCTTTTTATTTCAATTGTAACCGTTTCCATTTCAATCGTCACCCTTGAAAATGTTTTAAAAATTTAGCGTACTGTGGAATGGGTGAATTCAGGGCCTCAGAACTCGCCAGAATAAAATCATCATTAGGGAAATAATTCAAAAACCAAATAGTTGGTTTTTTGTTTCTGAGAAAGTGTTTATTTAAAAAAAGTAACATGTAATCTGAACTTAATAACAGTATCTTCATAGTTTTGGTAATAAAATATGATATTTGATATTTGAAAAACAATAATATTTCTGTTTACAAAAAATTAAGGAAACATTTAAAACAAAAAGTTGATTTTTTTTTCTCAAGAAGTAAATAATAAAAAAAATATGTAAACTGTAATGCAAACAAAAATTTTGCAAAATCGAAGAAAGAAACTGTTGGTAACTTCATTTTATGTAGTTTTACTTTCTCAGAAAAAAATGCATTTTTATTTATTTATTTTTTTTATGGTCTTGGTTTCCTTCAAAAAGGAATAATTATAAATTTATGTTTAATAACAAAAATCATTGCTTTTCGAAAATTGTATTAATTTCATTTGTTTACTGCTTTATGCCAATAATAGTTTTAAAAATACTGTCATGATTTATCCCGTTGAGCTCTGAGGCCTCAACTTCACCCATTCCACAGTATGTTAAATTTTTAAGTGTGACAATTGAAATAAAAAGGGTGACACTTGAGTTGTAGTGTTAGTTATATTTGCTTTGGAAAGGGTTAAATTTGAATTGGAAAGGGTTGCTTGTGACTTGGAAAAGGTTCAAATAGACTTTAAAATGCTATATTATACTAATTTACTTTACAATTGTTCAGATATTTGTTTTAAATGCTGTACATGTTTATTTTTAATCCTAATTGACTAACAGTTTTCTTGTTCACTCCACGACAACACTAGTTCCTAAAGTACTCTCATTTCTAATATTATGAGCATTTGTTCCTTATAGTTCTTATATTATTTAGAGGTAATAGACAAAAATAATTGCTTGTAATGATTTCCACTTTTCCTACACGAGATAAATACCTTTTTTGGGCTTCTACTTAATAGAAATTTTAAATGTATTTCTTAAGTTTTCATAATTTATTTTGTATTCCCTTATTAATATTGTTTAAGTATACGTGTTTGTTATTTTAAAACGTTGTCTGATGAGAGTTTATTCCTGTTGATTGTACAGAAATATTCTTAACGGAATTGATAATAGAATAAAGTTATTTTTCTATTCCAAATTTTATTTGTTTCCTCATATTTTTTGTATGCTGTTTATTAAAAAACTTAATTTTAATGGGCTACGTATCTATATTAAGAATTTTACTGCCTTCAAAGATAAGTTAATTTTTTTTTTATACTTTATGAACATTTTCCGTGAATTATTAGAGATAACTAAAAATAATAATTAATTGGTGAAGGAATTGAAATGAGGGTTTATGTAAGAGTTATGTATACTGTGTTTGTAGCTATGTATTATATGTTTTATCATTCTCTTAGTCTGGAAAAAGTTTTGTTTTATTTTGGAACTTAAAAGACTAATCCTTGTTAATCACAAAATGGGGATGCAACATCTAAATTCTTGAAGAATATGAGGAATTCATCTTAAATTTTTCACATTGGAAATTGTGTTTGAAAACAGTCATTAATGAAATAATGTTGTTTTTAATCTATAAATTTTACACAAGCAAGTAAAACAGATTTGACTTTGTTGACTGGAATTTAGACCACCGTCAGGGCAGAGGGATGTTGAGCCTGAGGGCAACTAAAAACTCTTTAAACTGCACCTCTCCCCCCTCCTCCTGACCAATCTAAACATTGCTCGAACTACACTTACAGTAAACCGTTTAAGGGTCATGGAATTTAAACTATTGAAAGACAGACTCAAAAATTAACAAATATGCTGACTTATAAAAGAAAATAGGTATTAATGGTTATAAAACAGAGGGAAGAAAATTTATACCATATGTGAAACAAATTTATTACAAAAATAAATAACAATTATTTTTCCATTTTTTTGAAATAGTCAGGTATTTTTCTTTTAACAGGAGTCCTGGGTGAGCCATAAGCGTTCATCGCTGCCCGATAGGCATCCCAGCGAGCAGCTTCTGTTTCCAGGCATTTCTGTCTCCCTTCTTCTGTTGTAAGTGAGCACGATTTACCGGGAATTGGTTCTTTTTGGTTTCCAGTCAGATTCGTAGAAGAATCTGTCTTGTCATCTCCTTTCTCCGCAATGAGATTATTTAGTTCTGGTTCTTTTGTTATCTCTAAAAAAAAATTAAACACTCTCTTAAATTGCCACAGACAATATCCTTACAATCTTTATTATAAACTAATTCATGAAAACAAGCTTCATAAATTGAGTCTCATGCAAGCAGCAGATCTAGTGAAACGTTAAAAAAAATTTGATTGCAACCGAAGAAACGTTTGAAGAATGGAATGAAGCTTATCTTTTCTTAAAATAAAATATTTGATTAAAATTTAATTATTAATGATAGTTATTTTAAAAATGCATCACTACAGACAAAATTGATCCTATCAAAATTATATGCTAAAATTAGCGTTATACTTTTAGCATTTGATAACCGATATTTAGGGTTATCAAATGCACATTCATTGCAACTACCTACTTTTGAGGATGCTATTAACAGTCAATCTGAATGAATATGTAAGATGAAAATGTATTTCATTACTTAATGTTAACTGGATTTAGATTAATATATTTTTTTTTTAAGAATAATTTATTGATATTTACAAAGTAAATCTGCTGTATGAACAAAGAACATGAAAAAAAAAAACACTTGCGGAGAAACAACCCATTGATAGCACTCCAATAAAGTTCTATAGTAGAAGGTCTCGAGGCCATCTTCTTTTCAGATGCCTCGGAGAGTTATTAGGAATATTATGCGAAGCAAGTTGAGAGACTAGTGGATTCAAGTGTGTATGGAGCTTTTCATGGAAGGATAGGTATCTAGTTTGGGCCAAATCAGCAACATATGGGATATTAAGATCATGATGGATGAGTTTGTTTATGATATAATAAGGAGCATTGAAGATTAATATAAATTCTTAACATGTAATGAATATTTATTTCTTCAATCCTACAAAATTGGTTGGGTAGAGTGTTTACATTTTTAATAATATTTTATATTTTTTTAATATCAAAATAATATTCTATTTTAATTAATTGTTATTTTGGTGATTTTGGTGAATCCCGGCCAGGACAAGTCTTTTCTCTTCAAAACAAAAATATGCAAAATAATATTCATACCACTTAACTTTTATGACCCAAGCATGCCTAGAAAAAAAAAAATCTCATGATGGTAGTTAAAAAAAAACATATGTATGTTGTGGGTATGATACCTTGCCAAGAGCATTAATATATACATTACGCTAAATTCTGATGTATCTCCACAGATACATTATCAAGAAAAGGGTTAAAAAACTGTACAAATTGATTACTATCTCTTTTGTTACTAATAATAAAGTAATGAAAATTACCTCTTACTTTATCCAATTCCTCATAGATATGTTCAAAAACTGAAATCCAATTACTGCTGTCATTAATTTTTCGACTATAAGAACCTAGAAGTTTCCAGAGTGCTCCTGCATAAAAAATAAAAATGTTTAAAAAAAATTTTAGGTAGTAGATATTTTGCATATGTATGGATTAAATATAATAAGCAATTTTGTATAAAATTTATTTTTGTAAAATTAATCAGGGTAGATTTAAGAAACAATTTTCATATTTAGCCCACGGTATGAAAATTTTATGAGTAGTAAAACCAAATTTAGCTAAAAGTGGTGCGTTACGTTCCTTTCTTGATAATATTGTATTATTTGTTTTACATAATAGATAGAAATTAAATGTTAAATTCCCGGACTAATCGGGAAGAGATACGTGTGGTATCTATGGTAACAGTGTATGCTATTGCTTTATTCTCGAAGTGTTGAAATGTGATAATTTTTTGTATAGGAGCCTTTTTAAAGACACATATACAAACAAACACTATTACTGCTCTTATTTAGATTCCGCCTTAAGCTGTTGGGGTCCATTCATAACACTTGGACACAACCTGAACAGAGGATAGGACAGCATTGCTCTGACAAGAGTAGGAAATTGACTAGCTATCTAGCAAGGCTGTGGAGTAACTATTTAATTGTGTAGTGCTACCAGGACAGGAGATTGGTATATTAGGAAGTGACAGGCAATGATCATGCCTCCACACCACCTCTACCGGACTCCATTAGAAACGGAAAGGGGTAAACTCCAGTCCTGTGTCAGAGCTGACAAACACACTTTTTTTAATTAATAAACATTCTATAGAAGTTAACTATTTACAATTAATAGTTAAATTACTTTAATTTGCATGATATCAAATTCTTTTCTAACAATTTGTTGGCCATTTTTAAACTAAATATTTGTTATTTAAATCACATAATAAAATTTATTACAATGATAATGGTGTGAATTGAAAAGAAAAAATTGTAAGAAAGTAATGGTGTAATAATATTGGAAATACTCAAAGATAAAAAATAAAATGATTTCTTTAAATGTAATTTGTAAATCACACAACATGAAGTTTAAAAAAAATTCTGTTACAAACCTACGGTAGTAGACGTTTCCTTCAGGACAGACCACATTTTATAAACGTCATCTCTTAGTGTGGCATCGCCGAAGGTAAAGTATGCAACTGATTTGCCTGCAACCGCAGCAGCCATTAACTGTATCAATGATTTCAGTCGTGGGTCGCCACGGAACACTCCACAACCCCAGTTCCCAGTTGCGATACTACCTCGGTTCCCACCAAAGGAAAAACCAGCATAAGCCTTTAAAAAAAAATAAACTTGAATCATTACATGTAGTTACAAAACAATTAATTATCAAATACTCTTTTAGGTTGCCACGGCTACTATTATTACAAAAGACTTTGTTGGTTTCTTCTGGTTTAGGCAGTGTTGATAAATTTTTCGCCAGCCATGCTGCTGACTTCTTCAGGGCTGAAATGAGAATGAGCTTCATATTCTCATTCTCCATGAAGCTCATTCTCATGAAGAAGTCAGCAGTATGACTGGTGAAAAATTTGTTAACACTGTCTAAACCAGAAGAAACCAACTAAGTCTTTTGTAATTAATTATTAGTTTATTCCTAATTGTTAATAATGAAAAAAGAAAAATGCTTTTCGGCTATCAAACAACAATTACATAGTAAACAATATTAATTTTCACTTTCACATACATTATAATTTTAGTAGCTGACATGCATTTTCATTTTTCTGGAGCAGCATTTTGTTTCAGCTGCTATAATGAAAAAATAAAAACTTTTTGATTACAGACTTCCTATCTGTTTTGCTTTTATGATTTCTTATAAATTAGTAATCCATAAATAAAGATATCAATGAATGTGAAATAATTGGTGTTAAGAAATCTGTTTTAGAAACATAAGATACCTTATTGAGTTCCCTGTTGATAGCTTCTATTTTGTATTGAATTTTTGTGTCAGAAAAATATGTTGCATCTATGGCAGCCACACATGTCTCTAAACGTCTCCATCGATCTCTTTTAGTTTCATCGATGAAATTTCCTGACCATTCAAAACTTTCACCATAGCCTTCATATGAGTTGAATCTTTCAGATCCTGTAGTAATAATAAAACAAATTATCACAACAACAAATTATACATATTAACTAAGATTAGTCCAAATTTTCTTTTAAGATTAGCACTTTAAATATTTAAAACAAACTTTCTTAAATTTGATAATTTACATAAATGCTACTTTTGTTTAATTATGACATAACAAATCAATTTGATACCACATACCAATAACTATCAAAGCTTCAGTGTCATCGAGAACTTCGGTGAATAATCGTGCAACGACAAGTTCTGGACAGATCAAAAACTTGATTTCTTCCTGAACAGACCCTCTACCAAGAACACCTCCTCCAATAAATCTTAAAAAAAATTAATTTCAATAAATAAATAAGATTTATTTATTGCCATTATTGATATTATAATTCAGGCTATTACCAAAAATATTAATTTGATTTAAACATAGTATACGCTCACTCAGTATTAAAAAAATAAAATGTAATTAAAGTTACAGACATGGAATGATACTAATACTTGAATGATATAAGCAGAAATCATACAAATAAGCAGAAGAGAAAGACAATAGACAATATAAAAGACAGAAACCCAAATTTCATCCCAAAAAAATGCAAAGAGATAACTCAAAAACCTTTTATTTTTTTAATTTTATATTGAAAGAAATCTTGTTTTTATGGAACTTCTTTATCTTGTAGGAACACTATAATTGGTCTCACATGGATTACAAATAAAAAAATCTATATCTGTAGAAAAACTTATTCCCAAAGAAGAATAAATGTTTGGGACATTCTGATTTAAAGTGACAACTTAAAATAAAATTAATAAAAAATTCAACATACTGTAAAAACCTAACTATACTCAGATAACCATCCATCCAGCATTATTTTGACAACAACAGATAAAACTTGCAAGTTTTTTTTTAATCCATTTCATCTTAAAAGATTATATTTTTTATCCTGACAGCTTGCTACTTCTGGAACAGCAGAGTTGATAAATGAAAATTCCATTAGAGTAATTATTACTATCTGCATCTCTATCATACTGTTCGATGTGTCCTTCCTGAATCATCGTAGGAACGAAAATGAGGAATGCTTGAATTTTCCTGTTTTTCTTAACTCCTTACCAACCCTTAAAGTTTATATATAAATTGAAACTATCCCATGCACTTTGCTGAGCTAAAATAAACACCAATCAAGTAACCATCTAATTGTGAAGCTGGTCGATTGGACAATCACAATCAAGACTTTTCTAAATCCATGCTGACAACTGTGCTACTGGAATGATATACCGGCTTTTCATACATTTAGGATCTGCAGATAATCAGACTAGGGAAAGAATTGGTTGGGAGAAACATAGTAGAAGAGGTGATGGTATGTCATTATCAAATACGAGTTGTCTTTGATTTTCAAGAGTATGCACTCAAAATTATGAAATCCCTAGGTAATGAATCTCTAGTAATATACAAGGATGTAAAGAGAATGTAACAAGACAATTAAACAAGAGAAAAACCCCATTCATTATGAAAACTGAGAAGGTCGAGCATAGAGCCTATAAAAGGACGGGGATTGAACTGGCTGTTGAGTTAAAAAGTTTTTTTCTGTTCAATTATTATTATTATTAGTTCAGCAGCAGCAATCGCCAAGTGTCTCAATTCTGTGCTCTGCCATATAATTTTCTACTCCGATGGGTCTTAGGTCACCTGCGACAAAATCCAACCACTGCAGCATGGGTCTTCCCCAACTCTGCTCCGGCTAGTTGAATAGCTGTTCTCTCAGTATTTTCTTCAGGATTAACTCATCAGGCAGCCCGTGCGAGGTGCCCTGTCCAACTAAGCCATCCTACTTTGATAATTGAGGCTAATCAGGCTCATGATAGAGGCTACAGATTTCTCTATTTCTTCTCCTCAATTGTCTGTCATAAAATTTACCAGATCGTCAGATTCCAGTTGTTGCTAGATTTTCTTAAGTTACTTATGACCTTCTTACTTCATGTTTATGTTTAAATTATTATCAATTTAATATACTGTTCAAAGTATCTACTCTTCTTTTTATTTCATAATTCGGTTCTCAGAAGTGGGCTCGTAAATATAGTGAGAAGGATTTTCCTTTCAAAAGTAAGTAGGTTTCTTTCATCTGCCTTTGCAGTACTCCATGCCTCAGAACCATGAGTTAAAACAGGGCAGATGAGAGTTTTGTAGACCATGAGGTTGATGCACTGTGAGTTAAGTCTGCTAGATAGGTGTCTTATAATAATAACAGGTATAATAACAATGATTCACTCAGATTAATGGAATACATGAAACAAGGAGGGCATAAAGTCACTTATAAAAATAATTAAAAAATAATCAACTGTAAAAAATATAAAACGACTAGACAAAAGCTCTGGACATCATGCTATCACATCCTGGGAGAAAGGCTCACATAGTATTCAAGGGAGTATATTTTAAAATTACCAAGCGAACCTAAATTGATAAGAAACTATCAAAGGAAGGGAAACAGATTGAGTTAAGATAAAAATTGACAAGTAGATAAATTGTAAAATAAATGAAGTATAAGAGTTAAGAAGTACATCCTATTTAACAATAGAATAACAATAACACTTATCAAGAGTTCTCTATGACTAACTTATTGGCAAAGTCGATTTCAATAAGGCCGCTACCTTCATCTTCTATAGTACCTTCGCTGGAGATATGAAGCTTTGGCAGGGTCTTGTCGATCGAGGACCACATAGGTAGAGCGTTCGGGTTTATATGCCTTCTCGTATAAGTTATCACACCCTCAGGTCCTGTCCAAAATACCAGAAAGGAAGTTTTTAATTAATGAAGGCGATAAAAAATTATGTAATTTAATAAATTAAAAGTAAGTTTTAAGAACAACATTAAATTAAATGATTCTAATTAATTTAAATAGAATAGAAATAGTACTTTTTTTACAGATCCTCCTGAAGTAGTTAACAAAACATTTTAGTTTTTCTTGAACACTTCTCAATGACCCACATTGGAATAATCTAAAATTAAAAAAATATATAACAGTTTATTAGCTACAGCACTAAATACAGATAAATTTACTATGATTAATATAAAAAGTGAGTCTTTTAAAGGCATTATAAGTAGCACATTTTTTTTTTTTTTGTATATTTTTGGTTTGTAAACCATAGTTCAATGAAATTGCTTTATTACATCCACTCAAAAGAATAAATTAAGAGATTTCAAGACATTTGGAACCATAGTATAAAATAAAGAAAATAAATCCATTCTTCAAAGGTTTCTTCAGGTTATGACCGTGTTGTCAAGTTCTTCAGAAATGTTTGGGTAGACATGCTGCTATCTTCCTAAGAGCTTGATCTGAGACTCAGCCAGCTAGCCCGGAAGATGCTAGCAGCATGCCTAGAAATGTTGGCTAAGAGTTTTACAATACAGACGAAACTCGAAGAAACCTTTGAAAAATGGATTCAGAATATTAGTTATGGCAATTTAAGAGAGTATTTAACGAAAGATAATGTTTCAAAATATTTTTAAATAATGTAGTGTATCTAATCTTTTAAAGTAATGTAGAGTGCCCTAATCGTTTAATGTAGCTGTTTTTTGAACTAAATATAATGATAATAAATGACACCTTTGAAGAAAAAAAAAACACTGGATTAGAAACTTCAGAAATGAAAACATTAATAGAACTGTAGAGATGTAAAAGCTACGAACAAGAAATGTAACAATTAATTTTTAGGAATGTTATATCTTCAGTTGAATTAATAACTGCACAACATTCTCTTTCATATAATCTATATAAAGTAAGAAAATGATTATTCTGTCATATCTTAAAACAAGAAAAATTAAAATAATATCTCAATTACCTGTTGAAGTTTATTGTAGGATATTTGCTATATTGCGTTGGCGAATTCCTTCTGGGAAATGTCGAGAGAAAGGCGTTGGCCAGGAGTATCCCTGCTTGTTCTTGGCTGATGGAAATGGTTTTCGACTCTCCTTTTCTTAAAAACGGTATACCACTTTTAAATGCGGTTTCGACTTCCAAAGCGAGCTTAACAATATCCGGAAAGATGTTGGAAAAAAAATATGAACTTTCCTCAGGACTCAGTGTCTGTAATAAAAAAAGTAACAAAAAAATTAAATGATATATATATATGAAATCAGAAGTGATACACAAATAAAAGAAAAAGAAAGAAAAAAGTCTTCCTCCTTTTTTTTTTAACTCAATTTCAAAAATCTAAAATAATCCTCTCACTTATTTCTCAATCAAGCCTATTGGATGTTTACTCTTAGTTCAATGCACTTACGATAACGGTTCTGTTACAAGTAGAAGTGATACAGATTTTTTCTATAAAACCGTTAGCCTATATTCTATAGAAATATTTCAATATAAATTATTAATATATTATTATTATGTAATACCTCTGAAAAGAACTGATGAAGAGCATCAAAGGACCATTTTTGGCTATTTTTAGAATTATAAGAAAAAATGGCTGCTTCAAGGTCGTTGCTGCATTTTATGCTTTTAGCAAAAGCTGATTTAACCAACTGCCATCGTGGTTTTAATTCATTCTAGTGAAAGAAAAAAAAATCATACAGATGTTCAAAATGAACATCTAAAAAATAATGATACATTTTATTTTGTAACTTTCTCAGTGAATACTAACTTCAGAAACAGGAAATAGACTCTGCGGAGACTGTGGCATTCGCACGTGGACGGTATCCCACTTGTCATTGAATGTTTCAGGAAAGGGTTCCGGCCTGTTTCCATCTATCAGGGGTAACTAAATATAAAATTGATTAATTGTGTATAATGTTAAATAAAAATAATCTTTAAACAAAAATAAAAAATACCTTGAAACAAACAATGTGTGTAGGAGAGGGTCTCACAGGTTGTAAAGAATCGAATCCATTTTTCCCTTTTAATTCCTCGAGAGGTACACCACACCAAGGAGCTAATAAAAAATGATATTATAGTCTATGGGCATATGAACAGAAAAAAACAATGAGTATTACATTTAAAACAAAACATTTAGTTTTACTGTCACTAAATACAATATTATAAGTTTCAATTTAAGGTAAAGAAGTACTGGTAAGAGAGAAATAACTATAAAAACCAAGTCACAATTTTTCATTATCAACTGGCCCTGACTTGTACTCATATCCCCCTGGAGGGGGGGTGCCAACCAAGTTAACCACTAATCTAAATCAAATATATCGATAATGAACTGACCAATTAGTATTTTATCAATCCAGATTTCACCAGTATTAAAATAAAACAAGTAACATATTGTTGATGCAATGGCATATTGATGTACCTGCTACTTTAGCAATGTAACATTTTTCTATCACCTTTGTAACGCCATCAGTAAAACTAACTGATTACGAAATACCACTAACTAAAGATACAAAATATAAACAATTTAATTTAAATATTACATTACTTCTGCATAAGGTTCTCAGTTCTAGATTTTCAAATATACCACTTTAACATAGCTATGATTATTCGAACCAAAGATATAATAGTGAGGAAAATAGTTGACTGGATGATACAATGGAGAATTGAGATAGTTGGGGGGTGCAGTCAAGAAAACACCAAATAAGTCAAGATTTATTTGGTGTTTTCTTGAATGCACCCACCAACTATTTCCATTCTCCAAAAATATAATACTTCAAATCAACAGTCCAAAAAGATATCTACATTTTAATAAGATTATGTATTGGACTGATGTACTGTATTTATACGGTGGAAGAGGTACTGCAGTAGGCCAATGAATATGTGATTTTGTTTGTTTCTGTCCTTATGATGCCAGGAAGAACTAAACATTGACTGGTCACTCGTTTCCTGATACAACAGAAGCTTAAGACTTTATTTTTGGAACCAAATAATTGTAAACCAGTGATTAATTTAAGTATCTTTTCGAGTTTTACCTCTATAAGTTAATAGGAGTTAAAATAATTAATGATAAAACTAAAAACATAAAAGAACAATACACTAGTGTAACATAGTAGTAAATCTAGTGGAATAAACATTTGAGTGGAAAATAGTTGACTGGATAATTCTAATGATGGATTGAATTGGTCAGGGCAGGGGGTGCAGTAAATGATTACACAAAGTAAGCAGAACTTATTTTATGTTGTGTTAGACTGCACACCCTGACCAATTCAATCCATCATAGTGGAATTAACATTCGTAATCACATCATATAAACTTTTTTATAATTTATTTTAATGTTATACGATATAATTATTTTAATATTTTATTTGAAACTCTCTCACCATAGAGAGGTGAGAGACCCAGTCCTGGCCATATCTTTTCTTTTCAAATAAAATATATAAACTTTTTTGTTTAAATTTTCCTAGAAATTTTTAAAAAAAATTAATTATCAGAGTCTGAATCACTTATAACTTCAAGTTATAAGATCTAATATAATGAAAAAAAAAAAAACCCTGTACCACTACAACCGGTGAATGGGTCTGGGGTTCAATACATGGTAGTGGCTGTACTGTTTCATGGACAATGGTTCTGCAAGGAGGTGACTTGTCCTAGGTCACGCTCAACCGCTAGATTTTTCCCTCTTATTTTGGGTACCCAATTTTTATAACATTTTTTAGAGGCTGGGCGAGCCCCAGGATCCATTTTCAGCTGCAAACAGACTAAATAAAAGTCTTGGCCTGCAGCGGGATTTGAACCAGGATTTCCGGCATGGCAACTCAATGCTGTTCTAATATAATATTCAGCTTCATAGTACCCTTCTAAGGATTTGGGTAGACTTCAGGACTTAAAAAAAATAATTTAAAGCTAATGCATACTTAGATTATTAAATTGGTCTAGTTTTCTGGATAAGAGCATAAACTTTGGCTTCTTCATATCTTACTTCTTGCAGATAATTACACTCAGACAAATAACATCTACTTCATAAATGATCAGCATATGGTCAATTGTATCAGGTGATCATTATTTCTTTGAATATCAACATAAGTAAATTAATTGGTATAGTTACAATCCAGCCATAGAAATATTAAACTCCAACTTTCCTCAATTAAAAATCAAATAAATAATATGCAATTATTAAATATTCAAATTATTTGTGACATTAATACCTTTTGTAGATTGTAAATAACTTAAATTATCACAAATGTCCAACGACAAGACAGAGTAAAATATTGTTAAGAGACATATTTATCAGTAACATAAGTTATGCGAAGATAATAGTTTTCTGATGTTAACTATAATGTAATGAGTACATTATCACATTATAGTTAATTGGACTGCTAAAACACAACTTTGCCCAAATTTGATTAGATATTAGAGATTTTTGGATTGATGTAAACAATTAAAATTGAATAGTTGCCTGGAAGAAGAGCGCGAGTTAAATTTTTCAAAGTTTACAGGAGAGCCAAAATAATAAAATAGGTCATTTAATTAGGTGACAGTTACATAGGCCCTTCTTACATTTTATAGATTTAGCACTTTTGCCCTTGTTCGATTGTAAAACAAGCAAAAAAAAAAATTGTTACATCCACGATGCTTTGGTCAAAATATTTATTTTGACATGACATTGAAAAACCGAAGAGTCTAATTTCGCGTGTGGACCGGTATTTCTTGAGGAGAGAGTGGTAGGGGCCATCACATAGATCTTGTTCCACAAAAAAAAACTGAAAAATGTAACATACGCCCGTCTTCCAGGCAACTATTCAATTAGTTTAATAAAAGCATATGTTTATTATTTATTTCAAATCAAATTCTAAAGTGGTGATAACATAACATAAAAGCACCCAAATTTATTTATGAGGTTAAGCAGGATGTGTGCCACCAATAATACAATGGATATATTAACATAATTAATAAATTTTACAATCATTGATAGGAAACTAAATAAGATAAATACACTCAAGCACTCCTGATCCTTCTGACACATTGCTGTCTTCGAACATGTCATGAGATGAATTCAGAACAGACATGACTTGATTTCGGTTTTAAACAGTCTTCACATGATTACTATTAGAATTTCAAATATATTTGTTTAGAATTTAGAAATACTATTAAGAGCACATCAACATTTGGGTGTAGATGTTACCTTCCACATTTCTTGAATTGTATGATAATTTAATACAACATAAAAAATTATAAGGGCTTTTGTAATAATAAACGTTGGTCATGTTCATAAATATTTGTCAGGTAAGAAAATTAAAGTTAAAAACCCAAAGTGAACAGGGCACATGAGAAGGTATCGGCACAAACATAACCTGCTGTGATCAAAGGTTGCGCTTTCCCTAACAATAGCCAAGGATTCGTTATGACATAGTTGCCAATATCTCAGCAAAATATGTTTCCAATTTTCGTATTTCGATTTCTTTTTCCTTAATTTTTGCAAAACTTATATCTTTTTCAAGATTTGAAGAGCAAATCTGGGCCATGAAAATTTCCAAGGCAACAGATTGTTAAATCTCTAACTTCGTATTTGTTGGCTTTAAATGCATTTTACCTTACCAACAAGACTTTTATTTGGTTTACAAAACCATTAAGTTTATCCACATTTCAATATACAATAGACATATTATTTTTTAATTAAACTTGCTTTATATCTAGTGATTTGCCTGTTTAAATTCAAGCCCGGACAGCGCGTAGCATGTAGCTCGAAAGCTTAGTTCATTTATCTGTCACTAGGTAGCGTCACAGCTAGAAAAACTGGATAGTGCCAGGGTACAACCACAAAATCACCCTTTATAAAAAGGGCATTATCTAATTAGTTGTATTGTTACATTGATATATATTTTATGAACATACACACAGAAAAAAAATATGTACTTTTTAAAGCTAGACTGATAATCGAACATAAGAAGTTGGAGTTATCTAATGGTAGGTAGTTCCTAGCATTCTTTCCCTTCATTTGCATTTATCTATTTTAGTCAGCATCAGGTAATTAGAGATAATCATTTTATAAACTATTTGATATAACTCCAGAGGGCCACTGTCTTAAACATTCTCACCAATGGACTAATGCCATCATGTGAAATGTGTGTTAATTATTTAAATTATAAATCATTATACTAAAAACATAATTAAATATTATTAAAACTGGATATCTTGTCTCAAATGTAATTTAAATTTTTACTGCTTAGGTAAAACTTTCCCGTACCTAATCGACAATAATTTTATATCATATAAAAGTTCAACAGTAACAAGTTGGGTCCTTCTCGACAGATTGAAGAACAGAATCACAGCCTAAGAAATGAAATACCTCAGAAGAGTAGCTGGTCGAACATGGAGGGATCACATCTGGAACGCCAGAATAAGAGAGGAGCTAGGGGTGAAACAACTAACTGAAATTCTATAGAAGAGGCAGTTGAAGTGGTTTGGACATGTGTACCGAATGGATGAATAACACGGACCACGCAAGTTCTTTGAAGCTAGGTTAACTGGCAAAAGACCAAGAGGCAGGCCAAGGGTATCGTGGCTGGATAATGTGGCTAGAAGAATAGGGGAGAAAAGAGGAAAACATTTGGATTCCATGAAGGTATTGGTGAGAGACCGAGACAGATGGAACACTTGGATCGAGGCACCTCTACGCTGAGAGGCACTGAGGAGGGAGAAAAAGAAGAACAGTAATGATGTTTATTACTTAATTTAATTATTAAGAATTATAGGGTTAAATTAAAAATAGTCTAACAACTAATTCCGCAAGATAGCACTATTCTGGATTGCAAAAATTATTTAAACGGCAATGCAAAAAAATATGTTTTGTTAACTTATTTATTATGTTAAACATTCAATGCTGCGAAGTAAGTTGCCCCTTTCTTCTCCTTTGTGTCCTAACCACAAGATTATTAGAAATGGATGCTTCACCAACTGTACTGTTCAGAGAACTCACATCCTATAATGACTATTTCTTTCAATATTCTTAGTTTTGTCAAGATATTAGTGATGTAATTTGATATCATTCATTTTAATTTGTTCTTAAGTTTAATAATCTTTTTTGAATCTACCAATATATTCAAATGCATTTAAGGTACCATTTGAAAAAAAAAACCTCTACCACTCAATCCATGAAGGTGATTTGTCCGAGATCATGCCCAACCATGTTTTCCCTCAATTAAGAGTACCCACTTCGTGGAGGCTGGGTAAGCCCTGGAAGGAACTGAAGATTCTAAAGGATCCATTTGAGGCTGTTAACAGGTTAAATAATTTATCTTCCACAGCTGGATTCAAACCCGTAACCTTCAGCATAGAAACTTAGCTCTCTACACGCTGAGCATCCTGCTCCCCTACACAATTTATGGAATTTAAAATTGTAGCCTAAAATGGGTTCTCGAATCCAACTGGTTAAAGCGTCCTGATAAAATTGATCCTTGTGGAAGGAAAACAATCTACTATTTAGCATTTTTACACTACATTAAACATAAATTTAAATGCAAATTCACTTTTGATGTTTGTTACAAATTATTACTTATTATTATTATTGTTTGTTGATGAGGATATATCTGTGGCACCTGTGCATAGTGGGCTAAGTCGAATTTTGTGAATTTCAAGCTATCTACTTAGAATCGTAATTTTTCTGAACTTATTTTAAGTTCAAGATTGGAGTATCAGCCCACGGTTCACAAAGGAATATCCTTCATTGCAATGGACGGAACACTTAGCATGTTAGACACAAGGAAATAGAAAAAAATTACGATTTTAAGTAGATAGCTTGAAATTCACAAAATTCGACTTAGCCCACTATGCAGAGGTGCCACAGATATATCCTGAGCAATGGCGAAAATGATCAGGGGGGAGGGTGTTAAATGAATTGTACACAAATAAGCCAAACTTATTTATATTGTGGCAACGTTTTGGGCTTCCTAACTTTTAGGCCATTTTAGGGCTGATGGACGTAGAGTGTAGGAGCAACTGCTTAGTTCGTACGTAGTAGTAAATATTGCACACTGATTACTGTTTTACCTTGAGTTCATTATCTATAATGGTTTAAAAAATTATTATATTCAAATATAATTGCAACATCTATCAAATCTCTATAGAAAAGTACCTTCAATAGACAGAAAAATATACAATTTAACTAACACTTCTTTACAAAAAGCTCTATAATTTGGTTGGATCCCATCAATGAAAAGGGAGGTAAAAAAAATCATGGTAAAAATCATCAATCGAGATTTTAGATTCACCTATTACATTTTACAAATATATTTTGCTAGATTGTGAAATTAAATAGGGTATGAATGTGTACATTATATATACATATAATATATATATATATATATATATATATATATATATATATATATATATATATTATTATTATTATAATACTATTATTATTAGTACATTATATATATATATATTTATTTTTTTTTTAATTTATTATTATTTTTTTTTTTACTTTATTTTATTATTATTTTCGCAGTAACTTCTTTTTATTACCGCATGTGTATATTTATTTATACATTTAGTTATTTTAGTTTGTTTATATCATTGTTTTGTTATGGAATGATTTTAAGCGACATAGCACTATTACTTATTGCCCACAAGTGGCAGATTGTAATGTTTCAATAAAGTGAAAAAAAGATTGTGAAATAGGTAATGACAGGTAATTTAATAACACTTGATGCATACATGCAGATTTTAGGATCTGTTTTAATCGGAAAAACTTTTTTCAAGTGCTTAAGAAAGTTATGTGGTGTCTTCATTATATTTTATCCTTTTTAATTTATTTTTTTAGATCAGCTAAACCATTGTTGAAAAATGACATAATTTTCAACGTTAGGTTTTAAATCATAGATATTTAGTTTCATAAAAGGAAGCAAAATGCAATTTTTATTGATTTTATTTATAATGCAAGAAAACAAATATCATTGGTATTTTAAAGGAATGAATAATGAAATAATCGTAAAATTTTTACATAATATGTATTGATACATTTTTAAAGGAGACATTTTATTTTACAAATGTGAACAAGTTAAAAAAAAGAGCAATTTAAAGTTTATTTATTTTAATTAAGAATGCAGCGTACAAATTACTTAAGTGTAAATGTTCTCACAGAAATAAATTTATACTTATGCTTAGAACATAAATAGTATTTATTACGATTTTTATACACTTTTGTTGACATAATGAGCATTAGCCTGACAATTATTAATGTGCAGTTTAGTTTTAACAATTAATTATAAAACACTTTTAATTCTTTTGGTATAATTCTAAACAAGAGTTAAACAGTTAAAGTACATAATTTTAAAGTGCTCCTAATTAAAAATCATTTCTCTCCATATTCCTCGCCTTATAGACACTTAAAAAAGATCGGCTACCTTAACTTAAGTGCTGTTATACATTATTCTAAACAAGAATGGACTATTTACAAAATGGGGAAAGGGGATGAAATATATACAAATGTATTAAATAAACAATAAATAAATACAGAGTAAATGCAATCATATTTCACATTTTATACTTATTATTTACGATGTTAAGTTGTTTTTTAAAAGTTTCTTCTTTTTTGTTTAATTATTTAACAGCTAACATCGCACAATATAAAATGTAAAGTATTAAGAGAAATTTATAGTTGATGCTAGAGGTTCATAGAATAATTACTACATTGGTTCGCTTAAAAAATATTAAATAATGGTAAACTTCATATTTGGTATGAATATTTACAGACACGGTTAAACTATCATAAGTTAATACTTGATTTACTTCTGGATGACATGTTATGAAATGCCAGAAATTGTTAAGATAGTTAACCGCCTTGTTAGTAAAAGAAACTGAATTAGTCCAAAGTGAAGCAATGAAGAAGGAACATTGATTAGTACAGTATTATTCCCCGTACAAGGATAGTTTTTTTTTAATGTTTAATCTTCTTCACTTTCACGTCCTTTCTTGGCACGCTTGCTCTTCGGGTTCCTCTTCTTCTTGGCCCTCGGCGTGACCTCGCAGCTGCAGCCACTTCGCACCCTGATGTAGTCAAGCATCCAATTGGTACCCTTGGCCGAGAAGGAGGTGAAATGATTTAATCGGTGATGTGGCTTCATTTCTTCGGCTAGAGGTTCCTTTACAATGGCGTAGGTATATGAATACTTTTGAACACAGCGGGACTGATTGTGCAGTTTCCTGTCCATGAATCGGCATGGCTTGCCTTCGACACCTTCACGGCAGGATAACTCATAAAATCTATAAGTATGATATAAAAATTAAAAATACAACTTAAAAGATGAAACAACTATAAAATAAATAATTATACTAAAATTTATATATGTTGAATAATATTAGTTGACATTGTATATATGAGGAAGAAAATGGTCCGGGTGGAGGTTAAGAAAATTCTATATAGGGAGAACTGTTTATCGGTAAGGCAACGTTACAACCCACATTGAAGGTCTTCTTCAGGGCTAGTAGGATCGGCGGGGGGTTGACACTGGACTGATTCATACTAGCCCTGAAGAAGTAGTGCAATGTGGGTCGAAACGTTGGCTTACCAATAAACAGTTCTCCCTATATAAGAGAATTTTCTTAACCTCCACCCGGACCATTTGCTTCCCCTTAAAATTGATATAGACTAATTTTTAAATTTCTTGTTATATTAGATTCTTTTTTTTTTTTTTTTTTAATTCTATAGAATTCATAACAGATAGAATACAATACTTTAGTTAGCTAAATTAATTGTCAGACCATAAGGTAACTTCAGTTGTCGGTGCTAATTTTAAAATTGTATAATTTTTGTGGAAGAAAGTGGCCCAGATAGAGGTCACAATGATTTTCTCGTAGAATTGGAGACAAAATTTATTGATTAGCCTATTTTTTCTCCAATTCTACGAGAAATTCATTGTGACCTCTACCTGGACCACTTTCTTCCACATATATTATCAAGGTCAACAATTATCATTCAGTTTGTATAATTTTTATTTGATAACACCAACAAATTAAATACAGATTTTTTTATTTTAACAATTTTTATTGTCGGGTAGTTAGTAGGAACTAATATTATTATTGTATTATTATAACAAACAAGATATATAGACATATAAAGAAATACAATTTGTAACATTGATGTAATAACACCACATATTTGTAAGGGATGAGTGATTTAATTTTTTTAATTTAATAAAATTATATAAGTAAGAAAAGAGAAAATGAGATAAAAATATAGTTTAAACATTAATAAAGTTATTGATTTTTATGGCGAAAAACAAAAAGCTTGTAGGCTCATTGAATTATTCTGATGGAGAACATTGCTCACTAATGATTATGCTTTTTATTTTATTTTTTTATATCTTGTTTATACTTTATATCTTTATTATATTTGGTTATAAGGAGATCGAAATGCTTCCTAAATATTTTTAAACCTCAATTGACTGATTACCTCTGCCTGTTTTCATCCTTACTGTAGAGAACAACATAATAGCCCTCCTGGTTTATTCCGCCTTTTGGTTCAACTACATCCAGTGTTGAAGGGCAACAGTCAACAGGAAGACCCTGGGATCCACCTTCTTTCCTCAACAACAGTTGGTTCTCGCGATGAGACCTCCAACTGCTGCTGCCACCTTCTGTCGAACCTGCATCATCCCCTTCGTAGGACCTGACGGAAAATAAAATAACCGTAATTACTTCATATTTAAAGGATGATAAGTCACAGTAATCATAACTTCATTCAGATAAAAGTTTGGTTTCTTATCTCTTTTTTAAAAACATATTGTAATTTTACTTGGAGTGAAATTAAATTACCCAGACAAATCAAACTAACCAGACAGCAAATATATTTAGTCCAGTTCATTACTTATATTATTCAGCCAATTACATATTATTAATTGCAATAGATTATTGCTTGTAGATAGGTTTATCAAAATAAACAATTACTGGCATAATTTACAGATTAAAATACACACACACACATATACACACATAAATAAATATATATAAATTAAATAACACCGCATTAATCATTAAAATAATAATAATGTAATTACATGTCCCAGGATGCTTCAGAACTATTTGTTGACCTGATTTCGCGTTGCCAGCCAACAGCATAGGCCGCCAGCGTCACCACCTGAAGAAAAAAAATACAGTAATTAATTATTAACTATATATATATATATATATATATATATATATATATATATGATTCTATATTAATAAAATATTTTAATAAATACTAAGACTATTGATGATTGTTTTCTTAAAGCAATAGTAATAACTAATTATAGTAAAATCCTTTTTAATTTTTCATGTCTATGGTTAAAATTTTGATGAGATGAATATTAACAATTTTTCAAATAAGATTTAACAATTGAATAAATAGGATACAAACATATAAATGATATAAAGCATATAGAAGCCAATTCTGAATTTTACCTAGTCGAAATTGAGGATTCACATGTTTTCATGTATAAGTTTGAGAACTTCCAACAAATTTCAATTGATTCCAAGCTTTAAGAAAATTTCAAACAATACAGATTTAAAATTTGATACGGCAATGCTAAAGTTAAAGAAAAAATATTTTCTAGATGAAATATAAAAAGTAGAGTGAGTCAAAGATACATGCTAAATTTATATATCTATTGATTTGATTGATATATTATATATATGATATCTTTAATACTCCTTATTTTGATGTATAGCTTTCATTGGCTTTAAAAGTAAGCCTATCTTTTTAGCCTCAATACGTATGTTATATATCTGTTCATTGTTAAGTCAACTAAAAGTATTTTCCTAGTTCAATTTGTAAACTGTTCAATTAAAAAAAAAATAACAATGGTGTAAAAACGATGTTTGCGCCTTAGCTCATAATTAAAACCACAATTTTTTCATTGTATTTCGCCATTTTGACTGATTCAAATGGAACATTATCCCAATACAATTATCGATTATTTTTATAAAATAAGAATTGAAAGTAATGGTGATCTCTATTTGGGACAGATCTAAAGATAAACGGGATTCGTAGAATTACAATTAGGGAACGACAGGAAAACTAATGAAGGTATTAAATAAACAGGGACTTGTGGCAGAAATAGAGCGCGTAATTCAACTTTGAGACAGATCTGGTTCCCAAGACATGCTCTATCATTTTGGAATACCGCCAGCCTCTTCCGATCTCCCTGTCTTTTAGCCGATACTTCACGAAAAAAAAAAGAAAAGAAAAGAAAAATGGATACCGGGAATCCTGAAAGATGGTTGGGAAATTCAAACATTCGGGATATTGTACATTTTTAATAAGTTAATATTCCCGTCTCTGAAGTAATAGTAATAGCCAGTCATATAGGGCAATGGTCAAATTCGTCATTTTATATTTATAAAAATCTATAAACTAAAATTGTTTAGTCCTCATTATTTAGTTTAATAGAATCCTTTATTTCCAGACAAACCAACTCAATTCATACATATATATAATTTCAACCCTCCAATTAAATTTAACGTTACGCAACGTCTTTTACTTTGCATATGTTGCCCGCTCCCAAGGGTAGCTTCCTTAAAGAGTTGAACACTTGAAAACTTCAGCTAAAATTCACACCTTCTCTCACTTTTTATGATATCGTTCCATTATTGTGGACATTAAAAAAATTATATCCCGAATTTCAGGTCATTTGCTGCAAACGGAGCCGTCGAAATATGTAATGGTCTAAGTAACCCATCGATATGCTTGTGATCCTAGGCTCTTTCAATTCATTTTGTAAATAAAAAAGCAGTAAGATATAAGCTGGAGTTTTCTTTTTATGTAAGCCAATTTCTTCATACGCCCACATTGCCAAAAGTGAAATAAAAAACCTCCCTCAATTCCAAAACTGTCCTATATTTTCTGATTCTGACGTTGCGCAAAAACTAAAACATGGTAAAAAAGGCTGTAAGAGGATATCGCACTAATGGAAACGACGACCTATCGCCGGGACGGTATACATACACGCAGCTATATATTAGGGGCTACTGCTGCGCGGGACCATCCATCACGATAAGACAACATAATGAAAGGACAACTCTTCTGGGAGGACAGCTCCAGATAGCTACACCCGCCCGTACTCCGGATTCCTCCAAGAAAGTCATGTATCATAGCGACCCAACGGTCTGATATCCAAGTGGATGGGGTTGTGGTGAGATAATTCTGAAGGGGCGGTGGATGTTGATCGAGAACCCAGATAATGCTCAACTTCATTAAAAGTACTTTTATCTTTATTTAAAATTCATTGATAATATCATTTCCATCAATAAACTGTTGCATGTGACACTATTTAGAATCCTAGGGAATATGTAAATCAGCTAAGGGTCACTGAGTAGGTAGCATTAGGGTCCCCTGGGATCTGTAACTGAAGACAAGGCAGAACGGCAGAGCCTCAAGATGCAGTCACTCACAAATAACGAAAGGGCTCCCATTTTGTAACCATGATCTCCACATAATAAATGGAATGAGATGGAAATGGATCTTTATTTACTAAACAACTCCCAGTCAATCAACCACCTCAAACTTTGGAAGAGAGGGAAATGTTTTTTAGGCATTAATGATACACTGTAACTGTACATCAGTTGTAAACGATCTCAAGAAGGCATCCCATATTATTATTTAAATATTATTCAGATCAAAAGATCTTAGCTTTAATTATGGTACTACTATCCCTTAAATGAATCGCGATAATATTTTATAAAATTAGTTTAATATAAATCTACCGAATGCTCCAGCAACGGAGGACAGACGTTAAGACCAGCAAGACAGTGGTGTTGTGCAGGCATCCGGCCCTGCCATTTGGGTCTTAGCTGTCAAGGATCTAGGAATTAGTAGATATTTGAGAAGGCTAATGACATTATACATAATAATAATATAAATACATATCCCTTACATGATTTATATTAGTTTACTTATCTCTAATTAACTGTCAATTAAATCTCATCATGATTCAATTATATTAAAATTAACTTTAGTACAGATAATGGAAATTTGAAAATAACATATATACGTGCTTTCTATAAGACAGTCAAAATTTTGTTACTCGTATATACGAATAATTCATTTTTCATTAACATTGTCAAAAGTTCTCAGATAAGAAATTTTCAGTTACGCCACCTTACCTTGGTTCGAGGACCTCTTATTAAAAATGATCATATTATAAAAGATAAATCGCTGATGTAATAACATTACCGCAAGAATAACATAAATCAGATCAGTAATCGTTATAACTACACTTCTTTGAGAGTTTTTATCTGGAGCTACCTCGTTAAAAGAAGGTACTAACATTACAGTGCCTAATATCAAAAGAAAGCCATCAAAAGTTAATTGAGTTGTTCCGAATTATATTTACAAGAAGATCATAAAATCAAGATGTTTCTCTAGATTAGAATGCAATAAAAAAAAAAAAAAGATGCCTGGCATCAAAGGGACGAATGTTAAAGGCAGAACCGCTGCCGGATCATAAACGAGGCAGTAAATGCTGGTGTAAAATGTATTATTTATAAAGATGATTTTGATCCGGCGGATGCGAATAACTGCACCTTCATTCTTGTGTCATAATTCATATCAGATATTCAAAAGAAGGAAAGCGGCTATGATAATTAGGAATATTATGCATTAAAATAACGTTTCCAATAAAAATTAAGACTTACAAGATAAACTATGTATGTACAAGATATAAATGAAGAGATACAAGATTGAATATTTCATCTAAATCCATTTTGCATATTAATTTTATACAATTGCATCTTATATTTTTGCATGTGCAGCCCCATATTTTTTTTTGATCCAGTGTTGATTTTGTCCGATTCCGATTGTTAATGTCACTCAAACGTATACTTGTAATATACTTGGCACAGCTATTTTTCAAACATTGCTGCTAATTTTTGTCCCAAAGCTGGAGGAAAGTGGAGGTCTAGTATCCAATTGGTCGATTATCTATTTAATCAAATTCTGTAAATATACATACATATTTTGTCAAATAACTAAAACTGCTCCTTATTATAATTAATGAGTCAATCAAATATAATGCTCCCAAAACCTGCTCATCACTGCCGAGCAAAACTTGATTTATTTCCATTAAATTTTCAGATGTTTTATAAAGTTATATTATGCTATAGAAAGTGAGTTTAAGACAGCACATTTTTAGAGCAGTAACCCAATTCAATTCACCTGGGAAGTGTGGTCACAGTTGATAACAAAATAGAGAGTGAAATACAAGCCAGAATAGCAGCAGGAAATAGGTGTTATTCCTCACTACAAAGAGTGTCTAAGTTAAAATTACTCTCAAAGATGATAAGGACAAAAGAATACAAATTCAACTGTACAAAACTATAGTAAGGCCGGTAGTCATGTATGGGTGCGAGACATGGCCCCTAATCAAAAAATCAGAACTTATGGTCAGCACATGGGAAAGAAAAACGTTAAGAAGAATCCGGAGCGGAGTGGCCGAAAATGGTGTATGGAGGAGAAGAAAGAATGAGGAGCTGATGGAGCAATGGGGAGCCGGACATGGTGGCGTTGATAAAGAAAGCCAGACTGAAATGGATGGGACATGTGGAAAGAATGCCGGAACACAGGATAGCAAGGAGAATGCTCAATGAGAAACCGGACGATAAACGAAGCAGAGGACGCCCTCGGACCAGATGGCTAGATGATGTCGAAGAGGACCTGAAACTGCTGGGTGTGCGAGACTGGAGGAGGAAAGCACAGGATCGAGGAAATTGATCGGCTGTGGTGTTGGAGGCCCGGGTTCTTGCAGGGCCGTAGAGCCAATATAATAATATGCTATAGAAATACCTAATAGTATTCAATGTAACTATAATAGAGCATTGTATACAGATCGAGAGGTAAAATAGGTGCAATGGTAATGGAGCTAGGATTTGTTATGAAGGATGTATGATGGACACTGGGATTGGATACCTTGATAGAGGATGGATGCGAGGAAGTACTGACGTCCGTAGGAAGGGGATCACAAGGATGACAGGTATGAAGACATTGGTCAACCGTTTTAGTATGACATGTATACACAACTTATACGCCTAGATACATGTAGCTCATTTATTTTGAACTGAAAATTCAAAATTGCATGGTATTCAAAACCTGAAAGAGGACATGGTCAATTTATCAAGTCCCGAAGAATTAGTTGGCAAAAGCATGTACAACGTATGAATGATGATCAAATGCCAAAAAAGATGATCCATGATAGGATTCATGCCAAAACAAGGAAAGGACGACCTCGTAAACGCTGGCTGGCTTTAAGATGTGGAAGAGGGTCTAATAAAGATGAACAGAAGAGGTTAGAGAACAAAAGTATTAAATCGACAGGACTGGAGGAGGATTGCAGAGGAGGCCAAGGTCCATCCTGGACTGTAGAACTGTGTAAAAAAAAAATATTACATATATTTTTATATATTTTATATATATTAATTAATTTATTAATATATATATACTATATACATATATATATATATATATATATATATATGTATATATATATATATATATATATATATATATATATATATATATATATATATATATATATAGCTAGACCCTCCATCTCCTCGGAAAATCACGAAATAGCTTTAATTTATTTGGTTATTTAGATAGTTTTTCTATTCTGGATTTTTTAAAAATATTTTCATCCATGACAAGAATGCACTCCTCAACCAGCACTTTAACACACAACCTTATCTCCCTATTTATCACCACTTCTCCCCGCCTCACCCAGGGAGCAGTAGTGTAGCACTGTAGGTAATCACACAGGCGATAATCCCTGAGATATATCCCTTTAACGAACCATCCCGCGTTACGAAACTTAACTCCACGGTAGCCCTTTCGGAGCGAGATTCCAGCCCATTCTTGCCTTTGTCCGATGGGGCCGTGTAAAATATCGTCGTCACTACAGCTCGATATATAAAGGCTACTTTATAGTTATGTAGCTATATCGATTGTAAACGGCTACCTGGACTTTTACAACACACGGCGGGTTATTTTATATATAAGCAAATGCATATGTATATATACAGGAGGCTTTGCACCCGCCAGGGCTGTAAAACCAAACGCACCGCTTGTTGATTACAAGTTCTAGATTAAGACTTTTTATTAAGACTTATTTAGTAGGATGAAGACATCACTTCCTCCGGAACTTTATAGGTGCAATTTGTATATTTATGAGATCAGTTAAGTAATATTAATAATAATTAATTTTTTATTTTGAATTTAAGTTAATTATTCATTTAAATTTATTTATCTTAACGTTCATTACATGTTTTTAAATATATTCTAATATAACTATAGTTTTTCCCCAGATTATTTAAAACGAATGGACAGACACACATATGGGATTTATACAACACTAGAAACAAGATTAAAAAATAAGGATAAGAAGGTTAAAAAATAGACAAACCGATAATTATTTAAATTATTAGTAGTCCAGGCTTTAGCAAAAACTTATTAATCTTCTTTCCAACTATTTCTGCCGAGTTATTAATTTGACTAGTAATAGATTAATTTCTAGTAATCTTTTAGAAGATTACTAGAAAGGAATATTTTAATTTGATATTCAAAAATTCTCAAGGTAGTATCCTTGGCCCAATCCTTTATACAGCTGACATCCCAACTCATCCTAATACTATCCTTACCACGTATCCTGATGATACATGTGTATTATCAGTCAACACCAATCCAGTTATTGCATCCCAAAGCCTCCAATCCCATATCACTGATCTTGAAGAATGTTGTCAAAACTGGAGAATTAAAATAAATTCTCAAAATTCCGCCTTCAGCGGACTCAGCCCATTGTAACGCCTTAAAATATCGAAAGGTAACAGAAGGCTTTTGATTTATATGGAAGCATTTTCAGGTATTATTGTAAATTTGTATTATATTGTAAATAAAATCTTGGAGGATGCGAAAAAAAAAAGCTCAAAAATCGCATCAAATCACTTTTACGTTAAGACCGTGGAAAAATTCCAACGAAAAGCCTTAAGTCTCCAAACTAAAACAGAAATAGAAATTATCTGTCCGTATAATGTGGAATAGCCGTAGGTCTACTGGTTTCTTGATAATGATTTTTTTTTTCTTGCATTTTTACTTTCATTTTTTCATATGGTCTTCCGTCTTAAGTTTTGTATTGTTTGCTATTATTTATTTTTCCTGTGGTGCTTTTTGAAGTTTGGTGAGTGTATATTGAATTTTGAATTTCTGAAGTATCTAGCAGCTGTTTTTATCTAACCTTAACCAGCTGGGGTCGAGTAACCTTCCTTATGATTCATTAGTTGCATTTGAGCCTTCGAGGTGGTGGGATGTTTCTTGGGTGCATTATTCATGTTTTGTTTTTCTGTTATTCTCTTTCTACCCTGAGGATGCCTGAATGGGCGAAATATTGGACAGATAATTTCTATTTCTGTTTTAGTTTGGAGACTTAAGGCTTTTCGTTGGAATTTTTCCACGTTCTTAACATTTAGGTAAGGTCTCTTTTTACTTTCCAAATCACTTTTACCTCACGCCGTAAATCAATGACTTCCTGCCCTTCAGTATCCTTTAATAACATTCCACTGGTGCCTGTAGAACAGATCCGATACTTAGGGTTGCATCTCGACAAACGATTAACCTGGAATCCTCATACAAGACTGAAAAGACAACAAACCGCTCGGCGTTTCAAGCTACTTCAACACTTACTAAAAAAACGCTCTAAGCTCCCAATTAACTACAAAAGACTCATCTAAATGACCATCATACGACCTATTTGGACTTACGGAGTAGAGCTTTGGGGCTCCACTAAGCCATCGAATTCCTCTCGCATCCAATCCCTACATTCAAAATCCTTCGTAAAATCCTTAAATGATCCTTATTTTGTTAAGAATAAAGTCATCCATAACGACCGTAATGTCCGATTTGTTGCTGATTTGGACCGAACCCGCTATCTATCTTTTCATAACAAACTTCATTACCACTCAAACCCACTGGTTTCAAACCTAGCTTCCTCTTCAATTCCCGATAATCCTCCGAGACGTCTGAAAAGAAGATGGCCACGTGACCTTCTTAGTTGAACTTTGATTTGAGTACTACCAGTGGGTAGTTTCTCTACTTGTCATTCTTATGTCATTATGTATCACTCAGCCTATTTACTTGTTGTATTATTGTAATACAGTTGTAAATATCAACAAAAAAATTTTAAAAAAAGGATATTCAAAAAAATAATACAAATTGATTAAATCTGATAAGGAGTTCTAAACTATTCCTGATTGGCTAAATATACAAAAAAAAAACAACAACTGTACCACTACTTACCACGAAGGGTCTGGAGCTCAGTACGTGGTAGAGATTGTACTGTTTCTTGGACAACAAGGAGGTGGTTTGTACTATATCACAAGAGTGGATCCATGATTTTTTCTGGGGGGGGGGACAACGGGCAGTCGGGCAAAAAAATCAACGATAACTTAGAAATAAACTTGTAGTATTTATAGAAAGGTTTTAAAGTTTTATTAAAATATCTAAACAATAGTTACACTCATGTTATTTCTGTTATTTTAACAACTATGATCATGTGATTTGCCTATAAGTATGCGCTGTAACGGATTCTCCATAGTACACAAAAAACCGTCTGGGGGCACGTGCCCCCCTTAATCCGCCCTTGCTAGATCATGCTCAACAGCCAGATTTTCCCCCTGAAGATAGTCCAGGCAACGAAGGAAAAATGGCGGAAATAATTCATGTAGAAGCCAATTTTGGCACACTTGTAGGGAAAGGTGTCCTGAACAACATACTATAAATACTCTCTAGCGAAAGAATGTTTATATATTAAATTAATCTACATACAATTTTCTATACAAAAGGTTTTATACACTTTTTTGCTAGGATCAATACTTAAGGAGGGGAGAAGATGGGAGATTTAATAAAAAAAGTTTTTATGGTTAAAAATGAAATGTTAGTAGTTAAAAATAATATGTTTATTGTTGAAAATTAAGTAATTAGTGTTTAATGATGTATCTTGAACATTAAATATCGTCGAAAGCTGAACTTTTATCTTCATCGAAGGTGTCTTCGACGGGGGCTCCGTTCGTACATGAGCTGAGGCATCCACAGGCACCGGAGCAGGCAATCCCTGCTATGCGACAACCGCAGCGCACCCCACACCCAGTCTTGCATTGGCAAAAGATCATTTTAAAAACGAAGTCGGGTGCCACAGGGCACATGTGGTGGTTCTCCTGCAATAACCTGCTCCAACAACACGTCCATAGAATATTGGCAATTATCAGTACCTTCAATATAATCGAAGATTTCTTCCATTGAATTTGAAATCCCTTCATCTTGAGGCCGTCCAGATTTTCTATTTGAAGGTCCGGTGTCAACAGAATCTTTTGTAACAATCCTCATGATATGTGCGTGTAGATTAAAAACAATGCACATACTCTTACTACGTCGTTTCCCCACTCACGTCCTTTCTTTTCTGCCCTTGATCGATAATGGAATTGTGAAACGCACTGGTACGAACATGAAAAACTGTTCGACGCTTTGCATAAGGTTTTTTATCTCCTTCTCTTCGTCATACGTTTCTGTGCAGAAAAAAACACTTTGTTTTAAAATCAAATTTCTGTTGTCTTGAACCCAAAGACAAGACATCACGTGATGATGAAGATTGATCTGAAAGAGTGTATCTCAGAAACCTCTTTATTGAGTCACTTCTGACGTATTCTCTTCTGCAAGAATTATGAACAACACCATTTGTCTTATTCCTGAAACCTGACTCTTTTCCATTTTTCCTTAACACACTTGCCTTCACTAAACCAATTACCCCTTTTTTACCGACGTTACACAAATCACTTTCAACTTCACTCGTACAAATTAAACACTTCTCAGCCATAGTCACATACACAGTGGAAATGAATAATCTTATTCTATGTTTCTACTATTAAATATATTTTGAATATGTAGGTTGATATTTGGGATGCCAGAGTCTCATTTAGGATGAGTACTCAAATTATTATTTATATGCCTTAATCTCAATTGGGTTCCTTTCCAGAAGTCTGTTCTTGTGTTTAGAAATTTACTCATCTATTATACCTTCAATATATTATTTATAAATAAATAGTCTATCTGGGGTATGTAAGCACCAAAAGAATTACAATAAGGATAGCTTATTTATTAAATTTTAAACAAGATTAATGATTCAGATGTTGATATATAAAGAGGATTGCCATAAAATACCTTACAGGAAATAAATTAAACTTATCTGTGAACCGGGGTAGATTGGGTTATACGTCGGTCTTCGCCTGGCCGCGTCCGGGTCTCCAGAGTGCTCCTTGCTTCTCCGAGTCTGTCTCGAGGGTGCCTTTCTCAGTGGTTTTTGCTTGCTCTCTCCCCTTTTCGTCTTTCTCCCAGCCATCTTGACGTGGCTGTCCCGACAGTTTCAAAAGTAGGGTGTGTAAGGTCCATTAGCCTTCGCGAAAATATTTTACAACCTGTACAGTGGTTCTTTTGAAGCGCCAAGAGGCGGGTGCCGCCTTTGTACCTGCTTTAACACTTATCTTTAACAAAAGTTTTATTGCATTTTATGACGCCCATTAGCAATAGTAAAAATATTTAAATTATTTATAACCAAAATTTCTAATATTATTTATATTATTTACAAATAGTTGACTGTTCTTAATTATAGACAATTTACGAATCGTTCTGTCATTTAAAAAATAATCAACTACTCCTTCAAGCGATATCTGAAGTCCAGAAACATTCATTTTCGTTAAGCAATATTCCATCCGGCAGTATTGCTTTTTCTTTACCTTACCCTTACCCCTAAGATAATTTCGGACGTCCGGTGCCCCAAACAAAACCTTGTGTGCTACCATATCGTTCTTTATATTTAACTCACTCATTTTTAAAATTTTCATATTTATTTTCTGTATACTTTTTATACCGGATTATTGGAGTTCCATTTTTCTGATAAAAAGTGCAGTGTAAATCAGTTGCACAAAATGTGGTATAACCGACACACGTCTAGCACTTTTACCTTTCTTCTTTGATTTTTTTCTTGATTCTTAGCTGGTGGTGGCGACTTAAACTTTAAAAAATCTGTGTTTAAAGATTCCCTCTGCTTATAAACCGTCAGTGCAATATTTTCATCTGGTTCAACTCTGTTTATTTTATCATGTAGAGACAAAAATTCCTTAAAGGATTGTTTTAATGTAATGCTATCATACGAATTTATATCTGCGATCATTTCAACATTATTTCTAGATTTAGGACTGTCCTGTAGCAAAAAAGTGTATAGAACCTTTTTTATAGATAATTTTATGTAGATTAATTTAATACATGAATATCTTTTTGCTAGAGGCAGAATTTTTCGAGTTATTAACAAAAAAACTGAAAAAAGGGACCTTTAGAGGTCCCCCACCCTTAGCTTTTGGCTAAATTGGCTTCTACATGAATTATTTCCGCCATTTGGCATTTTTTGGTCTTCATTGCCTGGACTAAGAGGCTGGGTGAGCCCCAGGAGATTAAATAAAAGTCTTGCCAGCAGCAGGATTTGAATTATTAATAATAAATAATTTATATTAATTATTAACTATGATATTATACAAATAAACTTTATGAATCTCGATGAAAATATCGTTTTGCGAAAAGTCTTCAAGTTTAAAGTAAAAACGTACTAACATTTGTTTGTAACATTTTAGTTTTTAATAATTAATTAGTTAACATTACTTAACTTATAATTAATAAACGTTAATTGTCAAAACCTGTAATATAGTTTTCCTATACTATATAAGAACTGTACTACTAATACTGTATATAATATATATATAAGAACTGTAATACTAAATAGGAAACGTAATTGAAAGAATACAAAAGTTATGTGAAATAAATTTAACTAGTATTTAAAAATATTTAAAAAAAATAAATACTATTTTCAGTGAATTCGTCGACTGATTTAACAAAGTATCCTGAATTTCAAAGTGTTAATATGAAAGGTGAAAAAAATCTAAATATGTTAAATTTATACATCTTTTTTTAATAATAATAATAACAAAATACAACTTACCGTAACGATGACGATGTTGTTGTAGGCAATGCGCATATCTTCAACGCTCACTCATGTCGCTTTGCCCCTGCCAAAAGGAGAAATAAGAATGACAATTAGTAAAGTGAAGATGAACTTTATATATAGGACTGTATTGGGGGTGGGGGCTGATTATAAATAGATTTCCGAATTAACAAATTAATTTGAAATGATTAGGAATAAAAAAAGTAAAAAAAAATAAAAGCCTGCCGAAACATTCTAAAGCCTGAGGGAGGTAGTAATGGCTCTGTTTACATTCAACATCTCCTTGCTTTGATCAAAATAATTCCGGCTAATTGGGGATAAATTTAAATTTCCTCAATGATATTCTTATCGGAATCGACGTTAAGATCAATTTCCTCTTTAATTCAAAATTAGAATCAGGTTTTTCTGAATAAGGAAAATTAGAGCTATACTAATAAATTTTATAAATTGTTTATATTCTCAACTAGCGACCCGGTCCCGGCTTTGCACGTGTAGTAAGACATATGTTTTGTCTGTCAACATGTTTTGTCTGTCAAATGTATTTCATTATGTAGATTTTATAAACATAAAAACAAAACACTAAAATAGAGCCAAAAACTCAAAAAGAAACACTATTATTTATTATAATGCAATTGGGAAAAACCACAATGCAAAGCCTTATGTTTCAAAAAATACACCTACTTACCAGTCGACGTTTCGCCTATTCAGGCATTATCAAGACACCAAAATCAAAAAGAGGTTATGTGAATCGCATCTCGAAGAAAAAGGTGCAATACATCCCAACGATCAACAGCCAAAACAGGCTCCAAACATGAGACAGCACCCCACCACCAAGACGTTCAACATACAGTTGTATAACATTTACACAAAAGCTCGACAAATTATATACCTAAAACTTCCTGCTGCATCTATTGGTGAAAACCGCATGGAAATCCGTGTTGTAGTTATTGAGTTTACCGCGAACAGACGCGGCCGAGGACTTTGTTTCGTAATATGTATAGATGACATACCATTCCATGGCATTGCTAATATACTTTACTAAACTAAATATTGACTAGGGAGCGGAGTGGCTCAGTGGTAGAGTGATGAGTTGCCGAACTGAAAAAAATATTGATTACCTTAGCTTGGTACCGCTGTAGAGGGAAGTAGTACATTAACTTTGATGAAAACCGGCAATGGATTAGCGGCCCAAGTAAATTCAAATATATATATTTGAAATACTAGCTAATTTTCGGTCACTGTAGTGCTTAGCTCGTGCCTTTTGTCAAAAAATTTAAAATTATAATTAATAAAACTCTAATCCTTCCAACTGTTCAATATGGGTATGAAACATGACAGCTAAACTTGAAGGATTAACTTTTTCTTAAGATATTACAAGATAAGATAAGAATATAAGGTACTAGCTAGGATAATCGGCATGGAACAGGAAGTTCGTCAACAGCGATTGCTGACTCAGGCCTTTTATTTATTTACGATATAATCTCGTATATGGTCAAAAACCATAACACGTCCAAGTATGAAATGTAACTGTCAACTGCAGAATACAATAAGGAAAAGATATTTTCATGATCTGCTCTAATTGGATCCCCTCGTGGAGCCATCCTGATCTAGAGATGAGTTACAGCTCCCCGGTAGACCTGGTCATATCGACAGGTAGAGGTAAAGGTAGGCCTCAGGGAAGGGCGTTCCCCGAACAGCTTAATCGATGGAGTCCGTAGCTCTCCGAGGCTATTAAATCAAAGCCAATAAGCCGCCGGCAAAGTCGTAAACGACTCTAATCGTATTAGTCGGTATTTTTTATCCTTTATTTTTTGTCCTTTTTGGTATCATTTCTTTTTTATCGGCCTCTTTATTATGATATCGCTTCTATTCCTGCCTAGATAATCATTACGTACCCTTCGAGTACCGCCGCACTAAATCTTTTCATAGGTAGGGTCGATAACCAATACTCACTCAATAACAGTTGAGTTGTAAAATTGTGGGCTATCATTAATTGCCAACAAGGGGGAATGAATGGATGGGCCGTTCCGATCTTTCTCCGACCCTTTCTCTGCATTCATTAACATAGTTCATTTATCCTAGAACTGAAATGGATCAAATTGTAATGTAATGACAACCTGAGGTCTGAAATAAAGGTGACTTTAAATCTTACCCCTAAGGAATTAGAGAGGGCTCCACCCCCTCCTGTAACAAATATTAAACGTGGGAAGGAAAGAAAAGACAATTAATATTGACATGGAAAGGTTTGCACCTAAAAAAAGCCAGAAGACACTGGTCTGGTGGTACATGATTTGTCGCGGCATTTTGGATCAAGTTTGAGGGCATCAGGAGGGAAAAGGCACCTAAAGGCCCCCATCCACGGTCAAACAATTTGCGCCATTCGGTGTTTGTGCAAATGCCTGTTTGCCCCAACGTGAGCCTGTCCACGTTGCAACCCGTTGTGCAAACATCAGTTTCGTTTTCAAAATCTTGTGAGCATGTCAGACACAGACGATTGTTATGCCGCGATTATCCTTGCACCGGGAACAGAAAAACGTGCTAAAAAAAGAAGAAAGCCAAACATGTGGATGAAGAGTTGGCTTCTGAAGAGGAACAAATTTGGTCACGACCGCTTGGTCACAGAGCTCAGGCTAACCTCATCTGCGGACTACAGGAACTACTTTCGAATGAACGCAGCTACTACCGAATCCGAGGAAGAGGCGAAAAGGCCTCTCTGTTCACGAAGGAGAAAAGGCGTAGACTGATCCGAAATTTGCAAAATACTACCATCCACGGTCAAACAGGTAGTCAAACAAGGGTCGTTTGCGCAAAAGATTTCGATCCAGACCGATTTTACTCAAACAGTTTGCACAACCATCAAACAGCACCATAGACGATCAAATTATTTGCACGAACAGCGAATTTGCGCAAATTGTTTGACCGTTGATGGGGGCCTTAAGGGTTAAGCCCCAACCAAGGAAATTATTAGTAAATGATTTATTTAGTTGGGGCTAGGCTTTAACCTTATCATCTCCTAGCACAAACGTGGCTTGAAAATACTATGGTCACCACCATGTGCTGAACTTTTTATAAGTTACGGTTTTTTTTTTAAATATTCAAAAACTCATCGAACTATTCAATTAAAGTGTAGTAATTAATAAAAAGTATTAATCTATTTTTTTTGAGGTTTTTTTTAGAGAAATGGAACATTAAAATTAAAAAATATAATCTCGTCACACAAGAACTACACCTTAATTATGGTGAGGTTTACGACGGCAATAAACGGTAACAATCGGTGACGACCACAGAACATAGAACCAATTAGAAGCGGCATGCCAGGTACAGAGAGTGAAGCCAGCCTCCCACTGCCCCCCCCCACTCTTCCCGCCCCAACCAAGTGGTGCAGCGCTGTTTACTTTTCTTACTTAGCTCGTGTACTTCTGTTTACTTAAATATTATTCAATATTGTGTTAGCTCGTGGTGTCTTTGAGCTTTGTATACTTTTTGATCTGATCACTGAACGTGTATTTAGCAAAATGCCTTGTTGTGTTGCATTTGGATGCAGTACAAATAATGCCGACAAGTCTTTCAATCCTCCTCTCACCTTTCACCTGTAAGTCCGAAACCTAACTCTTAACTAAATATAATAATTAAATGTACCACAAAATGTAATATTTTCATAGTTCACTTAACCCTCCAAGTACCATGGGGTCAATTTAGGTCCCACATATTTCTAATTTTTGAAACTTCGTTTGAAGAAATCGATTGATCTGTCATATTCAATGAATTTTAACGCAAAACTGTCTGGAATAATTAGGAACTGAAACGAAAGTATTAGAGAGCCTTTTCGAATTTTCACAAATTTTCCTTCTCTCAAAAATGTGGCTGGGTTCCTTCCGAGACTCCCGTGGTATCCGACGTCACATTTTTATGTTTTCTCCTTAGTTATTTAAAAAGTCCATAACCATAATTAAACTAATTTTTACTAGGAACTGTTTCTAAAAATAGATAAATTTTACTGGAATGTTTCTTATTTGAAGGATTCAATTCACTAGAAACAAAGCCCTACATTGTATAAGCACTTCCTGGAAATGTCTTTTGTTGAGAATTATGTTGATTTACGTGAATTGTTTCATTGTTTCAACAGGTATTTGTTTCATCAGGCCTTGGTACACAGAGGGTTAAAATATTTCTATATTATGTGTAGCTCAAACACGTCACAAGATGTTGTAGAATACATTTCAGGTACCTATCTAATTTTCCATGTCCATTATTTATTGATTTGTTTATTTTACAAAGAATTTTGAATAAGAATAACAATTTTTATTAATAATAAACGCATTACCTCATTTATAATAAGTACATTATTTTAATCATATCGTTACCTAATGTGTCATTCAGATTCTCACGCCACGATTTATTTCCATTACAGGATTTATAGTGAGAAGAGTGAATTTGACATTAAAATGTGAAGAATGTTTGAGAGCTGTAGAATCAAACCCGAATGCCATTGCAAATTGACGACTTATTGTAATAATGGACCGAGGGGGTTGATCCTACCAAGTGATGATGTCACTGAAATTTGTAAAATTAGTGAAAAATTGTTTAGGTACATGTCCAAGCATAAAAGACTCACCCGAGTCGGGGGCTTTCGCATCACTCCTAATAAACCATTGCAATGGCAGAAACTTTTTCCTAATGTAACACATTTTCTAGAGGACGAGTCTCACTACTAATCAATCATCTCTGCAGTGGGAATATTATATTTAAAAACTAGAATGTACCACGCATTGAAACGTTTCTATGACAATCTGAATCTGGAAAAGATACGTGCGAAGAATAATACACTTGTTTTATTTAAAGGACAATAATATTAAAAGTAATGTAGTTTACAATTAAAATACTCTATAAACCGAATGAGCTTCATTTTTCCTGCTTTGCCACCCATTATTTTTTACTATATATAAAAAGTTACCACATAAAGACGAACAGTAGTAGGTAATGCAGGTGCTGGAAGTATTGAAGTAACTAGAGCGGTGTGGAGATGAAATGTACTATATTGGCTGCCGGCAAAATAAGATTGGTTATTGCTTGGGGTATCAGGTCTACAGCTGCTCCCCAGTAATAGTATTACTAAGGAAATAACCAATTGGAACATTACACGGTGTATTTACCCCGACAAGATAAAACACGAGGAATTCTTGGGCTCAATAAACTGAGCGCTGCAACACTTTTTGAGCTGTAAGGGGGCGGCAGGAGTGGGGGGACGGCTTGGGAGCTGGCTTCACTTGCCTCCCTCCAAACGGGCCCTGATGCCGCTCCTAGTTAGTTCTATGTTCTGTGGTGACGACCAGAAGACAATAAACTAGCCAACAACGAACAGAAGAATCGTGAACAGTAGCCATAGCTCACAGCCTTCTAGATCATTGGCATTCAGCTCTGAGTGGTTGTCACGAAAAAACGTTTTCATTTTTTTATACCTCGCTGGTAAAAAAAAGTAGGGCTGGTTTTATATGCAGCTCCGCTAGTACAGCGCCATGGGAGGTAACACGCCCACCTGCGAGCTGTATCCTTCCCATCGTCGAGTTATAAATACTAATTCTTTGTATCTGCTTCACCAAAAGTACAACAATCAGGGCAATTTTATCAATCGACAGTTAAACACATTTCTCATTGAGACACTTTACACTTTGAAATAAGAAGAAATGAGAGGGAATGCTACAGCTAATGCAGAAGAATAAACTATCGCAACTAATACCTTCAATAGTGTTTCAGCGCTATTATTAGTGATACATAAACGCTAATAGCTTTATCACCATAAAATAAAAGTCTTGCAAAATTATATATTTATATATATATATATATATATATATATATAACACGTAAGAGCCTCTATGAAATGGGTACCCTTAATTTAATTGGGGGAAATCAAATATTTCATCAAAATTAAATTTTGGACAAATCACCATTGTGCACAACCGTTAGAATGTTGAGGAGGTTAATATCGGGATATATAAATACCCTCCAGGTTCATATCCGGATATATCAATAAATACCCCCCCAGAAAAAAAAAATAATAAAATCGCTTCACTTTTAATTTTTTCTAATATATTTCCTTTAATGGAAACCATTAAACATTTGAAATCAACCTTTAATGGATATTATTTGGTGCATTTTATGCATCAGTGTTGCTATTTAATTTTAATAATTTAAAAACGGATGAATAATATATTTTCAGTAATTTATGAAAGATAATAATGGAGGCAATAAACTAGTGCTCGTGAATTTTAATTATCTTTGCTACGAGAAGGAGAGCAGAAAGTTTTGGGATAATTTAGAACTGTCTCCTATCGAGGCAGGTCCTTTTGCTTGCGTGCAGCTTCCAGAAAGCGATCCGGCTTCCCGGACATCGAGAAAAAATGGAGTGAATTTTTCACCAAGGGAATATAATTAAATTGTTCCATCTTAGTCACGAAAGCAAACTGATTTAATATTACTCTTGGTCCTTTTATTTTATTAATGAAATAAATGAATAAAAGGGCTATGGGATTGGGATATTACCAATCGCTACATATAAAAATAATTGACCCTCAAAACTAAACATAAGTACCAGTCAAGAAATTTGTGTGAAACAATCAAACAAAGCTCTATATATTCAAAAGTTTGAAGCTCTATTCCTTCATTGTTCGATTTCTACACGTAATTCAGACAGTTTTTCAGCAGCTGATATCTTGGGAATCCCTAAAAGAATCCACTCTATCCGAGTAATTCCCGGAGGTATGGGTAAAGCTACTTAATAGTATTTTTCATAAACTTTATTATTCCAATTATTTTTCTGATTTTAATTATGTTGATATGCTCCTATTTGAAGTTGTTCGCAAGTATAACAAATATTCCAATAGAACTATAGGGATCCTAGGCTATCCAATGTCCACTCTTCACAAAATTATGTATATATATATATATATATATATATATATATATATATATATTATATCATAATGTACAAGATGCTACAGTTAATTTAAACAATTACCATTTGCATGAGACACTCGATGACCAGAGATTTCAGAAATGAAGGACTATGTGCGATCGTGCTCAAGCCAGCGCTCAGCATTTCCAAACCTCCCAAGACGCTTCATCACACGCCTCCACTTTCGAAAGCAAAGCGAAATAACTCATAAATAAAAACCTCAATATGATAATACAATAGGATAGCGATAACGATACATAATAATGTCAATTTAAATAAATTTATGGTCACAAGTACGCGGCGATAGATAAGGCAACTGCCGATGGGAACTTGGAGAAATAAAATAAGAAAGAGAAATAAAAAACACTAAAAGAGATTGATGCTTTTTCCATGCTCCCTTACACCATCGTTAAAGTCTCTTTTGATTTGTGCCCTCCAAGGGCCATTTCTGCCTTGATTTAAATTCATTTCATATTGGACAAGGGACTAGGCAGATAGAAGAATAGGCTTCCTCGTGGCTCATTCTTTTCTCATGTAGCAGACTGAGACCTTTAAAGAAACCACAAATCCAACATTTGTGACGTATACAGTAAGAGAAACAGCTTCTATCTTGCGTCAATAAGAACACTTTTTTCTGATTTTTAACAAACCTTAAACGTGTACTATTCTTGTTTTATTAATTATTGATTTCTTCTTAATTAAAAATCATCAAAACAGACATGCTGAACTACTGGTAAAAACTTGACAAGTTAATTATGAAAGGAGGGACATTGAAACTTATTTTGAGTAGATTTATTGTAAGCGTAAATGTAGCTTATAGTTTAGTGCATATTAATTTAATTTGTATTTACATTATTCATTTACTTATTAGTTTATAAAAATAAAATATCATTTCCACTTTTCATATATCATAACTGAAGTACCCATCCTGTAAGATTAACACATAGCGCGTGTTGGATATTATAATCACACTTAAACAAAATGCCCAGGAAATAGACCAGATAAAACGAGACTTGATTTGAGGTGTTGTAGGTACAAGATGTCATGCCCAATAAGCATAGAATTAAATGCTTTTTTTTTTGTTTTCCCCGATAACGATGGTAATTTGTAAAGAAGATTCCTCTACCCCGTAGCAGGCACTATTTGTGAGTGCTGAAGCTTCTGTCTGTTGCAGACATACGATCAAGTCGAAAGTCATTTACGACCCGATTAATAACAAAAAGTGATAATGATAAGATGCTATCCCAAGCTGCAATAGCAGACACCCGTGATCCAACCGGCCGCCATATCGCTATATCCATCTCGATAAGATGCAGCTTATTGCCTTGCACTCGCTATCTGATGGCAACTGCGACCGCTGCATTCATCACTTTCCTCAGCATTAATCATGACTATTATAAATCATTGTCCATTTTCCATTCATAAATTGTTATTGAAGTTGAATAATTTCGTTCGTATCCTATTTTGACTTACTAGGCTTATTTAGACAAAGTAGTCTACTCTCGAAAGTGGCGATTTCTCCTCAAATGAAAAACTTTTAAATTTAGAAGAGAGTTCGAGGTCTCCCTCAATTGTCAAGTCACACTACACGAGATGTTCCCGCTTTCTGTCGATGATGATTGACCATTATTAAATTTAAACTTATTTTGTATGATTGAAGGGGAGCGGAGTACATTCTGATCTCTGGTCCCAAGTTGGAGACCGGCTGAAGCAGGTGAATCATTATTCTGCTAAAAGCAGTGAATCGACCCTGTGAGATCCGGGAACCCTCCTGGTGCTCAACTAGCCTCTACAAAAAGTATGTCCTTGGCTAAATGACGACCGATGGGTCAGGTATGTACCGAGCCAATGAGCCTTCATGCTAGTACAACTTTTTTTTCTAATCATTTTTTATTGCTTAGTTTAACCCAGAGTGTGAACTATAATATTAATGTAATATCGAAGGGAGATGAGCAAGGTGATTGGTTTCCCGAACTTTGATTAAACAAAAAAGCAGGTTAATTAAATATAATCATTGAGCTAGGAACCCTAAAATTACCGACGCTCAATCACTGTCTACTTTGACAGATTGGGATTATTCTATTATATTCTTTTTTTAATAGCACCAAGAGACCTGGCTGCTTTGCAAGGGTAATGAAGACGGGAAGGTGTAAAGGCAGCGAGGGCCAGGTAGGAGCCAAGGTAAATATTTTTTCAAAACCTGCATTCCCGTAATTATGAAAATAAATTTGACGGTTTATGCCTCAACCAATTAAATGTGCATACACTGCGCACTGGTATCGTTAATAACCAATCAACAACTTTTTGTAAAACTTTATTTATTACTTAATGGAGAAGTCAATGATTTATAGCTAAATGTTTATTTTATGCGAATCATGACTCGTGTTTGATCATATAATTTTTGCTTAGCCCACCGCTAGCCAATGGTCCATCCCTGATAGATTTCGTTGAGCTTTCCTTTTTTTTTTTTTTTTTTTAATAAAACAAAGAACGATATGCTTGTAATATTAGTGTGATTAGAGGATTAAACGTAAATTTATATAATTTTTCCCAATTTTAATCGATCCAATTCAGTAATTCATGAAATTTATTTTTACCTAGCGCTCGCTTCTAACAACTCACTAAACTAAAATTAATACATAAAAAAAATAATAATAATAAAGACCGAACAGATTTAATTAATCATAGAGGGATATGTGAGAACTCGGGGTTACTGGAGATATTCTTAGGAATGGAAGTTTTAAGAGCATAACCGGATACAAGATAATGAGGTTTGAGGCGAGAACGAAGCGAAGGATCAAAATCTCTGAGGAGGAAAGGAATAGAAGATCGGGGAGGATGAAGAGATGCAGAGCGGAACAATCACTAATGATTGATTCAGTGTACCCCAAAGTTAGACGACCATAAATAAAAACATGATATGGAAATATCCAATTCATAGAGGTAGGGTGAGCCTCAGCAGGACCTGCAGATCCCTCAGAGCGATCTATGGATGCAGCATTAATGCCGGATTAAATCATAAAAATGATATCTTTCATAACCGGATTCGAACCCGAACCTTTCAGCTCAATTAGTTAAGTGTTCTAAACACTGAGCTATCCCGCTCATTAACGTCGGAAATCTAAGCCTTCATTAGGAATTTTAATCTATTTTTTACACTGCAAATAGTTTTTATTGGAAAACTAAAGCACACTGATGATAGGAGAGGTCACTGGCCAAAACAAGGTTCTTCGACCCAAACAGCTAGGACAATATATATATTTACATGACACCTAGGACAACATATATGATATATGCACGACACCTAGGACAATATATATACATGGCTACAGATAACCTTCGCCTTTGAAGGGAAACTAATTGAATGCTGCGAGCCGTGTAGGGAGCCATTACGCAGGGCAATAATAGCCAAAGGTGACAAAGCCCTAACTAGCCCGATGTCATAGGCAAAATATGCAAATGCAAATCGAGATTTATAAGACGCGATTATTATTATTTTTTTCCGCACGCGGCGGATTTGCTATGACGGATCGGCTAGCTCATTGGCTCCTAATGCCGGCCACAAAAAGGTGGACTGACACCAGAACAGAGAGATTTACGGACCTCAGAACTCCCAAAGCTCGGCTCCAAGTAAGGCTAGGAGGATCCCATTCGTCTTGGATATACTTTTCGAAAGGCCTATTATTTAAGTATGACCCTTATTACTATGCACTTCGGCCTAAAGAGGCCCATTGTGCTTGAGTCCTAAAAATCCCTAACATAGGTCTAGACTTCTGAGAAATTTTAAATAGTCTTTAAACCTCAGTTCTTGAAGTTCCTTGTATCCACCAGGGCCAAGGTCAAATGTCCTCTTTCGACTTAGTGCTATACATTCAAAGAGGATGTGCCAAGGGGTTTCGTCCTCCTCTTTGCACCATCTGCACCTAGGTTCTTGTTCAATGCCTAGGAGATGCATGTGTTTCCTGAGTTTACAGTGCCCAGTGATGGTTTCAACCATACTTTTGAGGTCGGTTCTCGACGAGTGAGCAGCTTCTTTCTTGATTTTATCAGAAAGATTATCGTTGGGATCCTTTATGAAAAGTTTTGTATGCCTTATCTTGGCTCTATCCCAACGTGTTTTTATCTTCCTCTTGGCTAGTTTATTAATTGTATCCTTAGCCAGGGGAAGGGGGACCCCGCACCATGGTTCAGGTCCAATAGGAGCAGTAACTGCTCCTTTCTTCGCCAATTTGTCGGCCCTTTCATTTCCTGGAATATTACTGTGCCCAGGGATCCAAAATATGTTAACTCTGTTATGTACAGCTAGTTCATCTAGTCTTAGACAGCATTCCTCCACTAGTCTGGAGTTTGTTACTGCATTTTGTAATGCATTGCATGCTGCCTGACTGTCAGTGAGAAAGTTAATTACCTTATTCTTGTGGTCCTTCATAGCGAAGGCACCTGCAAGTATTGCCCATATTTCCGCTTGGAATACAGTGGGTGTCGTGCCCAGAGCTAAGTAATGACCCATGCCCTGACAACCCCTAAACCAGAATCCCGAGCCGGCACCAAACTCCCCTTTGGATCCATCCGTATACACATTTAGACCATTGGGTGGATTAAAGCAATCATTCTTGCTTTTGCAAATCGCCTGTATATTGACGTGAAATCTTTTTTCAAAGTTATACTTATTCAGCATTGAATCAGAATGCTTTTTTAGATCTGCATTTTGCTCGATTATATCAAAGACACTTCTGTGTCCAAAATCGTTGGTGGGTTTTTTGACCCCTCCTATTTTTACTAGCCTGTAGGCTGTCTTCAATGCCTCTGATTCAATTAGAATGTCAAGAGGAGTTAAATCAAGTATAGTTTCCAGTGAAGCGGTAGGGGTGGTTCTCATGGCCGCAGTGATCATAATGCACCCAAGCCGCTGCACCTTCTCCAACCTTGATCTATTTTGTTGGATACCAGCTTTGTGCCACCAGGCTATTGAGCCATAGGTTAGCACAGGTCTAACTATTGCTGTGTACATCCAACGGGCCATCTTGGGGCTAATTCCCCACTTGTTGCCACATAGGCTCTTACAAGTCCACAGAATTCTTGTGGCTTTCTTGGTAACATAGTCGATATGTTCATTCCAGTTTAATTTACTGTCCATAATAACACCGAGGTATTTAACCTTCTTGCTGAATGGAATACTCATCCCTTTCATCCTAGGGGGGTTGAGTTCCCTCAATATCCTTTTGTTTGTAAAAGGTACAATTACCGTTTTATTAGGATTGATGTTCAATCCTACTCTCATGCACCATCTCACCACCATTCTTAGTGCCATTGTCATCAACTCTGAAATAGTTTGTTGGTCAAAGCCCTTGATTATAATTGCTATGTCATCTGCATAGCCTATCGCTTGGAAACCCGCCTCATTTAGGAGGTGTAGTAGTTCGTCCACTACCAGGTTCCATAGGAGTGGGGAAAGGACACCTCCTTGGGGGCAGCCTGCGGCTGCTTTAACCTTTAGGTGATAATTGCCCATATTGGCTTGAATGACCCTATTCTTTAGCATGGCAATGACCCAATTAGCAATGTTTGGTCTAGTGCCGTGCCTTAGTAGGGCATTAGTTAATATATGAGTAGGGGTATTGTCAAATGCTCCCTCTATATCTAGAAATGCTCCGAGCGCGATTTGTTTCCACTGCAGAGCATCTTCTATCTGGTCCACCACTGCATGCAGCGCAGTGTCGCAAGATTTTCCCTCTCTGTATGCATGTTGATGCAACATTACTAATCCATCACTGAGATGTTTGTCCCTGATATATCTATCAAGAATTTTCTCCATTGTCTTCAGCAAGAATGAGGAAAGACAAATGGGGCGATATGATTTGGGTTCATCATATGTTTCTTTCCCTGGTTTGGGAATAAATGTGACCCTAACTTCTCTCCAAGCTGTTGGGATATAATTAAAGGCCAAACAGCCCTGGAATAGAGTGGAGAGCCTGCCTAAGATGATTTCAAGACCCTCTTTTAGCATGGCAGGATAAATTCCGTCAAAGCCTGGTGTTTTGTACGGCTTGAGGTTTCTAACTGCCCATTTTATGGCGCTGGTATTGAAGATTTCACGGACTGATGTCCAGTCCGGTTTGCACCTATCCTCAGGGAGGTAAACCTTCGTATCCGAGGTTGTGAGCTTGCTCCCCGGGAAGTGCGATTCCAGCATAGCAGTTATAGATTCTGTAATGTTCATGGGATCTCCATTTGGTTTCTTTAAGGAGCCCACTGTATTACAGTAGTTGCTCTTAGAAAGTATTTTATTCATGCGAGCGCATGTATTCGTATTATTAATTTCTTCACAGAACTGTCTCCATGAGTTCCGTTTGGCTTTCCTAATGAGGTTATGATATTCAGTTAGAGCGTGTCTGTATTCGATCCATTCACCAGTCCTTTTTGCTTTATTGAAAAGTATTCTGGTTCTAGATCTTGACTTCTCTAACTGCATATTCCACCAGGGTACATTGCAGTTTGACCCTTTAGTGGTTGTTCTACAGTTATCCTTGAATGCAGTGATAAGTGCCTTAGTCAGTAGTCCATTTAAGAACTCCAGCTGGTAGGTATTAGAAGCCAAACGGGGACATTCTTTAATTAAGTCTTTAAGATTTGTCCTAAAGCCTTCCCAATTTGTATTTCTGGGATTTCTATAGGTTTCAGGCTTTGAGATTGTAGCCTCAAGCTCCCACCTGATATATTTATGATCAGAACTGGAAAAGTCTTTAGAGACATGCCAGTTTGTAATATTTATCATTCTAGTTGATTTAAAGCTCAGAGTGAGGTCTATGACCTCCTGTCTGTTAGAAATTTCAAAGGTTGGTGTGTTACCTTTGTTAACTATATCTAGATTATTAACTAGCAAATATTCCAAAAGGGACTCACCTCTACGGTTGGTGTTACTGCTGCCCCAGATGTTATGATGGGCATTGGCGTCCGCCCCAATAATTCCCATCGTTTCCTGTCTTTTGAGATAGTCAACTATACTCTCAAGGCAGGTCGTTGGGACTTGTTCCTCAAATGGGAGATACAATGAGGCCAGGATGACTTCCTGGCCCCCTAAATTGATCATTACTGCCACAGAATCTCTGGAACATAATGACCACATTGGAAAACAATTTAATTCTATTTTTGCAAGGATGCAGGCTCTGGGCCTTGGGCAGTTTGCTTGGATAAGTCTATATCCCTTCAGGCCCAGTCCTGCAATCCTGCTATTTTTGTTAATCCACGGCTCTTGTATAAATATAATATCAATGCCATGACTTACCACATATTGCTGCAGAGTTCCACTGGCTGCCCTGCAGTGATGGAGATTTATCTGCAGCAGCTTGATCATAGTGATGAGGGGGGATCACCCCCGGGATGTGGTGGAGTTTCCTCCTTTCCACTGCCCGGGGACGGTTTGCGGCATACGGGCCCGGCCGCGCCGACGGCCTGACGCCCCACCCCGTAATCCCTCCTGCCTCCGTGCTCCGTTCGTTGCCGCCTGGTACCAAGCTTGGCAGTGACAGATACACTTTGGCCCGAAGTGGATCCGGGCACGGTGACGCCAGCCGCCGAGACAGCCGCACCCTCACCACCCGTTGTTTTTCCCACCTCTTCACCAGTCTTCATATCGTCCACAGCTGTTTCCGGTGTGGGTGCGTCTTTTCCTGGAAAGAATTTTACCTGAAGGTTGTGGAACCCGTGGTAGATTCTTCCATTCTTCTCCTCAATGGCTTTGGCCACAGATTCGGGAATGGATGCCACAAAGTACATCCCATGTTTATGGGTCTTGTTACCAAGAATCTTCCATCTTTCAGTCTGCAGACCCGTATTCTGTACCTGCAGATTCTGTAGGCATTCCTTAATACCTTCCACTGGGTTTGGTATGAAGGTGCCTATCTTCCTGAAACCCTCAAGTTCTTTGGGGTCGCAGGTTTTCAGCGGTGCTCCCTCCCATGGGGAGAGCTCCGCAATATTACTAACGAACCACTCCCTGGTGGACTCGTCCTTGCAGTTCACCACGAGTGCTCCGTCTCTCAGGGAGTAGCCGTTGAAGCCGACGGGGGTTTGTTCAACCTTCCTCTCCCTCATTCTTTTCAGGAGCTTGAGCATAAGGCCCTGAAAATCTTCATCCTTCAGTTTCTGATGAGGATAATCTGTATGGGCAACTGCAACCTTGATGCTTGCAGCTGCTCCACTATAGTCCATTTTTGGTTTCTTCACCGTTTTGCAAGGTGAAGGAGTCTCCTGCTTCTCCCTACCTCTCTTCCTCTCATCCTTGGATGTTGAGGGTTGAGTTTCGGTGGGAGTCGCCTTTTTCTTTTGCCGTAGAAAGTTCTTCCTCTGGCTATGCGTCATGTTCTTCCAGACTTCGTCTGGAAGTTTGTTTATATTGATCTCAGAGGTGGTTGCCAGCTGCTGTGCAGGTGGTTCCCTTTCCTCTGCGAGGTCTTCGAAAGGCCTATCTCAAGGCAACAACATCAGCCTATTGTTTATCATCAAAGCTAGGATTTGGACGTCGTAAACCGAGGAACACGTATTTACCAGTTTAAATCCCTTCTTCTGAACCTTTGTCTATCCTCCCACTTTAATATTTTATGTACATTCATTTAGCATTCCTTTCATTTTTTGTGGTTTTATCCTAAATAAAACATAAAATATCTTTTAAAAATGTGAAAATTCGCTCAACGACATTAACGCTTTAGTCAGATAAACCTGTGGAAAAAAATTATGGGGCAGTTAAGCTGACATGTTTTAAATTTGACATCTACCCTAAAATAAACAAATCTGATTTGTTGACAGTTTAGTGTAGGTTTCTTCGAGTTGAAATAGCTTCAGGCAAAGGAGCAGTATCCCTTCTACAGAGTTATTTTATTTTTATTAAATTCTGTCATGGTGAGTCAAGACGTTTGAAATGTACTAAGAGATGCGTTAGTCACTTCTTACATCTGGCACGGGAAGTTGTAATAAGTTTCCGTCTGTTACATCTGCATAAGCAAAGTATCCGTAGGTTGAAATCTTATGAAAAATTTTATTTTGTGATGAGGAGGATTTATATTTTTTGCCTTTCTGTTTTTAGAACGTGGATCTTATTATAATACGGCCTAGCCATTTTACTAAATTGAACATAAATAATAAATAATATGAGCGAGTGGCTCATATTATAGTTTTCATGTCATTTAAGTGTTCAATATATAAAAAGTTTAGTGCGAAATCACTCACCTTGGTGAGGTGAAGAAACGATAGATGGTAGTAGGATAAGAGAGAATATTCTATAAGCGAAGGAAATAGGCATGCGATAACTGGAGGACATTTTGATCATATATATATATATATTTTATAGTGGGAGGGTGGAGAATTCTTACTCGCGGAAGGAGATAGTTTGATGTAATGGATGGCACTAAGTACTCAATGTTAAGGAGTTCACAATCATAGCGAGATTTATGATTTGTAGAGAATTGGAGGGAGGTAGTGCTATTGACCACTTAGAGGGGATAAAGTTGATTCTATGGCTGAGCACGAGCTAGAGATATAACCATGGGGTACGTCAAAGAGCTCTAAAGACATACCTTCAAATTATGCTATAATATCACTTTCAGTTTAAGAGTAAGTCCTCCCAGAAAACTTAAGAAAAAAAAATGAACACTTTAGTGAAACAGAGGCACTTTAAAAGCAATATTTCAATGTGCCTGTAGAACTGTTTTACTACAATAATGGATTTCGGGGTACTTCAGAAACAGGAAAGATTCATTACTTGTAGAGGTTTGGATGCGCCAACCCTAACATCTAAATTATATCAAATCAAATATGAAATATAATCTAACGTTATTGATAAAATTGAGTTGCTCCATTGACGTAAAGTTGCTCAATTTTAAAACAGAAGGGCTACATTATCCTTTAGTATTGCAAAATATTTTTTACGTGTAATAAACGTAGCTCGTAGGAGTATGGGAAGAAAATCGCTCAGTAAAGTATTGCCTTCAATATTTTAAAGAATGAAGATAAATCGAGAAAATAAATTATTACAAAAAGTTGGGGGGATTCCATGAAATATAATAGTGAAATGGCACCATCACTCGACTGTACTAGCTGTGTAATGTTTTCACTTTAGATAGTTAATTAATCACAAAAACATCTTCATTCGTGCTCAAACCAAGACGTAGAAGGGAGAATGATAATAGGGTTATGTAAAACAATAGGGAGAAAAAAGTTTTCTTAACTAAAAAATCGGTAATATCAAGAACTATCACTGTGTAAAGTAAAATTTCATGAGGAAAAATGGCCTAGGTGGAGCTCAAAATAAATTATCAAATACAAAGAAACTATTTATTTATTTAATAAATCATTTCTTTGTATTTGAAAATGTATTTTGATCATATATATATTTTATAGTATGGAGCAATAATTATTAAAGAAGAAAGAAATTATATATCTTATATCAAATGGTACTTATGAAACATTTCCCCAACATCTCACCAGTGAAAGAACAAAGAAAGACCTGTTTTAAATTTATTTTATTTTAAAGAAGTCCTTAATGTATTACTAAACCACCTGACAGGCCCTGACAAAGATCTTCCTTATTCCTCGCCCTACTGGCCAACGGCTCCTTACAAACTCCTGACAGCATATTTCAGCTTAATCCCTGCCAGCTACAGGTAGCTCACCTTTGTGAGGGCCGGCGCTGTCGTAATGGTCCACTGCCGATATAGGGAGGACTCTCTCTTTCGTCCGGATTCACGGGATGCCATCGGAGTGGGCAAGTCCATGCCTCCCCGGCTACCGGATCTTACGCTTGTCGGAATATCTATCCGAAGGGTGTTTAGATAAGAAGGAAATACAAACTAAGCCAATAGTGAAACTCCAAATTCCTTTTTTATGTAACATAAAACCACTATTAAGATAATTGATAGGAAAAATATATCACTATCCGATTCATATACATGATAAATTGAAAACTAATAAAAAAAAGTCGAATTGAATATAATGGTTCCGATAAAGAAGTTAAAGAATCAAGGGTCAATTAAATAACATTAAAATACCATATGACCGAAAATATGTACAATTAAAATTCAATATCCATCAGTGTTCAACGCAAATACTTTATGACAGTGATTCGTCAAGATCCACTTTATCCAGCAGAATCTAGGAGCTCTAAAATAATGATACGAGATTTGGAATAATTAAGAGCAAAATTTCGTAACCAATCAGAGGGAGGGCAATCAATAAGGAACTCTATAATGCTATAGGTGACAATAAGGGGCCTAGACCAGGTAGATTAAAATGATCCTTAGGGTTCATTACTTTACTTTGAACAGAGGGGGCAGTGGTCGGTACGCAGCAGTCGAGTCAAGACGTAAAGAGGAGGATGCAGAAGGAGCCCCATGTATCATAAGTCACCTATAGCTTCCCGTTTTCATTGTAAGTTGTTTTTAAGATTAATTAAGTCTGTAACCATTATCAGCACAAATAAAATATAATGTTCTTCTATAATTATTCTTATTTAATAAACAACTCCTGGTCAGTCAACCACGTTAACCTTTCGAGAAGTCTCATAATTATTAATAACATAAAATTATTACATTTTAAGTATCACGATCTCAGGATGGCATCCCATTTTAGTATTTAATTATATTCAGATCAAAGGATCTGACTTTTCCCTGAGATCATAGCTTGGGCAGTAAAGCCAATATAGCAATACATGGAGAATATTACAGATAGAATCAGAAAGAGAAGATTCTCCTTCTATGGCACTATGCAAATCGAATGAAAATGGACAATAAATGGATCCAGAAAACACTAAGACACAAGGTCTAAAAAAATACTGTACTGAGGAGAGAAAGGTAAAACATAGTAAAAGAGGATGAAGGAGTTTTGGACGAAGAGGGAACGAGAAGGCAAGAACTAAGTGAAATGAACTTGGCATATCTGACAACAAATTTAATAATAATAATAATATTAATAATAGAGCTAAGAAGGGACCTTAAGTATTGATCGACCTGAGGGATAAAATCTGTTGACACTTAGCGAGTGAAAAGTGCTCTCAATAGTTGGGGTATTCGTTTGTAAGGCTGTTGAAACGTCGATATATAGCAGATAGAATCAGCAATAAAAATATTGCTAAAGATATCTCAGTATCATCTTTCGATACTTGGGTACATATTTGATACTGCCCTTTACACCTCTTTACTATCTGCTTAATTAATAAATCAATTGAAGTTAAATTTTCTTGACAATATAGAGGTATGATATAATATGGTATAATTTTTTTTCTAAATATCTAACCACGATTACACTCTAAGATAAATATTTTTCAACTTGGACATCGCTAATATTCACACCAAAGCTGGTGAAACTACAGCCTACGTAAAGTTTATCCCTTCCCGAAATCTCTTTCAGCGACGTATGGTTCCTGGAAAATAAAACCGAACCACAAAACACCATTAGCCTATCTGGAATTGACGAAATTAGAACGGACTTTAAAGGCAAATGATGAGGTCCCGATGTGAATTCCTCGTGGCCAATCCCATCGGGTCCATTTCGAGTTTATTTTTATTATTTCTACTTTATAGCTTCTTTCGTGCAATAAAGCCAGTAATCTAGGGGTCCTTCAACTCGGCTGTCATTTTCCAGTCGAATTCTGTTTTACTGAGACCTGGGATAGTGGTTAAATCAGTGAATGTTTTGTTCAACTGCAGTGAAACTGCAAAAACACTGGAATTTCTAAATGATTGCAAGCAAAGTTAAATTGGAAAAAACAAAGTATTGAAAATATCAGTCGTAATTATAAATATTTATTCTAAACACTGATATACCGCACTACTATTTCGTAAGTGACACAACTCAGAAATCGGTGTTTTTTTGGTATTAAGCTATGACAATGAAAGAAATGGGTAGATATCTCTCTTCCCCTCATTAAGACTGTATCAAACATGCTTCAGAGCTTGTCTGCCAGAAGGCACTTTTATCATTCTTAGTGCCCTAATGACACTCAATGCTCACCAATAGCATTTCCCGTTTTTCCCCAAAAATGTAGGTTTTTAACTTGTGCCACTTACGAAATATTAGTGCGATACACTTTCGAGCCCAGATGATACCCACACCCTCTACCCTTCCGCATAGCCCGACTCCGGACCCCGCCCTACCACAATTACCGCGCGGAAGGAATCCCATTGGCGCCATTCTTCACATTTGCATAATATTCTCTCCCCCCTTGATGTACTTGGGCGCCGGCTCTGTTCTCGGCATTCTCACGTCGATGTCGCTCCATCTTGGTTCGGCCTTCGACGCTCCAAAGAGATTATGAAACTAATGGAAAGTAAATCAGTAAATATATCTGCTACAGTATTATTGACTTGACTATTCATCATGTTTGCGAACTGGTTCAAGGAATTATTATGTATGGTAAAGCATTGGTGGCAGGAGGATTAATCAAATGACAAAAACTATACATTATATTTTATGCAAATCATTGTCGACATTTAAAAAATCTTTTTTTTTCAAAATATATTGCTAAATTATCCGCAATGGTCTCAGAGGTATCAATAATTATAGGCTACCTCAGTTTGATAACAACAGCAAAGGCCAAAATCTATTTGAAATGAAGAGACCTTTTATTATAAATAATTTGCTACCAAACGTAAGTCCATTCACAAAAGATTTCAAGTCGTATTTAACTATATGACTATATATATTCAGATAGATAGATAGCAAATCTTGATTATATTTATTTATATTTTGGCCGTGTTCCCAACTTGTTCCACTATCATTAATAATTGCTTTCTCATTTCGATCTGATAGGGGACCTGTTTATTTACTATAAACAGTTCGCTAATTATAGGAAGTGTTACAGTATTACAATTATTATTTATAACATATAATAAAAGAGAGGTGATATAATACGGGCGCCTATACCTGAGCGAGAGAAGGCTAATTGATAGGGCGGCCTGATGTGACTGTTACAAACGATCATTAGAGGCAATTATCACGCGGGGCGCGGGTTCGAAACACGCCGACTGCCCGGGAATTAACCTAGTCCAGCTTAGCCTAATCTCTCTCCTCTTCTCCCGCCCAACTGGAAAATACATCTATTCTCTTTGGAGTAATTTGCATTTCGATAGTTGTAGCTATTTATTTTTTGTTTTGCCACAGGAGAAATATATTATTAATATACGGAAACTGAACCGTTTCAAACTTGTGACTAATCTCTGAATTAACATGAGTCATTTTTTACTAATTCCAGAACATACACTACAAAACACATTTTTAACCGGTGGAATGGTAATCAATCCTGAAAGTTAATTGAAAACTTATTCAATATTAGATTAAGTTTTTTAGATGACAATCACGCATTTTCGTGCAATATATCTGCAGCCCTGGTGAGTCAGTGGTGAAGTTGAGTTTTGTCTAAAATAAATTAATTGTACAGAGGGAAGCGGGATTATGTCATTCTCGTATTTTCTCGGATTTTGTTTCTAATATGATAGGAGGCCATGTCAAGTGGTTGGCTGAAGTAGGACACATGAAGAGAGAATCGATATTTAAAAGGCTGCTCGATGTTGAAGACGCAGCCGATGGGCATGTTGAAGACAACACCGGATGGAGTTGACAGTCCTGGATATGGAAGAACAAGACAAGTGATGCTAAAATTCTTGCAGAACCCTGAGAAAGAGATCAATATAGATAATAAGTTCAAGATTCAATATGGATTTCGTAGAGGTCTTATGGATTTTTAATGGTGAGGATTAACGAATCAATCCTGGAATATCGACGAGGAGCAGCCCAGAAGAGGAGATGAGCCTGGCACGATTCTCGGCAAATTGGAAAAACAACGTTTTAGTATGATGTCAATGAAACAACAAATTCATGTCAAATATTTGGACATGACAGGTAAGGTCATACGGTCATGACTTGACCACCTAAGTCAACCAACTGGTGAATTCCGTAACTATTCCAAATCATTATAAAAACTATAACAAATCTAATAATTGCAATAAAAGTGCGCCACTTACCCTCAAACGTGGAGGTATCTCGCATTACGAAATAGTGCCCTCCACAAGATCGTTACAGCCATCTAAAACATAGAAACAAGTAATTAATATATACATATAATGATAATATATTCATATATGTATGTACACACACACACACACACACCGATAGACGTTGCAACACTCTAATTAAACCTATAGTCAGATATGATAGTGAAACACGTTCATTGAATCGAAAACTAGATTTACAAGAGATTAGAAAGAAGAGAGAGATTAGTAAAACATTTTTGGGACAATGAAGCTCACATAATTTGGGTACAGATTACGAACCATGGCATAGCAGCAATAGTAAAATATCAAGCATTGAAATGGATATTAGAAAGCAGGAATTTGTTGTTCAGGAATGGACACCTAGAAAGGATACCTAAAAACAGATTAAATACCAATTGGATTATGTTAGTTCTCTTAAAGCATCAATAATCTGGGTAATTGAAGTTGAGAAAGATTTGGCAAAAGCAAATGTAGATACATATTTAACTACAGCAATCATATATGTTTATGTGGAAGAGAATGGTCCGGGTGTAGGTCAATAATGTTCTCTTAGATAAGGAGAAACGTTTATTAAATAGCCTACGTTTCGAGGGCGGGGGGCGGGGGCCCGATGTTTATCCGTAACCGTTTCATAACTGACTGCTATATGTTTATAATATCATATGTTTATGATGGTTCATCACTCTCAAATCCTTGCTATAAAGTTAGGTCATTTTTTTAACTAAAATCATCACCATTCCAACGATATATTAAAACGTTAATAACTACTCTTTTCTCTGAAAATTAGTTTTTAACGAGGGAAAATACTTCTCTTTTTTTCTCTCCATTTAAACATAGAATTCCTTTAAAGTGTAGGTTTATCCAGTTTTATTTCGACTAACATCTACTGAAGATTATTATATAATACATCATACCATAGGATAGCATCCATTCGGCATCTACAATATCCGGCAGTCGGGTTGTGACGGGGCCAGGGTGATGTACTAGCAACTGAATGGGGAGGGGGCTAAGGGAAGAATGTTAAGAGATAAACTATCGAGAGGAAGTCACCCCGGGCCTTCCAGTTCTTTACAACGGGAGATATCGTCCCTGGAAGAATCCCAAGAATGACGTTCGACAGTATAATGGAGGGAACCGTTAAATGGTTCATATTATTTCATTCTGTCGCCGTGATCCTCAAAGACCGGTAAAATTAGGAAAGGTCTAGATGTATATTTAGATATAAACTTGGTTTAATGAGCATAACATACATTTCTAGTAAATTGATGCCCATGATTTTTTGTCTTTTTTACACGGAGTTCGTGTGCCCAAGGATGTTATGACGTTTGACATTTGACATCCTGAATCAACAGTTTGTAATTTGTCAATAATGATGTAATACCAGTTGTACCTTTACTGATAGTTTCTATGTAATCATTTTATTGACAAAAACAATTGGCTCCCTATGAACCCGTTCTACGAACAACTTACGCGACTGATTTGCATACTCACCTATACGACTGTGCAGCAGAGCGGAGCTGTCCTGGCTTGTGGCCACAGGTCCGATCCAAGACCGCTTCTTTATTAGCCACGTAGCAGATGGAAGAACGAGTCCGGGAAGTTGGAGCACCGGAGGGGTATTATATGTTATTAATAATTATATCAGTTATTAATAATATCGAAGGAGCGGTTCTCGAACATATTCACTGAGGAAGTGCCGCCTTCAGCACAACTTATGGAAATGCAGATATCAAGGCAGCTCGTTAGCCCCAGCATCTCCAAGATATACTTTTTTGAAAAAAAAAGAAAAAAAAAGAGTCCTCCGCCTCATTTAAATAATCTCGCGATTTAGTTGGTATAATGGAGGATCTATATCTGGTGCAGATTTAATTGATGAGAAGATAGTCTAGAGCGGAAATGTGACAGTCCAGTCTGTTTTCGCGATGTTGGGAGTGCTTTCTCCTGCCCAACATGATGACTTCCGGCGAAAAGAGATTCCTCGCATTTTATTCTCGGTCTTGAAATGATCGAAGAATAAACAGGTTCTGGAGCACGATTTTTTTTAAAATATAACTATTAGGATAACATCTACACTTTTCTTTTAAATTAATTCCTGATGCTTGTTGGTTGACTGTGAATTATATTTGTAAATCAACGTTTCGGTTCTGACTATTGTTAATATTTAGCAATCTATTTCAACAGCGACAAAAAAAACAGCTTTTGCTTTATATATCTGTGGCACCTGTGCATAGTGGGCTAAATCGAATTTTGTGAATTTCAAGCTATCTACTTAGAATCGTATTTTTTCTCTCTTTCCTTGTGTCTAACACGCTAAGTGTTCCGTCCATTGCAATGAAGGATATACCTTTGTGAATCGTGGGCTGATACTCCAATCTTGAACTTAAAATAAGTTCAGAAAAATTACGATTCTAAGTAGATAGCTTGAAATTCACAAAATTCAACATAGCCCACTATGCACAGGTGTCATAGATATACCAAAAAGCCAACCTTTATGTCCAAATACACATAACACGAACGCACAGAAATGATACACGAAGAAAATCTTTTATTTAAAGTACTGAGTATTTTGGTAAGATCGCTAGTTTTTTTTATCATTACTCAGTAACTTGTGATAACATGGTGAAGTTTGGGATTTTGGGTGCTTGATAGGAAACAAATTCCTAAAAAATCTATGAGCGCTGAGCCAACTGGTTAACGCCCAAAGAGTAGGCCGAAACGTACGTAGGAGGATTGGGTTAAAAATAATCTAATGGTTTAGAATTTTTGAAGTGATTCTTAAGTAGTGGACGAAAGTTAGTGAGTAGAGATTGGTGGTGCCAATTCAACAGGCCTTACTACTATTCTTATTATTAATGAATAGAGAAAGCCTCGAAGAATATGTTCCTCCCATACCCACGAAACTATGCTAAGCAATCGTTTACCAAGTGAGAAATCTTGTTAACTGAGCTGCCATTCCAACAGATTACCCTCACACATCTTCCACTGAGTCATGCGCATCCTAAAGCCTTTTGAAAATGCATCATCTCAAAGGTTAAAGGCTGTGTTGCAATATCCCAGCAACTGCCCACAAAACCTATTGCATACTAACACAACGGGTGATAAATATTCATCCGATCCGGGCTCCATTTTCGATTCTAATGTATCGATTAATTATCATAGAAGCGATTGTCTCGTTATGCCTGGCAATTGATGAGTGATTTATGCACCCATTACAATTATAGATCCATTTAGGCCTATCCCTCTACATCGAATAACCAAGTCATTGTTCCAGTACTCGGAAAGAGGGTGAAGTCTTTATAATAACTATTATTCTTTATATGCAAGTATTTGGAAAAAAACAATGTCGATTTATATTTTCCAAACTCTTTCCGTTGCCGTTGAAGGACAAGCGCTGATGCTAATTAATACCTGCGGATAAAGCCAGCGATGCAACACGAATCGGATTAGGGCGTTGTCGAGAGCGACTAATCTTCAATGTTGCACCGCCGTAGCGGGAACTTGGTCAACCGGATAATTCAAACATTTTGCCACTTAATTTGCTATACGACTTAACACATTTTTCATCATGATTTACAGTAGACGCAGATGATGTAGTTGAATATATATAATTTTTTTTAACCTAAAATGCTTTTAGCTGTAGACGGATCAGTAATATTACAGCTTAAGTGCTGATAGCAATGTGCCGCACCTAGGCTCCCGGTTTCAAAACTGACTATGGCAGATAATTTATTTATTTACTAAACAGAGATGGACCTTTTTGGATCTGCGGACCTTCCCAGGGATCACTCGGCCTCTATTAAGTGGGTACATTTGATTGATATTGATCTCGAACAAATCACCTCCCAGCGCGGCCGTTGGCTTGGAAACAATACATTTTACAATGCCAATAATGATAAGGCTAGCCCACCGTGGGTTATTAAGCAGTTTTAATTGATTTTTTTTTTTATAAGATGCAATAACCGACATTTTAATAATGTATGGACCTTTTATCATCATTAGTAAAAGGATGGTCCTTAAATTAAAAAAAAAACTGCAAGAAATAACACCTGAAGCTCTTGCTATTCAAACAACCAAGTCACCAAAATGTAAGGACATCACGCAAGGATCGAGACCCGAATATATCTCTAAGGATTCAGGACATGATCGGACACGGGAGATTAATGTTGCTCCTTCTTGCCAGGCAGCGCTATCTTGTTAATGAACGGAAGGACAAGCAAGGACACCCTTAGTATGCGAAGGACCTCCTTCTTCCTTAAGGAGCGTCCTCCGCATCTACACTCTCGACCAATGGCGCTTATTTATTCCAGGGCAATCAATTTATGTAAGATAAGGAAGACTTATTTTTATTGGATCGTGATGACATCGACAGGAATGCTTGATGTCTTCAGTCCACCCGCTCCCCTTTCCAACACCTTCAATTAGTTCAACGCCGCTTCGATAATGCAGCGGCCATAATATTCTGTCAAGCTGTAAACCCAAAATACCTCCACAAAATTGACCAGTTGCGGGATTCAGAAAATTTTCTGGCCGCAAGAACTGCTTTCCAATCCCTCCAGTGCATTCAGTCACCTGGAGATATCCTAAAATGCTATGAAAGATACCCTGAAATACATTGTTTAAGTTTTGAAATCTACATAGTTTAATCAAATACAATCATTAAAGAAATAAGGTCCATTGTAGGACTTATAAAAGTAAAAATAACTGAAGGTTTGAATGAAAGACTTTACTGACATATTAACACTAAAATAGCCGCTCACACACATGAGCGTGATACTACCGCCCAAGATTTCTGGGAGATGATTTATGAACGTTTGCAAGTTTCGATATTGTGTCTTCATTTTAGATGATTATTGTTTTATTGCTTGTTTAATTTAATTGTTTTTCATCAACCTTACGCCGTCCGGGTTAGTACAGGTGGGATACGGACAAAAAAACATTATAAAATTTAAAAAAAAAGGCATCAAATTTTAAAAAACGAAAAACGGGCCAATAAAGTTTCTTTTTATATAATAAATTGTACTATAATGAACTCGTTTCGTGTAAATGAACATCTGAATATCGATTTTATTCGTAAATAAAAATGGATATCGGAAGATAATCCCTTTTATACATATTTGATAGTTTTGTTCGTTAAACATTCTAGATTATGTTTAGAACTGAATGGTAGGGTATGATTTTTTATATAATTATAAACACGTCAAATGAATCAGTTAAACCAAAAGTTGCTATTTTTTAAAGATATAAAAAATATTTTATTAAGTACTTTAATTCTGAAAAAATGCATGGTACATGAGCATACACTTCATGAGTTTGATTGAATGAAGGAACTTTATTTTACCACATTTTTATAGCTTTGATCCCGTTCTTGTCAAAGGACAAACTCAGGGATCCTTACAGTTGCTAAGGTACTACATTCTTCCCTATGATATATAATGTATCATTGGAACCTATCAACATATATACCGTTGAGAGGGGCGGGAACCTGAATCACATTTGGTGTAAGATACTGACCAGAGGAAAGAGCCGACGAAAGAAGGGGATATAAAAGTCAAATGATAATTTAGTGTACATGGAAGATAATAGATAATAATATTTTACGAGTAGCATAGCTCACCGACAAAGAGATGTTTATTAGAGAGCTGTACATTATAGTATACACTATACTGCCTCAGCTCCGAGGGCGGCCTCCTAGCAACCGGGCTGTTCTCTCTCTCACTTATCGCCGCCTATCTGTGCATTATAATTGTAACATCTACAATCATAGTGTTATAATTTACACCACAGACATAAACACTTAAAATCAAATTTGATGAATAATTCTTGTCTATTTTAATAGTTCTTTCCGTTGCCAATTAATTCATCCTCTATGTCTGTTATGAGAATGAGTGTGTATAAAAAAAATGTAGGCTTCAAATTTATATTTTTCTATTTTATACAGTGAATTATACTAATATATATATATATATAATTTTCATAGTTATGACAACTCCGTAACAAGCGCTTAATATAATACATTTTAGGAAGGGTAAAATTATTATCAGAGCATAAATCATAATTATAGCGATGAACCAATGATTGATTGGCTGTTGAGACAAGCGCTCGAATGGACCTCAGCCAAGCTAACCTGATGCCCGCAGGCAGTAGCTTCAGTCAGGCTATTCTAAACAATAAGTTTAGTAACAATGAATATACTAAATTGTTATGATGGCTACTTGAAGAAGAATATTTATTGACCGAAAGGTTGGGAGGCAGTGCGGCAGTGAAAGCAGGCTATTAACATTCCACTACTGATATATTTAGGCTCCTAACAGTATTATCCTTTGGGCTTCCGGAAACTTAGGAGGCGGTCAATTTCCAAGATTTGTTTAAAAATATTGTTTTACTTAACTGAGGACTGTAAAGTGATAGTGAAAGTGCCACGACAGTGACAGTGCTGTAGCAACGGGTGCTACCAGGGTCCTGGAAGGAGAGCAACGCTTGCAATAAATAATGTTTTGTAACAGTTCTGTGGTTAACATTAGTCCGACTTGGAGTAATTTCATTAAAATGTTTTAAAAAACCTAAGTATCTTTCTAAAAATATGCTAGGGGCACACAGTTAAGAAATAAATGAACACTGGACATCACAAATTCTTCTACATTATGATATAAGTAGAAGATCCCGCTGCGGGTGATATCTGCCTACACTCAACCATATCGTCACTTGATACCCCACAAACACCAGTCAACAAACAGTCTTCTACCAAAGATATAATAAGATAGATGAAAAATATCGAGATCCAAAAAATAATCAAATAAAATAAAACTCATCCAATTAAATTCATTTCTTGCACAAAGTCATTTAAAACAAAGTTTAGTCGAAATATCACTCAATTAATCTCTTTACTATTGCAGTACGACGTGGAAGTTGGTGGAAGATGGTTTGGCCTCTAGGTAGAAACTAATTATTTCAGACATTGGCTACAAAACATAAAACGTTTTTTTTGTTGAATAGTATTAGTTGACCTTATACATATGAGAAAGAAAATGGTCCGGGTGGAGGTAAACAAAAATCTCTTATATAGGGAGAACTGTTTATTGGTAGGCCAACGTTTCGACCCACATTGCAGGTCTTCACACTAGAGTGTCTAGTGTCAACCCCCGCCGATCAATTTAGCCCTGAAGAAGACCTACAATGTGGGTCGAAACGTTGGCCTACCAATAAAAATATAAGAGAATTTTCTTGACCTCTACCCGGACCATTTTCTTCCTCAATAATTCTTTTGGTTGTAAAATTTCTCAAACTAACGGCGAATAGTCCGTTCTTTGGAACACCCTTCCTCCTACGCGGTAGTAATGTTTCTTGCAGCTTGTGCTGCCGAGAATCCAAGACTCATAAAAAAGATATATTCGACAATCGCGTGTATGACCAAGGATACACTTAAAAAAAACATTTGATGGCAAAATAAACAAGCTTGTTCGATTTTAGTGATAGTAAATATTATCAAAGAAGAGAGAATTAATAACAGCTCATTACAAACATAAAGATTGTAATACAATGATTCCACTTTAAATTTTTTTTTGATTAGAGTAATTTATTGATATTTACAACTGCAATCATATTACAACAAGTAAATTTGCTAATATGAACAAATGACTTTAAACAACAAACACTTGTGGAGAAACTACCCATCGGTAGCACTCCAATAAAGATCTCGAGGCCATCTTCTTTTCAGACGCCTAGGAGGGTTATCAGGAATAGTATGGGAAGCAAGTTGAGAGACTAGCGGATTCAAGTGTGTATGGAGCTTGTCATGGAAGGATAGGTATCTAGTTTGGGCCAAATTAGCAACATATGGGATGTTAAGATCATGATGGATGAGTTTGTTTGTGACATAATAAGGAGCATTGAGGATTTTACGAAGGATTTTGTTCGAGGATTGAATACGAGATGAATTGGATGATTTAGTAGAGCCCCAAAGCTCAACTCTGTATGTCCAAATAGGTCTGATAACTGTCATGTAAATGAGCAGTTTCTTGTCTTTTCAGTCTTGTATGAGGATTCACTTTAAATTTTAGAAATTTAAAAACGGACATTTTATGAAACGGCCATATGTACAAGGCTTGTGGCTTGATCTGACTTTGGTCAGTGAAGAACCATCATCATCAATTATAGAATACAAATTACAAAATTAGTTGCATTTAAAGCACATAGCTAATATATTTGTTATTTACCGGTGTAAAATAATTAATTAATAAACACCTAGCAGTGATCACATTACCAAGGGGTAGAACGGCTTGGGGGTAGATTCCTAGTGGGTTCGAACGCCCTACTGGCGTACATTTAGTTCACAATCACCACAGTAATGGATCTCTCAGATAAAACGCTCATTATCCTCAGGCAAATGACCTTTTGGGCCTCCGGGTGGGGCTGCTCCGAAGGATTCATGGCGCAAGTTGAAAAGTAGTGAGTATTAATAAATAATTAACATTAGTCCAGTATCCGTTTCAAAAACTTAATTGAAAGTCAATATAAAAGTGGAAATAATTCAACACAAGAGATAAAAGAATTATTAGGGTTTGGTTTGAAGATTCCGGACAGTAAGCATTGCGACTCAAAAACTCTTGGAGCGTCCGGTCAAGTACACCAATCCAAAAGGAAAAGAGAGGAGACGTTACAACAACTGCTAAAGGTTCTGTTGACAAAGAAACAACTGACATCCCTCCTCAATAGCTGCATCTCCTAGTTCTTGTCGATGGAAGGTTTGAATGCGAAATCTGTGTAGCTGAGTCATGTTCCAGTTTATCTCTGCCTAGTCGTGATTAGGTTCTTCAATCACTTATTTATTTGGGGATGTGATCAGAAATCATCAAATGTTATTTGATAACAATTCTTCCTTAAAAAAAGTTTTTTTTTTAATTTAGAAACCAACCTTGTAAGGTACGAAATAACAAGTTAACAGACGGAAAAAACAGACAAGCGGGCTTGTAAAAGAAACTTGGACAATTACTATATATTTGCTTTTTTTAAAGGTTTATTTAAAGGCCCGATAGCCATGCTCCACCCGCTGGAACTCGGAACTAACATTTAGGGACTCAGCCTTATCGTGCTTTACGAGTCCGCTAGCAAGTGGAAAGCTCTAGTAACTCCATTCTCTTCTCAATATCTCACCATTTTTTTTAACAGGATCCATGTCACGGTCGATGCCTACTCTTTCGAAAGAAGAAAACTGAGTAATGCGATCTTTATAATAATTGTCACGGTTTCCCGGAATCGTTCAAAAGAAATTAAGAGCATCTTCGTTTCACAGCCCGCGAAAAATTGTGATTTGTTGAACTGTGCCATTGTCTTTTTGTATATATAGTAATTTGTAGAACATTTTCTTGTAGAGTAAACAGTATTATGATCATCATATTTTTAACCTTTAACATTTTAACCTGTGCTACTGCAACCCGTGAACGGGTCTGGGGTTCAGTACATGGTAGAGACAAATTAGTGTAAAAGTATCTATAGTGTGACAAATCAATACTTCTTCCATACCTTTCCATCTTAAATTGTTTGGAAATTCTGTACAGATGCAGCATTAGGATAGACAAATTAGACAAGCCGGAGTTTGAACGGTAAAAATATGTTTCTGAAATTGACAAACCGTTCTTGTCTGATATAGTTGCAAATTTCTCTTAAATGTATCCTAATTCCTTCCCAGATCTTGCGCCCAATATCAAGGTAACCCGAGGTTTGGACGATGTGACTAATTTCCATGTCGTACTCTGAAGCTTTACCTATTACATCATTATGATTCTTCTGTAGGAATTTGTATGAAAATAGATCGATTCATTCAAGGAACCCATTCGATAGACACAAGATGACGATATCGAAGGCCGCTTAAAAGTCGACCCATTTACTCTTTGTCGTTCACTAATTGAGACAGAATGACTAGACGAGTTCCGGACACCTTGAACCTTCCAAAGACAATGGCTCGCTATCGTCTTCACCATTCTTCCTCTTGTGAGCTGCGAGTTCGAAGAATGCGTTTGGTGAGCTTTGATGCGCATTAGATCGATTCGATAACGACATCAATCACTATGTCAATTTACAAGGGTGGGGTCGACTTTTTCTCACCTTGTATGTCACATGGAAGGAAGTGCTGCTTAGTGCGTGAGGTGCAGGGTTACTGATCTGAAACAGGTTCGACTGACCGGGTTCGAAACAGGCTATGACAGACAAAATATTTATTATGTTTTATTAAAATATTAGACCAAGGTATAAGGTTGACATAAAAGTCCTTACGAACACGCTTATGCCTTGGGTGGAAAATTATAATAGAAATATCTTTTAAGTCTGTCCATTGTATTTTCATATTATTAATTAGCTTATGACTTTTGTAAGCATTACAGGCATACGGACATTATCAAGATCAATTTAAAAATCAGCAAAGCGTGAAAAGTTTAAACAATGGATATACCTACTCTTCTAACTTGCAAGCCCCCATAAGATGGCTGCCGACCTATTGAATATTAACCAATATAGTTATATACATAAGCTCGTAGTTTCGAAACTTATAAGTATCTTATCGACATAGAGATTAAAACTAAAAAATGAAAAACTACGAGGTTACGACAGGCTGACATCTCTATGTAATCCCATCGCCACCCGGACATGGATCGGGTATCAGCGCCAGTAGCCCTATCAGCCGCTGGATCGAACCCCGTTTCCTCATGATCTTTGGGGCTTTGGGCTCTACCTAGCCTCCAGCTACTGTGGCTTGCCTAAATTATCCCCTTATCTATCTGATATATAATTATATAATTAGAACAACATGGTAAAACATTTTCTCCGCGACGTAAATAAATAATGAAGCCCAAAGAAGAGGCTGAATGTTGTTGCCATTTCTAACAGTCGTCGTGTTCTTAACATACTCCATCCTTCATTTACATTCCTGTTCGTATGGAATGAAACGTATAAATGCCTGTGAAGGGTCTTGGGTCCAGTACATGGTAGAAGGTGTACTGTTTTAAGCCAACGGCTGTGTAGGGAAGAGATTTGGCCGAGATCACATTCATTCGCCTGGCATTTTCCCTCTAATTAAAAGCACCCCTTTCTAGAGGCGAATTTGCTTTTTCACATGATTATTAGAAGATAGGATTGAAAGAAAGTAAAACCAATCAAATCGTTAACAAAATAATTAGATAAAGTCCAAAATGGTATAATAACTTGAAATTGTCAAGTTGACTATTTCAAGTAATTTAGAAAGAAAAAACTTGCCATACCTTCAGTGCAACCTTAAACTGTTTCCTTTACTTTTTGTACTTCTCTTAAAGAGTATCCTTAAAAATATCTTATTTTTTGAAATGCAATTTTTTAATTTCCGTATAAATCACTTTATATTTGGAACGATGATACAATTTATGCAAGAGACGCAGATAAACTTGAGCTATAACAAATGCTAGTTTCTTGACTTAAATGGTAAATGTTTAGGTAAATTAATAAGTAATTTTATTCAAAATACATTATAAAGTGTCGAATTATTTTCTACTCTATATTCTAGTTTTATTATAAGAAACTCAGTAGCCTATGCCTGCCTGTGATATTGATTTTTATTTTAAACAGAAAATGTACCTTACCTTATTTTCTGAAACGCTCGTCCTTTAAAATTAACCCTGAATTGCCAGTGAAGCAAATTAAAAGTTGTTTGCTAGCCTGTAAGCTGTTAGTTACATCGCCTGTATTCTTAATAGGTTGAAGATAATTGCTATTGAGGATTATCCTTAATTATAGAGATAAATGATGGAATCCTGGAGAAGACATGGCAGGCGGGGTAATAATTCAATATTTAAATTAAACCCAAAGACCCCTATCCGAGGCTAAGCATTATTTATTAATCATAATTCGCGATTTCCTATTCGTATAAAAAAGTCCTAGTCACGCTATAGTAGTTGTAACAAGTTGTTGATAATTATAAATCGCACTGCTAAATCTAACAACACTGTTTACATAAGTTGTCGCTATCTCTAATCTATTGCTAACTTGATGGACCGGTATCTTATTTCGTGAAGTCATTTATGTTGTTTTTTCTTATGTTTCTATCATGCTGTTGAAAAATATTTATAAGCTTATACATAATACATAGGAATTTTTCATTTTCAAATGTTTTCATTTCAATTTATTATACCCATTAATTATATTTTTATTACTTATTTAAGATATAACCTAACATAACTCCAATGCTAAATATTAAACAATATACACAGTATCCTGTTGTTCCAACACTTGACCTCTTAGGCTCCATCGCCCGCAGCCTAGCAATCTCCTAGAACCAATCTGTGGTTGACCACAGTCGCTAAAGATCTTCCAAGTCCTCCTTAAGTCTGTAAGTTACGATCGAGTATGATTTATGGTTTGCTGTTGTAATTTATGTTTTTTTAAATTTAAATATAGTTCAAAATTAGTTATTTGCATTTATAGCTAAAAAAAAAAATAATGAAAAAGAAAGTTACGATAATTATGGGCAAAGAAATGAAGCATTGGGTAGTTTCCAGAGAAAACTATAAGATAAATAACTTTTTCAGGAATATTAATGAAGATAGGACTCATTGAGTCAAAAGTAGATCATAGCCGAATATAATTCCAGAGCAGGAATTACTCAATAAAGAAGAAGATGGCACGGTGGGGTGGGAGTCAAGATTAAGGTAAAAAGACTATGTGACATTTTGAGCCACATTGCAGGTCGTCTTTAAGGCTTTATATTCTATGATGTCAAGCACACTTATCACCTTAGGGCATGGACCTTTTGGAGGAGTTTACCTGTCATCGAGAGTCCTAGATCCATCCCTTAATATACATCTCCGGCTTCTAACAGATTAAATGAAAGTTTGCCAGCGAGCGGGATTTGAACCCAGAAACTTCGGCATGGTAACTCTCTGCTATACCATTGAGCCACTGAATTACACAAATAACTCAATAGAAAAATTCTTCCACTACCATTTTGTGTCAAGAATATATTTGTGTCTTTAAATTTGTAATGTTTGCCTTATTCTGTTTATTTTAATATATACATTTGTATTAATTAATTCTGTTTCTGGGTTGAGTATTCTCTTCTCTGTTTATTTCTTATCCGTAGATAACTCTAAAGATATCTGAATGTGAATTAGTGAAATGCTGACGAATGATGTTTATATTATTTGTTTATCGGTTATTTGAGAGACACGAGTTTTTTTTTTTTGGAATCTGCTGATTATATCCTTAGAATAATTGTTATCTCTTCCTTGGTTATTTTTGTTAAGGTTAAGGTTAGTTTTGAGACCTTGTTCTCATTTGTTAATTTATAAAATAAGTTTAATTTGGTGCAATAAAATGAGACCAGACAGCCAGCCAGAAGTGGAAGGACAGTACTTACCCCAGCACAGGACCTGCTCTGCTCTGAGTTATATACTCGAGGCTGAATATGCTGCTTCTTCTTGAGATAGTGATTGTCCTCATTTCCATAGCCGCCGGTAAAGGATGCCCTGTCATTTCTTCGCCGCCCCTCATGAAGATAGTTACCATTGTATTGTGCCCCGCTTCCTCATACCGGAGTAATGCCTAGAGGGATTTTAATCGGCGGTGCACTTGAACAGTTCATGAACCGAATCATTTAAAAAAAATCAAATTATCTGGATTACTTTTATTTTTATTATCTCTACATATCTATTTTTTCTTTCGAGATCCAGATTTTTCGAACAGTTAAAGATGAATCCTCATCATCAAAAACCCATACTTTGCTTTAAGCCGAAGCCGCCACATCACAGTCAAGTTTGGTAACCTGTCACGATATTGTTCACGCATCGAGGTCGTCCCTTATAAAATAGCATATTCAGAGCAACTTTCGGTACCAAAGGCCTCTTCTGACTATGGGACATCTGAAGACAACAAAGCTTCAACAACTTTGAGTCAGTCACTCAGAATCGAACGAATTGCTGGAACATGAAGGTGCAACATTTCCACGTCATATAAAATGAATCACAAAACTTATATGGCATCGTATTTTTCCATTTAAGAGAGCATGGTGTGGTGAAGATATCCTCACTTGCTATGAATCCAGAACGCATAAGATTTGCATTCAAGTACAATTTTCCAATTATCAAATATGAGACCAACAGTTCAATGGAAGCACAAAACGTTGAGCGATTGGAGTATACCTTGCAATTACGACTTGCATCATCTTACCGTATCCACGACTCTAGAAAGAATAATTAAAGCTAATGTTATGAAAAATAAATTTATGAGTAAAAATAAAATTTGGTTAAGACAACCCATACTATAAATAAATAATGCTAATATACCTTTTAATATAATTATAACAGTAATAATAATATAAGAAAAGAAAGAAGATCCTATTTCTAACATTTTTTTTTGTTTTGTTAGTAGTGCCTGTATAATTGAGATTAATCTAACCATTGACCACATTATTTATTATTGGAATCGTATTTCTTAAACATACTATTTTCATAGTGTTCATTACAAAGCAGTGTAATATTCTCAGATATAGCAAGGTAAGGCAAGAGCTACGGTGAGAGGTACAGAGAGAGGTGGGAGGGACCTAGGCTGACCCGTACCATTTGTCAGCTGCTCCCTAATCTATATGTTAGGGCTAACTAGTCTCTATTAACATTTAATTAGACCCTTAAAGGCTTCAGGCAAGGGTCATCACTCACGGCTCTGAGCTACGCTCCTCAACCACGACCTGGGTTTGGGTCTCGCCCTGGAAGACCACACGCTGTTTCGCTTCATTTAGGGGCTGAGGGAGGTGCCCAACCGCAACGGTACAGTTCCCAGAAGGAGCTTCTATGAATGAGGATTTCTTCTCAAAGAAAGCTTTTATCACCCAAGTCGCGGAGGCGTGACTTGGTTTCCCTTGAAAGGTATTTACAAAGAATGACTTGAAATGAAAAACTCACCTCCGATGCATTTTAAGTCATGCCATAGCCAATATTATAGAAAGTTGAACTTCTGAAATATATATACATAATTACTATTATTTATAATCCACGTAATAATTTCTTTAATATTATTTTAATCCAGTACCATAACTACTGTTGAAGGCTAGAGCAATCATATGCATACATATAGCACTCAGGACATATTAGAGACTGCACTGTTTCTAAGCATGTTTTGAGGATAACTGATTTATTATATTTTTTCGCTAGAGTTAAACTTATTTAACAAGGCCCTCCCTGTTTTCTTGATTTTAATATATTTGAAAACGTCTAGAGCGCTTTCTGCAGCACCATTTGCGCCGACTCGGTTGAATTTGAGATGAAACTTTCCTTCTCAGCGATTTTGTTTAAATTGTTGTTGATATAGAAATAGTACGGTCCCTACCATGTAATGATCGAGAAAGAACTAGTGAGCTCCATCATTAGTCCCCCACTTCTACCATCTAATTGAAATACACATTACTCTCTTAAAATGCATCTGCTGCAGTAAAAGAGATTACATCTATCGTTACTATGTTATTATCAAGAAAATAATAAAAGCCAATGTGGCTAGGAAAAAAAATACCGAATAAAAAATATTGAATTTCATGAACTAGTACTATTAGTTAAAACAATATTTATCAATATTGTAAAATAAATCTACCGAAACTATTATGATATTATTGAAAGGATTATTCATTAGAATCAGTTACATAGCACCGTGACAGGGAATATCAACCAGAAATAGTGGTAAGTAATAATAAAAGTACACACGTATCCTCCCATCAACGCTCGTTGAGGGTTAGATATATGATGTGACAAAATTCTCCCCTCACTACCGAATGGCTAATGTAACCAGAATATATTCATAAGAGATTACCGATATATCACCGGGCCGACACCCCCCACCACCGGGGGCTAACTAGGATATAGTGCCTTGTCACCGCTAATGGTTGTGCCGCGCCGCTGGATTCGCTTCGACTCCTCCCCCTCCCTGCATGGTAATGAGACCGGAGTCGCATGCCACTCAGCGAGCCATCCGTCACCCGCGGAGTTGGCATCCCTGTACCTCACTGTCTTAATGAAGTACTTCTTGTTCGGGACACGGATAGTCGAGGAATAAATTTTCCGGGGAACAAGCCCTGTCTACTAAGATAGTTGTAGTTAAGTCTAGTAGCAAGCTATATTATCCTATCCCTCGTCTGCTCCTTACGATTCCTTTATCCTTATTTTAATTTTAAATAATTTTAATTGTAGTCATGTATTTTATTCTAGAAATTTTTCAACAAGCTAGGCCCTTCATCCATCCATACACAGACAAACATACAGAGAGAACTAGGTACTTATTGAGGGCCATTTACTGGAACACTTGAAAAAAAGAATGACTACCAATCACAGTGAAGTAACTTCGATTTTGGAACATTTAGAGGCTTCTCCATCAAAATGAATACCGTGCTAGAACATATAATTATAATTAAATATGTTTTTATTATTTTGATGTTTAAAACTCAAAATATACTTTAGTATTGATAGAATTCATAATCTATTCATAGAAAATAATTTAGTCTTCAACGGTTTTATAGGTATATTTTGTCAAATGCATATAAAAATAAGAAGTATTGGAGTATTTGTTGTATTAACTTTGTAATGAAGAGCTTAGTGAGCTGGAAGGCTTACCTAACCGATTCATTAAAAATGAAATATATAGTTAATAGGAAAGTACAAGTTTTTAAAAATTATATCTATTTAGTAATGATTGCCAAAGAATCTCATTCCCCGTGTTATGCTATGTGCTAGTCATATTCCCCCCCCTACATGAGAAGGAAGCGGATGAGGACATAAAGAAGGGCCCTGCCATGAAATCCCCTAGACTAGACTAATGCCATTGAAGAAATAACTTTCTATACTCTTCTGACATGACATCACTTCTAGTTACACGATTCTTCTGATATAGATAAATGGATCGGGGGCATGTTTATCGAAGGCCTAGTGCCCGTGATCATTATATCCATTTTCTCTAAGTGTTGTCATGATATAGAGATAATAGGCTACACTGTTGTTGCCCAGTAGTCGCCATGTTCTCCGTTTTACTATAGTCCTCGCCTAGCCATTAACATTATAATCGCTATTATTTACACAAATTGGTTTGGCTCAGAAAGCACTATCAACTGGTTGAAAGCGTAGGTAGTCATCATAAGGTCTAAGGATCTCTTAAGTACTAAGGATCTTTAATTAACCGGTTGATAAAGAGGACGTGTCCCGAAGAAGACTGCCCAATTAACACTCGCCCGGAAGACGGAGAGGATAACGGCTTACATATTGAGCGCTGTTATTTATAGCGGCTAGAGGGTGCAGGCAACACCTCCCTGCTCAAGGATATTTGTAAGCTGTCCGTTTCGATCAGATAGGCCTGATCCTTGTAGTCCTGCCACGTAGCAGCCCCTGCCCAGGAGGAGGCCGGCGCTACTGAAGAGAAACTGGATGAGGGATCCCCGAGGGGTCGATGCACTGGTTGAGTTTGGTCGGAGGAAAAAATTCTGTGTGTGTAGGCTGTCCCCTCAAGATAATATAAACATAAAAGGCTGCCTGCCCAATTTAGATAGCTCTCTGAAGGATCATTACTGTCCAACCTTATAGCTTCATGATGACAGTAGATAGAGAAGGCGGTTTTAGCCAAGTAGTGAGTCTGCTTTAGATAAAGAGTAATATATTAATTCAGCGACGTGGATATTCTAAATAGCCACACGAAAATGAAAAAATCCGGTTCAGAAAATTGGCCTTCTCAAAAAGATTCTTATAGATTATATCTTTAACCTACTGGGAGTCGATTGAAATAAGTAATAAATTTGAAAGCTTAAATCATGAAAGCTTTCGAAACATGTGCCCTGAAGGTTTTTTATACGTCCTAAAGTAGCTGAGAGCAATGATATTTATTTCAATTACAATTACTTACCAATTAAAATTATTCCGAATTATAACAATAAAATTAAAAGTACTGAAAATTGCTATCACTTGATGAACTACTGTAGTAGCTTTCGCGAACTGTAATAGCAATTATTTGTTGTTAAAAAATAATTGTAATTCCGAACTACGACCTGACGAGGTTGTAATTTTGTTTTTAGAATTACAAGTAATTGTTCTAGGGAATTGTAATTGCAAAAAGATTTATATTACAGATAACAGTCAAAATCTGATGATTTAATTGAAGAGGCGATTAAATACTCATGCTAGAAAAAAAAAATAATTGATACTTTTGTGGGAGTTCTCGGCATTCATTTTTCCAACATCAGTAGTCAGGAGAAGACTACAGTATTGAGATTCCCATCATCATTTCTATAGTATAGAACTAGACTGATATAACTGTTATACAGCTAAGATTTTTCTGACATCTTAGCCATGAAACTTCAGTAGCTATCTTAAAATAATATTCTTCTTATCCTTTTAGAAAATATCCTCGAACTAGATTCAGCTCACCCAGCATCCAAACTCAGATCATGATACAAAGCTTAGGTGACAAGAAACTCGTATGTTAAGAAACCACTGGTTAATCCAAAACTTTTTATAGGAACTATTTATACGGTAGATATAGTCGGCAATGAGGTCGGCTATTCTTGAATGAATAAAAGGGATATATGAAAGATGCGGTTCAACTTTGGGAATCCTTTAAAGAATCGAATATCTCCGACAATCCTTATAATCTGAAATACCCTACTAAAATTTAAAAAAAAAATGGCAATTAATAAACAAACATTAGCAGGAACTATATTGAGATGAGGTCGCTGAAACAAGATGAATCAAGATCGGCGAATGCACGCTAAATGGTTTCTAAATAAGGCTCCTAGCTGATTTGAAAGCCATAAATCATTTAGATAGCTATATTAGGAAGAGATCTAAATTAGGAAGAGGCCATCTAGATGCTGCTATCGGAATTGAGATGCCATGATCTATGAGCCAATAAGGACGGAATGAATCTGGGAACCAAACCAACTGGAGCAACGGTTGAAAAGAAATAAGGGTAATAAAAATAAATTAATAAAAAAGAAATTAAAAAAAGGGATCAGATAACGTTAATTATTGTGATGAATTTGATTGATACAGCAAATTATTAAATTATAGCATTTAATCGTTTTAAATAATCTTATATAATCCAAAAGAAACGTAACAAATAACCAAGAACTGTGGATAATGTAAGAATTCTTTTAGTTAAATTGTAGGTAATAATGAATAGGATACTATATTCTGTTTTTACTCTTTTGAAGTCTGAAAATTGATAATTTTTGCATTTGCAATAATTCCTTTACCGCGTACCATGGAATGCAAACAGACACTTATAGATTAAATATTAAATTATTAATAATTATTGGTTACATTGTTTATTAGTTATTTGTTCTCGATATCTTTAATTGGTGAGAAAAATTACTGAGAGGAAATAAATGAAAATGGAATTTCGAAAACTGTGTAGGAATATTATAGTTATTTAAATTCTTTGCAGATGGTGTAACACCTTTTATGGTGATGAGACGAATAGATAATGCACATTGGCTACAACTGTATAAGTGAAATTCCACGAAGGGCCATTGGTCGAGAAATGAAATTCGGTAGTGTCGCAAATTATCTGATATTACAATTTCACTTCGAGCAACAGGAAATTGCGGCCGCCTCTTATTCAGCGCTCCGACCGAGATGGATTGTCATTCATGAGTTGGATTAACATGTTCGCTCCAGCTTCTTAGAAATAGTTTCTTATTGGCTCACACGTGCGGATTCAATAGGCGATTTGATTTATCGATATGTAGTCCCGTTTTAATCGGATTAGGCTATCGATTTATACTCATACTCATATATCGCTCGGTTCCTCTGTCACTAGATTTACAGGTTTTAAGTTACAATAAGGTTAAAGGTATGCTTATTAGTAGAATATACTGCACTGATGTAGATGTAAGGGTGTACTTTATAGATGTTTGCATTGCAGAGAGCTTGCTGACGGACAAGTAATTTTTTTCTTTCAACGCAATTGAGTTCTATAATAAAGATAAAAGAACCATGTTGAACATATTTTGGGAAACAGCAATTCCTTTAAAAACGAACCTAACATTGTAAAGCAATTTAAAACTACATCAACATACTTTCTCAATGGTCCCAAAACATTGGGTGTATAGGTAATTCGTAACCGACATGAACTGTAAATGAACGATGGATAGGTTTTGAGAGTGCCGAAGCAGACCCTGAATAGCGGACACCCGCGAAGCGAAATGCAGGTATAGATATGAATAGGGAACATTGGACACCACTATCCGGCTACTTATCCCATTCCATTAGCCCAGTACCGATACAGCCAGTACCAATATAGGCTTCTGCGTGTGTTTTCTTTTTTTCTCTAATCAATTCCAAGTCAAGATTATGCTATTTAAATCTTACCGCTAATAGGCGCATACTTATCTCAATATGTTTATTACTAATTTAATTTTTAAATGAACCTGAATTTATATTAAAAAAAATAAGAGAAGAACTGATAAAAAGTGAGACAAAGCTTGACATATGATTTGTTCGGGCAACGATTATAATATTCTAAAATATTTATTACTTTATTTTACTAGCTTTTGCCCACGGCTTCGCTCGCGTGGAATTTGGTCTGCCACATAAAGTTTCGTGACAGATCATTCTAAATTAATTAATTAATTTTTTGCAACTATAAGTTACTCGTACATCCGAAATTTCAGATGTCTAACTTCAAAACTGACGGATTCTATACAATCTTTGAACCCCATTATATTAAGAGGAAAACCCTTTGTGGTGGAATTGTCCAAATTCCTTTCTTAGTGCTCATTTAAGCTATACAAAGAACCTATCTGCGAATTTCAAGATGCTAAGTTCAGTGGTTTCTGCTGTGCGTTGAACGCTGGGTGTGTTAGTCAATCAGGTTACAGTTTTATACAAACTTCGCCTGTGTGGTGTTTTGATAAAAAGTAGCCTATGTTCTTCCCTAGGCTTGAGATTATCCATATCAAATTTCATCACAAACGGATCAGCACAGCCGTGAAACATACATTGACACTGATTAATAAACGAGGCAGACAGAAGTTACTTTCGTTTACTGTTTTTCGGGTCAGTAAAGGATTAGTATGTAATGTTAGTGAAAAGGATTACTTAGTGTAACGGTTTCGCTTGTCGTCGAGAAATTAAAACTAAAAGGATTAGTATAATGTACATATGTAGGTAATTTATCGCTGTGTTGTAATTTAGCGGTATAGCCTATGTATATTACTGTAAAGTTTCATCCAAATCCGTTTCATCCTTGCGTGAAGGAGTAACAAACATAAATCCATCCTCACAAACTATCGCATTTATAATATTAGTAGGATATACATTTTTATGATAAGTAGATATTGTATATGTTGCAATAAGCCATATTTCAAGAGTGCGGTTAATAAATTCCATAAGAATATTTTGTATCGCATAAGAGAGTAATGAGATCATTTTTATTGGCCACTTATGATAAAAGAAGTAATAGAAAATAATGTCAACGACAATAAATGTCTGTTGTTTTTTCTTCCTAAATAAATTAAGTGGTGTTATCGATACCTTCTTTGATTCGAAAACAACATAATTGACTTTTAAGTGGAAGGGTGATAAACTGAAATATTCTTAGGATGACTAATGCGTTAGTATTTAAATATTTTTTAATGATTTTTTTTCATTCGCCATTAAATAATTTTAAAAAATTAGACTGATAATAATCCCAATTTGTGATTTTTATAATCTATAAGTCCGTTCATTGCTCCAAAATAAAATACCATGTCAGCCCATCTGTACCGGTTGCGATGGTACTTTAAAAAATAAATAAAATAACATGCAAATGAGCAAAGTAAAAGACGACTTTTGCTAAGAAATAGCATTAAGGAGGTATTATTATTATTGTACAATAACGGCATAAAAATATAAAACAGATTTCAAAGATAACACGTGAGATAATTTTTTAAGACATTTTAATATCACGGTTTGCAAAATAGGACTTTGAAATTAAGTCTTAAAGCCATAATAAAAAAAAAAAAAAAAAAAAAAATATCACGGTTTAAAAATATCCGGTTAGGACTTGTGTATTTTCAAAAACTAATAATGTTGAGCGAACAAAAAGATAACAAAATCAAATTACAATGATCCATGTTTATGGACCTTTTCGAAATTTCAGTTGCTTACACCAACTCTTTCTGAGTGAGTTAGGTTACAACTGGGTTATCAGAGAAGAGAAGGCCATAGATGTAATCCCATCTTAGGCAAAACTACATTTATATATAGATTTAGATTTAGCCAAGATTCGTTTAAAATCAGGCAAACATCTCGACATTCTCATGTTGGTGACAGGACAAAATAAATTTACCAAGAACGATAATCAGCTAGAAAAAAGTTTTTGGGATGGAGCCACACGGATGCCACAACATAATATCATAATGCCGACTGACTTAGAGTACACAATTTATCTTTCCATGTTCCATGATGATTAATCAACAGGTGCAAGAGGTGATTGACTGGATTAGTGGGTGGAGACATGAGGAAATTCAATGTTATCCCCATTACAGTGGTTCAAGATTTATCTAGATTTATTAAAATTTAGTAAATTACTAATGTAATACACACAGATTTATAGTTTTAGGGCGTCCTGGGTTTACTCATTCTCTATGTGGGTGTTTTGTAATTTTTAGTGTAGTGACTCCTCCAGCCTAACCAAGGAAATGGAGCTGGTTGAAAGATCTCGCGTAAAATATGGAATTTCACGATGGGAAGAGGTGCCGATGTCATGCAATTCATCAGCTGTATTATATTTATAAACAACTTTAAAAAAAAATGTATTTATTGAAGTTTACAACTGTATACTGAATACGTCAAGTAATTATAATCAAAGATAAATCATGTCCCGGAATAAACACAAGTAGAGACTCTACCCAGTGGTAATACTCAAATGAAAGTTCAACTTAGAATGAGGCCATCTTCTTTTCAGACGCTTCGGAGGATTATCAGGAATTGAAGAGGTAGCGAATTTGAAACTAGTGGGTTTGAGCGGAAATGAAGTTTGTCATGAAAAGATTGATATCGGATTCGGGCCAAATCAGCAACAAATGGTACATTGAGGTCATTATGGATTACTTTGTTCGTAACAAAGTAAGAAGCATTGAGGATTTTACGAAAGATTTTGGATTGTAAGGATTGAATACGAGAGGAATTTGATGGCTTAGTGGAGCCCCAAAGCTCTACTCCGTAAGTCCAGATGGGTCTAATGATTGTCATGTATATGAGTCTTTAGTAATTAATTGGGAGCTTAGAGCGTTTGTCTAGTAAATGTTCTGCTTCTTGTCGTTTCAGTATAAACGAACTAATGTTTTTTTTAACATTTGTTATATTTGACTTTCGTTAATTATGATTTAAGATTGAATAAGACATAAGTAAATAATATTAACACAGAAATAAAAAACAATTAATATGGTCTTGCTGGTCAATTAAAAAATAATTGAATAAGCTAATCTGTTTTGAATTGATGTACTAAAAATTTGAACAAAACAATAAATGTATAAATTAAAAAAAAAAATCAAAATGAAATATGTTACTTACGAATAATTAAATTTATATGATTTTAAACGTATAAAAAAGTAAGTAGTAAATTAGTACTAATATTATTAGTAAATACAACCTTGAAGGCTATAAAATGTTTAGCTACGAATTTAAGATTTCTGATAATTGGCAGTAGAAAAGGGAACACTCGTGGGGCGAGGAGGCAAACAGAAATAGAATAAGCCCTTAAAGAAAAAACTAAATAAAATATAAGACTCCAAGTGACCTACCTGTCGCCTTTAGCCTAACTTCCTCCTCACTCACATAATATTTCAGTGGCTACAGTTCACTACCAACCGGGGCTGCGATAAAAAAGTTTATTGCAGTAGCAAACAGGTGATGAAATTCATTCATGATAAGAAAATATTTACTTAATCTGTTTACCTGAAACACTATCACCTCAAAGGTCAAGTAAGATATTGAGAGGAGACGGAAATGTCGAGAGGAAAAATGCAAATGCTTTTATTGTAGGGTTTACCTTTATTGAATACGAAACAAGCGCTATCGCTTCCAGGACGAGGCGTGGCCATTTTAACACCTCCAGAAATAGGGCTTCCCCAAAAAAAGAACATAAACGAAAACTGGTAAGCCATGTGGAATGAGAGCCCACAGGGCAAATTAAAAATAATTAAAAAATTGGTGAAACCGTGGATCACCTCAAATCGCTCCAATCGCAGGGAGGAAGTTGCCTTAGCCAGGCTAAGAATAGGGCACACAAACCTTACTCACGTCCATATTATCCTAAAAAAGCCACCTCCGAAATGTCAGCATTGCAACAGCATCCTTACAGTCCATCATATTTTTCAAGAATGTTCTTTTTACATCTCTAGGTTAAACAAACTAGGTCTTACAAATAATATCTCGAATACGCTTGGTGATAATAAAGATAAAATAAGATTAGTATTGAAATTCTTAAAGGATGTGGACATACTAAGACAAATATAAATTTTTTATTTATTTATTGTGTATCTATCTGTTTATCTTTTATTTATTTATTTTCCCCTCTTACAAATTCCAAATGTTTAATTCATAAAATAGATAAGTCATAATTCACAATTATTAAACATTTAAAAGAACGTAGATGAATAATGGAGAAATTAAATTAAAACTGAAAATCTTATTATTGGAATAATCAAATATCAGAATACACATAGATATAAGACTCTATAAACAAATTATCAGAGGCGTTGATGACCGTATGGTTTTATGCCTCACAAACCCAAACAAACAAACAAACCTTTATTGAATTTGGCATTTTAAAATGCGTAAGCTGTTGGTCACTTTGGTCCTAGTCAATAAAACAAGTGGTAAAAAGGTTCTTGGGTAATAATGCGATGGAGCAGGGAGTAGTGATAGCTGGTAGTAAGTGATAGGAGGCAGTAGTGATAGCTGATAGTGATGTGCCACTCCTGGCACGCTAGCATTCCGCTGCTTCCCTATTCTATTCTATCCTTCTATTTAGTAATTTTTTTATCTAATCCTTTATGCGTGTCTACTTTTGTAACTCTTTTAGGAGTCGTTTTGACTGTAGTATGGATGAGGTTTATGTCCTTAGCCTGATCAATTTTTTTACTATTTTATTTCTAAAGATCCCACAAAGGCTTTAGGCTCAAGGCAGCTCCTATATGGAGCATCTGCATTTTTATTTTTTTTAATCTTCATTATTAAAAAGAAAATTGGGATGCCGCAAATATAACTATATTTTTAATAATACACGTTCATATGGTTTTAATATTTTGTTCGGAAATGGTTTTCTTCACACTTCTTCACTTTTTTTAGACCCATTAAATTAATGCTTCATACTATGCAATTAATTTTTCATCTATATATACATACATATGATATATATGAATATCTATTTATTGATGTTAAACCTACTACAAATTTAATACTTGTTAATCTATGCTGCCCTTTCGAAAACTATTGAGACCGTTATACTTGCCACTGTAGACAGTATAAAGGACACACAAGTTTTTATTTCATATAATTTATTTTATTTTAGTTTTTTATTAATTGTTAAAGTTTTTAAATATTTTATTTTGAAGAGAGAAGATTTGTCCAGGGCCGGGATTCGAACCCGGGTTGCTTTTAAATATTTTATTTTGAGGAGACCCGGGCGACCCGGCCCTGGACAAATCTTTTCTCTTTAAAATAAAATATTTAACAGTTTTTATTTTGTTAGATAAACACGCAGTTCTATATTAATTATTTTTTCTTTAAAAAATGTAGAAATATATTTCTATTTCTAGAACTGTATTATATAGAACTATAATTATATAAACATAGAACTATATTTTTCTTCTAAAAATATAGAATATAACGCTTTATATATTTATATAATTATAAATTTTCTATACATTTATCGAGTTTTTAACATATCAACTAAAAATCACACATATCTTGAAAGAATATCGGCACAAAGTTGTTTTTTTTTCAAATTACATATAGTCATAAGCTTAAGAAACAAAATGATTTTTATGTAATGAAGATATTCGTCGTAGGTCCGGTGAAAAGGTGGTGTCGGTTAACATTGGACCTAAAATTGTGTCTAAAAAAAGGAATAAAAAATACTTCACAAAAGTTAGTTCCAAACATTCACTTGAATACGGCTTCAATCAGCTATTTATAAACTTGCAAGCGGCATAATAATTTTTAAAAACTCGATAGGAAATCGCGAAAGTGCAGCAGGTTTTTTTTTGTTATTCTTAACAAACAATTAAACTAACTACAATATAAGCATTTTTTAAATTTAAAACTCCTTTAATAATATTAATATTGAAAAATTATATCAAGTTACATTTATCAAGTAGCATTTGAGCCTTGGAGGTGGTGGGATGTTTCTTGGGTGTATTATTCATTTTTTGTTTTATTGTTATTTTCTTTCTACCCTGAGGATGCCTGAATAGGCGAAATATCGGACAGATAATTTCATTTTGTGTTTTAGTTTGGAGACTTAAGTGCTTTTCGTTGGAATTTTTCCACGGTCTTAATATTGTCCTTTAATGATGTTTAATCTTAGCGAGAAAATGGTTCCAGCTAAATATTTAATGGACGACTTTGAGTTACTTGCTCACCATTGCCATCTGATCAGCGGTTAGAAGAAAATAATTCAAGCTACTCAGCTCAAAACTATTAGTTTCCATCAAGAGAAAGGTGGACTGAATGAAGGGGTGGGAGGCCAGGTACACGAAGATGGCCTCTGGTTCGACCCTCTGATAGTAGTTAACCTTAATGGCAACCAAATAGTTTTCAACTCGAATGAACTCTCATTTATCAAAGGCAAACAATACCGGCATTTATTCCATTGCATACGGAGTCATAGTTCTTAGAATAATTTTGAACCTCAGTTCATTTGTGAAGCATCAATTAATAAAAAAAAGTAAGCTCTTATAGAAACAAATGTATGGCAGCCCCATATATAAATATGTACACACACACACACACACACTCACACAAATATATATATAGTTAAAATAAACAAAAATTAAATTTAATGGCAAAGTAAAAATTAATTTGAGATTTGCTAAATCATATTAGACCCGAGAGTAAAATTAAAAAGGATTGCTATTAACTAATTAAAGTATTTTAGTTGCCTATATCGATTGAGACAATATAAAAATAAAATTGATCTACTTTACATATTTTAGCAAAAAAAAAAAAAATAAATAATCGACTATTGAGTGAAATATATCTGACATACATGGTAGAAAGAAATATTTTGGAGAAGTTTTTACCGCATATTCAGGTTCACCCAATGAATATAACATAGGATATATTTTGACATATCTCGATATCTTATTATTCCCATGTTCATGTTCTATCAGTGAAGAACGAACTTTTACCTAGTATAGAACATAATTATTAGAATTTAAAATTAGAAACTAGTAGAATTTATAAATATAAAGAGTTTTATTCCTTGAATTTGACAATTTACAATGTTGTAACAATACATGTTGAAGTAAAACAATTTACACTGCAAGTTGAATTAACATAATAAATAAAAGCTATAATATATTTATAACAGTAGGAATCTTCAAAAGAAGTAATAAGATATATCGACTGTAGCTTCTGAATCTTTGATTACCTTATATTCATTGAAGCAACTTTAAAATCTCTGATGTTTCGTCGGAAATATTTTAACTACTTAGGAACCGGGGAGGATGTTTTACACTAAGGTGAAACTACAACTAGTTCAGGTAAAAAAAATAACTGTTTCTGTTGAAGAAATATCTTCATGAACCTAAATATTAGAAAGAAACATTTTTTTAGCCAAGTGTATTCAATTTAGGTTTTTGCAATAACTAAACAGAACCGCTCACCTGTTGACAAGAACAGCATTCGAGATGCAACACATAAAACACTACTACACTACACAACACTGCTACAAAGGTACTGACTCAACTGAACTGAGCAAGAAGACAAGAGAGACTACAGAACTACCTGGGCACAGCCGCTACTTCTGGGAGATCCTTTGTTGCCCCTGAGGTCCACTCATATTGTCCTTCGTGTTTGTTTATCCTCAAGTGATGTGTACCTGCTTGTAGCTCAGGTGACAACAGTACCCCACGCGTACTCATCCCGCTTTTATCCGATTACACCTGGATATCGGATTACCAAACATTAATGGTATTTTTATTATTTTTAAAATATTAAATAAACGTATATACACACCCACACGCACAGTCACACACACATTTATATACATATGTACAACATACCACTTAACAAATGATAAGACAAATCCACGAACACCACTCATGAGGATGGTGTTAAAAAAGAAAGCAAGCAAATCAATAATTAGTTTGGATTAGAACAGTATTCTAATTAAGAACATTGGATTTAACCATACATAGTAGCGGCTAACAACAGACAAATTTTAATATTAGCCTTTATTATTCATATAAATATTATAAAATATACTAAAAAAAAAAAAAAATCTCGTTTGCTTATTTCCTCTAACCAAAAATAATAATAACAAATCCACATAAATAATTGAACTTTAGTACTGCATAATGGATATGGAGTGAGGGGAGGGCCCACTTTAAGTTTTATCGATAAACTTATAGAAGACAAAATAAATACACAAGGTACTTTGGAGCGATATTGGAGTCCTGTCTGCTTTGTACAGATATATAGTATTGCTGGTACCTACCTATATGCTAGGCCTTAGGCTGGTCGTCTCTGGTGCCGCCTGATTTATGAGGGTTGGCCTAGAGAAGTAAACAGTTCAGTCTTTTCAGAGATTTTTTTCTGAAGTCTCGGTATTCCGTCTGAGTATATTAGATGTTTATATACATAAACCCTTTTAGAAACAATAAACTCATAAAATATATAAATGCCTATGGGTTTGGTATTTTTTTTATTTATAAATAAACATGCAATTAATTACATATGTGTTGGTTCAATTATAAAAAAAGCTACAAAAAATAATGAAGTATCAAGGTTGACTTTGTGATTCTCTAACATCAAAATAATTCTCATACAAATTTTTAATCCTATGACTCTAGTTGGAGGTAAATGTAAAAGCCCGAAACACCCCAAAATCCCCAAAACATGTTCGATAATCTTCAAATTTGCCTGAAGGTTATATTCGGACAACGTTTCAAACTGAATTAGATCTCATTTCATCCCTCAGAAGTGCTCTAGAGAGATCTATTATTCAAAAAGAATTGCTCTAATAAATCTGATAAATATTAGAAACTCCTGAAATGGCACTGAATAGGTAAACGAAAAAAAAATGTACTCCTGCCCCTTTACGGGGACACAGGGCATAAGTTTTTTTATTTACATTAATTTATTGATATTTACAACTGTAATAATATTACAACAAGTATATCTGCTAATATGAACATATGCCATGAAAAAAAATCACTTGTGGAGAAACTACCTATCGGTAGCACTCCAATAAAGTTCTAGAGTAGAATGTCTCGAGACCATCTTCTTTCCAGACGCCTCGGAGGGTTATCAAGAATAATATAGGAAGGAAGTTGAGAGACTAGCGGATTCAAGTGTGTATGGAGCTTGTCATGGAAGGATAGGTATCTAGTTTGGGCCAAATCAGCAACATTTGGGATATGAAGATCATGATGGATGAGTTTGTTTGTGACATAATAAGGAGCATTGAGGATTTTATGAAGGATTTTGTATTGTAAGGATTGGATACGAGATGAATTGGATGGTTTAGTAGAGCCCCAAAGCTCAACTCCGTACGTCCAAATAGGTCTGATAACTGTCATGTAAATGAGTCTTTTGTAATTAATTGGGAGCTTAGAGCGTTTGTCCAGTAAATGTTGAAGTAGGCGAAAACGTCGAGAAGTTTCTTGTCTTTTCAATCTTGTATGAGGAGGGCATAAGCTATTTCTTTAATTATGTTCATTAATATATTGTTACTATTGGGGAAGGTATCTCTAGTACCAACTAATTAATAAAGGATTTCAGAATATTTTGCCAAAATTGAATTATGTATTATTTATATAAATTATTCATATTAGTTATAAGAATTACAAATGACTCGGTTGTAGTTTTCTGTTTTTTTGCCCACCATTCTTTGACAGAAAATCTAAACTCGTTAATTTAGACACTGCCCTAATCCCAACTAATTGGATGAAGGGTTTAGCATAGATATATCTTATTCTTAATTCGTTAGAAGGCGCTTGACGCCTCGAAAAAGGAATATAAAAAAAAGGAAAGAATAGTTTTGAGCCTTGGCTAGAAATTCATTTCAAATTAGCCCTACTATAACATAACATAACACTTTAACACATACGAGTACCATCTTTGTTCTATAGCAACTTATATCGCATTACTCTAACCATTTTCTTCCTGTTTAAACTGATACAAGCCTTTACTATTAATTATCCCATGATTATAATGAAAGAATCTTTTTCTGAACAAGGCAGAACGAAAAGTGACAGGTTATTCTTAAATAATGCTAAGACAAATGGTTGACGTCGCCATCATTCTTAACGATCTTCTTGTTTGAAAGGAGCATCCATGCCAATCAATTCTGAATAAATAATATTAAAGAACCTAATAGAAAAATAGTTGAAAAAATGCCATCAAATATTGGTGTCACATCATGGAATTTAATAAAATTCCTTTTGCTGAAAGAATTTGGACTATTAAAAAATCTATAAAAATGACCTAGATATGAAAATAAATAACATAGAAATGGACTAAAAATAGTGTTTGTCAATAAATACATTCGCTATAACAACGACACGTCCTCCCTTCATAACAATACCTCTATAATTATAAAAAAAACTAAAATGAGGTGAAAATGTTTATCCCGAACATGTCCCACTCGCCATTATTCCAAATGCCTAATGGGTGTAGTAGCATTTAGATAGCTAAACTGCCTCTACAAATTCCTTTCCTAAAGGAATGCCATTTAGAAATTGAGTAAAAGCCTCCTTAGGAACACTTAGTAGTTGGATGGGATGGAAAACACATCGTTGGTATGCCAGCTCAATATAGAATCGAAATAAATTTTAAGAAATGCGATGCTACAAGCAAGGTTGAAGGATATATTAAGTTCTATCAATTATTAGTTATTCATCTTCCTACTACATGATTTACCGGACACCTCTCAATAACGGACCATTTTGAAGGGTGCCGACAGGAAACGACCTAAACACTTTGGCAAGGAACACCCTCTAAAAGACCGATCTTACTCAAGACCTCTACCTTCTACATCTACGTTCTCAATCTTACTTATTTTATACGGATACAAAAAAGCTTGTGCGAATTGTGCCGCAAATGCTCACTTCAGAAAGACTCGACCTATGAAAATTTTAAACAATTTGCTTTCTTTGAACAATATCTCACGTTTTTTATTTTATGTGACAATATCATAGGTATTATTACAATTTGGTATAATCCATACATTATGGATTTGAGTAAACAAAATTTACATTTTTAAATTTGTGTGAATTTTTTTAACGTTTAATATTTCCTCATTTATTAATTCGATTTTTTTTATTTTTATAATACGATACTTTGATGGCCTCATAACTCTAACTTCAAACAGACACAATGTAGAATGAATAGTTTATAAATTTTTTAACTCTATAACGACCAAATATCTGTGAATTTAAAAATTAATATAATTTGTTGACCCACTTTTTCAAATTATGTGTGATATTTTGTTTTTATTATAAAAATATAATGTTCTCTTGTTACGAAGACACGTTCACCCCTTATCAACGGATTAAATGGGAGGATACAATAAATTAAAATTGAATAAAACTAAACAAATTACAGTCTGTTTAAGAACCGATTTATAGGTTTTTAACAAACTGCGACCACCCGATCGAAAATATCGGTGCTATAACTTTAAAATTCATATTAGGCAAAAAGACAAACGATAAAATGGAATTAATATTTCGTCGATTTGGGATTTGATCGGAGATGATTTACATAAAAATTTAGCCGTGTCCATTTTAGGTTTGAGATCATAAAAGGGAAGTTTATAAATTAGAGCCAGTAGGAGTGATATTAATACAGGAAACATATAAGAAATAGCTCTACTAAATATTTGAGTAATTGTCATTTAAAAATAGGGTTAGTTAAGTCTAATTTTTTATCTTCAGAAGAAAGTGGTATTGAATAATCTACCTCATTTGTTTTTGATTGAGAAAAGATGTTTTTATTTTTCATATTATAACTATAATAGTTCAATTAATTTAAACACACAATTAATCAGGTTTGAGATCATAAAAGGGAAGTTTATAAAAATTGCAGAGTAATTCAAAAACTTGTCCATACTTATGTTATTAGCTGTGAGAACTGTACAGTTTCTAGGCCATCAGTTGTGCGGGAAGGTGATAACAGATATTGATTGCCTTTGGTGCCATGGTGCCAGTCCAGAAGCCGAGAGGCTGGAAGACGTCTCCCTCAAGAGAAGGTACGGTTAGATTGTAATTTATTGCGCACTACGCTAGCGAAGACAATAACCCGAGACAATAACTCATAACGGTATTCGACCCTCGAATGTCTTAACTGGCTTTATGTAAAAGAGTCCGAAGCCGAGGAGGCAGAGGACCGACTTAGCTAAAGATTGATAGCGCGCTTCCATGGAAGATTGTCCCTCGCCGGGATGACAACGGCAACAGGGCGGCGGGCGGAGAAGCGATAAATCATGCGGTTAATGTGCGGTGGTGTGGACGCCATAGCACGTGTGAAAACACGTGCCGCAGCTGTAAACACCTCCGTCATCATCAATTAGAGGATAGGAGACGCCTCGATCGACTGATCGGCGGCCACCTCTTCCATCATTAGGGCTGCGATAGTTTTCCGAGAACTGCACTCGGAAGGAGGAACATTGACAGCGCAAGTTTAGAAACTATTTGACGAACGTCGGAGGAAGACAAATGTTTGTTTGTTTGATTCTGGGACGATTCCTACAAATTTAATGAGATGAACGTTTCATTTCAAGAGTTGGAAATTGATCATTCCATGACCCAGGCATGGAAATTACTAATGAAAAAACCATTCGTCGTTAGTGTTCATAATTTTCTTCAAAAGATACCGAAAACGTACCCTATGGTAGACCTTCAAAGGGGATATTATTTTTATTCTGTTTTTGTGGACCCTATATGGGTGCAAGTATTCAAAAAAACACCCTATATCACCGATTGAACCAATGGAATACTAACCACAATAAATATCTATGCTGTTTTCTTATTTTCTTAATTACGAAACATGGCTTAGAAAACTACGTAACATGATATTTATTTATTCCGCTTCATATCTGGGAACCAGCTGGCAACAAACATTAGGTGGCAACAAACATTGGGTGCACAAACATGTTATTGTTAAATAACATTAGATTAAAAAAAGTAATAACTCGTATCTTTTAAGATTAGCCTTTTCTTCCTGCTTGTTTTTATAAAAGGAGCAAGAATTGAGTTAAAACTAGGGGTTTGTTATTTGCTTCGATGAGCATGAAGTAGCCATAAGGACTCCTGACACCTACTTACCTATCTACGGACGCAATCATTTTATAAGGATACAGCTATAAAACCAAGTCAGGATTACGAGCGGCCGAGGAAATGATGGCAACTTGATAAATAAAGTAGCCATTTCTGTGGTATACGAGACGGCAAAATTTCGTTCTCTTAAACTTATCATATTGTTCGAAACCTTATCATATATATTTTTTTTTTAGTGGATCCTAAATTTCTTTTATTAGCCAAATATTTGTTGAGCACATAATTCTTAAAAAAAAAAAAAAAAAAAAGAGAAAAGAGAAATCAATGTCATGTCTATGTTTTACTTATTACTGTTTTTCAGATCTTTCAGATGGTAAAAATTTTAACGGGCTAAGGTAACAGACGACTGCCATAAAATTTTATCTCACTTTTTTATTACATTTGTTTATTATTTTCTTCCCTACTTATCCATTTAATAATGCTATTACATCTAATCTAAACATACCTATGATAAAAACAATATGGCGGGTATCTTCGAGATTGACAAGACCAGTAGCATATAATCATTCTCCTGCACTATTAGTGAGAGGATTGTGAGCAACCCTATATATTATAATATATATAATCAATAAAAAAAAAACAACACCCTAAAAGTAGTAACCCCTCCCCACTAAAATATCATTGTAACAGTATCTATCTTAGCATTTGTACATATCTTAAAATATGTATTTAGGATCCCTCAACTTTTTAGTTACGTGATACCCAACATTATTTATCAAAATAAATTTAATACTTACTGTAAAAAAATATATATATACAGTGGCAGTCAAAAGTAATTGCACAAGCTAAATATTGGCCCTAACTATAACGATAGTTATAATGGAATGAAATAAAATTACACAAATTTTTCAATTGAAAAATACACCACAAAAAAAGGACCTTTCAAAAGTATTTGCACAAATTTAATTGTATTTGTTTAAAAACATTATTTTGTTTGTTAAGAGCTTAATTCCATTGGGGATTAGGGGGATTGCAATGAAATGTATTTAGTCTGTATTTTTCTTTATCTAAGTAAACATGTCACCAGAGAAAGGCGACTTTTCTATCGCGACCCGAGAAAAGTGTGTATTTTTGCGAAACAGCTAAAAACATATCGGGACATAACCAAACATAAAGGAGTAAACCTAGGGTATATGTTTTTCGACAGTTCCTTATATTATTAAGAAAAATTACGAGACGGGAACCAGTACCAACACGCAACGAAAAGGACGGCCAAAGGTATTGACATCAAGAGAGTGCAGACACATAATTGAAGAGGCAACAAAAATCCATCAATTAGTTTTTGGCAACTGGTAGATATGGTGGCTTGTACTTCACATAAGCAAGTAAGTGAGTCTTCTGTAAGAAGAGCCCTTTATCAAGCAAATATACACGTTTATCAGTGAGGTTAACAGAAGAAAGGGACTTGAATTTGCAAAAGAGTACAGTAACAAACCTTTAGAATTTTGGCAAACTGTTCTATTTAGCGACGAGAGCAAATTTAATATATTGGGAGTGATGGTAGGAAGTACGTTTGGCGAAAACCTAACAAAGAATTAAAAAGACGAAGTGTTCGACCAACCGTGAAACATGGAGGTCATGTTATGGTTTGGGGGAGCACTTCATAACACGGAGTTGGTAAACTTGTTCCAATTGAACAAATCATAAATGTAGATGGATGCGTCAAAATTTTGCGCCATAATCTACGGATCAGCACTCAAAAATTGGGGATTGAAAATTCTTACATATTTCAACAGAATAATGATCCTAAGCATACTGCGAATAAGACCAAGTGTTCAACTTGGTAGTATAATGTAGGCAAAAGTCTTTTAATCCCTCCCCAAAGTCCGGACCTTAATGCCATAGAAAACGTATGGCAAATTTTAGAACAAAGGATTCGAAAATATGTCATTACCTCAAAAAACCGCCTGATAGAAGTTTTGGTTGAAGAGTGGGAAAAACTCGAGACAGAGTTCTAAAAAAATCTTGTTTATTCTATGCCAACAGGTTTTCAAGCTGCTATGAGAATATAAGTTTGACTATGGAGGACAAAAGACCTCCTTAAAAATGATTTTTAAAAAAGATTGACTTTCCAGTTGAGGAATGCATAGGAATAAATGATTGAAAATGACACCATAGTGTCGAAACGTTTTATCATATAAAACAATAAAAGAATTTGACTGGAAGCCGATTTTATTTTTTTTTTCTTGAAGATGAAATTCAAATAAATCCAGTTTTGAAAAAAGGAAAAAATTATAAGAATGAAGCTGCTATCAATGTAAATGGATTAAACACAAAATTTTGAAAAGTAAAAACAATATACATTTTATATCACAAATATTTAAATTTGTGCAAATACTTTTAAAGGTTCTTTTTTCGCGTTGTATTTTTTTTAAGTGATCAGTTTTATTTAATTGATGTTTTAAAACTTGTCTAAATAAAAGATCTTTCTTTTGGAAAAGTTGTGACATTTAGAGTATATAACATATAACTTTAGAGCCAATATTTGGCTTGTCCAATTACTTTTGACTGCCGCTGTACTTTCCTTAAAAAATAATAAAAAACCTGGCGGAACGTCAAGACCAGATGACGCCCCTCCTCAATTGCCCGGCCATATATTACCGAAAAAACCAAACTACCCTTTCTGCGGAACCGTTGGCAGGGACTACGCGGAAACTGTTATGTTAACAGTAACTGTTACTGCCAACAATAAATTGGCGAATAACGGACACTTTTATTGGCTGTCTGTCACTCCACTGCCCGGCCAATGATAGTGTTCGGGAAAAAGTAATACATACATTGTTTGTTTGTTCATTTAACGTTACTTTATGCTTAATCGGACGATGCTACAGTGGGAGCTCCAAATTTTGCCTATCCTGGTTTAATTAGGATAGGGATTTTTAACGAGCACCTGACATCGTATATGCTGTTTTATTTTATGTCCCTAGTTTAAAAAAGTGACACTAATAAGGGGCTTTATGGCCGATATCAAAGGAGGATGAACGCCCAAGAAATCCCAAGAAAGGACCAGTAGAGCTGGAGGACAAAGTCGCAGCAGGTCCTGGGCGTTGTTGTATTTTTTTAATAATATGGAAACAATAATAAAAATTGAACAAATTCAGTACCGGAAGATAAGGAATTTTTAGAAATTGAACAAAACTAAAAAGTTGCTGTAATAATCGAGGTGTACATCTTAGCGACTTGGTTACTTGGATTTAAGGCCCTTAAAACACGTTATACCGTTGAAAAGCAGTCTTCAAAAAAGCCTATAGCAATATTACCCCATGCTAAATTTGAAAGCGAACGTAATGCGAGATCTTAACAAGAGTTATTTTGAACCGATAACTGTTTTTAACCAGTAGGCAGTATAGAGATGATGAGAGACTAAGGTACACTGGGGTGCTGAGTAGGTGGTCCGTACCAGAGGCAAGTACCCTGTTATGTTAATATTAATGCGGGTACAATTACTCACTTAGTCCTCACAATACTGTTAGTTCTTAATTTATCGCTTCCTCTACTAACAATCCCCCAATCCTTGTCTACAACGGTCTATTCATAAATACAGTTTCGTCTTCGTTTCAATTACTTTTTCGGTAATCAGCCGCATAGCTGATTACCGAAGCTGCATAACGCTATATCTAGCGTTAATTAAAAGACAAAATAATGGAAATCTATACCATTAAGTATTTCTAATTGGTGAATAATTTTATAAATAACGTGAAATTAATCTCTAGAAGACGTTTCCCATTTAAATAATTGGAGAGACAGAAGAAAGAAGAGATACAGAAGATTTTTGTATTTATTTATTACTGGGCTCTGCAGTCCTTGAAGAACCCTGGCCACTGCTGATTTCTTGTGCCATTCGCCTGTCCGCCGCAAGGGCCCCCAGCGGTTTATGTCCATCGCCTTCTGGTCACTCTCCTCATCGTCAAGCCATCTTTGACGGGGCCTCCCTCTTAATCTTAATCCATCATTTGGTATCCCTTATATCATCCTTCTTGGAAATCTCGTTGGGGATATAGAAGAATACATAATGAATAAAGAAAGCGATGATTCCATATGTCAAAGGTATGCGGAGAAAACGACCAACATTTTAAAGAAGTTCAAAATAAGAACAACTTACACCATTGAAAGAAAAGTAATTCAGGTTTTGAGATGCGTTGTGCAAGCGATCGGCTTAGGTCTCAAGACGCCAGGAATATACAGCGTTCCATGTTCCATGTTGGAATGAAGTAATTTAAGCGCTAGAATTGTAAAGAAGACGGATAGCAAGTCATCAGCATAGGCAGAACATTACGAATACTAATCATATTATTGAGTTTGAAAAAATTTGAGTGGTTAAAATTAAATCAACGAGATAAAGAAATATATTAGAATGGATTGAAATAGTGAAGTACTATGAAAATTTCAACAGATGACATAAATTAAGCAAACAATGGTTTCTACACATACCAATGGTAAATAAGAAAATGAAAAACCTGAAAGTGAAGTTGAACCAATAAGAAGCCTATCAGTCGAGGTCCAGCCAATCAGAAAGCATCAAATCTGTTCACTGTAAGAATAGGCTCCGCCTTCGGACCCAAACAGGCATAAATACCTAAGGATAGAAAGATATTTTCAGCCTCAGATTATAGCCCTGAGGAAGCTAGCAGCATGGCCAGCGAAACGTCGGCAAAGAATTTGACTATACGGTCGAAACCAAAAGAAATATTTGATGAAACAATTTTAATAATTTAATTTATAAATTACACAGCCATAAAAATGACTTTATTTCGTGTGTACATACACTTAAAGATATTAGGAATCGATTTGAGCCTAATTCTCCTCAGCTCACTATCCAAGCAACTGAGCCTGGCGTAGACTTGAGGTTTATAGGAGATTTACTGAAGTAAGCTGGAAGATGATGTACAGCCTGAACCCATTGACCGAGGAAGGGCCATTTGTGAAGCTCTAAGTGCCCTGAGCGGTCCACCGCCAACAGTCTCGCCGAGTCGACTCGACCATTTACACTCGGTTCAAAAATACTTCTTCCTTTATTTATAGTCACTCAATCTGTCTTCCAATAGCTTCAGGTTCTTGGTAAAGGTTATTCTTGTCATCTAATGATTAATTAATGATTTTCTGCGCTTTAGATATTAAAAACACAAAACAGTTAAGTAAATAGCCAGAGTGCATTTTAAGTAAAAACACATCTATATTTGTTTCTTTACCAAAAGAGTGCTTAAATAAACTTTCATAATAATATTACTCATGTATCGTTTACATGAATATACATGTTTCTTTAATTATATAAAATATTACTTTTATATAATTAAAGCTTATAGCATATAAAATATTACTGAAACTTGCATAAATTTCCGAAAACTGACACACTTGCATAAATTTGCGAAAACGTTATTGTAAAAGATATATAAGAAAAACATCTTAAGTTACATTTAATTACTTGAACGGTACTCACTAAAACTGAGTTCTGCCATGTTAGAAAATGAACCTGCAATCAGATTAAAATCTGGTTATTAAAGAGTTAAAATATTTTAATAATATTTAATATACTAAATATTAAGCTAATACTAATAAATTAATGCTTCAATGCTCATAAATGATGGAATGTATTATATGAGGGTAAGCCGATTATCCGCAATGTAGTTATAAAATTTTATTGTATCAAAATGGAAACTTACAAGTACATCATTTTTCGACTAACTTTTCAACGCTTTTCATCGTTGTACAAGCTTCATGATGCTCTCATAAACGAAGGTTTTCGGTTAAGCTGCAAGCCAGGAATGCACCGTTTCCTTCACTGCTAATTTGCAGACGATGTTCAACTACGTCAATAGTAACTCGTCTGTAACACCATTTCAACGTTTTCTTCATTTGCGGCGTTAAACGGTCGTCCGGCTCCTTCATCATGAGTAACACTTATGCGAACATTTTTGAAATTTTCAATCCGCTCGTAGAGCCTCCATTGTGGCAAAACACTGTTCCCGTACTATAAGTCTTCAATGAATTTCGGCCCGTGATACGCCTTCCGACCACAAAATACGGTCGAAGGACCGCTTGCATTTCTGACGTTATATTTATAATTTATAGCATATATTTAAATATTGTTAAGATGACTGGAGGCCTAAATAAAATTAAATATATTGAATGAACCGGATAAAAATTAAAATACTTCATCAAATATTCATGTGAAATAAGTTAAAATAAATTCAAGCACTCAAAGTTAAAATTAATAAACACTGATAAAAGGATTTGATAGTCTTTGAAGAGATTTCTTAATAGTAAACATTAATATGTAACGGGCAGCTGACAGGCCGCCGCCATATTGGCCTTGGCTGCTCTGTCATGCGCCTTTCACTTTACCGCTTCTCCAGGTGTAACGACATGCGATAGATGGGCGAAAATTTTTGGGACGATAGAATAAAAGTTTCACTTTAAAAAGTTTGGGAACCACTGCTATAGTAGAATGTAGAATATAAATAAAGAAGGATAAATTGGGAATGAAAATAAGAGACACTAGCGTTTAACATAGTCAATAGAATTAGCGTTTAACATAGTCAATCACACAAGTCATTTAACATAGCAATAGAATTATCTAAACTAATGGTACTATTAAGTTTTTTAAAAGTGCCAAATATGAATCTCACGGTAATCAAACCCGAATATTCAAGATATTCAGCTAGCAATTAACGCAATAGAGGGGGATAGCGTTGCATCATTGTACTTGTTGGAAGCGGAAGCCAGGGCTGAATACATTAGTTTGCTTTGTATCATTGTACTTGTTGGAAGCGAAAGCCAGAGCTGAATACATTAGTCTGCTTTGTATCAATTACCACGAGACAGGAGCGCGATGAGTCGCCAAATTAGTTGGCACTGAGTGGAGCAGGGCTAGAGGCAGGCAGGCACCTTGCCAACCAACACCCGCTCTTTTCACGCCTTCCTACTCTTCCTCATTGTCTTGTCATCGCCCGGGTTGTCATCTTCCTTTTAACACTCTGTCACTATCTGCTTAGGCGCTAAGCTACTTACACATTATTAGAACTAAATAAAAAAACATTCATGATGATCCAATGTTTGATTTCTCAAAAAGAAACGAAAACTATAAAACTAGATAGAGACCTTAAGAGACCTTGATTAAATTGGTTCTACATATATTTGGATCAAGTGATTCGCTTTCCTGTAGTGTTTAATTTAACACTACAGTATTCTATTAGAAAGGTGATGGCACCGAAAAGGGTTTGAATTTGAATTCCGTAAATGTTTGGAGATGCTTAGGCTCTGGTGGGAATATGGGAACTATAAAACTAAACGATAAAAGCCGAAAATGAGGCAAGGTTTAAAGTAAATTCGAATAAGATGAAGTTTTGGTAAGTAGGGAAGTCGGCAGTGATTTTTTGTTACTGGTATAGGAAAGAATACGGGTTATGGGAGAGAAAATAAAGATAGGCAATTCTTGTTATTTCTTGGTCTAGACATTGCTTAGCTCGTGCGCTATGTCCCAAAACTAGAGCTACAATTTTTAAAATCGATGACTGTTCTGTAGGCGTTTGAAACATGCCACTATGTACAAAAAAACATTTATGTACGTCTTTAAAGTATTGCGGTTCTTCTATTTATATAAATAATCAAATACAAATTTATATTGTATAGAGTAAACTAAATAAATAAATTAATTATTCTATTTTACTGTTTTACTTTTAGGCACAACCCGAGACCTCTTTTCGGTGCATTGGATTTGAGGCACTGTTATTCCTTGACGTATAATTACACATAAGTACATTACGATAAATACACGACAGCAAACTTAATTGGGAAAAGAAAATTAGATTGCATGAAATTAGATCTGTAAAAGAAGACAGGAGGTCTAATCTCTTGGAGTAAGGGATCCTGCAGAAAGGTTTTCCGTGTCAACCGTTTCCATTATCGAGGACTTCTTCATCTCCTTGGAAAGGACACGTCGGGAAAGGATCTCCTCCTCCTGCACTAATTGCATCGACCACCCTGGACCTTGCCCGACCGCTTGTTTTATCAGCATCCTCATATTAACGTCGCTGCCGAATATTCGCATAAACTAGGTGTTAATGGTCCAGGCTACTGCTTGAGGAAACAATAAAAAGGACTATTGACATTTATACTCCCTGTTTTCGATGAGAATTTGCAAATTTATATCCCAAGTCTAAATTGGAAATGTATTTACATAATTGTGAATAGCATAGAATGCGGACTAAATAAAACATAATAAAATTAATGATTTATGTTTTATTTATTGTTCTTTTGACTATCATATATATATATATATATATATATATATATATATATATATATATATATATATATATTTATTTATTTATTTAATTTTATTTTTGAAAAGAAAAGGTAAAGACATAATGTTTTCTCTTAAAAATAAAAATAAAATTAATGGTTTATAAAATAAAATTAAAATACAAAAAATATAATATCGAACTAGAAAGGCGATTACTTCATTAGTTTATTTTTTATTCAGCCAGGTATTCTCAGTATTATAGAGAGGAAAATATATAAATTAAATGATATGATACAACATAAATCCAAAATAAAAAAATTTGCAATACACCACTTTGGTGTTCACGTTATTTATAGTAACTTATAGTTTAATTTATTTTCGTATTCTTGGATTCAGTTTCAATATGTATATAAATAAAAAGACAAATCAGACAGGAACACTCATAAAATAGACAATCCTAAGTATAGAATCCGTAGCCGATCCAGTATTTCAATCGAATAACGAATAAATTTGAATAAATGAGGGACATCTCCTTTGTTGGAGAGTCGTGTTCCTTGCTGAGCCATGCTTGTAAAATATATCCGGACTCCCACAATGTATTAACAATTTTGATCAAATTTATTGCTAAAGGAAAAAAAAACCTAGGACCTGGGAGGTAGACAATGGTTAATTTCATTAGCGACTGCGCAAAAAAAAAAAAAGAAAAGAAAAAATACAATTTACCTCATTACAATTCTATTATAGAAAAGCTGGCCGAAGTGATTTATCATCCCGTCCACGGGCCATCTTTCACGCCACAAAGGAACTCGCGTCAACTTGGCAGGACCTCGGGTATCTTCTTGAATATTAAATATAAAATAATTCACCCTTCATTACAACTCACCTGTCCATTAAATTTGGTATGTTATTCAGACGTAGTTACAAAAGGTGTTGGAATTTGAGTTACAAAGAAGAATTTGATTTAATGAGGGAAAATTAAAGGAATGTTAAGGACTGAGACCATTTGATAACTGAATTAGAGAAACTGAACTGAATTGAAAACGTATAGAAACTGATAGAGTGGAGTATCCAAAGTAAAAGAAAGCGCCTGAAGAGTGGAACGATGCACAGGATTGGCGACAGGACGATGCTGGGGAGAGGTGGAGGTCTAAAAATTACACTAATGATTTCACTTAGCAATAAATATTATTAAATTAGCGAAGAATAAAATAAGTATTCATGTCTCTTAGATCCTATCTAAAAACAAAACAAAAAACGACCATCTGTAATACAATAAAATTGGTAAAGTATGCCTGGACTGGAAGACTTCATCAGCTGGAATAGACCACCTGTGTCAACCTAACGGAAGTGGAAGCCAGGCTTGGCTTGTGGGCTTTCTCTAGGGAATCTTATCTTCGGCAGCTTCCGCTTGGAAAGAAGAGAAGAGGAGGTTAAGGTACTTGGCAACGGCAACTTCAGGTCAAGGTGCACTTAAGGATCTAATGGCATAAGTTTATAACGGGTTTACAAGCCGCGGAGTGTCTAAATCTTTTTATCTCCTCAACATTTTATTCTTGGTGCTATAGAGATTATTAGGAGCCATCCTTTAAAAGAAATAATAATACTAAAAGACTTAGTGACCCCATACCACCCGATACCACCAATCGCTACCACCAAACTTTACCCCGCAAGATTATTCTTTTAGAGAATCGTTCATTGTTAAGCCCAACCTCTTAACAAGACCACCTCAACCATCGGGACGCTGGTCAGTTAAATTGACCGAGCGCGTGCTACACTCAGGGCGTTTCCTCCTTGATTAACTTCCGATATTCTCCATTAGGACCTTTGTAGGACAGAATATTCCATAAAATACCTTATTTTCGAATACCTTAAGCGCTGATGATTCTTTTAAGATACTGGTCACATTTCACTACAAAAGAAGAATTACTCGTTGATAAATTAGACGTGCATAAAATATGTACGTTTTTGGTTTATGGCCTTATTTTTTTTTAGTTATTAAGAAACATAATTTTCCATGTTCCAAAATCCTTCGGGTGGGACACTCCATATGGATATCGGAATAAAAAATAAACCTCCCTGATAAGATTCCTGCCCTCCATGGCCACTTTTGAACCCTGGGGGCTTTGTGCCTTGGATAAATGCCAATCAAACATCAGATTCAACAGCTGTGCCCCGTCCTCACTCCACCAAGGATTAAGATGCCCTCACACCCTGATGGCTTAGGATCGATTCGCTACGGAGTCCTGTGTCATAACCAGAAATACTTAACAGGATAAAGCCTTCCCACGAATATTATAGGTTTCTATTCCATCAGAGATTCCTCAGAATAGTAAAAAAAAAAGTGTATTCCATTTTGATATAAATAAGTTTAGCTTGTACGAGTATTTATACTGAAGAGTGCCAGTATTCTTCCTTTGAGGCCCCAAAACAATAATTTGCAGGCCATATTTATGAGTGAATATGGGAAAGATGGGGAGAAAAATTATGTTATCCTTCCCAGTTGGGATTGCCAGGGCATCTCTGTGTGATTATGAGCCTAACCAAAAGGTCTGACCACTGAGTCATTTGATTAGGTGTTAAGTTTTCACCTATTTTAAAAACAATAAATAACACACGTTAACCCTATTTGTTTTATAAGAATCGATAAAAAAATATATTCATTAATACATGTTTATAAAAATAATATGTGTATGTAAACATGTTATTATTGTTAGAGGATGGCTTCAGAATCAATAAAGATCGATAATTATAGTCCTTACACAGAGGCTGACCTTGTAGAGGGCTTATCAGGTACTTGGATCTGGCGGTAGGGCCTCTAATATCGGAGCCATTATGTTTGTTTAGGGCCGGGCACAATGAGATAAGGGCTATTGTCAGCTGATTGTTCTGTGAGGACACAATGCCTATAGTCTAGGGCTAGCTCTGCCAAAACTATAAGTCACTTTCACTGCTCTTACAATGTAACTGATCCATCTTTACTTTCAGAAAATACCTCTAGTTTGTCTAAAAGGAAAGTCGAGAGGTACACCAAAGCGTAGGGTGATCCTAATAACTTAATAAACGGCGGTCCTCGGGTGGAAGTATAAAACAGCGACTGGTAGTATCAATATCGCCTTAGCCTGGAGGATATACTGGAGGGGCATCTCGAAATTCATTTCTTGTCTGAATTGGATTGAATTCCAATATTATTAATCCAAATAAGACTGGCGTCCTTCACTGTAAAACTTCCGGTAAAACAGTCCATGTAAAATATCCCGTAAATATAGTCGACTCTCAAATAAGTAATCATAATCCAAAAAATGAGCCACGAAAAGTTCATTAAAAAAGGAAAGAAAAGTATTTTAATCCAGAATTCAAATCCTATTTTAATAATTTACGGAACATTGATGCCAGAGGTGGAACATGGGAGAAACGGCAAAAGAGCCTATACGGAAAATTTCAACCAACATTTTATTTTTAGATCATGAAATTATTGTTTCAGTGTTCTGTTTGTTTTAGCCCTAATCAGGGAGCGCGCCTTTAGTCATAACTCCGAATTACTGAGATGTAGAACCCGGGTTCGAATCTGGGGCCGATAAAGTATTTAGTCTATTACAAGTCATAGCTCGACCCTACAGGGCCTGCAGATCCTCCTGGGGATCACTCAGCCTCTAAAAGGTGGGTACCCTTAATTGCAGGAAAAACCTGGAGGATGAGGGTAATCTCGGTCAAATCACTTCTCTGCACAACAATTAGCTTAAATACACTACATACTCTGTCACGCACTCAGCCCAAGACCCTTCGTGGGTTAATGTAGCGCAGTTTTTTTTTTTTGCTCCGATTCATTTTAAAAAACGATATATCAAATATAGCCTAAATACTGTTATATAACTTACGACTTGTATTGTAAGATGGAGTATTATGAGATATTACAGCAAATTATACTTAGCAAATTAATATTTTAATAAACATAGTATATTTAAAGTTTTTGAATACTATTAAATATATATTCCTAGACTAAAGAACGAGTTTGTTATGCATCATTAGATGAAAACTCATTATATGGCTAGATAAGGGAAATAGGTCATCTTTAGGAACAATGGATGTATTTGTTAACGTGATATAAAGGTTTTGTCTGAGCCATAACAATGATTGGACAATTTTAGAATATAATCCAGAACCAAAATAAAAATCTCGACAGCTCACAAAATTTCGAAAAAATTAGATCAATTCTGAAGGCGGATTCATTGCAAATGTAACAATAGATTCAAAAATTGTTGTAGCATAAAAATTGATTAAGAAATAAAAAAAAGAGAAGATAATTAATCTTTGTGTGCCAGAGAGAGAAAGAGAGAGAGGCAGAGAGAGTTTCAAGATATTACCATATGTTATTTTATGTCCATATACATACATAAAGAAACAAGCATACATCATTGTCAAATTAGCATGCTTCTGAAAATTTGTGAAACTAAATGTTGGATTTTAACTATGGTTGCTGATTTAAATTTTTACATAATTTATTCCAGCGGGTATTTACGGCATTGCAAAGTATATAGATAAACTAAATATTAAAATATAGTACAAATATAGCGAACTTTACAGATAAACTATTACATCCTTGGAGTTAACATCACATTACAATCTACAAAAGATGTACTATAGCTATGTTGTTTCCATTTCTCAATTGAGATTGCCGTATTATATTAGATGTTTTTAACTCCTGTTATGCATTGTTTCCAGTATTCACTTATCATATAGGTATTATTGACGTTTATCGGAAGGACTTAATCCCATTTAGGCAAAGAGAAGGGGCTATTACTGCTCGATTCCAAACTTTTACGATATAATTTCCTTAGATCGGAAACTCGCTAAGGTAACGATGTAATGAAGCCAAAACGTAAAGTTTTACATGTTCGCATGTACATACTTATGTACATACGTATGTGCATACTTATGCACGAAGTGAGTTATACTCAACATAAGGTAATGGTATGGTACGAATTTTGAAAATAGTTCTTCTTCCTTCAAATAATTATATTAAAGTATTTACTCGTTGGTTAGGAATGGTCATTGATCTTTATTCCCTTAGATAAAGCTTTAAGAAAACGTTTAGATAGAAGAGAGCGATTCGAGCGTCACCCACGACGGGAGTTGGCGACGAGCCCGGACAAGCCGAGGATACGAGACACGGCAGAGCGAAGTCATGACCGATGTATCATCATTAGCTCCGCTTCGTTAGACTGTTAAACACACCCCACCTTCTAATTCCGTCTGGTTAGGGACTATTTATAAACTATCATATATTTTATCGATACCAATACTGCAGGGGTCATGGCGGTGATCTAGTGTTGGCCTGCACAGTCACAATTCCAATTTTCGGTCGCAGATCCGTGTATGGCTGATACCATGGAAGGAATATCGTGGAGTAATTTATTCGTTGAAATTTTAATAAATGCCTTCCTCGCTTTATCAAAAACGGTCAACCGTAGAATGCTGAAATATATATCTACATATACTCCTCTAACCTAGGAAGCATAGATTCCGGAATAGAAGCAAAAAAACAATGAAGGGTTCGTTTTGAAAACCCCCACCAATCGTTCAACTCTGCCTTTTGACAAGTCTATTTTGAGCATTCATTGATTGCAGTGAATTTTTATAAATAATTTTTTTTTAAAATAATTTATTCAATGAAATTTACAACTGTATTGTACTAATACAACAAGTAAATAGAATAATTGGTACATATTAGCATGAAAGACAAGTAGAGAAACTACCCAGTGGTGGTACTCAGATAACATGTTTAACTTAGAAGGTCACGAGGCCATCTTCTTTTCGGAAGCCTCGGCGGGTTTTAGAAATAATTAAATTTAAAAAAAGATAATATACTAGATTTAATCTGTACCGTTACTAAGAGAGCTTGCGAATTGAGGATTAAATCTGTTGAAAAGAGAGATTTTTGGAGCCACTGCGCCAGACCCCTCGACCACTAATGGAGCTATAACTCACCAAACTTTGGAGCAGTTGGTTTCATCACCTCTCCCTATCTGCATCCTTCTCAGCCAAGGAGTGCAAAACAAAGATTTTTCTTGGCAAACATTAAAGTTATGGAGCGTAACCTAAGGGCTATGTTGTTTTACTAGCTCCAGCACTGAGAAGGAAGCCACGTTAGAGGACAGCTTGGATGCTTTTGATTTTATGGGACATCCCTGATAGGTCTCCTTTTTCAGACTATTGACGAGAGGTGTATTTAATTTTATCTACATGCATAAACTTAAGTTTGATGTTCGGCTATGATGGAGTAAAGATTAAGGATCAAGAGTGGAGTACATGAAAATTTACTACTTTATTTATTCTAAAAGCTGACGTTTCGGCTCAAAAATACCAATCAGTGATGGCTGCTAGGGAAGACCTAAGATACTAAAAATTAGCCAATAAATCAGAGAAAGAACTGGTTACATTGACTGGGCCCTGAATAGCCTGAATATGATTTCATTGTGTGTACTTCCAGATGATAGATGAATTAGATAAACGTTAAAAGGTTAGTAATTTACCGATGTATTTAGTGTAAAGATTGCAAATCAATCTAGATAGAGATTTTAGCCATGAAGAAGTAAGCGGCATTGAACAGATTATTTCCATGGTTTATTCGGCAAGGAAATTGTATATTAATTTTGTAGTGAAAATATAATGGTGGTTGAGAAGAGGCGTGGATGATGTGACTAGATGAGCTGTTAAGAGATGGCGTTATAATTGCACAGAGGCTAAGTATTGGCAATAACTAATAGCCGCTGTTGAAGGGGCCCAGATTACACTAATCATTGCTAATAGCAACTTCTCTCCTCTCCCGCCCATAGCTTAGCATAATAGCTGGCGCCATCTGGCCACCTAGGAGTCTATCCTCATCTCGCTATATCCCTAGGGCACTGTATTCATTATCTTTTTGAACTGGCCATAGTGATATAATGCTAAATAACCCCGCTGCAAGTATTACCGCACCTTGTTAAAAGCTGTGGTGCTGCCTGGCCACCAAGGAGTCTATTTCATCTCGCTTTCTCCCAAGAGGCGGATGAATTCACAATCTTATTTAGCAGGTAGTATTACTATAGTGCCCAATTCAGGATTACGAGCGGCCCAGAGTATTATACTCGTAGTATCATGCTCAATTCAGAGGCGCTATCTGTGCTGAAAAGGGGTAACTTTTTTTAGTATTTTAATTTCTTAGCCTGAAGGTTTTAATAATATTATTAGCTGACTTACATTCTATTTACTCATTCAGATCTTAGTAATGCCTAAATCAAAATGTGTACAATTGATGTACGACTTACACCATCCAGCCATTGGACTAATTGACATATACTTTCTCCCTATTTCCATTTCCTTAACAACAACCAAGACATTACAAGAGGCTGATGAACGATATGCTCAACGCTGACACGCCCATTAGGACTGGACCCAAAAGAAGCTGGATGAGTGATCCCCTGCATTAAGGCTCTAATTCGAGAAGTAGACGCGATACTGCTGGGTACTGGGCAATCTTTATCTGTGCCAAAACTTTCAAGATTATCTTTAACAGCACTTTCCCTCACATACTCTCATTCTTCCTCTTGACAAGCGCCGATAAATAATATAAAGTTATGCATTACATTATATGATAAAAATATCAAAGAATTATACCAAAGAATAGGAAATAAATGAGTGACCTTCAACTGCGCATATCTAGGCATCGGGTTTTTGCGCAATCCTCTTGCTAATTAAGTTTGAAGAGAAGCTAAACATCGAGCAATCAGTTCGATGTTTCTAGAACCTCCGTATTTTATTTATATTTCATTTAGCAGGAAAATATCTATGAGCCAAGCACGTCTTCGTTCAATATTTAAGAGAGAGTAAATAATATTATAATCTTACTAATATTATAAATGTGAAAGTTTGTTTGTTTGTCTCTCTTTCACGCAAAAACTACATAACGGATTTGGATGAAACTTAACAGTAATATAGGTTATAAATCAGAATGACACATAGGCTATAGCAAGCGCAGATTTAGGGGGGGGGCGCACGCGAGTATGCTCCTCCCCCCTTCTCCCCGACAGTTTTTAGGTACTGTGGAAAATCCATTACAGTACATAATTAAAGGCAAATCACATGATAATAGTTGTTAAAATAGCAGAAAGAGCATGAGTGAAACTATTTTTTTTTATTTAGGGAAAGAGAAATAAAACCGTTTTCCAGTTGTTGTTTATTTTTAATTTTTACTCTATTAGAGACGTTTCGACACTATGGTGTCATTCTCAATCTTTTCTTATCCTGCATCTTTTAACTTTAATAAATAAATTGACAATAATTATATTACTATAAATAATTTAACATAAATGTCCAAAGATAACACACTATAAGTATAGGTACCTGGAAAGTCATACTTTTTAAAATTCTTGGGAGATCATTAGTCCTCCATGGTCAATAAATAATATTGCATTAAAACTATTTTTTTTTTTTATACCCTACTAATATCATAAATGCGAATGTTTCTATTTATGTTTTTTACTCATTCACGCAAAAACGAAATTTGGATGAAACATATTGAGTAAAATAGGTTATACATCATAGGCTACAGCAAGGACTGATGTACCTGGGGGCAAGGGAGTATGTGCCCTCCCCCCGTTATAGTATATAATTAAAGACAAATCAGGAGCTTAGCATCTTCAAATTTGTAGATAGGTTCTTTTTATAGTTCAAAAAAGAAATTTGGATAATTCCACCCCAAGGGTTCCCCCTTTAATATAATAGGGGTTCAAAAGCTGTATAGAATCCGTCAGTTTTGATGTTAGACATCTGAAATTTTGGATGTACGAGTAACTTATATTTAAAAAAAATAATTTAATTATTTATTTAAAATGATCTTTCACGAAACTTTATGTGGCAAACCGAATTCCACGCGAGTGAAGCCGCGGGCATAAGCTAGTAATCATATAAATGTGCCTACACCTAAAATAATAATGGTAATACAAATTTCCCGAAATAATTGTAATTGAAAGGAATGAGGTTGAATGAAAATTATATTAATGTTAATATTTCATAATTTAAACTTTTGTAACATTTAATACCAATCTCTGCTGGTTACACAACTGTTTATCCTGCCTTGCACTGCGCTGATGATGCTATAATGTCCCTTCTCACCCATGATGATGGCATAAAATTTAGGCCAAAATGTTAGTACATTATAAATAAGTTTTGCCCATTTGTTATACCATTCGCACCCCCCCCCCTCCCCGACTATTTCCAACATTTCTCATTAGATAATATAATAGGTAATTAATATAATGATTTTAGTCGCATTTTTCGAACTTACATGAAGCAGTATCAAACACCACACCTCGATACAAATCAATAATTACATATTTCGGACAGGAGATTAATTTTGCCAATTAATTTGAATAAATCCGAGGCAGATTGAAATAACACTTTGCGAACGATATAATGTGATAACGTCTATTTAATTAGCTGTTTCCTGCTAGTGCGGCAGCAGGTCCTCTAATTACCGTGACGCCAACGGGAAGATACCATCTCCGCAGGACAAGTTTCGCCTAAAAATCCAAAATAAAGCGGTCAGACGTGCTCATTGATTATTCAACATTCGGGCTTCGGGGCTAATGAATCCCCCACCTCCTAAAGAATTCCAGGAATCCTCTAAGAGGAGAAACTGGAAAGCCTAGCCGTGTCGCCATTGGCGATCTCGAGTAATTAATTTGTCAATACGTCACTAGTACCAAGAAGTGTTCAAAGCAGATCGGTTAAATGTTTGATGAGGTGAAAGTATGTAATTCCGTTCAGTATTATTCCAAATTAACAAGAAGATATTTCACAATCCTGAAGAACAGGGAAATAATAATTTATTTTCCATAGGATTATTTGTCGGATCCTCTTAACAATTCGTTAAATTTTCTTGCCTCCCCAATGTTATCAGATTCTGTGAGAGATTTTTTTGACAGAAGGCTATTTTTATCGCTGTATTTGTTGGACTTAGCAATGAACGAATTCGTAAAAAGATGAATAGCACTGAACCGATTGGCAAACATCCGCGGGTAGACCGAGGCGTTAGAGATGGATAGCATTAAGGACTTTCTTACTCGTTTGAGCGGAAGCCTTGGAGAAATACATGGAGGCAACATTAGTGGAGTTGTGAGGATATGTATATTAGATTTCTATTATTCTAAGCCTATTATTTTTTACATTTCTTTATCAGTATTGATTTATTCTTTTAGTTACTTATAACTTCGTTAACCTGTTGGCAAACAAAAATCTGCAGATTAAATTAATTTTATTTCTTCAGTAATTTACATTGTTTAATAACCATGGTTAATAACTTTTTTGTACTTCCTGGTTTATTATTTTATTAAGTGATCACATAATGAATGAAAAATAATAATTAAAATAAATAATTAAAATAAAATATATATGAAATAGACAAAGTTTCGCTAATTAATGCATCATGACTTACACGATAACAATTCGCATCAATGAATATGCAATACAGTACATCTTTCAGAAACAGCTTATCATTAATCAGCCACAGCAACCTCAAACCAAGATGCTCAAGGAAAAGGAGTATAACCTACGAAATACTGGGGATGCAATATGTAATAAACAACTGATTAGCAGAGAAGCACAGAAAAGAAAAAGGTATGATGGAAAATGAAAAAATATATAAAATAAACCATTCTCGCTAGATTTATTTAAAATTAAAATATTGAAAATAAACACCGATTTAACCAATCCGATATAAATGGTTATCTCCACGCAGCTCTACAATAAGATAAAAAAAAAACCCACTGGATTTAACGAATGATTTCCTCTCCCCATTTTGTTACGAAGTACGAACACTCAACACAAATGGCACTATAAAAAGACAAAGGATAATAATATTACCGTATAATTGATGTTTCTTTACAATAATTGCAGGAAATATCTCTCCTCACGGGCAGCAGAACCTCGTTGGACCTCCCAGGGGCTGAGGAGTGGAGAGGGTTCGAAACGCGTCAGGAACTAGTGATTAAGAAAACAGATCCGAGAGAGAGAGAGGGAGAGAGAGAGAGAGAGAGAGAGAGAGAGAGAGAGAGAGAGAGAGAGAGAGAGAGAGAGAGAGAGAGAGAGAGAGAGAGAGAGAGAGAGAGAGAGAGAGAGTGAGAGAGTGCCTGGGCCTACCGCTACCGAAATTTGGCCGGGCGGATTGATCACCGCTCAGAGCTCGGACTATGTTATTACAGCCAGTGAAGGAAACCTATACATCATAACTCTGCGTTCTAGTCTCTAATCTCCTCCGTGTTGAGGGCAACTGTTCGCTATTATATAAACAATATAAATTAACACCACTTTTTAGTGAATTTATCTAACTTTATTAGCATAAATGTCGCTAGGAGTAAAAATCCCTAAACAAAAAAAGAAAATCCGAAAAAATGTCTATCCTAAGCTTGAGGTGACATTTAGTGAGATTGAGATATGCGAGTGGGATTTGGGAGGTTTAGCAGTGTTTAAAAAAATCACTTTTTAATCCCCTTGTTTGTTTAGCACTGTTAAATATCAGACTTTATCCGCTAGAACGTCACCGTTCTATAAGCCAATCAATTAATTGAGAGATAAACAGAATTTAAAATATTTGCGATTTGCACTTGCCATTGGGTGGTTAGTTAAAAAAAATGTAGAGATGGTTGTTGGCCGACGGTGATGTTATTTCCATATTTTAATTAAATCAAAATATTTATCCTGCAAAATACAAATATAAAATCAATAGCAGAGTTTAATTCGGCCAGTTAACAACCAGAAGAATAGTCAGTTACATAGCGATGAAAATTAATCAAATGATTAAAAATTAGAGAGGAACCTATTAGAGAGGGAGAAGCATGAAGAAGACGTACCAATGCGGGGTATATTCAAGTCTATTCCAGACCCCGGACGTGGTCAAAGTAATAAGGCTTGGTAGGTTGCGCTGGGCTGGCCATGTGGCCTGAATGGCAAGTGTTAAAGGACCCAGAAGAGTAATAGAAGAAAAGATTCAAGGCGAGACAATCTGCGATGACTGGATGGAGTCAGTGAGGACTCCAGGAGTTTATTAAATGTCCGGAACTGGTAGGCGCTGCACTGGACAGAGAGAGTTGGCGAGAACGTATCGAGGAGGCCAAGGTTCATTGATGGGTCCATGCAAGAAGAAGAAGATTAAAAATTGCTTAAAAAATATCTCAACAATAAAACGTTGTAAAAGACTTACAAAGTAAGCCGCAGATATATAAAACCTTTAGCCTTAGTTAGCCTGGCTATTTTCTGCTTTAATGGCCAAAGTAATAGTTTGGACCTGAGCCAAACGTTCCGACCAGCCAGACAGACAAACGACTCAAATCTTTTTCCAACAAGCGGGGAAACCTCAAATAGAAGAGACAGCAATAAAAAAGCAACTAAGGGTACAAGGATATATTAGAGAATAAATAAGACTAAACTGGTCGTAAAGTTGAATTAACGAGAGGAAAACGGGGGCGATACCTGACTCGTCGTGTTAGGAATTGGGTCATCCCACTTCCAACTGGAGCGAAAATTTAGAGATGAAAACTAGAGAGCTTTATTAGATCACTGTCTAACTTTAATTTTACATTATGATCACATATTTTTACCATGTACTATTCTTACATTTAATTTGGATCAATAACCGAAAATATTTCATTTAATGTTGACACACACATAGTCTTTAGAACTATCTGCTTGGCAATCCCATAACTGCTCAATCATCTTATATAACCATTAAATACGCAGAATTTCTTCAATGAGGGTTATCGACCTTAAATATGAGCAGACTTTGTAAAAGTTCTTGTGTATGACTCATAGCGCGCTTTTCTACTTCTGTGAACGAAATGAGAACGGGCAGATAGATTGCTAGAGATAGCAGGTATTAGAGGTTAATAATGTGGGGCCTTAAAGATCTGGACTGCCATCGACTCTCAAAACGGTAGTCTCAAAAAATAGCATCAATTAATATTATTCAAGAAAATATATATAAAGATTTAAACGCTCAAAAACTACAAATGGAAGGCCTACAAGAATACTGTTTTGGAAAAAACTTTATAAATAGTTCCACTATTATTTTGAAATATAGTTCCGGATATAATGATTATCTGTTTATATAAAAAATGTTTACATAAACATTAGTGATAGTGGCCAGAACCTATAAGATTAGAAAGATTAATCATGAGACAGCTATCTGTCTATGCTGGCGATGGCCCGACGATCTATTATTCTCTATTCGGACTGGAGTCGACATCCCGCCGCTAATATTAGATGCTCTTGTCATTTAACAGTCGCATTATTTTGATTAATTGTTACCAGAATATGTTAAATAATAGCTTTAACCAATTAAACTTAGTTTTTTTACTAACGTTGTTTTGTCTATTTCCAGTAACTAATGCTTTTGAGCAGAGTTAGTCATTCGACAAGAAATTTTTATCTTTCAAATAGTTTAATATTTCTTTGTCAAATATTGAATAATACGTATGTGTTAATTATATCTTTTATTGATAACAAATTTCCACACCAATAACTTTGATGAAAGATCATTGATTAACACTAAAATGCGAGAGAACATAACTTTTTATATATTTAATAGCTAAATCCTAACAAAGAAAGGAACGATCCATTTTGTCAAAGCTGGGCTGCTCAGTATGTAGGATCCTGAATTACTGAACACTAGATCCGGTTTTGAGGCCGCAACAAAATAAATTTACCTGATGATAAATTATTTATTTTATTAACCATGAAGCTACTCTGTGCGATCTGAGGACTCTTCTGGGACTCACCGAGTCTTTAAAATTGGGAAGAACTTCATGGATTAGAGTTATCGTGACCAAATCACATCCCTGCACAACCATTGGCTTAGGACAGTCCCTATCCAATACCCTTCATTGGTCGTAGGAGAAAATTTTTTTTTTCGAGTCTTCGAATTCGATAATTTGGACATTGCAGGAACTTGATCTTAACTTGTATCCATTAGTTGAGATATCGACTGTACGTTGTAATCAAATAACTACAGTTACACTCGAATAAATCTATATGAGCTCTAAGACAACGTAGATGTTATTATGCCCAGCTTTGAATCACCTTTTAAGGACCTCCAAGAACAGGCCTCTCCTAAGCCTGGTAGTGAGGACTACGGGACGTCCTGTCAGCGCTCGGGGACGAATAAAGGGCCCTTCACCACCGATGACAACGACGATTACCACAGCTCTTGCAGCCTTTTTATTTTCAAACGCCTTACATACAGAAAGAATTTGTGTTTCCAATTATTATTCAATACAAGAGAATGTCATTACGAGTCCTTACTATTATTACTACTTTTTCTGTTGTCAGATATGAAGCTGTGAATGGTGAAGGAGGTTAATAAAGTTATTCAAATGAAGCTGAAGGTGAGATGTGAGATGAAAGAGCGGCGGCGGAGGGAGGTGTTAATACAGCTGTCGGGGATGTTCGCGTGACAGCCGGCCCCAGAACATTAGTCCTCCTCACGCCTAGGATTGCTTCGTGCCTAGCCTCCTCCTCCTCATCCTCTTCCGAACAGAAAGGGAGAGGACATGGTAAAGTCCTTCCCAAGGCTAAGTAGTTTTAGAATAGTAATCGTTGATTTAATTAAAAAATACAGCGATGCAGGGTGAATGAAAACTTCACGATTCAAGATAAACATGAGACATAAGAATAGGAAATCAGGTGCTTTCAAACTAAACAATCGAAATATAGGGTTGGCAACTAAGTCATTGCCGTTTTTGTCGATAGATTCACTCTACACTTTCTTTTGTTTTGTTAACGTGGCCAGAGCATCTAACCTATATTTTTTTCTTACTGTATGGACTTCTACGTTTAATTAGTAAAAAAATTGTTTTGATTAGTTCTTTAGTTTTGGTTTTATCCCAATTTAAAAATGGAAGAACAGGACGTGCACTTCCGACACATTTTATTGTATTACTTCCGAAAAGGCAAGAACGCATCGCAAGCACAAAAGAAGTTATGTGCCGTATATGGAGATAAAGCCTTAAAAGAAAGGCAGTGCCGAAATTGGTTTGAAAGATTTCGTTCCGGTGATTTTTCACTGAAAAATGCACAACGATCTGGCCGCCCAGTCGAAGTGGATAAAACCCATATCAAGGCCATTATCGATTCAGATCGTCACAGCACAACACGAGACATTGCAGAGAAGCTCAATGTGTCGCATAAATGCATTGTCAAGAAACTTGATTTATGGATCCCTCACCAGCTAAAGGAAATTCATTTGACGCAACGGATTAGCATCTGTGATTCGCTACTGAAACGCAATGAAAATGATCCATTTCTGAAGAACCTAGTTACTGGCGACGAAAAGTGGATAGTTTATAACAATGTTACTCGCAAGAGATCGTGGGTGAAGCAAGATCAACCAGCCCAAACAGCATCAAAAGCAGATATTCACCAAAAAAAGATTATGCTGTCAGTCTGGTGGGATCACAAAGGAATTTTGTATTTTGAACTCATGCCGCAGAACCAAACGATAAATTCAAATGTGTATGTTGAACAACTCGACAAACTGAAGGATGCAATTGAAGAAAAGCGGTAAAGTTATATTTTTAAACAAAAATTCTGAATTTGCCTTCTTATTTGAAATCGGCAATGACTTAGTTGCCAACCCTATAGATAGATCAATCGTAATAGATAATCGAAATATATACAGACTGACTAATAACTAAGTAAACTTCTCAGATGTAAAACTACGAAAGTTAGTTTTCTGATATTAATAGAAAAGCCATTTCTAATTAGTTAAGACTATAAAGTTAATTATCAGAATGGCTCCACTAAGCCATCGAATTCCTCTCGTATCCAATCCCTACAATCCAAAATCCTTCGTAAAATCCTCAATGCTCCTTATTTTGTTAAGAATAAAGTCATCCATAACGACCTTAATGTCCCTTTTGTGCTGATTTGGCCCGAACCCGGTATCCTTTCATAGCAAACTTCATTCCCACTCAAACCCTCTAGTTTCAAACCTAGCTTCCTCTTCGATTCCCGATAATCCTCCGAGGCGTCTGAAAAGAAGATGGCCACGTGACCTTCTTATTTGAACTTTGATTTGAGTACTACCAGTGGGTAGTTTCTCTACTTGTCATTCTCATGTCATTATGTAACACGCATTCTATTTACTTGTTGTATAATTGTAATACAGTTGTAAATATCAATAAATAAATTTAAAAAAAAAAATTATCAGAATCATAGTGGTTCTAAAAAACCATCTCGATTAGCCAGGGAAGAATCTCAACTATACTAGCTATTTTTACTACGTGAAATGAAGGCGAGGTTCGAGTTAAACCTCTAAACTACATATAACCTCAAAGTGGTAATAATCCTAGTCCATCGAGTTCTTTAAGCGCCTTGCAACATCCCATGGTCGATGGCCTCGCTTCACAGGCTAAAGCTATTTTATTGCCGATTCGAGGAGGTAGCATTCCAAAAGAGAATGTATACCCATTCATATTAAGTTTTGTAAAATAAATACTTATTATTAATAAGGGTGAGGTGGTCAAACTACAAAGGAAGTGGTAGTTCCAAATAAATATAATTAAAATAATCTGAAACTTATAGGTGAATAATAATCTACAGCCCCGGTGAATAAGTGGTCAAGTCGGATTTTGTCCAGAGAGAGTTAACTGCTTTCAGATAACCGGAATCGTATCATTCTCGTAGTTTTTGGCTTAAAATGGAGTTTTAATAAAAACAATAAGCCCTTTTCAAGTCAATGCCTTACTTACTTCCTTATTCACTACGAAAATAACTCGATTCCGCTAACTAAAGTACAAGAAACTGTAAATATAAGATCGGTTGACACTAGACCGGCAATATCGGCTTACCCATAAATAGTTCTCTTTATACAGGAGAATTTTCTCGATCTCCACCCGCACCATTTTCTTCCTCATATAGGTATATATGTTTATGATAAACTATTCTACTTATACACGGAAACAATTGTACTCATAAGTATTGCCAGTACTCATAAGTATATATTTTAAAAATCTAAAACAGAATTATCAATGTTAAAATGCAGTGCAATGTATATATACAGGGTGGTATATTAAAAGACCTTAGGAGCAAGAAACAAATTGATAAGAACCAATGCACAGAGAAACAGGAAAAGTGACGCTGTTTTTAAAGCACGTTTTTGCCACCCATTGTTTGGTATTAATAAGTATTACTCAAAAAATATTAAACATAATCTTTCGATTGGACCATCGTAAGGATTAGTATTCGCACTATACTAGAAATATTTAATTATACAAATAAACGATTAGATTCTGTTATTTGGGATTTATCTACTCGTAGTGACTCTGAAATAGAGTTATAAATTCCAATACAATAATGAAGTAGGAAAAAACAACAACGAGAGTTTGCTATTTATCGTTTGAGATCTAAACTGAGTGGATAGAGAAGTTGTGAATTATAGGTCTGCTTTGAATACTCGTACAATTACTATTCCCGAACATAATCAACTAAGACGATAATTGTCTACTTGCTCATTGCGCATTGCTCATTGGCTACAGTGTAATAATTTAAAATACATTCTTTGAGTATGATCTGCACCGACATGAATGCATTGGAATGCCGGACAGGAACATGATATATGTACACAATAGTATATAACTCTATTAGAAGCAGAGAGACACTTAGAACACGTGCTGTAGCAGTTGTAGATGATGTAGAAGACCAGGCTACCAGGCTACCTACATCATCTACAAGTGCTAGCTAGGCCATCAGATAAAGGAGTACGATATACCTTTGGAAGACTTATCGTATCTACTGTGTGGCTGTGGTGGGCAACAACCTGACAATTTTTATGCAGTAGTAAGGTTTTGTAGCTTTGTAATTTGTAATTTAGTTACAGTTTTATGGGTTTATATATCGTGAAATCCATCGTCGAATTGTTTAGTTTTATTATTACTTTCTTTGATGCCTATTGTCGAAGAAGGAAAGTACTTAATCAAAAAGATGTGTTTTTAAATTAAAAAAAAAATAAACTAAGAGTTATACACATATTTATACACAAATTGTACAATAGCTATAGAGAACGCGTAAATACAATTTATTAACAAGCAAAAAGCAATAGAAAATTACTTTAAGTTTCTTTTATAAAAATATATAAAGGATCGCACAGTTCCTAACCTATCGTTATACCAGGAGTTGACTCGACCGAGGTGACTCTTAACATCCAGGTTTAATGGAGGCTGGCTTAGCCTGAGGAGTGTCTTCAGGTTGAACAGAGAGAAGATCCACGGTATCACAATAAATAATTTTCTGCCACAGTCGAAAAATGTTTGAATAGAAGAGATGAAATTTAGTCAATCTAACAAACTAAAATACACTAATAATACGGAAGGTTATCTTGGGAAAGTTAAAAAAAATAAACCAAAGAAAAACACAAACATGCAAATTGTTCAAAAACGTAGCATTGTAAACGTTGTCTTCACTTTTCTTTATAACTTTCTTGAAATAGTAATTTATACAACAATTATCTTTATTTATACAACAATTAGAAATGTCACCGCTGGTTTTTAATGAAGGTCTTAAGATTTGAAAATAAGGTATAGTTTAGAATCCATAAGAGCCCACGGCGAAATATAACACATTACGATCCATGCAGCAGCCTGTATTTTTTCTTTTATAAGCCTAGCCTAGCCTCTATTCTCTGGGTACCCTCAATTGGGGGGAAACGTAGTTATTTACCGTGATCAACTCCAAGCTTAGCCTAACAACTAAAAACGAAACCTTCCTTACCGAATACTGAACCCTCTTCGTGTGCTAAGGATCTTTACAGGTTTTATATATATATATATATATATATATATATATATATATACACCGAACAGGGTCTTGAAACATGTACCATCGGAAAAGGGGAAGAGGTCGGCCAGAAAAGAGGTGGATGGAAGGGATCCCGAAGTCAATGGCGGCAAGAAGACTTAGAGAGGAAGACTGCTATAATTAGGCTACGATATATGACGCATTGTGGTAATAGTCTATATATATATATATATATATATATATATATATATTCATATCGTCCTTTAATTTTTTATATAAATTTGTTTTTATTAAATATTTTTTTAAGAAATTATTTCCGTGTTAATATATTTTATCGCTACAAAATGATTTAGACAAGACAGGCGAAGACTTGTCAAGGAATTGAGAAGGGTAACGTTTGAGCATGTTAGGAATCCCCCGATCTGATAGCTCCTTGATTATGATAGCTTAATTACCAGGAGATCAAAATATTTAGATTATGGAAATAGGCTGGAGCCCGGTATCCGATCCTCTCGTCGAGATTGTAAACAGATATAATCCGGTTTTATCAATCTCATCTAGGATTATAATGCGCCTTCAATTAGATGGCCCTTATGTTAGTTACTATTAGGGATTGGCTAACCATCACCAGTGCCGGGTTAGGCAGAGGCTCTACAGGACTAGGGGAGCTAGCGTCGTCCAGCTTAGTCTAAGGATGTCAACCTCAATTATTCCAATAAATCGATATTTTAATACATCGATAAGTATTATCGTCTGGTAATCTTTATCCGATATAATGTCATAATATGCTATGTGAATTATGAAAAAAGGCTTAAGGTATCCAAAAGAGGATGCAGAAAAACATTTCTATTCATAGCTGAAACACAACTTATTATTCAGAATGGATATTTACATATAGCCATGATACATCTATACTTTCTATAGATGAAATATCGAAAGCAGAACACAAGGCTATTATTGGCAATGACCCGGAGAGATAGATCTATGAGGAGAGCCAACGGTTCGAACCCGATACTGCTCCGGAGCAGAGATTACTATTACTACAAGCCTATTAGGAGCCCGTTATTCTTGTAAATCATAGAGTCGCTGAAGATTAGCCTCGAATGGATTCTATTTCGGAACAAACTGGCCATCTATCACCTCCACCCCCTTATCGAGTTAGCCGTTCAAACCTCAAGTCAATATCATTTACTGGCGCTCCAGTATATGTATTTCTTACCCAAATAATATCATCAACTACATTTAAATATTTGTTATTTGCATTATAATAGTCAGCAATGAATGATGTGCTAATAAAAACTCAAATGATTATGTGTTTCCCTCTGTGGTTCTAGGTTTTTTCTCAGTTAATTCCAACGTTATTTAGCAAAAATAAAATAAATCAAAATATGTGCGAATTTGAGCTTGAGATTTTGCATGGGAATAAACTTAACCAGTCATACTTCGTTCGCTACATTTTTATCAATAATATAAACAAAGAATTATGATACCGAAATTCACAACAACACAACAGTTGCAAGAATTTATTGTTTTAAATAAAATAAAACAATATACCTATCAAAATTATTTAGAAATCCGAGAATAATTAAATAATTATTATTTTAGTTCAGCGCTCATAATACAAGTATTACTTTTAATAGGCAATTGTCACTGGCATTTGATTCGAATATGTTCCGACATTCGAAGCTGTTTTGAAACTTGACGCCGTTTTTTCTACACACTTGAAGTATAATCAGAAATAAAAAAATATATTAGATAAAGTCAATGATTAGATCAAGCAATATTTGAAAAATTAAATAATTAAAATAAAAACATATTGTCTTATATGTCTTATTATAATAAAAATTAGTTTTATTAATGGAATAAAAATAAATAATAAATATATATAATCAAATTAAAATTTACAAAAAAGGTTTACTTGATCTTAAGATCTTAAGCTGATTGTCAGAGATTCATCAGAGTGACCCGTCACGGTTCGTTCGCTTATAACTTTCTTATATAATAGAGAAATATATAATAAGTAATAAACGTCTAAAATAAACAGTAATTAATAATAAAATAAATTCTCATTAATAGGTTCAGGATGAAAATGAAAATGCTAATTTTGATGCAGGACAAACTTATAATACTGTAGCGGATAAGCTTCAGGTTCAGGAGAGTTCTGCGAATTCCGAAGCAGCCTTCAAGTTGAAGTGAAAAATTTAAATTTCCAGGAAATATTCATGGTTACATGCTTTTTCCATTATGACCTCCTTCAGCGGGGCATGTCCCTTAGTGTTAGATTGGTTATTTGAAATGAATGTTTGAAAAAATAAAATAGAAAAGTGAACAGAATTAACTGCTTGTAAGCTTACTAGTGATAAGTAACAGCCCTCACAAAAAATATCCTGTGAACTTCCAAAAAATTAACAATATTATAATTTCGGAACAAGAACTAATGAAAATGTAGTCCAGAATCATACCTTAAGTTTTATTCTTAATTAATCCATTATCCATTATCCAAGTAATATCTTAAAATTTTAAAATCCATTATCGAAGTAATACTAATAATAATTCGTAATACTGTTGCGCACATATTACTCTACACTCTTATTACTTATTACAGTTATTAATACAACAGTATTATGAGCAATCATTAGTTCTAATGTTGTCTGTTTTTTCGTAATAGATCTATCTTGAAGACAAAAATTTCGATGATTGTGAGAAGTTTTTTATAAATATAATGGCAAATCGCCGCTGGATCATTTTTTTACAAAATTATAAACCACCATTAAACATTAATGTCTAAAGATCATGCTTTTAAAAAAGAGAAATAAATTTTGTTCCAGAAATAAGGTATTTACAGTCACTTAAATTTAAATTTTATAAAACCTAGAGCACACTTTACTATAACATAATCTCATTTGAAGTATCCAAGTAGGAAAACCTTATTATCATCATCATTATTGTTTATTAATGATGAATTAATAGATAAGATAATTTGACTCGACTATAACCTAAATAAGTTATTGTTATTCTTACCTAACGGAATTGATAAGAGAAACAGAAATTCACTCGGATAAGTTAAATTATTCCCAATTAAGATGTATCTTCTTCACAGAGAACTAACAAGCTGAACAACTTCTCAAGACAAACATTTTTATCTTTACCATTTGTAGTAGACCTGGAATCCTAGGATTTATAACATTCCCAATGTTTTGTTAATGTTCTAGATAACATAATGGTTCAAAGTGAATATACATAATGCTCTCTGATAGAAAACGGGTGATGTTACAATAGAACCACCATTACGATAACATCAGTGTGTGTTGGCTACGTTCCCAGACTACTTAAGTATATGAACTTGGGACTTGTTTCACCGATTGACATATCCATTAACAACTTTACATGAAATAATTCCAATTAAATGGAACATAAAAATGGTTTTGGAATCGGTCAGTTATAATGCATTCTAAGCACATTTGGCTATTATTTGAAATAGATATTGGAGTGCTTAGAAAAGTGTAGTCAGTCAAATTATATATACAAGATAATAATTGGATTTGAAAATTAAATTAAATAGACCATGATAGGAATCATTAAAAATATATCAACTCTAAGTAGCATTTTTCCGATACGGCCTATCCCATACTTAAATTAATCGAAAGCTGATTTGAATGACACAGTTCAATGACTGTATTGGAATGATGTGTAGCCTCTAGTTAGTTGTTCTATGTTTCGTTGTTCTATGTTTGGTTAGCACAAGATGATGCCTGGCATGTATTGGCAGATTGCACGACTGTTTAGGTGACTACTGGTATTTTAGAGACTTGTACATGGAATCATACGAAAGTATCAAAGAGATTTTCTATACTACTTTATAGCATGTATACTAAAAAGCAGAATAATTGTAATCAAAATGTTTAAATACTTTACGTAGGACAAGGAACAGCGTAGCAGAGCGTAGAGATCGCTGAGCTAAACTACGTGTAACGTATGCTCAAGTTCTCGGCTCAAATCCGGCAGGGGAAGATCAATTATTTAATCTGTAACAGACAGAGATGGGAGGTTTCTTCTTTTTTGTCCCCAAACCCAAATTTGTCGTAGGTGCATGCAAATATGTAAAACTAACATTGATCAACAATCCTAAATTAGTAGCATAATATCTTTAGTTAGGTGTTCAAGATTACAAACTAACCCACTCACAACATTAACATTCCAAATTGATTGGTCCAAATGCCATGGGTTATTAGTGGTGTTAGAGAGAAATAGATTCAATATCCTAGCAATTAACAATCCCAAGACCAATAGTACATTTTTAATCAATTAAAAACTATTTTATCCTTCATTATCATTCAATTTATCCAGTATATGTATTATTCTAGCAAATAGAACATATAAAGAAGCTATTAATTTTCATAAGGTTAATTAATATAAAAAAGATATTGTATAAAAGATATACAATTAAACATATACTTTATGTAATGTACATAAAATTAGATTTCATGATTTCGACGATTGATTTTTCACAAGGAGTACCAAGAAGCATATCTGCTATTTAATGTATGATAATTTATCAGGGTTATTCAAGAGTGTTATATTCAATTAGGTGTAGTTTTAACATTTTTATGATGGGGAGGAGAAATTCCCTAATCCGTTCGTGAGCCCGCCACCGATTTAGGTCCCGTCGTGTTAAATAGAAGCTAGTGGAGAGGCTAATTATGCCGACAAACAATATAATGATGATGTAGCCCCGTAAATAATGAGCGAATTATGAGAGGTCCGCCCAAGTACATGGAGCAGCTATGTAACCTATGTAATGGTTCCTGCGCAACTGGTTCATGCAAATCCACTCGGGCGGTGGTCCCACCTCCAGTCACAATATGTTTTTCTTTATTTTCCTATGTGAAATGAGATATCTGGGCCTTGGTATTGTTTACAAGATCGATCCATTCGTGTTATTGCTTCTTTACAGTGCCTGGTCAATCTGGCTCTTCTTTAGTTAGTGCTCAAACGTAAGAACATTTTTTGAAATAATATAGAGCCTAATAGACAAGGATATGACAAGAAATATAGCCCAAGAATAATCACATTTAAATGAACCTTATCATTTTCAATGAATAGAACTTTTCGGGAATTTCGGAGCCTCTTAATATCCTGACGTTCAGAGAAAATAAGCTAACAAATTGTGAAGGAGCATACATATGCCACGAAAGTTGCAGTTTAGTCGTATCACGGGTTCAAATGAATTTTTATTCTTTAACATTCTTTTTTAATAGTTGTTTAACGTCCGTTTTTCGGTCTTCAAGTTTGGGGCACCGATCGATGATAGGATTAAGCTTTGCCCATTTTTTAATAGAAGGAGAGTGAATTCGGAACTTACAGAACATGACTAATATATAATGCCGGTAAATCACAGAGGAAAACTCAATTTCATAACATGAAATAAAAAAATATATTGTTTAAGTATGTCAAAAACAAACTAGGGTGCCACACCCCCAATCTCATCTCCCTACAGTTATTGATATACTTAAAATAAAGTTGCAGCTTAGCTGTCACAGAGGATTGTATCACGGGTTCAAATGTATTTTTATTCTGTTACATTCTTTTTTAATAGTTGTTTAACGTCCGTTTTTCGGTCTTCAAGTTTGGGGCACCGATCGATGATAGGATTAAGCTTTGCCCATTTTTTAATAGAAGGAGAGTGAATTCGGAACTTACAGAACATGACTAATATATAATGCCGGTAAATCACAGAGGAAAACTCAATTTCATAACATGAAATAAAAAAATATATTGTTTAAGTATGTCAAAAACAAACTAGGGTGCCACACACCCAATCTCATCTCCCTACAGTTATTGATATACTTCAAATAAAGTTGCAGCTTAGCTGTCACAGAGGATTGTATCACGGGTTCAAATGTATTTTTATTCTCTTACATTTTTTTTTAATAGTTGTTTAACGTCCGTTCCTAATCCTTTATCATATTTTTCGGTCTTCAAGTTTGGGGCACCGATCGATGATAAGATTAAGCTTTGCCCATTTTTTAATAGAAGGAGAGTGAATTCGGAACTTACAGAACATGACTAATATATAATGCCGGTAAATCACCGAGGAAAACTCAATTTCATAACATGAAATAAAAAAATATATTGTTTAAGTATGTCAAAAACAAACTAGTGCGCCCTATCTCATCTCCCTATAGCTATTGATATACCTCAAATAACTTGTCACTGACTTGAGTAGAAATCGAAGCTATTTTGTTCTAACCCAGAGGGGTTCTGATTTACAGCTGATTAACTTCGGATCCATATTTAAGTAATTAAGTCTTATTGGTCTCATTTTCACAACGGCCAACTCCAATTAACATAAATATATTACATAAACCGCATATCTAAATTTATTATATGTTCTTCAAAGTTAAGACCTTGTTAGCAGTCAATATCTATTACTCCCGCTACTTCTATAATTGAATCAAGAATTATTGTTATTTCACCACCTAATAAGATCAACGAGCTATGAAACGTAAGCTATTAAAGCTAGAAGATGTAAGGGTCCAGGCGCAGTAAATTAGAAGAGATTCTTGACCAAGAGTGTTTGAGAATAAGGTGAGCTCATCCCCGCTACCAATTAGGGCTTGATTCTGTCAGTGAAGAGAAAGTTTGGAGGAATCTTCAAGGGAATCGCCTATTAGACGAGGACTACGACGGTCCGGGACACATTAAAGAAGTCCTTCACCGAATAGGAGACAAGATAAGGGTGTTGAGAGTGAATGATGGGCCCTTACCGAGATCAATTTTCCTTATTTTCCAAGTCATTTAAATGTTTATATATTTTTAAAAGTTCGTACTCTCTATAAACAGATATGTTTTGAGCCTTACAGGATAAAATTCGAAACTAAAAAGTAAATTAGGATAAATTTCTTTAAATTAACATATTTAGAAACGGCTTTGAGAGTAACTAGGATACTTGGAAGGTTTTTTTTTATTTATTAGGAGGCCACCCAAGTTCTTCCAGGGAAGGCACCATTAGGACAGTTGTAACATGTATATGTAAATCGTTTACTTTTAGTAAATATAATATTATATAGGAAAACTGTGCCAGTGACCATGTAATCCATGTGATCCAAGGCGGTTATATCGCACAGTCTAGATTGTTCAGCACTATATCAGGGAAAAACAGGTAGTGCACTGCTCATTACTGGGCATCAGCCATTGCTGTTCCTATAATGAGAAATCCTCCATACATAAATATAAATAATATTAATGTCCAATTTAGAATGTCTATCATATTTATTAGTTTTAGTAAATAATTGATACTAGAGACCACACTACTGTGTGGTATTTTATTTTACATATTAGGGTATAATAAAAAAAGGTCGTAAAAAATCGAGTTTAACTGATGAAGAACGCAAATAGTTAATAAAATGGGGATTGGTCCACTATTAGTGTCTGGGTGCTAACCGTAGTTTTTATAAACAATATTTGATTGGTTGAGATAAGGGAAAAGAAAATGTTCCACTTTTGGATCTACAAACATTTTTAATTTTTATAATTTATTTTATTGTTATATGATATAATTTTTTAAATATTTTATTTTTGTTTGCGATTGTAACTGATAACCTACAATACCAAAGGGTACAATCAAACCTTCAACCCCAAGGTAGCTACATTGCTGTCCACCGGCTGATCATTACAACCCCTTGCAGAGATTCGATGTGTAGTCCTTAGCCTATTATTCTATATATCTTCCTTGTCTTGCTATGCTAGGTTACTGACCTATATCCTGCGGCATGTTAGAAAGCGGACGGTCCTGACAAAAAGGTGAGGTAATTTGATCGGACTGGATGTTCCGGGAGGCTCCTAGGACACGCGAGCAGTTTACGATCCCTCCAAGTGCATACCTCTTCCTCTTTAGGGGCAGCAATTATATATCATACTTCTTATAACACCAGATACTTTTGTGAAGATACAATCAGTTATCTTCGGATTCTTTGGATTAATTGTTGTTGTTTTTTCAAGCTGAGACAAAAAATAAAATACTTTTTTTTCATTCACTTTCACACCCGAATTTCATTTCAGTTTATCTGCTGTCTATCTCAGAATCCTACGATGTTATCTATAATGATATAAAACCATAAAATTATAATTTAAAAAATAAGTTCAGGGGAAGGTATTTTTTATAAATAATCAAAATAGCATTTAAGTAAGTTACCAGTTGCGTGGTGGGCAAAAAGGGAAGAGCACAACTATGTCACAGAATCCTTACTAAGTAAGGCTAATTGTTTTTGAGCTGAGAGAGGGTGAACGAATGAACGTTGGAGCACCTGTATACTCGATCCGGTGATTGTTAAAACGAATAAGTATATCCGTGGAAATGTGAACATCATAAATTTTCGGGATCACAGTACTTCCTCTACTATGTAAAAAAATAAAAATAATGGCGTTAATAATTATGTTTTTTCATTCCTATTTTTTTTTAAATGAAGCCAGTACATCGGTTAGGGCCAGCCAGCTACAGACCACCTTCTTTTTACAACGCAGAATGGTGAGGGTGTTTCATAGCAACGTGTTGGCATTTCTAACTGATTGCAATAAATGAATGATCAAGAAGATGATTTTAATACATTAATATATTCTTCTTAGATAAACAAACTCAGGAGTTACACAATCTTTTATCGCTTTAGTTTAATGTACGCCAATGGAATTTATAACAACCACTCTTGCAAATTATTGGAATAGGTGATAAATGGTTGTCTTTATCAATATTAGAATTCAATGTTTGGAATTTTTTATAAGAATAGAATTGCGGATTTAGGCGCCAATGTATGTTGGCAAAGCATCTGTAAAGAAGGATCCTAGGTGGATTCCACAGAAGATGTTATGTTCGGCGGAGAATGGATGAGGCCTCATTGCCAAAGCGATTTATGAATGGGAGAGAACAGAGGTACAAAGCCCGAAACGTGGGGACGGAACACGTCCCGGTGTGTTCCAGGCTAGCAGGGGTGTCGGCATAAATTGAACAGGGAAATTCCTGAAGTCTGGAACAGATAAAACAAGGCACCGGTGAAAGTTCTATACCGCCGGCGTTTCTGATGGTTGTATCGGTCTTCGTTGTCATGTTGATCATTGTAATAATGTAAATATACAAATAATGTGGATTGAAAGCTATTCAAGCCCTGCTCCCAGTCATAATACTAAAAAAAAGAACGGAAATTACAATAATTTTGCTTTCTTATTACAGGACTAATAATCAGAATAATTTTTGTATGTTCAAAGTTGAAAATAAAAAAAAAACACTGTGGCACTGCAAATATGAAGGGTCTTGGGCTTAGTGGATGATAGACCGTTGAAAAGGGTGGGTTTTTTCCCAGTTAAGGTTTGTCACTTGAGAATGGGTGAAGTCCAGGAGGGTCTGTAGATCACTCTGGGTCAACAAGTTAAATAGTTCATCTGCAACATCCAGATTTGAACCCGGAAGGATTTAGCATAGCAACTAAACATTCTATACAAGCTGGTAGATCAGCTTAGAAGGTTCTAAACTAAAAAATATTTAATATTATAACAATTAATAAAAAAATAAAATAAATTATAATAATATATAATGACGTAAGTCAACAAGATCCTAATTAAAGCAATGTTCAATGAACATTCTTCCTATTGTATACATCTCAAATTGCGAGAACACGGGGATATGGGATCAGTCAAGAGATTGGAATAGTCTGACCGAGGTACGAACCAGTATAGCTCAGGTGGTAGAGCACCATGACGGAAACATGGAACAATCGGGTTCTAATCCCGGCCCTGGACGTATCTTTTCTCTTCAAAATAAAAATATTGAAAGTTATAACAATTAATAAAAAAATAAAATAAAAAATATAAAGTTGTATCAGTAAATATTGAGAGCTAATTTTTATTTACATCAATTAAAAAATGAAGTACATAAAAAAAACTTGACAAGGTCTTGACGAGGAAATAAATATACGGCCAAGAAGCATATAATTAAACAAGTATGTAGTTTCAATTAAAGATCTGCAAGGACATTTTTAACTCTGCTTTAAAGGAAATTTTTAAGAATCGATCAATAAGAGAAATATTTTAATGATAAGTTGTATAATTAATGAAGGAGAAGATGAATCGATCTTCAAGATTAATTCGAGGACTCGGAACAAAACCAGACCGCGCACCTTTCCGCTCCAGTCGTGCGGGTCTAGCTCTCACATCAGGGCAAAGATTGAAAGTATACCAATTGAAATATGCAAAGATGTCCGCGAATATAAATTAAAATGAGAATATTGAAATGTAAAAGGGACGCTGATTGGTTAACTTATCTTAACATCTGTTTCTATTGCTGAGGTATCGCTTAGAAGAAGCCTTCTCATTGGTTGAGTTTTCATATTCTGTCTTACTATTGCGACTGATTGCGATGAGAAATAACTGCGCCGTGTTGCGCCCTCTCTGTGCTATCGTCTATGCGCTGAATGTGGAAGATGTTCAGAACAATTATCAGGTGTGAGGACACAACAAAGATTATAATTCGATCAAAATGTAAATATTTATTAGACTTGGTATGTAATTTAAGAGTGACATAAATTTAAGTTTTAAATATAGGTATATATGAATGAATGAATTAAGCCTTTATTATAAAGAGAAATATAAACAAAATAAAATGGTTAACAAAAAGCTACTAATATACACAAACATTTAGATATTTGCTCTTTATATGCCTTCCCTTATGGGAGCAAGGTATGACTTCCCGGAGTGACCAGCTATTGGGATGTGATAGGTGCATTATAATATATAGATATAAATTTACACATTAATGATATTTTTTTCCTTTAATTTTGAAACCGAAAATCAACTCAAATTTTTTTATCGATCTCGACAGAGAATTAGACAAAGAATTAAAATCCTACATCAGGAAAGAATATACAGCATTAAAATAAAATTTGATTATTTAAAAAAAAAATAATTTGGACTTGATAGTGTAAAAATATATTTGTACCTAAATTTGTCGGAGGACAAAATAGTTTTGGGGCAGGTCAAGGAAATTCTTAAATATAAAAAAATATATCAATCAAAGTTTTCGTTTGTATTATTTTAAATTCCTTTAAAGCTCGTTCATTGAAGGGAAAGGAATTGAGGATGTTATTGGAAGAAAAATTATTATCAAGTTCTAAAATGTATGAAGTAAAGAAGTGTTTTTTTTAATTTTATGACGGGAGAAATAAAAACAGTCAAAAATGAGTAGTATTGATTAATGCAAATAAAGTTTATTGATTCAAAGTCGCATTTCAAGTTATCATTTTTGTTTGTCGAATATTATGGAATCGATAATCACAGTTAGTCAGTGAAATTATTTATTCCGAAAACAGATGTTTCAGCCAAAATATTAACAAATGTGATCCTACATCAGTAATATTCATATTCATTCCACAATACAAAGCAGAAATTTTGAACATTCATGGTTTTATGTCAAGTGTTAACAGTAATTCACAGTCCTAATCTAAAGAAATATGTTTAAATATCTTTTCGAAATATCATTTAAAACTGATTAAATCCATTTATAGATAATTATTTTATTAGTGAATTCACGTTGGAGGCTTAAAGGAGATTTAAGAGGAGAATGTCTAAAAGAGACCGGGCACGTCAATATTTCTTCTACTTTATTACGGCCATCGTTAAGATGAAGCAGTATATTTATTTACGACTTATCAGAGTGACAGACTCGGCTCTCAGGTTAGATTCTCGCTGACAAGAGTAATAAAAAACTGACGGCGGCTATATAGGTCCATCATTTATGCATGTTTGATAAAAAGTTGGTCACCAACCTTAATCCAACCCCATTTCTGACTCCTCTCACAGTTCAATATAATTATAGATAATTAGAAATATATAAACAGTGATAATTAAATTTTGTAAGTTCCACTTTTTCCACCTAATAGATTACTTAATTATTTATTTATTTATTATCAAGATAAATTAGAAAAAATTAATGATAAACCGTACCAATCCTGAGAATGGTACTTTTGTAAAAGTATGTTTCTCAAGCTAATTACACTATATAATAAAATAAATACATTTTTCTGATACAATTAAATTTACAATTAATGGCATGTTGTGGCAGCAGCGAATTTTTTGTTAAAATTTGTGTGTTATATATAACAAAATATTAAAATTTATTATTTAAAAAATATTATTTGAATATCTACTTTTTCTTAAGGCAACTCGCCAAGTTATTTTATTTAACAAAATAATAATGAATTTCTGTTCGAATTGGAAATACTGATAATAACTTTCCAATAAACACTTCTAATAGGAAACGACTGGGTTCTTTGTGTATTTATTCTGATTTTTTTTTTTTTTTAGAAATACATAGGTTCTTATGGACGTGTTTAGGACTACCAATTATTTTCTTTCATAATTAAAATTACAAAAAAATATATTTGTTTACATTCAAACTATATAAAGTTTATAATTTATTTTTTATTTATTGTTTTTGATGGTGATATTTTTAAATACTTATATTTTGAAGAGAAAAGAATTGTTTTGGCCGGGATTCGAACTCGGATCGTCCGCATCTCTAGCGCGGTGCTCTAACCATCTGAGCAGCCAAGGCTCGTAACCAAGCCAGACAAATCCATTCTCTTCACCGATCCTACATCTCTGTGTTCTCGCAATATTTTCGATGTATTCACGGGGAAGAATGTTCATTGAACATTACTTTAATTAGGATTTCGTTGACTTACGTCAATTTTATATTTTTATAAGTTATTTTTTATTTATTGTTCCTTGATGGTGATATTTTTAAATATTTTTATTGTGAAGAGAAAATATTTGTCTTGGCCGAGTTTCGAACCCGGGTCGTCCGCATCTCTAGCGCCTTGCTCTAACGAGCCTTGGTAGCTAAGATGGTTAGAGCACCGCGCTAGAAATGCGGACGACCCGGGATGAATCCCGTCCAAGACAAATCTTTCCTCTTCAAAATAAAAATATTTAATATATAAAGTCTAAAGAGTACGACTAATCCCTCAAAATATATTTGTTCAGTAGAAGAACATAAACCTAAATGTTTTCTCTCTTTATTTATTTATACAAACCTGTTAATAAAATAAAATGACAATCATCAGATTAAATCTATAATTTAAAATATATTAGTACAAAACACAGATCCATAGTTGATTTTGACTTAAAAGTTATCAATAAAATCCGAAATAAACAAATATTTGACATATATATTCGAGATAAGAGACTAGACGCCATGCTAAGTTGGAGACCATTTTCCATTGGTTCCATTGGTGAGCAAAGTGATCGTAGAAACCTTGGGGGGAATCGGCATTCCAGTCTACAAATATGGCTGAATCTTTCCCCCACTTTTTACATAAAATGATTTATGTTCCAATTATATTTAAACAAACTTACTATTAATATTTAATAGCATTTATTCGGTTAATAGTTATAATTTAATTAATCCATAAAAAAAACAAACAAGTTATCGAACATAACGACACCAACGAGAGCCAGTTAGATGGTTGTTTCCTTTAATGGAGAAATATAAAGGTGAAGCACTAAAGTGCAAAAAAAAACTAAGAATAAAACTGGAATTCAAGATGAAAAATAATTAAGAGAACAATGATTTTTAACGTTGAAAAGGGAAAACTATAAAGAGACCTTTCATAAATGTTAAGACCGTGGAAAAATTCCAACGAAAAGCCCATAATTCTCCAAACTAAAACAGATATTTTCAATTTCTGTTTTAGTTTGGATACTTAAGGGCTTTTCGTTGGAATTTTTCAACGGTCTTAATGATTATTAACATAGTATCTATTTTGTTTTTACTTACATATTTTGTTTGTTTTTACTCCTCACTACCTCCTCAATATAATAGCAATGACTCACTTTACAATTATCATCCCACATCGGCCTTCTTAATATTTGTTTCCTTTTGTTATTAATTAATTTATGTCTGGTTTAATTATATTTTGCTTTCATAATTATTCTTGGTACTGTTATTATCATTATATACTCTTTTAACCGATCTAAATGTTATTTCTATTGATATTATAAATGTAACTAATACGTGGCTTGTATTACCACCCGAGTCATGTACTTTAATGGCTCGAATAATAACCATTAAACATTTTTTTAGTTCCTAAATATGCCTACTTGATAAAAAAAAATTTGTTTAAAACATTTTTTTTTTCTTTGTTCTACTTATTGCTTATTGAAGCTAGAATATTGGAGAATGTTAGACAACTAGCTTCCGTTTTTTTTTCTTCCGTTGATGAAAAACAACTGGTAACATTTTTCCGAGACAGGAGGAGAGCAGAGTACGGAGGTGTTTGGGTTATAGCCTCGCATAGTATCCTAATAAACTGAGCCATGTTTACGGTAGCTTCCCACGTCCCCGTGTCAACACCTCGTCAGGCCTGAGTCAGCGCCTCGACTCCTTTTTCTTCTTTTAGGACCAGCCAGGGCGTGCTTCGTTACCTTCGTCGCAGCCGATATACCCCCGAGCTCGGGCTATCCTTTATAGCGACCAGCGATGACTTTAATGCACCAGGAAATGGCAGATGTAACGTCCTATAGGCCTCGAAGACGCTGGAGATAATTCCACGGCACCTCTTCTCGACACAGCCATTAAGGACGGATAATCCTTTCATCCTTTCGCAATCGATATTTATGCCTGGCTTGTAGTTAACGCTGATGACCGTGGAGTCGTAACGTCCGTCTAATGTAAGTATTTATTTCTTGACTCACATCCTTGTTGGTTGTTTAAATTCCCATTAAAACATTTCTCTATTGACTTTAAGCTGAAATACATTGCTTTATTTATTTATTTATTTTTTGTGGATCCAAGAATGGATGGTTGTTTTAAGGATAGCGCCAATAAATAAACATCAAATAAACTTTCTGTAAGGTTAAATTATATTATTGTAACTCCCTGATGATTTGCAACTAAGGCAAATACAGAAATAAATCTATCGAGTGAAATTCATGCCATAGTCAATGAGGTTACTCAAGAACGAATCACACACGAGCATGAGAGTTGAATGGAGCTAGTTGGGACTTGAACTCGAACATTTTGTTGTTTAATTTTACAGTAATAGGGAGATAATAATATAATACATTTATACAAATAGGACAAAAACATAGAATTATGCAATATAAAATAACAAACTTATGCCTTTTAATACGATTGGATGGCGACCACTATTTACTCACTGATACTTTGAAACTATTAATATGGTTAATCGTAGATGTGAACTATTAGAAAATATCTGACTAATTTTTATTGTTTCAAAATGTTTCTTAACTAAATATCGTTACTATTTTATAATTATTTTATTAGCTCGTAAAGAATTACGGATTTTTATTCTTAATCGTCCTGGTTTACATCCTGAACAGATTATTTAAAAAAATGTATTCTCAATTTTTTTCTATACAAGTTTTAATTTAATTCCCTTAACAAAATTTAACAAATACGTATATTTGCCCATTTAGGTGTCTTAATCATTAGGAAAAATATCTATGCATGATGTTAAATGTTCTATCCACTATCAAGTAATTTAAACACCTACCCATTGCAAAAAAACACTACATTTTTAGAATAGTACGCCAGAAAGAATACGAGTATATAATGTCACAATAACATCATTAATAATAGAACCGATAATACGTTGGATAATATGTTGGACTTATGGGGTGAGGCTCAAGCCAAATTTTAGGTTTAAATTTCTTTAAGGTCTTCCTGCCAAGAAGAACTTCTTCATTGAGATCGTATCCTGTCATGTCTTCCTGGACATGGTTCATCCATAACATTCTTGGTTCTTCTTTTCCTTCAGGATACCTGTGCATGGCCATTTTTGGTATTCTTATATCTTCCTTCCTCTGTAAGTGTCCAAACCAGTCTAATCGCTTTATGGTGATTTTTTCGAGAATAGTATTGCGAGTATCCATTATCTTTCGGACTGGTGAATTGGATATCCAATCACCCTTTGATATTCCGTTGTTTTTTTTTATAAAAACTATTGTTGTTTATTGTATTGTATTTTTTTTTTAAATAAATACATTTATACAACATAGGATATACGAAAATGGTTGTTCTACATAACTCTTTCCTGCTATCAAAGAGATTGGATGTTTTCTCGACAGCCATGGAAATGACTTCGTGCTAGGAAGGATGAAAACGATTTATTTACGCAATCAACATAGAAACTATAGTATTAAAATATTCAAATTAATAAGACTAATAATGATATTGACCTTAGCAACCTGAGGAACTAGACGGCTCAATGACGAGGACACAGGATAGGACCTTGCGAATTATTTTTTGTTAACGAACGCTATCTTGGATATGCTATCTACCACAGGCACTTGGATCTCGGTTGCCTGGTCAACATTCTCTAAACCTTATCTAGACATCTTTTCAGCAACACTTTCCGTTTCCGCCTCACTAACTTTACAGCTATAGTGTGTCCAAAAATAAAAGAGTCAATAAAAAAAAGACGAATTTGACTATGCTTTTCTTCATCATTACAGGCCTACGAAATAATTATGATTTTTTATTTCGAAAAAGTTATATTCGAAAAATAAGCACTCTTCGAACAGTTCGCGCAAGAAATAATTTAAGACCTTTTATTTGTATAAGACCATTTTTTATTATTGAAGTTCATACGAGAATGTTTACGTTGGAAATGTTGTAATAAACTATTACAAAAGAACTCTTTCAAAAGACCAATGTTAAAAAACATAACTTTTCAATAAAGGTACTTGAAAGTTCTATGTGAGTTAAAAAAAATAAACATTTGGGATAAAGCAAATCATTCCTATTGTAATGATGTATTGAAATTATTTTATTAGTCATTAGAAAACTTCTAAAAGCTTGAAACTTTTTTGAATTCAACTTATTTCATTATCCTCATAGCAGTTCGAACATGATATGACTCCAATAAAAAAAATTTAAAAAAACGGTATTTTTGAGTTATGTTATCGGTTTACTTTTGAAGGAGCAATATGATAGAATAATTTCAAGATTCCGCGAATTAAAACATTAAGAAAAATATATATATATAAGCAAATTTCTTAACGTTAGTAGAAAACGGAGTTCCGCAGTGTGTAAAGTGCTAAGTTGCTGTGGTGAAGTTATCGCGTTGAAATCCGGGTGGCCAAATAAATTATTTAATCTATGAAAGGCCAAAGATGGAATCTGTGAGATTTACAAACCATCTTATGGCTCAACCAGCGTTCATAAAGTAGGTATTCTAAATTGAGGCGAATTTAAAATATGCACAAACTCATGATAAGCACTGATAGTGCTTATTATATGTTTGTGCAGTAATATTTTATTTGAATATAACGTAATATTAATGTGAATATAATTCTTATAATTTAAAGTAGGCTAGTCACCAAGGACGCAATAAATAAACAAAATAAAATGGCATTAGAATTTTACACTCTTATATATTTGACTCCTTTTGTGTCACTTAGAATTGATCTAGGATAGTTTTGATAACGTCGACAGGTTCTAAGGTTGCAAACGAAACAGAATAAGATGAAAAATTACTGAAACGAAAGCAATTGCAAATAAAAAGAATATATTATTAATGGCTATTTTTGAACAAATTGAAATCAAAACTACGATCAAGTATTAACGATTTATACCCTGGTGTTAAATCGAACATAGGCAACAACTAATGATCCGCTAATCGATTTCTCGAAATAGTTATCGATAATAAAATCAAATCGATGATAAACAAAATGCAATCACCGGGTTCAATTTATCTACAAGGAGTAAATGAAATATAAGAAATACATTTATCAGTGTCAGTTAAACGTGATTATAGGAGCGGTTAGAGATCCTTTATCAGATAGGAGTCAGGTGTATCCCTTAGCCTAGCTAGGGAAGCGAATCCGCGAGTCCAATGTAACAGCGGGTTATCTCTAACTTCCTCTGCCATTAGCTTGCCAATGGATGTTAAAGGAGAATAAATAAAATTGATTTCTTCTCTTATCCAAAGATCAAAAAGACTACAATGCCTTCTATCTTCAAGAGATGAGCAATCAAACATCAAAATGAAACTGTTCGCACATAAATAAAATTGAAGTACAAATAAGTAGAAATTAAATAATTCCGAAAGGGTTTTCAATGTTTACTTTGAAAAATCGATATCTCTGAAGAAGACCGAATGAATTGCTCATTTCGAAAAGGTTTAATTCCTGGTAAGCAATATTCAAGTTGGTTCTTTCTCAAAATCGAACCGAGATAAAGTATCAGTAATGTGCCTATGCGCCTGTGTTTATTAACTTACCTTTGAGTTTTTTGTTTGTTTATTTAACGTCACTTTATGCTGCTATGGCTAATCGGACGATGCTACTGTGGGAGCTTTAAATTTTGCCTATCTAGGTTTAATTAGGATAGGGATTTTTAACTAGTACCTGACATAATCCCTACCGAAGGACGGCGTAACTAAGGATTTTTTACTCCCTTAAAAAAATCCTAGGGCCACCTGCCGGGCTACGAACCCGCGATCTTGGGCTCAGTAGTTTGTTACGCTAAGCCTATTTGGAAGCCTCTTATTATTGTAAGGTCTTAGAAATTTTGTTGAAATTTTACTCTGAATTTTCCTAATGAGGATTAGTTCCTTTGAGATCAAATAATTTAGTTCATACACTTTTTATTATAATATTGTAGTATTTATGTAGTTTTTTATTAAACTTTTGTATCGTTAAAATTTATAAAAACATAAACATATTAATTGTGGTTGAACGAGACAAGTGGAATTCGCGTGATGAGCTGATTTGCATAGAACATGCTGCTGATCATATCATAAGATATATATATATAATCTTTGCATAAATAACAAATTAAACAGAAGGTAAGAACCGATAGTTATAGACATTGAAGAAGTATAGTAATATTTCATTCTGGCTGAAATTATTTATAATAATAATAATTTATGTTTCAGGATAATTTTATAAAGTAGTAAGAAATAAGATATCAGAAGAGATTTCTGGATATTCATTCTTAAACATTCCTCTTTACATCTTAGATTATTTAAAATAATAAATTCAAAATCTTTTCCATGTAAGTTTTAATTTGATTCCATTCACAAAATTGAAAGTAGTAATTTTTTGATGTAGTATAGCAGGTCGATGGTTGTAAAGATGAACTATAACAAATATGTTAGAGAGGAAAAGGGGGGGGGTGCAGTCAAACACACAGTTCACCCAGCTGCCTCTCCCATTAGCCCTGAAGATGTTCTACAAAGTAGATCGAAACGTCGGCACAAATAAAAATAAGTCTTTACTTTTTTGCTGTTAAATATGAATGTGATAACACGCCGCTATGCCACATTCTTCTTACAAACAACTTATGAAACCTACATGAAATCGCTATATCATCACAAGCTAATATAGCTCAACTATGTCTCTTATTATCCAAGCAAGGATACGATATGCTTTTGACAAGTCAAATATAATCTTCTTATACTAACAAAAAACTTTCTTCGATTTCGTTATCAATAGGAATCAAAGGATCGAAATGATATAGATATTTTTACAGCAAATCAATTAAGAATTGTGTCTATCATCAGTGCAAAATCAGGCGAAACTCCATCAATAATCGACAAATATAATGGATCAGCTTTTAAGAAATAGATGTATACCAATAGGTACGTATGAGAAATTGCAAAAAGTACAAATAACCACGTTTACGAAGGATGAAAAATAAAAATAGTCAGGTGAAAGATCTTGGATGATTAAAAAAAACCCTAATAAAGTCAAGCAGGAGGTATCCGTTTATATCAAATGTTCGATTTTATGAACCCTTTTTAAATAGCACTGTTAATTATAGATTTACTATTTATTAAAAATAAGCTAGATAATGTTGCTGTCAATTATACCAGCTGGGATTATGTTTATTCCATATTTAGCGCCCTCTATCAAAGCAGATATTTATTACAGCCTCAGCACTTGTTATATAGAAATAAAAGACGAATTCCGATACTTGCCCAGACTATAACATACGTTTATAGCCGGCCGACAGGGAGTAGTTGCTTTACTACCAACCGTAACTGGATATGCAAATTAAAGGCAGCTTCAGGGAATTATAGCCACGGGTACGTTGTTCTGTCCGGTGACGTAAATGGGATGATTTCAAATCTCGTCTCCCCTCGGTCCATCAGAAAACGTTTCTGGTCATAATATAAACTTTATGCCAAAATAAATTCGATTGGAGGTTTGAAATGAGGTTTCATCGCACCTAACTTGCAATCCCTTGACTTTCAACGGACAGTAGCAACCTGGCAGAAACTGCCACCTTGCGAATTGTAGAACAGAAGCCGCCATGGCAGCATTCACGGCCTCGGAAATAATGTCGCGCTATGAGTCGCGCCCACTGTGAGTACACGGGACTGCTCATAAGTGACACTGCTGCACGGGAGTACAAAGAATATACCAAGCACCTAAAGGGTTCCTCGCCTAGTCATTAACTTTATCCACTAAACCGACTCCACGGGGTTAAAAAAATATATATAAAGTACAAGATGTACTATAACTATAAAATTAAAATATATATTTAACTTGCAATAATAATTAAGTCCATATATTAATTCCATTAAAATGTTTAGATGAATTCCACCTCTTTAATGAAAATATTTCTCTATTTTTTATCAGCGAAAGAACTTTCCTGAAGCCAATATTCCTTAAACCAGTTTTGGTTGGATATCATTGCCCTAAGAGACCCATTGATCCAGTCCTCCATTGAGAGGACAGATCGGAATCCGGGGTTGCTCACAACGCCTACTATATCACGATGTGCCTCCCAGGAAGGAGTATGGCAGGAATGCCTGGTGAAACCGGGGGGTCTTAATCGAAGGGGACATGATAAATATCGATCTTTATCTCGATTCTACTTAGCGAATACTTTTCTCAAATTAATGTTAGGGCGGTGTGCCGATGCAAGTCATTTATATTATGGTTTATCATTAGGGGTTATTTTTTGTCAGACGTCCGATAATCAGAAGGTAATATTAATTAATAAAGAAATAACTTTAAAAATACTAAGTATGACTTGTTTGGGTTTTGTGAATTATATATATAGGTATATAAATAACAATTAACAAATAGCTTGTTATTCTTGCCGTTGATGCTAGAAAGGTAACGTGAACATATATATTTCTTAATTTAAACATTCATGATGTCCCATGATTGTTTCTAAAGTATTTAAAATAATTTTTTAGAACTTACTAGTACACCTTAGTAAGAAAACTATCATTCCAGAGTTGTAATTAAAATAAAATATTAATAAACAGTTATTTATTATTTACAAAAATACATTTTTACATTAAATGAAATTAGCTATTCAAATCAAGAAAAAAAATGACGTAGTTTCTATTTAACAAAAATTTTGAACAACGAATAAATAATTTGCTCTTTGTGCTTTTATTTATAAACCGATATTTTTCTTTTAATAGTTAAAGAATCCACAGAAAAAACAAGAGAGAATAATAAAAATATTAATTCAAAACAGATGTGTATGTACGTAATATGTCAAAATATTCTCAATCACAGTTAACAAGAGACTCATTTGTTCAGCCAAGTTCTGTTTAAGCAATGCAACTAATTTCAGCAGCAATTTGGAAGTGGAATAATAGTACACATATTTTTATTTACGACTTTGATAAATTATGAGATAGTTCTCAAAAAAGTAAATTAACTAAATGCCTGTTTTTCATTTTAGTTAGCGCAGAAATACGAGTACGAAATTTTCGTAATATCTAGTTGAATAATAATCGACTCAACTCAACGTGAAAAACACACGTATATATATATTCGTGATTCTCGAGTTCTAGTCAGTTATTATATTTCTTTCGGCGACAGTCAAGATTTATCTATAACATATAACAGTGAAGATAAGTATAAACACAGTCACACATTTAGATAAACCGCAAGCAAGGCGGCGAACGAAAAGGATCAACATCCATTTCCATAATGGGGAGCTTCGATTAATTTCTTTTAATTGATATTCAATTCCAAGGCTGTCTGGCCACTGCCCCACGGCGCTTCATATGTGTGTATATATGTATATATACACACAGATAGTTATGGATTGATGTTCATAACTATTTAACAGAGCTTATTGCATATACCCCATATATAAATATACCCCCAACGTAGCGCATGTTGAAGGCTGAGAAATATGAATGGAAGCTGTAGCGCATGCCAAGGGCAGGATCAGGCAGCCTTCGAGGAAATGCAACAAGAAGAAGAAGAAAATTAAATATTACTCCACGGCTTCCATTTAAGATTTAATCATTGCATCAGGAAAATATGCACCGATACTATTTTTCTTTTATTCCTTTTGTAGGTAGCAAATATACTACAAGTGTCTTTTATCCAAGTAGCATTGTATTTTTTTTTTAATGTTAAATAAATATAATAGTTTCATGAAGAGTGTGCGCAAGGAACTCAAGGTATGTTCGGTGGGTGGAGTTAAAATGGAAAAGGTAGTAAGTTAAGAAAAGGTGATTTTATAGAAGAAGCTACTTTTTTTTACAAATAAAAATGAAAGTTTCACGTGGGAATAGTAACAAACACCGTTTGAATAGAAACTCCCGGTTTTGCCTTACTCCCATTTCAATGCTATTGCTAATTACAGTAATTAATTATTGGCTTTTCCATGTCAAACTTGTTCCAGGGAATGTTGTGTGATACCTACCCTAGATTTTTTCAATTATTATTATTACGGCGCTACAACCTGGTGCCAGGTCTTGGCCTCCTCCGACCGTTCCTCTAATGGCCTTCTGTAGCCATGTACTTAGTTTTGGACTCATTCACCTGTAGTCCAAGTTTACTGGCTGATCTCGCCAGAGCCAGAAATACCTCAGATGAAATTTTTTCAACTAAATTTTTTTACAAAAATTAAATTATAATTGTAATGACTATAAATAAAAAATATCCATGCTTCTTGCTCAAATTCAAAAATTGTGTCTACCACTGAAGTCAGAATTTATTAAAAATACCTAACAGTTTCTGTATCTACAACATCATTTATTACTGCCATAATACTAGAAGCGAAGAGGGTAAATAAAACTCATGTCATCTTTTCTCCCCTCAATCTAAATATTATGTGCTTAACATAAATTAACATTCCGTCACAAATATCCCGTTGAGCCAGACATGCCAAGAAGTGGAAGAACGGTGTGACGCAACTCGCTCGGTGGCCCCGAAGCTAACTTTCGGTGACAACTATTAACGTCAGAACGCCTATCTTCAGGTACTAGGCTATGGTACCCACTTTCCTGTCGGCCTCTCTTTCCATCCTATCGGATCGTGGTCACTACAAGACAGTCTTCTAAGCGATGGCTCTTAAATAGTCTCTTTCTGGAGAGACAAATTAACAACTCGGGTATCGATGTCTCATCTCCATAATGCGGCTATTCTGATGCACATTGTACCCAAGCGATGTTTGTTTATCTAATATTGTTCACATATTATGGATCCTTTTTATATTACATAAATATAGGTAACTCCAATGTCATATCTGTTGTCAGAAACTTTTAAAGGTTAAATCATTCTAAGATATCTATTTATAAATTTGATTTTAAAAACCTTAAATTAAATCTGCTAGCATTATAATTAATGAAGAATGATAACAGTTGACTTTGAGAAATGTATTGACTTAATTTATCTAACAGAAATTTATTGACCTCCCCGGACCATTCATACAATCAATGAAGGTTGATGTGTTAAACAGTTAAAAAAGTTAATACTCGACTCTATTCCTTTATCTACAGCTATGAAAAGTGACTTCATTCTATAAAAGTTATTAGGAGAGTGACGAAAATTTAGAAATTCAGAGTGTTTATAGGAAAAAGGGTTTCAAATTAAAAGTGACTATGAGATTAAAAAAATATTTCTTCTTTGAAATTTTGATGGTATTTATTTTTCCATACAATTATTAATTTTTCTGAATAAATTGTGTTGTGTACTGAGTTATGAAGCTCTATTGCTTTGATACATAACACTTAAACAATAATATAAATAAAAATTAAAATTTTTATCCCAGAACACAAGAAATTAAATAATATATATTTGTATATAATTGAATTATTTTTAAATATTTTATTTGAAATAAAAAGATATGGCCAGGACCGGGACTCGAACCCGGGACCTTCACCTCTCCGTGGTGACGCCTTTTCTTTTCAAATAAAATATTTAAAAAATTATATAATATAAAGATAAAATAAATTATAATAATATTAACGACTTAAAGTCAACTAGATCCAAAACAAAATAATGTTAAAGTGAACTCGGTGAGGAAGTTCTAGCAATCCTGCTTATTTCTATATATTTCTTATAGCTATCGAACATTTCTTTTTTTACATATTTTGTTGTATTCTGGAGAATGTATTAATTTAATAATAATCCATGAAGTACCCGCAGATTTTAAATTAAAATTATTGAGGCCCACTTTTGGGCCACATATTTATACTTAGTTAGTCGACAAGGAAGTCACCCAGCGGCCAGGCCAGATATTTCAGTGTGGATGGCAATACCCGTGTTAAATCTGGAGGAAAAATGTCGCCGACAGGAAACACGCTCGGAACAGCAGCCTCGGATGATTTAGCGCCAATAAATCCTCAACCCAAAAAGGGAAAACAGCCGAAAAGTGTAAAAGCATTTCCTTTTCGGTACCACGCAATAATATATTAGTAGCTAGTAGTAATTATATTCACAGCTAATAAATTTTCAACTGTCATGGCCGATTTCTAACGAGGAATCGGCTCACATATGTTATAGCCATTAATATATTCCATGATGAAATTATGTACAAGTGTGAGCAATTATACAGTAATAAAAAATTTATTCGTTACATTGAAATGTGCTTTCGCTGTAAAAATCGGAACCGTGATAACTTTACTGTCATGATAGTACGCTATTAGGTCTTGTGTCGTATCTGACATTGATTGTCACGGAAGTGACAGCTTCTGTCACAAATATATACTTTAGTAGTTAACTATCACACCTTATATAATACCTTGCCGAGTATTATAGAAGAGCATTTAAACAAAAACACTTTTATTTTTGAAAAGAAACAAGGACTTCTACTACAGTATTTTAGTATTTTTTGATCCAAACCTGTCAGAATCTTTTTAGTACAATTACTAATGTTTTACTGAGTTGTAGCTACGTGCTTTTATAACGTCACTCTGCGCTAAGTTTATTGTCTTTCGATCATTTCTTAATTTATGATTGATTCTATCAAGTGTTCTTAAAGAAATAAAGTAGTGTTTCTTATATATGCCTTTAATATCGCAAATAGATTTGATATTTGCTTATACTTTCACCAATATAATTTAAATTTAATATAAAATCAATTCCTTTAACGCCTTCTGACACCTGTTTGAAAAGTTCCTCTTTAATTTTAGATACTGAGTAATAACATCAGAAACACGAGATTAAATAAAATATCGTTACCTGTGACTTAGAAATATGATACCTAACTTTAAACTTTCTAAATATCATTTTATTTTATTATTAAAAAAAAATTTATAAGGATTAATTAGAAAAATTAGAAAAAAGGGTCATTGATGTTACAGATAAATATGGAATCGTATATTAAATAAATATCGTAAATATTATATTATATATTTGGAACATATTTCACATGCCGATTCAACAAGTCCTTGAAAGAGGAACGAACTATTTATAGGAATGCCACAGGGAAATGAGAAAAAAAAATTGTGAAATTAGGAAATCAACAGCTCATTACACAGCGTCAGATAATGCCAAGCAGTCCCAAGATAAATAAATCAATCAAATAAAACGCTAAAGAAATGGGATAATTAAATCGAAATCAGCTTAAGGGAAGGGTGAAAGACAGAGGCCGCCCTGAGTGGATGCTCAACAGACATGAAATATCACTTAGCGCCGAGGCTGCATTAGATTAATACTTTATCTCACAACTCTAATTAAGTACTAATAATATTTCAACATACGCTATTAATACCAATTATATCTAAAGTAGAAAAGAAAATAGGCCAGACTTTCTAATTAGCTACTTTTTTTTTATTCGAAACCGAAATTAAGGTAAATAACTGAACTTTTGCGTCTCGCTTTATACCTGAATTTGAAAATTCATTCATTATTTATCTACATATGCAAAGTAAAGTTATTTATATTATGTACATACTACGAAAATGAGAATGAACGACAATAGATGGCCAAAAAAACTCTTCCTATATAAACCAAATAATAGAGCAAAAAGAGAAAGACCGAGGAAGACATGGATGGAGAATGTAAGAGAAGGAATGGCAGCAAGAGGGCTGCGAGAGGAAGAAGAAGAATGGACCGATAGGAAGGATTGGCGGGAATAGATTTTGGGTATCGAAATACATTAATTGTAAAAAATCGGAATAAATAAATTTAAAAAAAAATAGAGAGACTGCACTTAGAAAAAAAAAGCAATTTATGTAGGACTTGCTTATAAATTTAATTTACCTCATGTTTATGGTGGTTATAAAAGACATAACTTTGGAATGCATTTTTAAATATCGCTCCTTGAAAAAGACAATGTCATACCTAAACCTGATTTTTCCTTAGAGCTATTTAAAAGTTGAATGTGAGATAAAAAAATAATAAAATTTGGCCATTGGTAAAGCAAAGAATTCCTATATTAATGATGATATTGAAATTATTTTATTAACCAAAGAGGGGAAAGAGGGGAAGAGGGGATATGGCTGGCCGTGAAGCGAAGCCAGGATAGCCGAGATGGATAAGGATCACCACGGAGAGGTGAAGGTCCCGTGTTCGAGTCCCGGTCCTGGCCATATCTTTTTTTTTCAAATAAAATATTTAAAAAATATTTTATTAACCTAATTAATATTTATTAATTAGAAAATTTTTAAAAGTTTGAAAATTTTTGGTTTTAACGTATATCATAATTCCCATAAAACTTCAAGTCCAAATACGATAGAACTCAAAGTATCATTTTATTTAAAAAAAAAACATGTTGGAAATGGAATATCAGATATGCCGTTCCAGAAATAAAAAGTTCCACCAATACAATTGCGACTGAAGGCTTAGCTAAAAAACATAATTTTTTTAGTTTTGTCACTGTTCTTTGAAGGAGTGACAAAGCCCACAGGGTTAATATTGTCTGGTATTTTGATTTTTCTCTAAAAACTAGAGTAAAATTAATGGTAGTGCTTTATGTTACTGTTATGATAAATCGTTTCTCTAGCTTGGCCGACGATCTCCAGATCTCTTTGGAGTTGCTACTAGGTACTTTATAAAAAAATAATCTGTAAACATAAATTGACTTTTCTAACAATAAAAAACCTTTAGAACTGAACCTGAATACATTCTGTTCCATTACATCCAATCAAACAAAGCTTCGGATTTCGAGCCGTCTCTAGGCTATGTGATACAAATAAAAAAGTAAAAAAAAATCTAAATACTAATTTAAATTTAAATTGAGCGGCTAATAGCATCGAATACCCCATCTGAATGGAAAATGGGTAAATATCACTGAAGACCATGAGGACAACTTTCTCACGCCCAAAGTAACTATTTGAATTTCAGATATCCCGATGGCGATGCCACAGCGCCTCCTTCGGTCCATAGATCATCCGAGGGCAGGAGGGCATCAGGAGGAGCTCTTGAAAAAAGGAAGAATTGAAGGACATCAGAGGAGCATTAGGGGACACAGGTCGCAGCGCTAGGAAATTAATGGTTGAGTCCTTTCGCTGCCTCAGTGGGGTGGGATGAGGCAGAGCTGGGGATTGCATTCTATAGTTTGTACAAAAAAAAACCTTGTTACATTGTTCAACAGGGTCTCCAGACCTTCGAGTACGAAGCCAATTATTGAATAATACAAAAACAACAATAAAATGGGTCTTATTATTACTATTATTGTATATCCTATAATATTATATCCATCCATCCAGGAGGCAATCCTGAGATAGCACCAAAGGCCGACAACATTATTTTTGGATTCTGAATACATGGATGCAATTATAAATTCTTATTGAAATTTCCATAGCATTACTATCCTTACTTAGTAAATATAGAAGAGTAAAAAACAACAATGACGCAGACCCCTCTTATATGAATATTGAGTCTAAAAAAAAAAAAAACTGCACATGTTGGCAGTAATATTATTTATGTGACAGGAGACATAAGTTAAAAAACAATGAGTTTTTAAGGTATTGAGAGTGATGTCCTAACAAATTAGCTACATCGCGACCGTCAATTTGGCAGTGGCATAAAGAATGCTGTCTCTCTGTCTCGCCTCTATTAGCATACTCACTCACACTAGCTCAATTCGGTCGCCAATGACCAGCGGGGAAATATATATATATATATATATATATATATATATATATATATATATATATATATATATGTATGTATATATCTCTGACATGTACCTGTTCTCTTTGATATAACTTGATTAAATGATATAGATTACTAGACATTCTAATACAACAGAAGACGAAAATGGAAGTATTGTGTATATAATGATATTTGGACACTGTGTATTGTAAAAGGACATTTAACTTATAAACTTTTTTTAATTTTTAAGGTTTATTATAGGTATAAGATTTTCGGTTCCTTTCTACGTTTCTAGACTTGGATAATCTTGTACAAATGTATTCATGTACAGATTACACTCTAATGTTTTTGTTTTTGTACGAGTTTTATTTAGATTTAAAAACAAACTAATTTAACAGACTTCAACTCTCAAACAATCTATTACATATAATGAAACACATGTCTTGTAAGTACAATTTCTGTATTAACATTGTCTTAATTTTATCTTTAGATTATGTAATTCATTAAAGGTCGGTTTATTATTAATAGGGCATGAATAAGAAGAAAACAATAAAGTCTCGGAACTTCGCCAAAAGATAATATTACTTTTATTGACTGAATCTCAAGACCGTAAAGAACTTGTTTACTGTAATCAGTCGCGAATAATACATAAGAATATATGTATGGAATAATTTAATATAAACATTTAATAATAGTGTAATTAATTACTATCTCATTTGGCGATACGCTGCCCCATCAGGCGAGACCACCAGATGGAAACAGTAATTATTACATAAGGAAATTAAATATAATTTGCAATTGATATAATAACTATCAATCACCATCGTTAGGAAACATGTTATTATCGACAACCCTTCATTAAAAAGCATGTCCTAAAAAAACAAATCAATTAGCGTTGTTTATTATTAATTAAAAAAGACACTAATTATCTAGTAAATACTAAATAAATATTATCACCTAGCATTTGGGAATAATTACTAAAATTAGAGTGTGAGTACTGGATTCTCAGATTTATTTTCAGTCAGGAAATCAATAATTTCGTTAAGAAATATTTGATAATTAAAATATTGAAAAGAAAAATATATATGTACACAATATAGGATTTTCGATCAACTTCAGATTGGGATCCTATTTGTCGCTACAATTCTTCAGATCTACATCTCTTTAACTGCGTTACCCGGTTTCTGATATACAAGTTTACTACAGAACTAAGATATATATGAAGGATACAATTAGTTTGCGAGTGCAGTCAAAATAACACTAAATAAGAAAAACGTATTGATTACAAGTGCCGACGTTTCAGCATACAATGCAGATCATCTTAAGGGCAAAATGAGGGGAAGCGGTTGAATGAACTGTCACCTATCATAATTATAATTAAAATATAGAACAAAAGTTTATTAATTAATTTATAAAGGTCGTTTCATGTTTGTTTTTTTGGTAAGTAATTAGTCAGTCAGAAAAACAATGTGGTAAATTCATGATAAATTACCAAGTACAGTAAGTACTGTACAAAGGTATGGGAGTGTAATATATTTTTAAAAGTTTACATGTTTATAAATAGTTAAAATTAAAATATTTAATTTTCTTTTAGATAGGTCTAAAACAGGTTTCCACTAGATTGTCCACTTCTAAAGTAAAGAATTACACCACAAATTTGGCATAATAATAAAAATAAAACGCTGACTGGATAGGGATCAAGAGGGCCAATTAGCGAAGGTGCCCTAGGGTGCTATTTGGTGGAAATTAGCGCAACTATCTTAGCCTGCCTTGTCTATCGAGTAATAGCTATCTACTCTTGTAGCAGTGTTCTCATACAACTATTTATTGTAAAGAACATATCAAAACATTCTTTTCAGATATATCGAAAGTAAGGTATCTACGGAAATTTCGGATAACCTATATAGCTGTTACTGTTAGCCTCATAGCCTGACGTAGATACATACCCCATACTATATCGTATTTAAAAACGTATGGAAATAAATGCCCCGACGTAGATAATTCTAAATCACCGTATGTTAATTAAGTTTCGTTACCTAATTACTTATGTTTAGTTTAGTAAACTCTATGATTGACGAAAAAGTCATTACTACCGTATTCTTGAAAAATGGTCAGTTACATAAATTATAAATAGGTCAAAAAAAGTAGCTGATCCAAAAGATAACAATATTAATATATGCGAGATATTCTAGTGAAACATGGCTCCTTATGTTAACATTTATAGCTTGTCCTAACTAATAAATAGCTTTATCATTTTCTATGTTATGGCTACTTTTGGCCCAATATTGGAGAAAGTTGTCCGTGTCTGATTGTGAGATATATTAAGAATTCATACTTGGGGGTGTTGTTGATTTATTTAGTAATGCATTATTAAGTAATACTGGAGATCCACCTGGGGCTCACCCAGTCTCGAAAAATCTTTCACTCTTAATTAGGCGAAAAACTTGCCGTTCTAGTGCGAATTTGCCACACAATCCTCCTTGTGCAACCGTTAGCTTAGAGACATTACGGTCTCTATCTCCTCTTCACAGGTTGAAGCGGTGCCGATTTTTAAAAATTATATTAAAACTTATTACTAAAAAGATGAGTAGCTATGGACTTGAAGCGATCACTGCGAGATATGATTCCTAATTACCTAGAAGGAAATGAACCCGCATAGCTACATAAGGTATAACGATAGGAATGATTTACGCAGGTATTATGTATGGTACCTGAATCATCCCGGGTGCTAAATATAAATTCGCTCTGTAATTTATAGGCACTTAATCAATTTATGAGTAGAGGAAACGACAATCTGGAATGGTCACTAGTGTACGCCTTCCGGTACAAGTCGGGTACTTTGGACTGCCCACGAGCGGAAGAACCACTATTTATACATATTTACGAATGTCCATATCTCCGTTTGTCATATCAGCTTTCATTGAAGCCTTGTCAGTTCTTAATGTTTCCTTTTGCACATTGCATAACTTGAGTGTATCTATACAATATAGGACCAAACGCTGTTTATATACGGAAGAACATGAGAGATATTCGCATACTTAAAAAAAGAATGGAAAGAAATATTAAGAATAGAAAGTGGGGACAATTGCTTACATATTTATTTATTGATGCATAGTTGTTATTATTTAAATATCATTTTTGGACTGCCTAAGTTTACATTCATATCTAAAAAGCATTTATATATATATATATATATATATATATATCAGTACTAATTAGCATATAAAACCGTAAATATGGGGCCGACTTGGGAGGTGCACCAACCCTTCATTAACATAGCTATCTATATGCAAAAAAAATTATTCTAGAATAAATTAAAAGAGCTGGAAAGACCACTGCTCTCCCAGATATGCATCCAACATCGACATCCAACTTTTTTCTCCCTTTTTTATTTAGATAAATTAATAAAAACTATATAAAGATATATTTAGCGATCTTGTAGCTATCTATAAGACGAGATAGGAGGTGGCTGCCTTATAGAGCCGACCAGGTTGGCCCTTTCCAGATTGTATCGAAAAGACTAAGCCATTAAGGCTAACATCATAATAGCCAACAGTTTATAATAAGTGGGGGGGGGGGGGGAGGAAAAGAAATATCTTCGCCTTATTTATATAATAATTTATATCGGTTTTATTTTATTACACACAACCGCTTCCTTATCTTCATATCCTTTATGTCTTTATCATTTCTCTCGTCAGCACCAAGATGGGCAAAATAAAAAGGATTAAACACATATTACACATTATTAGGATTACTATGTTCGATTTTAATGGGCAATAAAATGTTAATAAGAAGTAAAACAAACTAATGATGGTTAAAGTTACGGGCGGATTTAATTTGATGAATAGCTAACGAAAGGAGAGGTTCTTTCACAGTTAACCAAGTAATATAGTAAAAAAAAGAAAATTGAGATCAATTATATACTGTTATAGATAGCAATCAAAAGTAATCAGTCACAAAGGTGTGTAGAAAATAAAGATTGTCAGATATTATTATATTAAGATGGCTGTTCTTGATTCTTACGTTTCCGAATTTCTTACCAAGACTTAGCGAGTAATTGAGTCGTTCAATACACAAATTGATTAACTCCATAAAACAAAAAGAGGAGAAATGCGAGAAAATAGTTTGCATTGGTTTTAAAAATTCTCTTTGTAATATAAATTCAAATAAATATTGTAGAAAGTTAATCTGAAAGACTTAGTAAAAAGCTATCATGTGGAATGTTACAATTTTTATGTGACCTTCGTAGTTAATCGATGTGACAAAAAAAGTAATAAATTAAATTCAGTGTGTACATTTTTAAGTTTCTTATCACAAAAAATTATTAGATATTTTATTACAAATTTTCCACAAAAATTTATATTAACAGTTTGGTTATATTATATTATTATTTCTAATTAATTCGTCAGTAATATAAATGATCCTTTTTTTTTTCTTCTTCATCAGCTATATGTGAGGACTCGTAATTTCGATTTCTTCGCAAGTTTTTAAGTCATCATGCTTAACAGGAGGAATGAATTTCAGCAGATCCACCATGTCTCTCTGTTTTCCATTGTTACAGATCGACCTTTAGGATATAATAAAGGCTGATCTACATTTTTCAAACTTTGTTGTCTATCTCCCGCTGGTTTCCTTATACTGATTACATTAAATTTTTAATCTTCATCATAGTCATATTTAAATTGGATAAGGTATGGTTTGGACCTTTCTAACTTGATAAAATTCACCATTTAGCGCTTGCAAGAGCATTGAAATGGTATTATTGCAGTGATTTGCATTATAGTACGGAGTTGACCAAAATGACCTCTGAAAAAAGTATTCATTGCTAGCGACCCACCCCAGCTTTGCTCGGGTAATAAGGCATATTATGCCTACATAATTTGTCTGGGTAATATATATTTTTTTTATCACGTACCGGCAAAATATATATATAACAAGGACCACGTGAATAGCATTGGCTAGGCTTCTTTGGGAGACTTGATTTTCTTTCTTCCCATATCAGCTAATGTACTTTATTTTACAGAAATTATAAAAATAAAAACAAAACCAAATATTTCTTTATATACGAATTAATCTTGCACGTTAGATAATTGTACGGGATTAGGCACCGTCTTCGGTGAAACCCATTGATATTCCAACCCATTTACACAAAGCCTCGACAAATTATTTACCTAAACCTTCCTGGTGAATCACTCTATCTATTGGTGAAAACCGGATGAAAATCCATGCAGTAGTTATTGAGTTTAACGCGAACAAACGCGGCCGAGGATTTTGTTTTATAATATGTATAGAATCATTGGCCAAAAAAACTTTGTCCTTTAATGGGGTTTACTTTTACACATAAATTTAAGATTTTTCAAAAATAGGAACTAGTCACTTTGTGCAGTGAACCGCTCAATTGTTACATTACTTTATATTAGGTAAAAATCGTTAAATTATGCTTTTACTTTCATATAGCTCTCATAGTCGGTTCAGCTAACATATATAATATCGCTTATATAATGTTAATGGATTTCACTTATCGTGGTTAAATTCATTTCTATTTCATTATATAATTATTTCTATTAACATTTAAAAATTCAGGCAAAATTTCCTGTTCAAGTCTTAAATCAAATCACAAACCTTATATGACATTGTAATTTTGTAGACTGATCAGTAATCATAAAACACCCTCAATCCTGTTTTATTTGATAATAATTTTAACCCGATTTCATATGCTAATTAATTATCCTGACATTTCATTAATAATCTCTCCTTTTTAAGAATCGCCACCTTGCCGTTTCGCCGCACCACAGGTCCGCTTAAGTTAGCACTAAATTAATAAGGTGGTTTACGGATAAGGAAATTTATGACAAATTTTAACGAAGTGAAGAAAGTAATGCTCTTTAGAGCCAATGTGTGTCCTTGAAAGAAGCAAAGTTAGAATAATTTTCATTAATTTATTATAATGATAATTTAAAATTAGAAACCGTTAAGAAATTTTATTTATATTACCTATAAATTTCAACATTAATTATAATTAACCCATAACTTGGTAGAATTTTATTTTTTTAATATCAAAATAATATTCATAACACTTAACCCCTATGGCCCAAGGATGTCTAGACTAAAAAAAACTCATGATAGTAGTTAAAAAAAATCACATGTATCTTGTGGGATACATTGCCAAGCATTTATAAATAAATTACGCTAAATGTATCTAATAATTAATAAATAAATCTGATGCAGCCCCACAGATACATTGTCAAGAAAAGGGTTACATTATATTAAAAACATATATAGAGCCACCTAACGAAATATTTTACAAATGACCATTATCCGTTTATCCTACAATATTTTAATCAAGTGAGGTTTTGAATTACTTTATTGCATCTACATTCGGTAGTTTGTTTAAAAGAAAATGATGAGTAAGGTACACAATGGTATTAAGTCAAAAATGAACATACATAATGGTTGTATATTTTGTATCTTGTATATTTTACAATGCAACTTCCTATGTTATACTAGTGTCATTGCATAGTCATTAATTCAAATGGGAGCCAAAAGCTAAATATTAATGAGCTAAGCGAATGATAATGACACTGGTGCGAAATACGGCCCTGCACTGCCAAAACCACGGCCCAATTTTACCTCCTCGATATATTCATGTCTTGGGACTATTGTTGCCAACCGAGCCCGCTGGTGGTGGAAGTCATCCAAAGGGGGAGGCATTCACGAAAGCTAGAAAAGCTCACAAATGAAGGAAAAGAAAACAGAAACATTAAAAAAAAAGGACAAAAAATGTTTTCGTAATTGGTATGTTTACAAATTAATATTCCATCTATATGCATTTAGAATTTCGATAGGTTAATCTAAAGAAAATAACAAAAAACTTGGCATAATATAATACTAATATTTAAAGAAAAGCATGCACCTCCCCTATCTCTATCTCTGCCTCCCAAGAAGAGCATTGAGTGCATTACAAGTCAAGTCAAGAGTCCATTACAGAGCCTAGGAGGATCTCCTGTCCTAATAGCACACAACAGGCCCAAGGCTCTTTACCAGGGGATGAAACCGATATATTTATATTTTTGCTGCTCTGAATGAAACCATTATTTAAGGTAGAAAAAATAACGTTCTTTCCGAAAATGCTATATTTCGAATCTTATCCGCAAAAGATGCTTTATTCTGCTCCAAGTTTGATTCAATCCCGACCGGAGCGAAATTTTTCCATCCTTTGAGGATTCGATCTGGGCCGAAACAATAAATATCGATCCTTCGTATTTACTTTCTCCTCCTTCAGATGAAGAAAGTATTGAAATCACCAAAAAATTCGACTTGGATATTTTAATGTTTCTTGACGTTTCATAGGGTGTAGAATCCAAAAACATAAAATCTCATTGGTGTCGGTCGTCCGTCCGGAAAAGTTTGTTCCAACCAATGCTCGGAAACTACAAATCGGATTTCAACCAGGTGTTTTCCTAAATGATTGGTTTATGATCTAGTTGATCCTAAAGAAGACCCGATAAGGACCGGTTGAGTTTAAGGTAGTAAAAAAAACATTGTAGTTCTCAGATTTTTTTTTTTTTTTAAGGATGAGAAAGTACTATGCCTCTCTTGGCACAATTTTTTCATTCCTGTTTAGTATTTTCGTGTGTAGATAGGTAAATGAGGAGGCCAAAATCAAGGTTCAGAAAGAAACATGTGGGATCGATATTTTCCTCAAGGGATCCAAAAATATCGCTACTGGCGGATTCTGTTCCGTTCCGGAGCGGTTGTTTTATAACAAAATGATATCGTTCCAATCCAGACCGGAACGATTTACCTTATAAAATATTGCTCCTGCTCCGAACGATTTGAATGAGATCGATTAGGAACGATTCTTTGGGAACGAATCATCGACCCCTGCTCTTTACTCAATAATCAACCGATATGAAATGCAAAAAGAAACTTCAATACCAGCTTTTGAATAATATTTTCTTTTTTTCCCTAGCCCCTTGACTTTTATTATTTTGTTGAAAATAACATAGTAAGTTCTGCTGATTGTCAATTACATGCATTTGGCAGGATGAAAATATAAAGAGAGAAAAAAAAACATAGTAAGTCAAGTAACAAGTGTCACCTTTTTCGCTAAAATAGTCCTACAAAATTATGATTAAAAAAAAAGTAACATTAAAACAATAATAAAATTACATTTCCTGTTAAGAACAGATCGTGGTGTGCGTAAGGAGGGTTCGTCTCTGCTTTAACCGTCAATACGGCGAAGAAGTTTAAGAAAGAAAATTCGTATTTATCTCCTTAGCAGGTTGTAACCATACATACCATTCTTAGTAAACGTTTATCTGTTAGTTGACTAACTCATCTTGGGAGAATGAGGTCAACAATTTTACAGTAATTAAAACAATTTTAAAAAATTACATTACGTTATTTCTCCACTATAATGTAGAAAATTACAAACCCAACATAATTAGTCAATAAGGCTTATTGATTAAAAATCTAAATTCCTTTAGACTAATGCAACCTTATTTTTTCTTATCATCCAATAACAGACAGTAGAGACAGAAAACTACGTGCGATAGAAAAACAAACCAGCAAAAGAGTGATATCTGTTGTGTCGCGCCAGGATTAAAATAAAACTTAAGAGAGAGGCCACAAAATATTATTTTTAAATATGCCGGCGAGTCCTCGACCTCTAGCCTACCCGGAATCGAACCATAATCGTAGCCGTGTTAAAATTCTATAATTATATTTTATAAAAATAGAAATAAAAACCGTTTGGATTCTACGTTACTTAAAAAGTAAATCCTCAAATTCAGTAATGAAAAAAATGCATTTATATAGATTTTTTACCAGGTTAAGCATTCTACTGATCAAGGGCGGATTTAAGGGGGTAAGGGGACACGGTGGCACGTGCCCCCCAGACGGTTTTTTGTGTACTATGGAGAAACCATTGCAGTACATACTTATAGGCAAATCACAAGATCATAGTTGTTAAAATATATGAATAAAATAACAGAAAGAACATGAGTGAAACTATTGTTTTGGTACTTTAATAAACCTTTGTAACCTCTCTATAAATACTATAAGTTCATTTCTAAGTTATTGTTGATTTTTTTGCCCGTCGGCTCGTTGTGCCCCTCCCCCAGCAATAAATCCTGGATCCACCCTTGCTACAGATTCTAAAACTAATTTCAACTTTCCACTCTTTTTGTAAGGAGGAGGTCAATACTTAAGGATGCTGTACTTCTGGTCTGTAGGTCGAGATCGGCACAGACAGATCAGCCGTAATTGGACCCTTTGGGCTCTACAGATCCAACTGGGGCTCACCCAGCCCAAAAAAAATCGCTGTAGTAGTATTGGAGGAAAGCTCGAACCAAAACAGAACAACTAAATTCCAATACTAAATAATTCAGAGGACCCAATAAGCTCGTGGGAGTTACAAGGCATAATTTACGAAAAATAAAATACTGACAATACTACAAGCAATAATGTCGATATAAAATTGCCTAAACATATTTATGCGTTTCAAATAGCACGTTGGCTTCAGTACGAGCTGTCATAAACCAAAAACTTAAATTAAATCGTAAAGGCGACCGTGGCCATCCGAAGGGACAGTTTTATAATGCAGAGATCCCGCCACCATCTTCTTTTCCCTACATAAATAAGACATAAAAATGGATACTTGATGTTCAATGCCCCACCTCGCTCCACATAAACGTCATTCTCATATAATTGTCTGGTTTGCATGCATTCACAATAAAGATACACTTTTTTTTCTTTTCGCCCACGCTTTTACTGTCCTGACATCGAACTCTTCAACTCCCAAAAAGAGTGGAATCGAATTGAGCAATCTATTCGCAACGTTATGACAGGTTTGCAAAGTTGAGGTTGTAAAAGTCTTATTAGGGGAAAATGAAATTATTTTTGTCAACTAACTGGGAGGTCTAGCGTAGCATAAACCTAACACATCAAATGAAACTCTCCGATCATTTAAGAAAAAAATATATATAATATAAACATCCATAAATAATAGATGATAGTTTCAAACCGCGCGTCATTTCGAAATGAAACATAAAACATAGGATCAGCTAAAATACACTGCGGACCACACACCTAGTAAGAAATATAACTGACGAGATGTTCCCATAGATTTGAAAATTTCTAACGGAGTTCTAATGTCAAATCTAGAATTGGAACCAAGAATAGAAATTTATTAAACGTCTTTTTTGGTTTTTATTACTTATTTATTGATGGGCTAAGTAAGGCATTGGCTTGAAAAGGAGTTATTGTTTATATTACAACTCCATTTCAAGCCAAAAACTACAAGAATGACAGAATTCCGGTTATCTGGAAGCAGTTAACTCTCTCCGGAGAAAATTCGAATTAATCACTTATTGTAGCGGGCTGTAGATTTAGACAGCAGCTCATAGGAATGAATATTCTATGTTATACTTTGAAGACAAGTGTAGGATTTGTCCTTTAAAGAATTAATTCATAAAAACTAATATTTGTCCTGCCTTCACTTATAAGCTAGAGTTTACTCACTCAACACAATTTAGTTTACATTTAAAATTTGAGCAAAAACATGAATCATGCATACTTTTGGGCTTCCAAGGATTTACAATTTTGAATTTTTCCTCTTTTACATCTCCACTCCTCAAACATTTATAATCATGACTGATATAAAAAAAATAAAATTAATTTAAATGAGTAAGTTAGATGAACTTCGTTCCGAATTATGTCTTGATTGAAGTAAATTTCGGTTGTAAACGAAATTAATAAAAATAATTATTATATAATCCTTAAAACTAGGAAAATTAAAATTTATTTTTATGGGCACTTAAATTTTTTAAAAAGTAAATATAACAAACAACAAAAATGCAAATATGTTGCTTAAAATCCTCAAGCTTTCACCTGTAGTGAATAATGAAATAATGAATAAATAATAAAATCGCACTTAATTCTCAATCTTTTAAGTTCTGACCTTCTCATGACTTAATATCGTATTCAAGCAACCCTATTCTAACGAGGGTATGATGGTATCCTATGAATAGATTAATAACCTGTAGGTTAATCCGCACCATTTGCCTGGGTTGGAAGGAAGTGTTACCCACTGACCAATACGGAATAAATAAATTTGTTAATAGCTTCGTGTCATAGTGCGCAAATCACACTGGGGAATTTGAAATAATAGTCTATACTGATTAAATTCCATTGAGACGTATGAGTTATAAGTAAAATGACTATAATGAAAGTCATTGAATGAAGGAGTTTCACTTGCCGATTAGAACTGAGAGTATTAACTCAGTGTAACTAAGGAGCGGATTCCATTAATAATAAACTACAATGGTCGTATTATAAACTGGCTAAGAAATAAATTGAAGGCTATAATAAGGGACGGATGGGATACTTCAAGAAATAATAACTTGCAACAAACTAAGCATGACTAGCCACTAGCGGGCTGTCATTTCAATATCCATTCCCTCGTAGTCCATGACATCAACATTTTGCTACAATATGTAATATATAATAATTTATTACAATAATGATTATGGTTTTAGTAATCGGTTTAATAAATTCGTCGTCATCGTAGATTTTAGAAGTCCATAATTATCTTTTCTAAACTTCACTATTTATTCCCTGCGTCGAAGAGCCCCTAAGTCTTCCCAATCGCTCAACTATTCACGATAAAATGGGAAAACTTGTAGTTTCCTAAAATTAAAAAAAAAAACAGATTTAGAGGGTACGAGAATTATAACTGTTATTGGCTGTCTGAATTCAATACACCATAAAAAAGAATAATAATGGCAATATATATATATATATATATATATATATATATATATATATATATATATATATATATAAATAATTCTGTTTATTTAAAGTTACTTTACGCTGCTAAAGCTAATCGGACGATGCTACGGTGGGAGTCCTAAATTGTGCATATCCAGGCCTAATGATTATACGGATTTTTAACGAGTACCTGACAACGTACAGACTCGGCATCCCCTTTTTACGTCCCTTCCGAAGGACGGCAAAACCAAGGATTTTTTATTCCCTTTTAAAATCCTGCCGAACTATGAACCCGCGATCTTGGACTAGCAGGTTGTTACATATCCATATCCACCATTTCCAATCATTAATTTAATAAACCATTTTCTATCGCTTTTTAATCATACTGGGTATTCATCCCTCTATTTAAGACGTTTGCACACCGACAACTATTTTTAGTGTTTCATGTTACACCTTGAGGCAAAGTCCAAGAACATAAATTTAATATGTGCGTATTTATTGAACAAGAAATGTAAGATCATGATGATCATAAAAACGCCCCGCAATTGGGTTTCTGATCAATAGGGTATATGAGAGAGCAATCAAGGTCTATTGAGCTGAGAGGGACCTCAAGTGACATAGGCTACAGATTGGAATTGAGACGGATCAAATTGAGCACGACAAGTTATTTCCATTAAATGTTCTCACATTATTCCCTAATTGCCTATCCCAAGTCGACTATATGACTCTTGAGTAGTAGTGAGAATTTTTAATTAAGGATGGGATTGGAAGTAATTATAACAGCTAATTGAACACTTGCAGTATTATTGGCAATAATCAGGACCCATCTTGTATCGAATGGAATTTAAATGAGATATTGTCGTATCAACCAAGACATAGTAAACAAAAACCGAAGTGGTCATTGAATCCAGAAAAAAAAAAAAACTCAAGAAATGATTGAAACGGTATATTATATTAAATATTATGTAATATTTTTTGTGTTTATTTTTCCTCGAACGTACCCTAAACCAAACTACTCCATCAGATATACCTAATCATCGCACTTCCCAGCGGCGATAGCTGATGTTGATGAAGAGAGAAGAGGTAGATCAATCTAACACTTATGAAGGCGTAAAGAGGACTAATCAAAGAGGCTAACCTATAAGAGTAGTTAATAGGGCGATCTGATCTGCATGCGCCGGGCGGTTCAGGCCACCGTATAACGGTCCCTCTCGTCGGCTAATAGTGATTGAGCCCCCAACCTTTCATCATTATTTATGTTCAGGTAACTTATACCTGCTCGGGTAAACAGCTAGCAGCTATGTTAACAGCTTCCTCGTCTCTTCTGGATCATCCATCCACTGATCGACACCTTCCATCGTATTTACATGAATAATAATTATGGAGGAAACACGAAATCGAACCACTATTGTCTGTGGAAATACTGCTGCATGTCTCAGGAGATGTATGATATTTATCTTTCTTTTCTTTTTATCCCTTGCTATTGGTTGTTCCGTATGAGTATGTTCTATTTCTGTTTTTTAAATTAGTGTTAAAATAATTGCCCCGTAACTTCCATATTGAACGAGTTCCCACATTTTGGATTCATCTACCACATTCAGCGGACAGGGGCTAAAATAAAAGTATGGCTAATTTGCAGACGAGCTCACGATTGGTAAACTCAAGATCGCCCAACGTGCAGCAGAAGCCTTTAAGATCAATGTACCACTGGAGGCGAAGCAGGTTACAATTAACACCTACTCGTTAATGATGAGGTAATGAAACATCATACCTGATGGTGAGGTAAGGAGCATCGCCCCCCCCCCCTCACTCATGGACGAACCAGTAAACTAGTCTTCCATGTTGTTGCTTTAATTGTACAATCCCTACAAAAAAAATTGTAAAAAAAAATATATATACACACATATTATATATTCATACTTATTTATGTATATATGTATAAATACTTTTTTTTTTTGGAAGTTGTAATACTATTTATTCTAATAAATTCTGTCAGCAGGCGGGAAGATAAATATTCAGATTATACCAGTTAGCTGGGCAGTAAATCCGAGTTTTGTGATAACCTTGTAGCCTCAATTTGACAACTATATATATATATATATATATTAGAGAAGAATTGGTCGACTGTATCTTCTAATTTAAGGAAGAAATAGTTAGGGGTGCAGTCAATCAAAACACCTAAATAAGCGTAACTTATTTATTATGTGCCGACGTTTCGGCCTACAATGTAGGCCATATTCAGGGCGAATAAAACACGCTGCAGCTATGCGAGCTCAGACCCCAAGGGTGCATGAAAATAAAAATTTGGGACTAAAGAAATTCAGAAAAGCAAAAATGAATTTGAAACTTGTTCATCTCAATTTGTTGACCGTAGATTTTATTATCTTCTATGTAATATTATAGCATTTAGTATCCTCCCGACTCTTAACACCACCAATTCAGAAGCAACATTTGCAGGTCAGTTTACAGGTTCTTTCGAACGAACTCCAGCAACAGATGAAATAATGGTTTCCATTCATTCCGACAATGAAATCGAAAGAGCATTCGTCTTTTCTCTTTCAATAATAAATATTTGCTAGTGAAGAAGGAATGCGTATATAAAATCATTTCAAGATTTGAGGTTTTTCGTTAAATGGAATGTAAAACATTTTTTTTCTTTTTATCAGTTTTTACGAATATTGGGAAATAATAAACCAAGACGTTAAAACATATAAAATGGAAAAAATAATTATAGTTATTAATTAAACAGATAAGCACTTTTAATTCACATTAATATTACTGCCCATCTAACTGCAAAATATGCCAAATAGCCTCGCGTACTATAGAACTGAACAAACATCTAACTCAAAAAAGAAATGAGTCTAGGGCCGAGGGAAATGGACTATTAATTTATAAAATTATGCCCTTCAACAGAAGAGGGTCGAAGTAAAAACAATAACAAATGTAGAATGCTGACGGCGGGGTGGGTATTAGAACTCATATCTAGCAGTCGTAATAGTAAGCTATGCTCTGGAATGGGCAGGCTGCGGCGAGAACCTCAAGGGATGTCATGCAGTGCTTCACGCGTATACGAGTATAGTCAGCGTTTTTCAATTATACAAGTCCCTCTGTTATTTTATTTCTTACTACTTCTATTTATTATTCCGCATTCCGTCATTATTATAGAAAGCTGGTATTAAAGAAAACAAACAATTCTACGATATGCTGACTCAGATCTCCTTCTAGGACTTGTAGCTCCTGTTTTAACAACATCAAAGAAACTCATAATATTCTAGCCCGAAAATGTTGACACCTTGTTCATCTCAAAATGTTTCAGACATAACAGTTTTGCAGATAATGGAACTGTCTTCTACATCCTGGCAAGGTGTTTTCTTTCACCATTTTTATTGAACTAACCAGTGACCAAGATGATTCAAGGAAGAGGGTTAACTAATGAAGGATATTTTTGATGAATATTGTTAAGGGACGATGGAGACAGGAAGCAATGAATTATGAAATCATCTAGATACAAAGATTCTATTCTAAAGATAAATTTTCGTGTAAAATAAATAGATCACAGAAGACCGAAATAATGAAAAAATGTATATGGCTACACAAAGCCGTATGAATTTCGACATATAATTGTGCAAATAAAGTAGATAGAAGATTTGTGTTGAAGGAAATGGTTCTAATAAATATTTCGTACTCAACAAGCTAAATAATATTTTATGCCTTTGCTGTAAAATCTGCATGAAATCCCATTCTACACTTCAACACATCCTAAATCGTCGCCTATACCTCACGGGCCGGGGAAAAGACAACCTCGATCTGTATGAGCGCTCCAAATGCGGGAGGACATCAAGGATGCCCGGACACATGCGGTACCCGCCGACATTCCAAGGTTTTCCTCAAGTTCGGGGCGAATAAAATATCTTGCCGGAATATAAACGACGTCCTTAGAGGGCCACAGCTGCGGCCGCTTTAGTATTCGGAAAGTAGCTACGAGCTTCTTCTCCCGTGCCCTGTAAACGACACCACGATTCTTGAATATTTCATCTCCCTCAAGTCCTTTTGCACCTCTGAGTGCTTATATATAGAAGAGGCGTCAGAACAGAAGGACGATATATTCAAGAAGATGCACAAAACCTGTTACGAGCGAGATCAGACGGTGCATCCTTTGATATCCAAGAGATCACTTTAAGTACCGTCTTTTACGACTCCCCAGTTCAAAGAAACGCTTCTGTTAAATAGTTCAGGAAAAGTATTAGCCGCTGGAAGAGTTCCAAGAATGCGGTGGTCGCTGCCAACTTTTCAATTTACAAACGCCGATACGATCTCTTGCGGGCGACCCTTAACTGTCCCGCTCCCATTCACGTTTTGCCCAGAACCCGGTCGCTGTTAACGAATCGGTGATAAGAGCATTCCAAACCGCGATAAAAGGATCGTTAGCATTTCAAGTGAGGACCTTGCCGATGACTTTCTAGAGTCTCATTTTCTAAACAGCCTTGATAATGTGCCTCATAAAGCAATGAGTTTATTCGGCTCCTGTTTTTCTCATAAATAATTAAGCTTATTATTATGTTTCATTCAAGTATAATTTATCTATGAAACAACTTTAATTAAGGAGATAAACTTTAATAACAAATATAGCTGAGTATTGTTGTTTCACATAACATTAACGGTATATACTATTTATTTGTTGAAAAAAAAATCTCGATGCTGATAAACATACAAACTGACTGTCGGATAAAAAAAATAGGATGAATCCTTAAAGGTACAGAAATGTTTGTACCATTAGGATTTTAGTAACGGTTTTACGATATCAGAAATTCAGTTATAAATGTTTTATTATTAATTAACGTTTAGCGAACCCGTAACCAATCTCTGCTAACGAATTTCCTGAACCCCAATCCGTGAGATCAATCAAACGCAATTCTCCTACCTACCCCTCAGATGTTAACCAGTCGGCATAGCAGTTATTAACTTTTTAAGAGTTCATTCCTTACTAAGCCCTGCAACTTGACAAGCCCATCTTAATCCTCTTGACACTATCGCTTCAGTAATAACATTGAGATTGTGCCCATCATAAGCCATTAATCCTCAATGTTCGTCATTATCATCCGCTATTTTGATTGAGGCTTGAAGAGGTTTCTTACGTCCTTATCCCAATTTTTGAAGATTAAGTAAAACTATTTAGCTCTAATATTGATTAATTATTTTTAATATTGATAAATATTTTTTAATAAAACTAAATTAACCATGAAAAGAATATTTCAAATGAAAACGGAATCCCGCCAACAGAATAAACTGATTGTTGGCACCGGTCAATAACCACCCCCACGTGCAATAATCATAAATTACCTGTGTGTTATAGTTAATTGGCGTACTATCTACCAGATCGTTTATATATTAAATTAGTTGGATAATTATTTATAGATGCTAGATTATTTATTGCCTAGCTGAGAACGGTCCTTGGTAATTAGTGTATATAGCGGCCGTATGTTATCGTTGCCTGTAAAGTTTATCCCATTAATTATAATACATTAATATATAATTAATAAATCTTTAGGGTGTTTATTTAAATTCGTTTGTATGTTCCCTTGATAGCCTTGCAGTGCAGGTATGAGGACGACAAGTCATGGATTTGATGAATTCTAATTATAGAGTGGGATGGTTTATTTATATGTTTCATCCATTTTTATTTCTTATTTATTTGTATTAAAATTAATAATATATTTTTTGGTTTTTATAAATATTTAGATTTCTTATTAATAGAATCGCATTATAAATTGCAAAGCCCTTTGAAAAATGGTGTCTCACTAAAACATTAACTATTTGCAATCTATTGGTATAGTAAGCTTATGGTATATTTACTATTTAATAAATAATAGTTTAACATTGAAACATTTTCAAAACTAGTTACACAAGAAGTGCAATATTACGTTTCCACTACCTTTTGCACAAACAATAAACAATAATCAATTTCCTCTTGTAAGGATAATCGATTTCCTCTTGTAACAATAATCAATGACCTCTTGACATAATGTCATGACATAAATGTTATTGTTATTATCTTTCTACCATTTCTCATTTCTTTGGTCATTATTACTCTTTGCTGTCTTTCTTCCATCATTACTTTAATATTTTTATACATTTTTTACGTGTCATACAATTCACCTATTTATTCACTTTCCTATGCTCTTTCTCTTAGTTACATTTTTGGCCGTTAGAGATCGCCAATATATATATATATATATATATATATAAGTTACAAGTGTAACCAGGACAGTATTATTGTTAATACCATAATTGTAAATATAAACAATGTAAAACATATAAAAGCAGGATTATGAGACAGAATAAAGCAGTATTGTTTCAGAAGCCTAACAGAGTGTGTTATTTCGTTCCTTTTAATCTTTTTTTTATTACTATCCGTGTCACGACGCTTAAGTGGTGCCGAAACCCGGGAACTTGTGAAAAGAAAACCAGGTTAAAGATTTTTTTTTTTCTTTTCTTCTCTTGATCTCTGTTCAGCACCTTTATTGTGATCACGAGTGAGGTAATAATGCCTGAAGGAAACAATATCCTGAGACCAGCCGTGCTCACGATGGACGCACAACCTCAGCCACAACCACAACCTCAACCACAACCCGCAACACAACCTCCGCTAGAAGCACAGGAATCAGTTTTAGATATAAATCCTAATTTCCCGTTGTTGCCGTCAACTACGCTGTCATTAGCGCGTGCAGACATAGCTGCAAGAGAAGCGAATGAGTTAGAGCGCATGAAGCTTAGGAAGAACAACGCGCGGGATCTGAGGAGAGAGATAAGCGAGCTCGAGAGGTTTGATGGTGAAGTCGGGGAGCTTAATCATTTCCTGAAAGGAGGAGACCGCATCATGTATTACATCCACATTCAGACCGAGGCAAAGGACATAGAGGAATTGGATGCCACTAGACTAAGGGCAGCTCTGGTATGTCGAGTCAGGAGGAGCATACTCAACCTAATCCAGGCCGATGAGGAAACGCCATGGCATGTAGTTAAGGAAAGGTTAAAGAAAGCATTCGGTGGAGGACGATGGGCTCCCGAGGAAGATATGCTCCAGATGTTCAGGGAGTATCGGAAACCTGGACAAACACAGGGGCAATATGCAGCAGTTCTGTTAGCGCGATACAATAAAATAACAGAGAAACTACGTGAAGTGATGGAAACGGAGCAGGTAGAGGCCAGAATGGATTTTCTGTCCAGAATCCTGAAGGTCCAGCTTGCTAGAGATACTGGCAGAAAAGAAGGGTTACCGCGAGACAAATCGTTTCTGGAATGCGCCCAGGAGATGGTTGACTCAAGTGCAAGAGAAGAGGAAGCCAGACACAGCGAAGAGGTAGAAGCAGGATGGAGTAGGGTTACGTATCGTAGACCCGAGATACATCGAAATCGGCCAAGATTAGAAGCTGGGAGAAGGAGAGAACCCGAGAAGTATAGGAAGGAGAGGTCGTTCGCAAGAGACAGGCGACCGGGGACAGATAGAAGGAGTGGAAGAAGGGAAGATAGAAGGTGCCACGAGTGCGGCAAGACGGGTCATTTGGTGGCCCAATGCCCTCGCACAAGGTGCTTTGAGTGCAACAGCGAGGGGCACATGGCACGACAATGCCCCTATATAAAGCGAAGAGAAGTAGACCGGGGTGAACCGATGGAGGTGAACATGCAGAGGTTGCGGAGGGACACCGGCAGGAGCCGTAGAGTTGGATCAGCGGATGAGACAACAGAGTCATCGGGTGTATCGGAAACGGAGGAGGAAGAACCAGGTAGCAGTGGACGAGAGCAGCGGAAGGAACAGCGACGAGTAGGGGCGAGGAGCAGGAAGCACGCAGCAATCTGAGGAGGGTGTCTGCGGAGAGGCGACCGCGCTGAGACCTGCAATAATATTAGAGGTGAGTCTTGCTGGTTGCCAATTATTAAGATAAGAGGGGGAGTGCAGTGTTTGGTGGATACGGGGAGTTCCAACACAATTGTGACAAAAGGGGCGTTGGAAAAGTTGTACGGTAACGAGAGGGTACTCCAGGTACGCGAGTGTAGATGCCAATTAATTACTCTGGGCGGGCCATGTAAAGTGGAGGGAGAAATAAACATTGAGATTAATCGGTGGGCAGGGAAACAGGGAGATTTGAACGTCCATGTAGTGGGAGAAATGACTCGGCAATACCAGATGATTATAGGGTGCGACCTGTTGGATCAGGTAGGATCGAGAGTGAGGATTCATCATGGGAAATGGGACATTAGGATCGGGACGCGCTCGTACAGCGGTAGAGGGATTGAACGAGGAAGGGAAACGCAAATCGGGGCTGTAACCAAAATCGATGACTGGAGGGGGGACATACGGAGAGAGTTTCGGGACATTTTTTTTCACGAGGGAGATGTTTTGGGGGTCACGGGCCGGACGGTGCACGAGGTTCCCCTGAAACAGGACAGGATCACATATGTTAAGGAAAGGAGATATCCTCAGGCACTTCGGTCCCATATACGTGAAGAACTCAATTCTCTCAAGGAACAGGGGATCATCGTCGACAGTACGTCGCCGTATAATAGTCCTCTATGGGCGGTTAAGAAGAAGAGTTTACCGGGGGATGGGAAAGACCGGTACAGAGTGGTGGTAGACTATCGGAAGCTTAACGATAACACTGTTGACGAGAGATATCCGATACCGCGGTTCGAGGATATTCTCGATAGGCTGAGCGGGGCGACCATTTTCAGTACACTCGACCTCAAAGCGGGATACCATCAGATTAAGATGCACCCGCGCGATCAACATAAAACCGCCTTTAGCTTCGAGAGGGGACATTACGAATTCACGCGCATGCCGTTCGGCCTAAAGAATGCCCCAATCACCTTCCAGCGCTTGATGGACGAGTTCCTCAGAGGCCTAGGAGAGTCCTTCTGTCAGGTCTACATGGACGACCTCCTTATCTTCAGTAAGACAGAGACAGAACACGTGGAACATTTGCGCAGGGTTTTCGCGAAGATCAGAGAGTTTGGCCTCAAGCTGTCCCAAGAGAAGTCGATAATGGGGCAAGAACAAATCACTTTCTTAGGCCATACTATTTCCAGGGATGGGATCAAGCCGGACGCAACCAAAGTAGAGGCGATTCGCAAGATGGTGGTGCCACATGATGTTAAGGGTATTCGTCGCCTGTTGGGAACCCTCAACTATTACAGACGATTCATACCGGACATGGCAGCATATCTCGTCCCTCTGAACAAGCTGCTCAGAAAAGGATCGAGGATAGCAGTCACGCCGATCATGGAGAACAACATTCGGAAGTGCATGGAGAGGCTGCAAGAAAAACCTGTGCTAGCGTTTCCGGATTTTCAGAGACCCTTCGCGTTAACGACGGATGCGAGTGAATATGCATTGGGGGCAGTGTTGTCGCAAGGAGAGGCTGAGGGCGAACGACCGATAGCTTATGCAAGTAGACGACTGACAGACGCAGAGACGAGATATAGCGCTTTAGAGAGAGAGTTACTTGCTATTGTATGGGCAGTGGAGCATTTCCGGCCGTACATCTTCGGAAGGAAGTTCCGAGTACACACCGATCATAGGCCACTCCAATGGATCGGAAGACTGAAAGAGACATCGGCGAGAGTAGCCAGGTGGAAGGAGTTCCTGGCTCAATACAACATGGACGTGGTCTACAAACCAGGAAAGGAGAACATTGTGGCGGACTGGCTGTCTCGGGCTATTACAACGAACGCGGTGGAAGAAGCTGGGGAATCATCACGAGACGTACGACAGTTCCTGAGTGAATGGACACCAGAGAGAGAAGGAGGTGAGGCAACGGGAGGTCAAGAGCTACCGTCCGAGGATAGTTCCACAGACGACAGACCGGATAGTATGGAGGAAATAGATGACATCATTAATGACAAGCGGCGTCAAGTAATTTGGAAAACCCGGACATCCGGTCTACTGAAGATCGATTTTGCGAAATGTGGGACGAACAGCGTCATTACAGTATGGTCCCAGCCTGGGATTGGGGATGACCAAATCTGCAGAGTCCTAAAAGATGTATCGAAGCAGGGGAAGGTGCACCACATCTACGTGGGAAACGCTTCTATCTGGGACAAAATTCAGAGGGTATGGAGATCAGAACGCATTGGGCTAGACCGCAGCTTCATTCGCTGTAAACGTATGGTGGAGACCATCAGAGACGAGGAGCGGCAGAAAGAAGTGACCATAGCTCATCACCAAGGGAAAACTAATCACCGGGGGATTTCAGAGACTCTGATGGCATTGCGGCGGAGGTATTTTTGGACCAACATGAAGAAGACGGTGAGTGACATCATTGGAACTTGTCAAGTATGTCTCCGCACGAAATACGATCGCCATCCGCCGAAGGTCACACAAGACGAGACAGCCACAGCGGAGGCGCCGCTCATGGATATCCAAATCGACACATTCACCTGGAGAGGATATAAGTGGGTGACGATGGTGGATCTGTTTAGTAAGGTAGCCATGGCCTATCCAGTACAGGAACGATCGGCGGATGCGGTGTTAGCGGCATTAGGCCGCTGGTTTCAGTTTTACGGGGTTCCAGAACAGATCGCATCAGATAGTGGTCGCGAGTTCGACAACGCAGCAATTCGGGAGGAGATGCGCGTTTTAGACGTTAAATGGCACCTCAACACGCCGGGACATCCTAAAAGCAGGGGATGTATTGAGCGGCTTCACGGCACCCTCAGTGAGCATCTGCGGGTATATCAAGGGGAGAAAGGGTTGGAACCAGACGTTGCCATGAGCAAAGCCATTGTTGCGTACAACCATTCTATCCATGCGGTCACGGGGTTCTCGCCGTTTGAGATACTTTTCGGCTTGAGGGAACGTCGGAGAGATTTTAGGGGAGCCACGGAAGACGAGCTACAGATGGTAAATAACCGCCTGGAAATGAGAAACTTATGGAACAAGACTTATCGTAAGATTCGAGCCGAGAAAGCAAAGAGGGTGGCGCGAGAGAATTTGGCCGTGCGGGACGTGACAGGGAGAGTGGCGATTGGGACGATTGTGTACCGGAAACTAGGGTCCAATAGAGGAAAAGAACCGTCGCGTTACGAGGGACCATTCAGGGTGACAGTGATCCGGGAACACAATGTGGTTACCATCGAGAGCCTGAATGCTCCACATCGGAGACGGACAGTCCATATCGAACAATTGAAGATCCCAACACGGGAACCGTCGGTTGGGTAGTTACTGGAGTATCCTCCCGTTCATACAGATACGGAGACATGTATGAGCTGTATCTCAGTTTGTAATTCTGTTAATAGTAGAATTAAGATTTTTTTTTTTTTTTTTTCTTCTGACCATTTTGTATTGCACTGATTGCGTGCTACATGTGTAAAAGATTTTCTTTCCTTATTGTATTCTCTTTTATTATAGGTAAACCGGTGAGGTGTACAGTTCTCGTATGTCATTTTCTGTTGTTGTGTTAACTTATAAGATTCTATTTTCTTTTGTCATTTTTTTTTTTTGTGTTTGTTTTGTTTTGATTGTTGTTTGTAAGAGTTTCCGAGGACTGTTTGGAAACTGGCAGGGGGGAGTTACAAGTGTAACCAGGACAGTATTATTGTTAATACCATAATTGTAAATATAAACAATGTAAAACATATAAAAGCAGGATTATGAGACAGAATAAAGCAGTATTGTTTCAGAAGCCTAACAGAGTGTGTTATTTCGTTCCTTTTAATCTTTTTTTTATTACTATCCGTGTCACGACGCTTAAGTTATATATAGGTATATATATATAGGTATATAGATACCTATTCATTAATTTCCACATATTTCTTCTGTATTTATTCTTTGGCATCATATTTTGTATCATTTTTCATATAGTTTACTTATGTAACCTCTAGGAGTCTATTATCATACATTTTATATTTTATCTATAATTTAACTTGATTTTCCACAACTTTATATCTCACTTTTTTATATTTTATCTTTTTTTATTTTGTATCTTTCCGTTTACCTTTTCATTTTTCTTTCTCTTTGATTTATGTTTACATTATCACCCTTTTGTACATTTATTCTGTAATTTTATATTCTTTATCCTTAATTATATATCTGTCACTATTTCTACTTTTCTTCACTCTATATGTTATTATATCCTTGGTACTGTATTGTTTTTTATAGGTTTTTTCTCTCATAGTCCTGAAGATGAAACGTCGGCACAAATAAAAATAAGTCTTGACTTATTTGGTGTTTTTTTTTTTACTGCACCACCCAAATATCTCCATTCTCCATTATATCATCCAGTCAACTATTTTCCTCTCTAATAATCAATTTCCTGTGACTCAGAACTAAAATGACAAATTTTTGCGAGCCAAAGTAAACCGTTCAGTCTGAATTAATCAGACAACTACCGATGAACAGTATTTCGCACAACGCTATCACGACTGAGCATAGTATCTGTATTGAGAACTAAGAAATAAACGCAATTTTTTTCTATTTGAAGAAGAAATAAGCCGAAACGAAAGCTAAAGAGCCTAGTAAAAGACGGCACAACTGTTTCTAATGCGGCATTGGTCGGCCGCACCACGTACGGGTAGGTAGAGATAAGGACTTGTCTTCATTTCGACTAGAGCCACGAGGCAGCTCAGGGCAGAAATTGAACAAACATGCTCCTGAAATCATAAATAATAAGGCTTTCATTTATATCTATATAGGTACAAAACAAAAACAATTAAAAGACTAACTTTAACTATGTCATGTAAGAATAACAGTATTTAACTCTGTATTAGTATTTTACGTTTGGCACAAATCGTGGAAAATATTGAACCTATTTTTACCAAAATATAACATACTCTTGATTCGGTACAGCAATAGACGAAAAACTACTTGATCCCTGGTATATAATAATCCATGCATCCATACATTATTTACATGCCTATGAAATTGAAGAACAGTTCTATTATCTATTATTTACCTTTATCTCATTATTACTAAATGCTAATCTATCGGTGTACTCCTTTAAGAACAAGCTTCTTAAATAAGGATATATAAATATATAGTCATCATTGGGTTTAAGTAACGAAGATCTCAAATCTCAATTCGCACTTTTTCAATTACTTAATAGTTATAATAGAAGGCGATGTCACCGATCATTGATAACAAGTGGACATACTGTCGCGATTGGGTTTACCCAAACCGCTAATATCACCTTTAACACGTTCCTTTCATCAACACCTAGCTCTTCAGTTCCATCTCAATCTTATTGATGCTATTATTTCACTTATATTGACAGGGTGCATATTCTGCACTTGAGCTAACATCCGCATGCAACCTCCAAAATTTTCCTACATTGAACTCATCCTTTTTCCGGACCAAATATCCTATGCAATACTGTAATTTCAAATTCCTTAAGACGTTCTTCTAGCGAAATTAGCCACATACACTGCCTATAGAGATTAGTTAAGTCTATAATAGTAGTTGGATCCTAGATGAGAAATTAACTTTCTGGGGCATCTTAGACAAAAAATAGTACATAAATATTTTGATAAACCATACCATTAGGACATCAGAAAACATCAGTCGTAAATAATTGCCGAGGTTGAGACGCGAATAGCATGTGCCAATTCTCTATACCAAAAAGAATTAACGTAGTTGCAAATACTCTAACTTATTCAAACCCAAACCTGTTTTCAATAAACCTTACAATAAATCTATCTAATCCTTAAATTATTGTTCCACGAGTTAAAAGAAAAAAGAAATAACGGTGACAATGTGTTGGCTGCAGGGGAACTACAGAGCATTTCTATTATTATGGCTATAAGTCAGCATTTCTATCCAAACATGGGACTTTGCACATTCCTTTCAACAGAACGACATAAATTCTGACAAAAAGCACAAGAATGAAAAGTCTTACCATAGTTGTAAATAATGTGGATGAATTTGGTGTTGAGTAGAAAACTATATTATTCCGAAATAGACACTACAGTTTATGGACCGCAAAGGAGGCAAAGAATTAACTCATTTTACAAACAAATTTTAAACTGTTTAACTCAATCAGGAAGAGCTATAAAAATATATAAAATGTAGAAATTTCCTGCGGCTGGAATTTAAATAAGAAATCCTACATAGATATAAAATATGGATTAATTTATTTTTACTTTAATAAATAGAATTTAATTAATATTGTTAAGAACTGTAGTTTCTATGGTTAAATTCAATAATTTTTTTAAAAACACCAACGTTACTAAAATATTGCACTCGCTTTAGTTTTATTTAAATATATATATTTATATTCTTATATGTTGACCATTTGGCGCTCCCTAAACATCGGGACCAAGGGCAGCCGCAACTTGGATTTATACATGTAATATATGATATAAAATATATAATCGGATAATATAATAGAGGTGATGGCATTTATAGATGTCGAACCAATCACTTAAAGGATAATCAGTTCCAAACCGACTCGAAAAAGATCCACTGAAATCGCATTTATTACAATCAGTTAGCATTAAATCATACGAGCATGGGATTAGCAGAAATCAATAAATTCATTCTAAATCTTCAAATGTATTGAAATTCGTGGCGGAATTAAGTGAAACATATAAAAGAGCTCCCCGATACCTATTTATCGACAACTCTTCCATACTTAACATTACATATTTTAGTATCGATAATCATCATATATATCGATCCAGTTGACAGAGAAAGAGACATATATTCGATTCCACCTGTTGCGGCCATTAAGGAGACTAATAGCGGAAGATCTATCGGGACTGCCAACCTAATCCGTGTTTACAATCCCCCGGAGGCTGCCTACTAAATTTGAGGATTATCTTCCACACTATTTCCTCCCCGAACGGAGAACTTTAATCTTCCGCCGCCGATATCATTTGGCGCAAACTGTTGATAAATGGCTGATCATATTACCTCTGATATAAATCAAGGTAATTATTGCTCCTGATAAGATTATTATGCTAAACAGCTGCGAGGAAATATTAATAGGTGAAGAACGCCTCGTGATTTCATGTACTTATGATTGTATTGAGCTATATAACTCAAACTGTGACTTTTCGAAATAAAACAATATTAACATTCTCAGTTTTAGACCCTAAACAACCTACATGTTTATGGATAATCTCATCTCCATTCATGATATATTATTGAAGTTGAATTTCCTTAATCCGGCCTACTACGCACCCTTCTATTATGTCTGAATCCAGTATTTCGTATATATCCCACAATGTCTTTTATTATTGACTTCTAAACATTAGGTCTATTAGGATATGCTTTGGGATGGAATTCCCAAGAACAGCCGCGACAAGAGTAAGAGATTGGAGGAGGGGACGAAGCGGACGATAAAAATCTCCGATGAGGAAAGGAAGAGATCCTGATCGAGTAGTAGCGGAACGTGCGCTAATGATTGATCCAGAATACCCCAAAGTTGGGTGAAACTAAAAAAAATATAAATATATCTGAACTCATGATCATAATACACTGCTAAAGGCCAATGACGACAGGACTCCTCCACTAAGCCGGAGCTGATGACAGTAGAGGGCAGGTATGACCTATGACGATCACGTGACTCACCAGGAGATGTCACATTGCCTCATTGTCCTGGAATCTACTCTCGGCATCTTTATCCCCCACCCTCTATCCCTCCCATCCCTCCTCATCCCTCATCCCGGCCTTCCATTCTTCTTCGGTATTTATTTCGTCTAAGGTTGTAAATACATCTGTATTTGTTAGTCACGTTCGTTAACGCGTAATAATTCATTCCGAACAACATGAATGCCGTACAAGCGAACATTTTTGTTTTTTATATTAAGATTAAACCGACGAGCCGATGTCTATACTACTTTGACTAAAACGGTTGACTTACTAAAATAAATAATTCGGAATCATATCAAGTTATAATACGATCTGGATAAAATTCTCAATTGCATTAAGGAATGCTTATTATTATTGTTGTTAAGAGCAATGAAGTACAAGTATATGTTTGACTTACTTTCTTCAGGCAGTTTATTTACTTTATTTTATTTTAAATTTAACTTGTTCGAAAGCCCCGATCAACAACTCGACAATCTAGTCAGTACCATCAATCGAACTCGAGCAAATAGTCATAGCCACAGAAAGTGAATACAGTGATTGGGTAATTTGAAATAAACAGCCAAATTTTAAAGTCATGGATGGCTTTCACGGTCAGTTTCGAGTTCTGGTAGCCCTAATAAGTAGTAAAAGATTCATTAAAAATAATTAATTTAACTCATATTGTTCATTAAGATAGATTTCGTAATCACTCCCTTGCATCTTGGTTTCAATTACTCGATGGCTCTAGGTACTCTGATTTGTTTACCATGTTAGAGAGTCTTATCTTTCTTAATGGTTATTAACAATAAATAATTATTTAAATCATCAGTAAAATATAAATGGTTTTATCCTTGGAACCGAGCATCATGGAATAAGAAATGAAGAACCATGAAAAATCTTGAGTACTGTAAAGAGATTAGCCATCCGATTTGTTACAAAATGAAGAGCAGGAGGAAAAAGTTGGGAAAGTAATTTGATTACGAATGATTCTACTCGACAACTGAATTGCTCGTTTGCCAGTAAGAGTTTTCCATACATATTTACCGGCAGTATTTTTTCAGTTCTGATCTTAATTTAGCTCTTAATAACTCAAGGCCTTTCTTTTAGCATTCAAAAAATGGAATTATCTATGATCGGAATATATTCAGGTGGAGGCCTGCACGTAAGAATAAAGTAAACAAAAAATCGTATAAAAGAATTTTATCTCATCCTACTGAAATCAATATACATAATTATTTTTGGCACTGTAGCTAACGGAGAACTTGGACGCATATTACTTTTGGGAGCTGAGCTGCCTGAGTAATCAAGTTTTTTTCTTTTTTACTTATTACTCCTATTATTATCTACAATATATAATTATTTATCTCATCACAACAAAACTATTTGTTTATCCTCCAGACAGAATCCTCACTACTGTCTGCCTGAACCTCAATAACCAATCCCTTTTCCACAACCAATTCGCCAATATTCTTGCTGATGTAATCGCAAATTTCTAAGGGGAGCGATTAGGTTTAAGGCCAGCGATAAATCGATCTAGATTCCTGAATTATGACTGTTGAAGATCTATAGGCGCACGAGACTGTGTATTTTTTCCCGAAGACGACCGCCCCTGGACTTAACCTCTGAGTGGCTGGCTATCTTACATCCTGGAAAACCACAAGGCGGTGTAGGCTCAACATTCTTAAACATTGCATCATCCAAAATTTGCTAGAGAAACAAGTTGTTTGCCCTCGACTCCTGCTCTAAACTGCTACCATGGTGTTTTAGAACCAATTTTCAGAATTAATTTTAGGATTAATTAATTTCGGGCACGTATATTGTGAGAACACAAGTGGTTCGATTCGAGATTTAAATCAATCATACAACTTCACCCTGAATCACAATCACCTCGCTCTATGAATCGTACTTTAATTATTGCTACTATAATAAAGATAATAAAAGGACGCAGAATCACCGCCGTAGGTTATTACTGCTAGTGACATGGCTTCAGGCTGCGGGCTTCATTTTAATAATTGCATTTAAGAATTCAGTGAAACAGAAAACGGAGCCGTGGTAAAGGAGTAGCTATCCTTGAGTTCCCTCCGATGCTGTCCCGCTACGTTTCCTCAGTCGCCATTTGCATACATTGCGTACACTTGTGAGCATTCGCACCAAAGCACCTATCTAAATATAAAATAAATGCTATGATTTAGAAACATTTCCTGAATTTTATGAGATTCACATATGTTGAAACCGGAGCTAAGATCTGATTCCGTACGGTATTATCCATTCGTAAAACATTCCTATGTTGGAAATTATGAAAATAGGTCTTCACGTGAAGCCCGGGGATGTTTCCTTTGCCTCCAATAATTTGACTCATTTATATTCCCAGCAAGAAGTATGTATATTATGAATTGAACTCATAATTTTAATGCTTCTTTTGTAATACATTTGCATGGGCATGTACATAATATAAACAAGAACACATTATAGTACACACACTGTAGATGATGCACTGAGGGGCAGGATCATCTACAGTATTTGCTCAGTAGGGAAAAGTAGCACCCAACTAATGTTTACAAACGATGTCAAAGAGCACCACGTAAAATAATACCCAACACTAAAAAATACTTAAACAGATTAAATATTTCTTTTCTACAACCGGATTCAAATCCGGGACCTCCAGACACTCAACCCTATATACACTGAGCTATTCCACTCCCACCTAAAAATGTATACACACGCCCATTAGGGAGAAGCGAAGCACATACCTCAAGGCATCCTCCACTACTGGAAGAAAGGTGCGGAAACTGCAGCAGAGCTACCAAAATAATGGTTTCCTGGAAGCCATTAAGATGAGAAGATGCTAGATAGCTATCGGTGAGGCTATTGTTTAGTAAATGACGTACGTAGGGACGTCAGGAGCCTTGGATAAGTGGTTAATGGTCACACTAGGCGACACAACCTATTCTTACGCTATCAGATCTACTTTTTGTCAACTACTTGTTCAACGTTACAAATTGTCTCGTAGGTAGGTCGAGGCATAAGAAACTATCCGTCTCATTTTTTTTCTTTTTTAAGGCACAATATTTTTAGATGCTATGAACATAATTTTAGCGTTATGTTCTTGTACAAAACCAAACTATTACTATAATTCATAAAATAAAGATAAAAAAAAGTGAGCACAACTAGATTCTTCACCAAATCTAAAAAAGATTTTTTGAGTTTATTTGGCGAACCCTTATTGCTTAATGCGAGATAAGAACTTACTTAGATGCGTAATGCAAAATTAGTGAATTTTATGTGAATGGTGAAAGTGAAAGTATGTTTAGAAATCTGAAAAAAGTAGTTCCTACACCGACAATCAAATAAGCAAAAAATATTGCTGTCACAACACCGCTTTTACTGTTTTCAGTTCAGTAACTCTAAACAAATGAACACAACCTTAAATAAAGAAATTATATATGTTATCTATAATTAGTGAGAAAAATGAAACTAAAATACAACTATGAGTGACATCAGTTCTTCAGTAGAGCAGTAAGAGTGATGCCTAGCTATGCACGCTGTGTACTGACTCTGGTCAACTACTTCTGTCCGCTTAGTCATTACATATACTGCTCATGTGTGCTGTTAGATGATTGATCCACATTATTGCCTGATGTGCCAGGCAGATTCTGCCTCAATTAGTGAGATGCCGACCGATGAGATTGTTGCTTTGTTCTGCAGCAACCTTCGCCCAACCACGTCCTCAACCACCTATGCTCTTATAATGCTTGCTAACATTCTTATAGTTCTCCATTTATAATCAACCGAAACCAACTTTCATTGTTTTCTAAAATACGTTTTGAATACGTTTAGTAAAATAGAATCGCCTTACATACATTTTCATTTTCTACTGAGGAATGCATTATCATGACTGATTATATATATTACTACACTACATAACCGTCCTCATCTCATCGTATCTAGGAAATTCAGCTATGGATCATTGAGTAAGGTGCCTAGACTCGACAGGTTATGAAATGGACACACTATAACGCGATAAATACCTTTTTATTTAGGAGATGATGCATGATGTTGAAGATGGTGGGAACACACTAGCGCCTCGGTGGACTATTATTTATGGTAATCATTTCTCACGGTAAACAATGGTCATCAGTTATCGGGGGCCTCGCGGCCAGATCCTTTTCGGTGATTTACAGGAGTGGTGTTTCGTCGCCGGCCACCACCACCTCCTGTGATTAATGTCTGTATCGGTCCAGGTGGATATTGAGTCGTAGGAGTTAGCGCTCAGAGCTATGGAAAAACGAGATGGGACCATGTTTACTAATGGAAGACTATATCAGCAGGAGGAGATAGTTTTGGGTTCAAAAGGTTCAAGACCGAGAAGAGAAAGTGAAGATGATGATAATGGACTAGATGAACAAGGTGGAGATCTCTTGATCTAATTTCATATGTCTTCGCTTCCTGTAAGTTGCCACAGCAGACTAGGAGCAGCTCTGTACATATGTACATATATGAAATCATTAAATATTTCTGTTGGCCTCCCCACGATAATCAAAGTAAGTAGTTTCACTGAATCCCTTTGCACAAATCCTTTCGGCAGTTATGTATTTCGACAGAGAGTTTACTTTTTTAAAAAGATTTATTTCAAAGAACACAACATTACATAAAACAATACTTAAACGGACATAATGACAGACTGGAACTTAGACTCGACTTAAACTAGGACATGATCTAGGCTTGACTGAGAATCGACTGCTCTAGTGTATTTTGGGAGGCGCTATATATACTAGCTAAAAGATAAATGACTTAATAATAACAATAAGGACATAATACAATATGATAAGGCTATACTTCATAACTCTAGCCTAAATATAAACAAATTAATAATAATAAGAACAGAGTACTATGTATAATTCTAAACTTCTATAATCCTGTATGTCTCAACATAACTGGCGTAAGGGTACTGCAATATGTGGATAAATTGTAGGCTAAGAAGAACGGAAAATGTGATGCAACTTTTCGAAAATTGCACAGGAGCAGGAGATAGAAAAAAAAGAAAATTGAACAATGACTTAATGAAACATTGAAACCAATTCACGCAAAACCATTCAATAAGGTCGAAATAACATTACTATAATAAAATCATAATAACAATGATATTAATGGATAAATGCTCACCAAACTAAATAAGAAGGACGGCTCCTGCAGAAGAAGAAATTTCCTTTTAACCAACTCCTTCTTGTCGAAGCGTCTTACAAAAAACACGAACTTGAATCACACAAGTTTACGTAACGGAATTTGAACACCAAAACACAATCTTTAACTCCTCTCCGAAACACACCTGTAAAAACAAGAAACGTATAATATTAGGTTTATATCAGTTATACAAAGAGAGAAAAAGGATATTCCATTTTAGAATATATAATGATATGAATAAATAAGATACACCCATAATACATCCTAATATTTTCACCTCAATACTTCATTAAGACTTACTTATAGTTTAATGCTAGGGGGCACCCCGTGTCTGCATGACGGCGGGCCAACCCCTACTTTACAAATAAGACTGTTCATTTAGCTGTACTACTGTAAGTATTTAACGTTTTAGCAAAGGTATTCTAGAAATTGAAGTACAGTCTATTACTTATTTTCTACTTCTCTAATGGGTTTATTACAATGTGAGTACTCACTTAAGATTCTTCTGAGTTATTGAGTATTTTGTATTAAATAAAATAAAATTTTTATTTTATTATGTTTCACTGATAAAGTAATATACAGTTTATAAGGAAAAATGTCTTAATCTTATTTCAGTACACTTTCAGTATTGATTAATATATATTTATTTTTAATATAATTTGCTACAACTCTACAATTATATGCTTTACCAAACAGGCCTGTCTCAATCTTCAAAAACTTGGACAAATTTAAATGTATCTATACAGAATCATATATACAATGAAAGAAAAAAAAATTATAAAAACAAACTTTCAACAGAGAAAAAAATAATAACAATAACAATAAAATAAAGTAAATTGGTATCCTAGAATAATAAATGCTTTGTTCTTTAATGTACATACCGCTTTGTACTATTTTTTTGTGTAGTTCCCAATATTTTTTATAAGTGGGTTTTTATTGTGTTTACACTTAAAAAGAATTTGTTGCATATTTTATTGATGAATGCATTAATATACGGTATACATAATTCTTACATAATTTTAACTTTAGTGTAATATGCATAGTTTCCAGAAATTCTAAGGCATTTGTTTTAGAATATTTGTAGTTTTTTGTAATTAGTTTTAGGCTAAACATTGGGCATATATATGTTAGTCGTAAGCAGACTTTATATAATATTAACTTATTATGTTTGCTTAGTTTAGTTAAATTAAATTTAATTTAGAATTTCTGTTAAAGTATAGGATATATAGTACACAGAGCCCTGTTGGCTTTATTGCACACATAATCAGTGCGGAAAGTAAAAGTTAATTTTTTGTCCATATTAAATATTTAATCTAGGGTACCGGTGTTCTGTTTACACTCAGTTTATCTTGATTTATTTTAATTTTCCATTTATTGCAGAATCTCTATATTTTTTTTTTAGTAATGTTGTCAGTCTTATTTATAATTGTGTCCGGTCTATAACTTTAAGTATTGTATAAAGCGCTGTATCATCTGCAAATAGGGAGTAAATATATATGATATTATTTATTTATTAACCTCAGTTTCTGGAAAAGATCCAACAGGCATTGACCTCAAACAATAACACGTGTCCGTATAAAAAAAACGACCGATCCCGACTACGCCAGCTCCTTATTGTGAACTATAATAACAAATTTTAAATATTAATATATTCCGAAACATTTCGCGGATATAAATTGTTGACAAAAGCTAATTATCCTCATTGAGAAAAAGTTTATTAACCCCTAATGATGAAGGCTATGAGAGGAAGGTATATGTTCGCTTTGCTCAGCTAAATGGGCAACTGGCGAGCAAGCAGAATTATAGGGCCTGCAGCACCAATCTTTATCGACCAACTCTAATAGATCTAAACATTCAAACATTTTTCATTTATCTGACTGTCTTTTCCTTTTTCCAAATAATGGTTGTCAATTAATTCCACAATGTGCCAACCATAATCGCAAAGTGGGTAACCACAGTAATAAAAGCCAATAATTAGAACACATTCCAAATAGAATCTAAAGCACATTTAGCATTAAAACAACATCTGTACTCATATATCTGTACGTGTCAGCTGAAGTAAAAAAAAAAGCACTTTCCAAGATTTACAGTAGAGCAAAAAGCTTCAGGTCCTTAGCACCTTGAGGCTCTAACTAGGGCACAGTAGATTAGCTAATCCATAAAAACAAAAAAAAGACGCTTTATAGAAGCTGGGTGAACCCCGGGTTGGTATCCTATTGTGACCCTCCATGGCTTGTAGTAGAATAAAAAATGATTAAACAGTAAATGCTCATTCAATGTTTTGTTTAGAGTGACATGATATTTGTTTCTATAAACCCATAAAGGTTTGGGCGATTAAAAAATTATAATAAATATCATATTGTAAAAAAAAATCTGTGAACATAAAGAGACTGTAAAGGAACAGTGAATGAAGTTGGCCACAGACAGCCATTGATGAAGAACCACCCCTCCAGGTCAATGGTTTGTGCTTCATTCAACCATTGTTCATTCAATTCACCACCATCAGCGTCCGCTAACCATTTCGGAACAAATTTATGTGTGGGTGTGTTCAATTTAATGCGTATATTAAGAATGAAATAATTAATATTTAATCAACTTGATTGATAAATAATTGTCAGATTTCCAATGAGTAATTGGTTATGAAAATCTGAGTATTGCAAGTTACTCCAGCTAATGTGAAGTAATTTAATAAAGTCAATTTGGGTTATACTTGTGTTGTGTTTTGTAATCAGTTAAAATTCAGTAATATGTTTTATTTATGTTCCCAATATATTTGTCTTTTGTTGGGATGGAGTGAAGTAAGGGTTACAACCTGATGCAGAATTATTATTATTAAAAACTTTTCTGTGATTTGAAATGGAAACAAAAAACTTAAGATCAGTAACCCAATAAACAGTGAACTGAGCTACACCTCGCCTTATATCCATATCATAATGGCTAAAGTAGTAAAAACCAACCTATTAAAAAGTAAATATTTTTTGTACATCTAGTATATTCAAAATGTAACTATAACAATGAGATAAAACATAGCAAAATCATTATAATGGTTATAATGTGCGTTTGGTACCATTATTATTGTATGGTCTAAGTTCACTTGTAAGAAAAATAGTAAAAAATAATAATAACAGCTCATTAATAATTCATATTATATTTTCATTATAATTCATATTTCATATTCATATTGAAAAAGTTTCTATATCTATGCGCCCTGCTTAGTTACGAAACAATCCCAAAATGGCCCGCAAAATCAACTGGGTTGATCACCCCAACGCACTAGTTGCGATTTAAAGATTATTGCAATTGCAACGATATCGGATTAAGAATCGATTATACGAGCCTATCATTGCAAAGCAAAGAGCAGAAAAACATCTACCTCTAGTAGGCACTAAATCAAGGACAGGACTGCATTAGTTATGCAGGCGGGACTCCCGTGTCCTGATCGCAGCGGGGCACTGCCTGTCTCCTCTAGTCCTCTACACTCCACCTTCCGATTAGTTCTCTTCTCGGATTTGCATAGGAATAAAAGAGATCTACTAGGGCAAGAGAGGAAGTGAAAGAAGGGGAGAGGGAGAAGTGTGAAAAGACTCTACTGAGGTTGGAGGGATGTGGTGGAGAAAAGAAGAAACAGTTTTGGAAATTATGGGTGAAAAAACTTAATATTACATACACACACACACACACACACACACACACACACACACACACACACACACACACATATATGTTAAGACCGTGGAAAAATTCCAACGAAAAGCCTTAAGTCTCCAAACTAAAACAGAAATAGAAATTATCTGTCCAAAATTTTTAAAATTTCTAATAGATAATTTCTATTTTTGTTTTAGATTGGAGACTTAAGGCTTTTCGTTGGAATTTTTCCACGGTCTTAACATTTATGTAAGGTCTCTATTTTACATAAATAGAGCGTTTGGATTCGGTACTTTACAAATTAGAGACTTTACAAACTCAAAGGCTGTATCGAGAAGTAATATGGCAGAGGGTATCGGGGGATTACCCAAACCACAACAAGTTTTTAACGGAAAAAATAATTTATATGCCATACCTATAGCTCAGTAACTCAGCGATCTACAGACTGATATACTATTAGTACCACGATATCGATCTACAGACTGATGTTACCACGATCTCTTTTAGCACTAATATGTACATAAAATGTATATGATAAGTTTTATATTCAAAGTTGCGACCACAATTTAAATTACTCCTATTTCATAAAATGAAAAACTTTCACTTAAAACGATACATAATTTTTTTTAAAAATTTACTTATAGATTTAGCATCCTAAAATATTTTTGACTAACTAAATACTGAGACCTCCAATATAACGTTACTTCAAACAACACCAGAAGGCTAAAAGGCTTCATGACCTTTTTTTTTTTTTTAATGTCATGTTATTTAAAAAATGTATGTATCAAGCAAAGATAATACTGTCCCCAAGTTCATAAGAATTTTATATTGTTCATATGAATTTCACTATTATATTAATTATGTATTAGAAATATTACTTGATTGAATGTTAATATCGTTGTTTTAATAGGAATGTAAATGTTTTTTTTCTTTAAGGATGTGATTGTATGTTCGACTGACAAGTCAAATAAAATGGATCTTAAACTTTATATAGGGATGTTGAACATCGATTTAAAATTTAAATTTTATATATAACCGCCGTTCTTCAGATGAAGCAGGGACTTTAATCTGGACGAAGATCTTAAGCAGAGAAGACGGAAGCCTTGCAGATGGCAATACAGGAACAGAGAGATATCTCATGCTAGGACCAATGTCATTGTAAGTACCTAACTCGTCCTTGTATTGTAGCTACCTCGTTTCGATTATCATAAATCATAGGCAAGTAATATTGATAAACTTACATTACATGAAAAATATTAAACCAAGTAATTTATAATAGCTCAATATAATCTCATGCAACACACCTAACTTATCATATACATACTCTCATAATATCACCAAGTTCTTGCCTTCTATGATTAAAATCGAATCCTTCCTCGTTTGTCGATTTTATTATTACATAAGCAGGATAACCAAATATACCGTGTGTTTGTGTCTATATATAGACATATATACACATACAAGGAGTGAGATTTTTTTTCAAATACCGAGAATAAGCAGGATAAACCTTTATTATTTTAATATTTTTATTTGAAGAGAAAAGATATGCTCCCGGCCAGGATTCGAACTCGGGTCCTCAGTCTCTCCGTGACAGCGCTCTACCATTTGTGCTACCGGAGTCGCTTACCAGCCGGGGGCAAATCTGTTCTCTTATCTGATCCCATGTCTCCGTGTTTTCGCAATTTTTTGTGAGCATATGTTAATTATTTTAATTTTTAACTATTTTTATTTGAAGAGAAAAGATATCCCCCGGCCGGGACTCGAAAAGGTTTAAAATTTAGGCCGAGATTCAAAAAGGTTTTGCTTGTAAGCGACTCCGGTAGCACAAATGGTAGAGCACTGTCACGGAGAGACAGGCGTAAACGGGAAAGACCCGAAGCCCCGAAACGAGAAATTCGCGTCTTCAGTGGTCGTGGCATGGACGCATCATTGCCGACATGCGGTCGCAAAACCAAAAGTGGTATGAGAAAAGCTGGGAGTTTGGTGCGGGGGAGGTGAAGCCACCTGTATCCTGCACCAATAAGTCGGAGCTAATATCTCTCATATATACACTGTCACGGAGAGACAGAGTACCCGGGTTCGAATCCCGGCCGGGGGCATATCTTTTCTCTTCAAATAAAAACAGTTCAAAATTAAAACAATTAACAAATAATTATAAAAAAAAGTTATTATTTAAATATCATACATTAAAACTTTTATTTTTTCAAACATTTATTATTGCTCAATACTCAAGGAATATACAGTATAATTATATAAGTATGATGGAAACACTATCGAAATATAAAAAAGTATCTTTTAAACCATCGGTTCCCAATCTTTTTCGGTTTGCGGCTCCCTCAATAATCGGATTTTTTCAGCGTCGCCCTTAATACATCAGATTTTTCCCAAATTTTCGACTTTCTTAAAATATTGAAAAACTTTCCTCTTTAAAAGCGATTACCCATTTATCAGCGAAAAATTAAAGCCATGTATTTACTATTTTCCTTGGGATAATATAAAATATCTAATTTCAACTGTTTCGGTAGTATCCATGTTGAGACTGGACAACCACCATGCGGTTAGGAAAACAATGAAAGTATGAAATTGAAAATTCGAGAATCGGAAATTCGAAGAAAATTGCCGAATTGTTTAATTGAATATTTCGCGGCGCCCTTTCTACGATACCACGGCTCCCCAAGGCACACTTTGGGAATCACTGTTTTAAACCAAAACATTAACAAATTATGGTTTTTACTTATAATTTTGATAATAAACTTTACATACAAAGCTAGATAATAAGCGTTGTTCGGACGATTTTAAAGTTGCAAAGATATATACAAGAACACAACCCATATGTCAAATATTAACTAACAAGTATAAAATAATAATTAGCATCTGACACTATTCAATACACAATCGTTACTTTTCTGTCATGGTCCAGTTACCTATCACTTGAGAAGGTTTATCCCAGCGGGAGTCCGTACAGCTGTTCAAAATAGAAATCAAATTAGCAGCGTCAGTCAAGATATGGCGGGGACCTGTCCAGTCGGTACACGGCCAGCATAAATTAATAATACGACAGCTTATATCTCTTGGTAATACTTCCAATCCCGTACCGAGCTCTTCAAACCCGCTCTGTAAATAGTTAATTGCCGCAATGCAAACAGTCTTTAATATTTGTTCATGGCTTCTCCTTCAGTATAAATAAATTATATAATAAATATTGATAATCTTATTAATAATGGCAATAACTATAATTATGTAAAATCAAGTGAAAACGAGAAAGTAAGTGTCAGGGTACAGCCTGATGAGGAATATAACCAATATTTGAATATTGTTTATGTATGTTTATGAGGAAGCCCTGACTCACTGAAATCATTACCAAATAACGAAATTTAAGTTTTTGTGAATTAGGCTAATCCCTAAGGAAGACAACCGTGCTTAACGAAGATCACGCAGTAGGTTCTTCTTCGTTTAGTGGCGCGACAGATGCTTAAAGCGATCCTTGGCCTCCTCAAACCCCAAGCTCCATCTGCTTCGGTCCTGTGCATGCGAGCAACTTATTCTCAGTTTCTTGAGATCTCCCAGGACGCTATCATTCCACCTGCCCCTGGGTCTCCCTCTACGCCTCACTCCATCAGGGCAGTTCTCGAACACTCTTCTAACAGTTCTTTCTATCTCCCACTCTCAGCAAGTGATCCAGCCACTTCATCCTCAGTAACCTGGCAAAAGAGGAGATCGTCATGTCATTATAGAGCTCATATAACTCTCTGTTTTTTCTTCTGAGCCATACACCATTCCTGGACGGGTCCTACAATGCGTCTGAGTATACGCCTTTGAAATCTATCTACCAGATGTGCACCTTCTTATTTAGGGTCCATGTCTCGCAAGCATATGTCACTATTGGCCGAATCAGCGATTAGGTTATGGCCCTCCAAAGATTTTCTTAATTTCGTTTGAGTTCTTCCAGAAGGTTCATGTGCAATTTTCTATAATCTAATATAAGAAAACGAAGGTAGAGTTTTAAGCAAACTTTAAAGTAAAAAAATATATGCGTATCTTTCAATTCACCCAAAAATTTATCTGTAAGATGTCACATTTCATATATATCAAATACAAATGGCTTCTACAGAACTTCTCTAAAAGTTCCCGAAAATAAAATATTATGTAAATACTCTGTTTCATAAACATATGAACTAATACTGAATATAATATAATATGATAGTGGCGTTCAAGCAATAAATAAAAGTAGCTGACAAGTTATCCCTGATCGAAGTTTGAGATAAGGGTTGCACAAGCTGTGCTTTTTATAATTTACAACATTAAAGTAATATAACACGAAAAAAATAAAATAAATTACAACTGAGAGACAGCAATAATTTAAACTACAGAATTAGGTACCAAAAAATTAGAGATTGTAGATAAAGTGAAATATGATAATAGAAATTCTTGTGACATTTGAGATCCTTTCCCGACACCTCGCGTCGACCTTTGGACCAAGGTCTTTATTAATAATTTAGAAACAGTTATTCATTCTTGGAATATTTGTGATGTCATTAAGATCGATATCTTATGATATATCACTTTAGCGACCGAATAATCGATTCATAACGTTCGGCATCCGCATAATTAATACAATTTACATACTAAGTTAATTAACCTCGCATTTTATTGAGCTATCTCGCTGTGTGAGATATTTTTCTAAATATTTGCATACTATGCGAGTCTTAATAATCATATAAATAAAATCAAAATGTAGATGAGGCGCACAAGATGCCATGTAAGGATATCTAAAAGCTAAAACTACCTTGAGGCAAGTTTCCATGCGCTTATTTATTTTATTAGCTTTATATTCATAAATAAGGAATATTTGTTTGTGCCTTTTTATATATATATATATATATATATATATATATATATATATATATATAAGTATTAGAGGAATCACAAGAATACAACTTCAAACTCTACCTGGGATTCATCGATTTTAAGAAAGCTTTCGACAGCATATACCACGTCAATATACGACCGACATTAGAACAGATAGGAGTGGACAAGGCATGCGTTCAAATAATAGAAAATATGTACATCGAAAACAAGGGATACGCAGAAACAGAAAGTAGAGGAAAAATATTTCCGATCAGGCAAGGCGATTCCTTATCACCAACAATCTTCATCGCAGAATTAGAAAGAATTTTCCTAGCTCTAGACTGGCATGACAAAGGGATTTCTCTTGCGAGAATAAAAATTAGCCAACTGAAATTTGCGGATGGCGTAGTTTTGATTGCAAGCTCTGAGGATGAACTCATTACAATGATCAACCATATTGAACTCACAAAAAATAGTAATCATGACCAACGAACCCTCCAAAAATATCAGCCACAAACTCCCAGATATGAAGATCTTTAAAGAAGTTAGATACCTGGGAAAAATCATCTCATTCGTAAAGAGAAGTCAAGTAGAAATAGAATCAAGAGTCGGCAAGGAATGGAAGAGATTTTGGAGCCTTAGATGTATATTTATAGGCCGCCTAGAAATAAGACATAAAACGACCGTATTCAACAGCTGCATAATCCCTGTCCTGAGCTATGGTTGCCAGACATGGTCACTCACTAAAGCCTTAGAGAGGAAGACTACCGGTCAACGCAAGATTTCAAATTTCACGCCGAATAAGAAAACACAACATGGTTACTGACGCAGTCACCTACGCCAGAAAAATGAAATGGAACTGGGCAGGCCATGTGATGAGACAAGACGAAGACAGCTGGGCTAGGTGAGCCGTCGAGTGGATCCCGCGCGAAAGGAAAAGGTGCAGAGGCCGGCAACGCAAGCGATGGGCCGACGATTTCAAAGAGATGTGTGGTAGCTCTCTCTGGATGCGATCAGCGCGAGACGGGGAATTATGGAAGAGTATATGCCAGCAACTTCACCAGTAAGGTTCGGCTAGTCTCCGTCCAAAGACTCTAATCTCTCTAAAGGGAAGGTCAATATGCAAATACATAATGTTGTATATAAATATTGTAAATAATGAGGAAGTTAATTCTGTATATACATATAAATAAAGACTATTATTATAATATTATTATTATTATTATTATATATAAGTATAAGTATGTGTATATATAAAATATAGTTGTCGAATTGAGGGTACAAGGTTAACACAAAGCTTGGATTTACTGCCCAGCTAATTGGTATAATCTTCTAATATATCTTTATATCTGGTGACAGTTCGGGATCGAAATTTATTAGAATGGACAGAGTTAGGATTTGTTATTTGTAGTTTTTAATCCCGGAAAATAAAATAAAAATCGGGTCTAAATTTATAAAAAAAATTAATTAATTTAAAGGCAGCAAGAAATACAAACAAAATGTGTAACATTAACGACTAATGACTTCCTTGAACGCCCACTGAACTACTAGTGAAACAAATATTATCGCGAATAAGTTTAAAGTTAAAATTTGTTATTACCACATGCGGTAATATATAAACATAACTAATTAATTAATGTTATTAATGAATAATATTCACTATGTCATATGTAACTAGTAAGGTCAGGTATAGCTCCGACATAGATGTATTGGACCACCAGGTATTTATTTCATTCCATTTAAAGACCCACACTACAGACACACCAACCGATGGCTATCCCCTATTGGCTCTGCATTAGCACCAATGAGGGTCCGAGATATAGATAAGGGAGGTACACCTTCTTATCTTATCAGTCCCTATCTCGGGCACCCGCATGTAGCTATATCAAGTATTGACCTTTCCTAAGTTTAAAAGTAGCTTTTTCAATATTCAATTGATCATAAATAGCTCTGTCAGTCGTAAGTATAAATACCAAAATGGAAGATAACACAAAGCAGGGCTGAAAACAGGTATGGAGGTCATACTAGACTGAAACGACAAGAAATAGCTCGCTGTTTCAGGCTATTTCAACATTTACTAGACAAACTCTCTAAGATGCCAAATAATTACAAAAGACAAATACATGACAATCATTAGACCCATCTGGACTTACGGAATAGAGCTTTGGGGCTCCACTAAGCCATCGAATTCCTCTCGTATTCAATCCTTACTATCCAAAATCCTTCGTAAAATCTTCAATGCTCCTGACTTTGCTACGAACAAAGTAATCCATAATTACCTTAATTTACCGTTTATTGCTGATTTGGCCCGAATCCGATATCAAACTTTTCATGACAAACTTCATTTCCACCCTAACCCACTAGTTTCAAACCTCGCAACCTCTTCAAATCCTAATAATCCTCCGAGGCGTCTGAAAAGAAGATGGCCTCGTGACCTTCTAAGCTGAACTTTTTATTTGAGTACTACCGCTGGGTAGTTTCTCTACTAAACTGTGCCTCTGGACATGATATATCTTTCATTATATTTACTTGATGTATTCTGTATAAAGTTGTAAATTTCAATAAACATATTAAAAAAAATATATATGTATATACATTCTCGAAATAAATTAATTTTAAATGTAGGTTCTGAGATATAAGTTTTTCCATATTGATGGAAGGGGATATTGTAGAAAAGGACAAAGCTTTGAGTAAAAAGAATTTAAAATATTTAAGTAGTATGCACTGCATTAAACTCAAATATTAATAAATTTTCGAATAAATGAATAAATATAACACAACTATATTTTTATTTATTTTATTTGAGATTACTTTTTTGATTTGAATAGAAAAATTATCGTTAATTTTTATCAAAAAATAATCTGCATAGTTTTTATCAAAATGAATAATGTTTGAAGATAAGAAACAATATAAAACAGTCAAAATATAGATTCTCGTTTCAAGATTAGATAATAAATAAATTCATATTCCTTTTTCATATCACTTTATCATATCACTTTATCAACCTTAGCGTAACAATCTTTTTTAATGGCGCGTAACTAAATCTGTATCTCTGATTGTTCAGAACTTATCTATAACTGTTAGAACATTACTCTCTGGAAAATTGTTTGAATAAAAGGAAAATGTTATAATAAATATGGATACATTTATTCATCCCTTTAAGAAGGTGGGTGAATTATACAGATTGATCTATGTGATAAAATAAACAATCAGGATGCACTGATGTTTCGGTCCAGCCGTGTTAACCATCACAATCGTGTTGGTTTCAAGAGTGTCTAAGTTGTTCCTTTCTAGCAAGCTAGCTCTAGAATAAAAAATATTACATCAAATAATTTGGAGAAAAGAAGGTCTGGGAGAATGAAGAAATATCGGACGTAGAAGAAAGAACAACACGTAGGGAAAGGATTGTGTTACTGTACTCCAGAGTTTAAACGCAAAAATAAGAAAACAAGAAAAATAGGGATATTAATAATCTCACTTAAAAAAGTGTTAGCTACTGAGTACACCTAAATATATAGGCGCCCAGAAAATGACATTTTAAAATGTCTTCCAACAAAATTCTTGATAAAACTCTTACAAATACATGTTTAATGTAAAACTTCTCTAAAGAAGTTATTGATATAATATAAAGATTTATGTTGAAAATGTAAAAAAAAAAATTTTATAAATAAAAGTGCACAGAGTCCTTATCTATACATATTATAAAACAAAGTCCTCCGCCGCGTCTGTCTGTCTGTTCGTGTTAAATTACTGAACAGATTTTCATCCTGTCTTTATCAATAGGAAACATGAAGGATCCGTAATCTCGCAGAACTCCGACAACTTTACGGAGAGCCAGACTTAGTTTCTTTCGTAAAAAGAGCTACTATATATTGAGATGGTTGGGCCATGTGATGAGGATGCCGGAGACAAGAGACCCAGAAGACTATTGTTTGGGAAGCTCGGTGGTAGAAGACCCAAAGGTACCGTACGAGATGGCTAGATGATGTGGAGGCCGATCTTCACCAGCTGGGAATCAGACATTGGAGAAGACTTGCTAAGTACCGAGGTGAGTGGCAGGCAGTGGTGGATGAGGCCTAGGTCCTTGTAGGACCATAGTGCCAAGGAGTGAGTGAGTGTTTTCACCAATAGATAGAGGGATTTACGAGAAAGGTTTTAGTACATAATTTGTCAAGGTTTTGTGTAAATTGGTTGGAATATAACAATAATTGTTGGAAGTGTAGGAAAAAGTATTGTTCATATCAGATCTCCCAAAACACCCAAAAGTAACCACATCGCTTTACGCAGATGACACCGCTTTGTACACAGCTTCATACCGAAACGATATAATAGTAGCTTTTAATAAAATCCATAAATTCTGTCAAAAGTGGAAACTAAAAATCAATCCAACAAAATCGGCCGCCATAATCTTCACCAAACGCAGACCCAACATAGATCAGCACATCATCTTAAATACCGAGCACATCCCCTGGTCTAAATCCGTAACATACCTCGGTTTAATTCTAGATAGGTCCTTAACATTCACTGAGCACATCAACAGGAAAACAGAAAAAGCGAAAAAAAAAACCATCTACAAAATGTTTCCCTATTTTAATTAAAAATCCAGGCTAAGCCCCCAAAACAAGCTAATCCTTTATAAAACAGTAATCCGCTCAGTGCTGACCTATGCCTCACCTGTATGGAGTTCAACCTGCGCTACAAATTATAGAAAGTTTGAAAGGGTACAAAACCTATGCATGAGAATTATTAATAATTATCCCCGCTACACGAAAATATCGACTATGCTCAGAGATCTTGAACTTCCCACTGTAAAACAATATGTTTCAGCCCAAACAAAAGCATACTTCGAAAAAACTCCAGCTTCCGAAAACCCATTAATCCGAGAAATCGGTAACTATGATAAACATTCACTACGAAGGTACACGCACAAAAGAACAAAACATATACTTCTCACTTAACAAATCACTATTCGTAGGTACCATAATCTAGTTATCTGTATTTATTTTACAGTTATTTTTAATTGTGTATTTATTTTCTATTTAATTATTATTATTATAATATTTACTTACTTTATTAGTATTATTTTTATTTATTGATAAATTACAATTATTATTATGTTAGAGAATTTATTTTTTAATATTAAATAATATTAATATAATAATAATTAATAATAATAATATTAAATTATTATTATGGTTCATTTTTCTTTTTCTTTCTTTTTTAAGCGGGGTTTTTCTACATTTTTCCTGCTATTGTAAAATTTATTTATAAAAGACAACTTTAATTAATTAAAATCACTGTTCTTTAAACATGTAAAGGAAGTTCGGAACATGTATTTACACTTATTGCTGCTTCTATATGTAAAACTGTAAATAAAGGTTGTTTTTTTTTAAAGTATAGCCTTCAGGGAGGTTTCATCGATGATGCTGCCTAATCCCTTCTACCTATCTATATTTTAAAACAGAGTCCTCTGCCGCGTCTGTCCGTCTGTTTGCGATATACTAAAAAACTACTTCACGGATTTTCATGCGGTTTTCAACAACAGATTGAGTGATTCATGAGGAAGGTTTGGGTATATAATTTGTAGCTAAAAGCGGTGGAAAAAAGTATAGCCGCCTGCGTGGTTTCATTGAAGACTCTTCCCAATCCCTTTGAAATACAGCGAAACAATGCATAGCAGTATATTCCACTTTTATAGATCTACAAAAAAGTCAGTGATAGCATATATCTATCTTTTAAGGATAGCTTACAATAGCTATTTTATCTAAAAAATTGATAACGTACAATGCGGTATTTGGAAAACTATTTAGACTAGTAATCCATATCGACTTATATACATTAGTTACCTTGAGCATTTCATGCACATTATTAGAATATTTTATACCATATAATTTAAATATTATCCATTTTTTTATATTATATTGTTCTCCTAATTAAAGAATATTAAATATTATCTTTAAATGGGTTAACGCAAAAAAATTAACACTCATAAAAATACATTCGTATATGAAGAAATATTTGGTTTTGTTTTTAGATTTGTTTATAATATCTACATAATAAAATACATTAAATAGACAAAACATGTAGGCATAATATGCCTTAATACCTCTTAAAGCCGGGACGGGTCGCTAGTTGGAAATTATAACTAAAAATATATTATTTGCATAGACAGATTGGATTTTTTCTTAGCTTATAATTTGCAAATAGTTGGTTATAAAAATAAAATTTAAAAACAATCTTAATTTATCAACAAATTCCATTCAATTTGAATTTACCAAAATGATATATATGAAGTAGAATGCCCGGAGGAAACAATGAAACCATTTCTTCATTATATATACATTATATGATATGACATGAGCTTATTGCCGGGCTATCGTGGCTAAAGGACGTTTCATATACATAGTACGTAGCCTAAGGCCACTCCTCCACCTCCAGGCAGTGATTTTCGCTAGTAAAATAAATAAAGAAACACTATTAATGGCACAATACCTTATAGGCCGAGTAAGTCTTCAGTAGTAGTGACCCGAGTAGCCGGCCAACAGAAGCTCCATTATCCAAATAGAATACATTTATTTCCTTTTTTTTATTAAGTACCACTTTATGGGCGACATTACTCAGCGAGGTAAGTGATTTATTTATCGAGATTATTAAATTGCTATCGTAGATATAACATTTTACGACCCCTCCAAGTCTGAATAATGAAACCCGAGATAATCTTTTATTTATGTTGCGATATTTTTTATTTGTAAGCTCTATTATGCAAACTTTTGTCGATGTTTATAGCCGCGTGTATGTTATAATAAAAGTGAATTTTCAGGAGGTGATTGGTGATAGCGAAACGGCTATCGAAATATCCGTAAGTAGCTATCAACTGACATCTTTATAAGTTATAGAGTGATCTCATTAAAGATTTTCAGATACCATTTAATTTTATAACTACAATGGTAAAAAAAAATACCAGAGTTAAAGGGCTTCAGACATTACAAAGTAAATGACATATTTTTTTCCATAAACAGTTGTAAGCATATCCATATCTAAGGAATTTTTAAGTTAAAAAAGTATATACATTTTTTTTCTCTTTTCCTGCCATTGAGGAGCCGTTTTTTGATTTTAGGAAATGTCTATATAGCTGTTGCAATTGAGTTTCCAATTGGCGGGGAATTCGCTCCTATCGGAAAATGTGTTGTAAATCCCGCACTTTTAAATGTAAATAAATCTTGTTGACATTTTTTGAAATGTTGAATATAAGAAAACATCCTTATCTTTATATATATTTAGTAGTAAGTTGACGAAGGTCATTTGTACATATCGTTGTACAAATACGTAAATATTGTTGTTCAGATTCATATAATGGGTTTAATTAAGTTTTGAAAAAAGGAAGTTGTGCTGTCGCACCCTCTACATCGCATCGTTAGTTTTACAATTTATTTTTGTCTCTTAAAGTTACAGATAGATTGAATTACCATAATGTAGAAGGCAAAATGTATATCTTAAATAAGTGAAACTGAACACTTTAGATGTATCGAGGATATCAAAACTTTTCAAGAATATTAAAAGTAACTTGGATTTTTTTTTATATTCCTAACCAGTGTTAAAAATTTAATTAATTACATCGTAATTACATACTAGCTGTTCATCCAGTACTGATTTTAAATTTGTTATCCTCCAACTACAGTTTGAGCGAAATTAAGGTTTTTTTATTGCCAGGAAAATGAAGTTATAACAATAGTTTGTCAAATGTTTTATATAATTGTATAATACGACTCCTATTTTATTTCCTCTTCAGCTCCTCTATTCCACAACCAGCAATAGCGCTAAAATTAGAATTAAACGAAAGCAATAAAAATATTCCTCGGATAAAGATATTAAAAGATGTCAATATTCATTAGGCACAGTTTAATCAGAGAATGTATATCCTTGATTGTCAACAACATGCCGATTAGAGAATTGAGAAATGATGGATCGAGCATTTGACATCATAGTGGCAATTGCCACTTTGGCAAGGAAATTCGTACCAGGCGCACGCAGTACGAATTCGAATTTATTTTCCACTCGGATGTAAATCCGTCAAACCCTCTCCTCCCCCCTTCTCGGAGGTATAAACAATAGGCAGTCCTCGGGAATATCTCAGCCATGTTTATGAGGAAACTGAGGTCGGGAACTAAAGGAAGAAAAGAAAAAGAAAGAAAAAATATGACATAGCTTGCAATAAACTGGTCATCATGAACAGTAAATTCCGTCCAGAGTTAGTATTAGCATTAAATCCAACTGTCTAAAATGTTACTACTGCCAAGAACTGTTGAGATATAATAAAAAAAAGTAAATAAATCTCAAAAAACTAAACCTACAATGTATTAACCATAAAATAAATGTTTTAAAATTGTATATCTATATACTTGCACACTTCTTCATCTATTTATAATAGTAAATACATACCGAACATTAACTTATATTTCTGAAACTTTAAACAGAATGGAAGAATATTGAACAGTTGTGTCCCAAAGGCCAATTAAATGCTTGGGATTTTCCGTATTTAATTCACCTTGCTGAGAACTATTGTCAATGCTCCTTATTATGTTTCCAACAAAACCCTCCATAATGATCTCAACATTCCTTTTGTCCTCGATCTCATCACTACTAAATTTTCTAACTTTCACCAAAACCTTGCCTGTCATCCCAACCCCCTGGCTCAGTCATTATCCAGTTCCACACATCCATATAACCCACCCCGCCGCCTAAACCGGCAATGGCCTCGAGACCTGATATAATAATGTTATTTGGAGTACTGGCACTGGCCAGATTCTCCACTCACGACCTGAGTGTGTGTGTGTGAAACGCCCTTAACCAGCTTCCATTGGCGTTTAATGCCAGTGACGCGGCTGGGAAAGGGGGCTGGGGCCTCCCGGACTCCTGCTTTGCCCTCATTCATGAGGAAGAAGCTCAGTTCGGGGACCCCAGGCAAATTGTAAATAGAGTATGAATGTGTACAGTATATTTCTTTTATGTTTTATTTATTATTATTATTTTTTTTATTTATTTATTTTTTTTTTTTACTTTATTTTTGTATATATTTTTTCGCTTGTATATATTTATTTATGCATTTATTTCGTTTATATCATTGATTTTTTATGGAATGATTGTAAGCTACATAGCACCATTACTTATTGCCACAACAGGCAGATTGTAATGCTTCAATAAAGTGTTTTTCTTCTCTCTCTCTAAAAAATTCACCTTGCAGTTGTTATATCACATCAACGGATGAAATTTTCGTGAATTTGTTCTTGCTATTGGACCGAACATTGTAAGTAGTACTTAATTTTCGAATACCTTAAGACGTTTATCATCCTTCAAAGTTAGCGATCAAGTTTCAAACAAAGATAGAACATTGTGAAGGAAAAGTTTGAAGTTGTTATAAGGTTTATAAATTCTGTTGCTTAAATTTCTTGAAGAATGGTGCCAGTGAGTTTATTAATGGCGAGACAAAAAATCAACATGCATTCTCCGCCTTAAAACGCGCCTATATTACTTTTTCAATTTTGTGTTTTGTTGTTACAGATTTTTTGACAAGTCATTCTCTCCTTATTATTCCTAGCTACTCAGCATACATTGTGTCTTCTTCACCGTTATTGTCTTTAGTTATATAGTTCGCACATCTTCTCCTAAACTGAGCCAAATCACTCGATAAGCAATGAGTGTACCATGTTTTTAATGAGGTGCTCTAGTGTCCTAATCTGAGCTATACGCCAACTTAACTGGCAAACAATTACCGATTCTAATTCTTATTAATTGACGTTGGTCAATAATGATCCTTGGCGTTCGTTAATGTAGGTATAAAATTTACATGACATATGAAGTCGTGTTAATTGGAGCCTTGTTATTGCAACAGATTGAAATATATGCTGGGTCCATCAATACCGAATTAACGTTTAGAGCAACCTCGTTTAGTTGTTAATTAATTACACATAAAGAGGTTTATAGCAACAGCTACTAATACGAGGGCAATGACTTCAGCTATTCACAGATGAATATAGATATAATTTACTATCAGTTTTTATTATTATTATTTCTTTTTTATGTCAGAAGGTACAATTTGTCAGAGTGAAATTTATACTAGAACTGGCTCTGCTGGGTGTCTAGTCATTATAGCCGGCAAGATGGAAAGGATTCCCTCTCCTGTGCAGTAAAAACGATATTTATGGTTGAAAAGATGAGAAAGTGGGCGACATAGTATTTTTTTTTCCTGTGCGGACTAAAGCACAATTTCTATTCAAGGTGACATCAATTTCCGAGAGACCAATGGAAGTACAAGTAGCGATCTCATCATGGGGGCTACCTTTATTGGAATTAAAGTGCAAAATTATTGTTTGGTCGCTCAACCGCCAGATACTTTCTAAACTAAGGATAACAACTTTTTAGAGACTGAGTGAGCCCTGCGAGCCTTCACAGTTAACTTACTACTTACCTAACACAGTGTTCAATGCAAAGCACAACTTCCCCATTCCAGAAATGAGTTCAAAATCATGGGGTCATATGCAGCTATCTCAAGCTAGTGTCTTCAGTAAAATTTTGGAATGCTTGGAATGTTGAATGGAATGTTTATTTCGAATTTTTAATACTACTATTAAGCTATTCATCTTTTCCAAGGCATTGATCGATCAATATTATTTTATTTATTTTTATATTCCTAGATGATTTATATATTTATTTTTTTAATAAATATATTTATTGAAATTTACAACTGTTTACAGAATACATCCAGTAAATATAATGAAAGATAAATCATGTCCCGACATAAAGGGAAGTAGAGAAACTACCCAATGGTAGTACTCAAATAAAAAGTTCAACTTAGAAGGTCACGAGGCCATCTTCTTTTCAGACGCCTCGGAGGATTATCAGGAATTGAAGAGGTTGCTAGGTTTGAAACTAGAGGGTTTGATTGGGAATACATTTTTCATGAAAATATTCATATCGGATTCGGAACAATCAGCAACAAACGGGATATTAAGGTCATTATGGATTACTTTGTTATTAACAAAGTAAGGAACATTTAAGATTTTACGAAGAATTTTGGATTGTAAGGATAGAATACGAGAGGAATTCGATCGCTTAGTGGAGCCCCAAAGCTCTATTCCGTAAGTCGCAGATAGGTCTAATGATTGGCATGTATATGATGAGTCTTTTGTAGTTAATCGGGAGCTTAGAGCGTTTGTCTAGTAAATGTTGAAGAAGCCTGAAACGGCGAGCTGTTTCTTGTCGTTTCAGTCTAGTATGAGGATTCCAAGTTAACCGTTTGTCAAGGTGCAGTCCTAAGTACCGGACCTTTTCTATAGGAATCAGTGGAATGTTATTAAACGAAACAGGAGGGCATGAAGGATGGAGTGATTTATGTTATTAAAGCTTTGCGCACTTTTATTGTTAGGTTGGTGGAAATTCATGCTTAACCAAACCAAACTACTATGCTGGTTATGGCGATCGGCATTAGGTCTATTCTTTACACTACACTACTTCAATTATGATAAATAGCAGTGAAATCTTTTTGGAATTTCTTCACAAAGTGGAGATAACTGAGGGGCTAGTTGAATAAGTCCTAATAATGTCAATAAAAATAATAATGTCAAATGAGTCCATTGTTATCCATTTATAAGTTTACACTATAATTCAACTGCTTAAGTCGTAACCATACTTTTTTAATCTCCACAAAAACACATAAAAGCCGACTAAAAACGCCTGTCAGATTTCATACTGTACGGGGAAATATACCCACAAGCAGTGGCACAGTTAACTAGTAGCAGTTGCGATAAACAGAAATCCTGACTAAAATGGTTGCCGCGAGTGCTCCTTTCTCTTGACAAAAACAACACTTGGAAATCGAGGATGGGTCCTTGGAGTACGCTATTGTTGCGATAATAGCATTCGGGCTACCCTCAAATTCCTTTCAATGTTTTGCGATGACGGTAGACAGCTAGGTGAAAGTGAAAAATGTCATGTTTTCACTTCTTTAAAAATTTGTTTGTAATTGTTCAATTAGTAATAGTCAGTATTATATTGAGACCATTCATATAATAATGTAAACTAGCAGATGACCTTTTCTTTCTTCGCTATTCATTGATTTTAATTGGACCTCTATATAGTTATATACGGAAGAAAGATATAAAATATAATTGAATGTTCAATATAATTCATTTGGAGGACTTGGTCTGGGAAGAGGCCAAATTAAATTTTCAAATAATAATAAAATATTTACTAGACGTTTACTAAAATATTTACTAGACACCAACGTTTCAACCCACTTAGCAGATCTTCATCACGATTGAATAAACAGCATAAAAATAAAATAAAAATCTATATCACTACATCCCTAAAAAATTCTTCATGGTTTAGTACACGCTAGGGACTGCATTGTTATAAGCCACCAGTCGCGCAAGATTAATTCTCCGACATATAAGGTAATCTCCAATTTTTTCTGCTAATGGACAACCAAGGTGATTTTCAACAATCGTTTCAATGAAATATATCAACCTTAAATAATAGGATACCGCTAATTTTAATGGAAAAATAATCATTTAAACATTAAATTTTTCCTTCAAAAATTTTCTGTTTGAATTTCGCGCTAAAACGGTTAGTTTTTATAAGATAAAATGTGACGTCATCAGTTTATTTCACTACTTTTCCTTGTAAAAAAATTATTTTTGAAACATTTTTAGCTTTTTTTTTAAAAATCTCTAATAAAGTTGAAACAATTTCACTTCGTCTATTAAATAAATACAGTACAATTGTCGTATACTTTCTTACAAATACTGTTGTGTGTCAATATGTGAACGCACCACAAAAGCAACCCCAGATAAACTGTTCCTTAAAGTGCCCTTCTCCCGCACTCTAAATGTGCCTTTTCTTATGTTCAAATAAGATGATTGTCATGATAATGTTATCATTCAAGTTATATGTACAAGTCATCCTTAAAAGATTGTTATGGCTTCTTATTATAGATCTTGTACTTTGAATATAGTGTAAAGTTAGAATAGTGTCAGACATAACTAGTCAGTGTATAGTGCATGTAAACTCTGATAATCAAACACAATTTTCAAATGCAGTGAGTTTGATTTTTTTTTTTCCTCTTCTGTTCCAGGTAGACATTTTAAATATTTTTATTTTGAAGAGAAAAGGTTTGCCCCGGCCGGGATTCGAACCCGGGTCCTCTGTCTCTCCGTGACAGTACTCCAACATATATTTTTTAGGGTGCTTAAAACTTTGTAATGCAGAAATACTTTATTTATCACTTGGTTCACTCAAAGACAAAGTAGAAAAATCTTTGTCTGTTTTATTACCAACACCAATAATGGAAATTCCTACATGTTCTTCAAAAGTGAATGCAGAAACACATCGACATCAGAAAAACACAATGCTAAAAAAGAATTTAGAATGTCAGAAGCAAAGCTGTTTGTTCAAACAAAGGCATATTTGAAAGATAGGGCATCATCGCCTATTTTAATGGTAGAAAAATATGCAAACATCACCCATGAAGGTACCAAAACTTCTTGCTAGTGATATTTATAGTGATGACTCCAGTGATTCAGATAACATTTCATCATATGTTGAAGATAAAACAGACAATGATTTTTCTACTTTTTGGGTGATCTAAGTGATTGGGATAAAGAAATTATTTCTGCCTTACAAAGTTTTAAGCACACTAAAAAAATATCATAAAGAAGGCTTTGTTATATATATAGGTTATATTGATAAAACTAATAGTTATTGAATAAAAAGATGCCAATAATAACAAAAATTGACTCTTTACTTGAAATAAGTTAATTTAATTAATAAGCAATTGTTTTATTTTCCAATATGACCACAATATTCTATATGAAAATGCAAAAACATCATATGAACTTCTTATCACAAAAATGTAAACAAGCCTGATGAAGTCACCAAGACAAAATGAAGCGTTTAAAAAAGTTTTCATTTCCCGCGTGAATTTTTTCCTAAACCCAACGCGATTTTTTGGACGAAAAATATCTTTTAAAAATAAAATAAATATTTTTGTGAAAATTACATTATGGTGAATCAAGAGAGTCTCTACAATGTCGATTCACAGATTTGAAAAGAATAAATAATTTATCTGTCAGAAGGTAGTTTTGGTTTCTCAAGGTAATTCAACTATTATTTATACAAAAATATAGTTCATGACTTTTACATACGGACTTATATTATGCTTATGTTTGTTCGGTTATTTGTCGTTAATACAATATTATTTTTAATGCTCAACTAGGTAGGGTCGAAACCGCACAAATCCGAAGCATATGTAACGATATAGACTGCGGGTCGTCCATTATTCGGCTGTTCCATCGCTGACGTTATCACAAAGTGTGGACGTACAATACGAGAGTAGATCCGCGACCCCCACTCCGTGGCTCGGTAACTCATCAATCTCCATTGCAGGAACTGGACATTGGCAAGCCAAATGACCAACACGGCTGAGGATCAAACTGGATTCTATTAGCGCAGATTACCTTTCAACCTATCTCACTCTTTGCGTCATATCCTTCCACGTGGATACCATCATCGTTCTGTCCATACCCGGCAGCCGGAGGATTGGAGAAGTAACTCCAATGCGAGAAAAATATGAAGCTTTTCGGAAATACTGAGAGATTAAAATTAGGTTTCGTATTTTTTAATACAATCAGAGACACTAATGTAGATTTTTTGTCATTTGCAATTATACCATTTATTCCAGAAAAGCACAACCAACAATGTCTTTTAAAAATTTCACAAAAATCAAAGGGAAATGTTATCTAGAGCAGAGAATGGACAAAGGTACATAATACGTATAAGAAATATATAATTCTTTACAAATGAAAAAAACAAGTTTATCGTTGCATAATATACTATCACAGACAAAATGACCATTTAAATGGAACGATGCTCATGTTTACACCCTCTATCAAATGGTCCTGTTAGTAAAGTGAATAACGGACACATTCGATAATGAGAATGTCTTATCGTGAAGTATATGGGATGATAACAAATAGTTATCGAGAGCTAACAAGTAAAGCTACCCAACACTTGTCAACCGGGCACCTTGTTACCAAAGATGATGAGGTCTTCAAGTAACAAGAATTTAATTTAGATTCCTTTTAGGACGAGAAGATGCACCAAGAGATACCTCTACCAGGGGACTGGGCTACTGTGGCAGCGAGCGCTCTCAGATTACCAGATAGTGATGGCTCACATTTTATTTTCTCGAAGGTGCATCGGAAATGGAAACGGACAGCCAACTGGGCGGGTATTACGATCTTATGAAGGGAGAAATCGGATACTAAGAGCATGTAAAGTAGCTAATAAATGTTATACATAAAAAACAGAAAATGTGAACTAAAACGTAAAACAAGAAGAAAAAGAATAGAGAATTATATCTATAATGAAAGGCATTTATTGAGCATCAAGGCCTTTTACTGTTACTAGCCGACGATCCGGTGTCAGGTAACCTTTATCAAAGAAAGGCGGGTTTCATTTCACATCCAAAACTTTCAATACTGAATAATAATTCAACCTGACTTCAACTTCGACCAAGAATATTACATCTCCTACACAAACTCTCAAAATGATGTTGATATTAAATACATCGCTTCCTCAATGGTGCGAAAAATTATTCATGAAAAAGCACACCACCACCCCTAAAAGCAATCAAAAGCAAGTTTCAGTAAGATGGCCATATGGAGTTTGCATATAACACGGTTGCAAATAAACCTGAGCTTAGCTTACCTCACTGGAATGCATATTATTTATTTTCTTCTTCTCCTTACTACTAAATCTCCTAATCCTTCGCCTGGTGGCCGACTTCTTCCAACTTCATCTGTTCATACAGGCGGAAGATCCTTTAAGGAGTGAAATGTGTGAGGTCCACCACCATGAAAAAGGACTAGTACCCTTCGCCCATCTGTGCCTTCTTGACACATACAAAACAGTTGCACTAGATACCAAAGCTCCGCCCGTCCACTTTACTACAAGATATTACGGTATGATCAGCTGTATCAGGCCACTACTACTACTTGTAAGTTGAGAGAGGAAGGATTGAAACCAAACAATAAATAATGTTTTTAATTTGAATAAAAGGAGGAATGGTTTAAGAAGTCAAAGGCTTTGGTAAATAATAAGAGGTCTCCCCATAAGGGAGCATACCTATAATCACAACAACCCCTCTCTCCAACCCCAAACAACAACATAAATACTCAATTATTATTAAAATATTTTCAATAACACAAATAAAACCTTATTAAAAAAATAATAATAGCAACATGATATGTACGCCAACAACTACAAAAAATGACGGGTACCGATAGACAGATATGGCCAAGGATAAAGCGTTTACTTAGGCGAGTGAGTAATGACATAATTTATCAAAGGTAGAGTAAAAAAGTAAATGAACATTACTCAAGCTCGTGGGTTAAAGAGTAGTTAGTTTTCCTAACCATGAGTAAATATCAATCATTACTTTTAATCATATTCATAGATATGATTGATGGCAATCAGTAAGTCATCAGGAAGAAGAGAGTAATTTGGAACCGCAAGGGTTAGAAATGATAAACATTAAAGGGTAAATTTTGATTATTTTATAGAAATTCTAATTAAATTCTATTAATATGTACATACTATTAGTAAATATATTTATTATGAATAACAGTATAGCCAGAATATTATGATTTACCGAATCTCAAGATTCAAACACACACACACACACACCAATATTTAAATAAGTATATTTAATCAAATTCTTCATCAAATTGGCATGAATATGAGGCCAACATAGTCTCGAAAAGTCGCCAAAAAGAAGTTTAAAGAACTGATTGAAGCTCGAGGAAAAAATGGTATTTTGTTTTTGGCTATGTTTCGACCTAATTCTTAGGCCATCTTCAGAGAAGAGGGACGAAGAGTCCAAAGTATAGCTCATTGATAAGAATTCCACATGAATATGAATCACAAATATGAAGATACATATTAGAAAGTGCTCGTTATATATTACATATTAGAAAGTTCGAGGATGGCTATGTCAGAAAAATGCTAACTAATTGACACTGTGAGATCCTCTTAGGACTAAACCAGCCTCTACAACATGGATTCCCTAGATTGAGAGGAAGTATCATGGTATGATTTGACCAAATGTCTTCTCTGCACAATCGTTGGCTTGGACATAGTACAGTCCTTACAAATTACTTAACCCAAAAACCTTCATGGTGTGTAACTTATTTATATAATTTAGGAACTTCTTTTCTTTTTCTAAAGACGACGGCCCACATGCTTTGACTAAAAATTGTAAAAGACCTTAGAAGTCAACCTTTTCCTCACTAAAAGTTTTTAGAAGCTTTCGTAAAAGAGGACGTACAAAATTTATCACACCTATTTAAATCTAAAACATTCAATTTACATCTGTCGTTTTTTTTTCTAAAGCCAATAACTGAACACCAGTTTTCTTTCACTCCGATTCATTTAGCCTTGAATAATAAACGCAGAAGAAACTGGAGACTCCCAACTCAATTAATACTGACTGATGAGCCCAGCCGCTGACATCTAAAATATATCTCAAAATAAATAAAACTATTGGTTAGTGAAAGAATTTGAATAAATTGATCAATGGAATAAATTATAGAATACCAGTTTAATCCAAATAAATCCTTGAAACATTTCAATTAGCTATTTATTTATTTATGTGTAATTTGTATTCTTAATATTATTCTATATAGAGGAATGTTTTCATCAAAATAATATGAATGCATTTATAAGTAGTTTTTTTCTTAAACATTTCCTTAATAATCTTATTAAATGTACATAGCTAGAAGTCGTAGTTGGGTAGCTTAGTATGAAAGGAGTTGGATCACTCATATCTAACTACTCGCTTCCAGGCTGCTTGTGGCTGATCAAATAATTTATCATCGATCAACACAATAACCTTACCATTTCTATTGGATTAAATGGCTATTCTATGAATGATTTCTTTTCTCAACTTGGTTGATAGCTTTTAGAACGGGGTTATTTATAATATAAGTAAATAATTGAGTTAAATTACAAGTTCAGTCTCTCACATAAATTTTCAATATTTGTTTATCTGGACCAGACATCGGATAATAACAAATTTAAAAGAAAAAAAAACTATGAAACATCCAGTACAACCTAATTCATTGTAAAACCTAACACTGAAATCGATAACAAAGAATGAAAAGGAAAAAATCCTCCATGCGTCATCCGAAGGAGATCGCAGTAAAAGTGATGCATTCTCAGACGCTGTCAACATCATGAGACAGAGCCTCGCTTGTTTTCCTACACAGTGCTAAATGAAAAAATCAATGCGATATTGTTATTAAAAAAATATAAGAAACATTAATCGTAAAAGAATTCGGTAGAATGTCGTATTGTAGCATAGTATGAAATCTGGTACGGGTAAACTCGGGCCATCGAAACGATATATTGGATATTTTCACAAGGATAACTAAAATATTAATTGTTATAATTTTTCAATATTTTATTTTGAAGAGAAAAGCTTTGTCCAGGGCCGGGATTCGAACCCCGGTGAAGAGAATCGATTTGTCCGGCCGTGTTACGAGCCAGAATAGCTCAATTGGTTAGAGCACCACGACGGATACGTGGGCGGCCCGGGTTCGAATCCGGCCCTGGACAAATCTTTCCTCTTCAAAATAAGATAACTAAAATAGTTCGGGAACCCGTAGGGAGGTAAGACGCTATGGCTAGTTGAAGGGCGTAAGGTCGACAACCCTTGAACAGCATCAATGTAAATGTCAAGGTTTGATATGACAGCAAAATGTCGAACATTAATATTTTATAGCTCAAATCGTCGGAGAATGGAAAGGATTTTATGAACATGTCAGTGAAAACATAAATCGACAATGTTCTTGAGATGGCGAAAAAATATATCCAACAAAAATGCGGGAAAGAGATACAATTTTGTCAACCACCCCAGCTGTCACAGCTCTTCCTCTGAAATATTGCCCACTCCTCATTCTTCTCGAAAACATTCATCAGCTATGGACGTACATATGCGAGTGAATAATTACCCGTGAATGCAACAAAAGTGGGCAGATGAAATTGTATTCATTTGATTGGGCTTGTTCATGCGTAGTTCTAATATCTATTTGTCTTAAATTTTTGGTGATCTTCACATAATGTACTTCCATTGCTGTGAAAATACAGTAAATATTAAGCTCAATCACAAAATGGTACACGTATATTAATACTTGAAATTCGCTCGATGTTGAGGTCCATTATTATTCGGACCCTAACCCTATATGGAAGATATCCTTGAAGATGTGAGCACGAGATCTTCAAATCTATAGTATTTTCACAATGAAGACCTACGTGAACACCGTAACCTGATAATGAATCAAAATCCGGATATGCGGTAAGTTAAATAAATAAAACTTTGAGCGCATGATCTAAATATTAACATAATTATCATAACAATTACTCTTCACATTCCTATAAATGATATGAATATTGAAGATCCCAGAAAAATTAAAATATAAATCGGGAATCATAAATAGGGTCCTTGATGTATCAATATTAGACCTCAAAATTAAAACAGTAAATAACATGATTGCAACAAAATACAATGATGATAAGAAAATAGAACATACCCAAAAATTAAAATAAACCGATACGTGAATTTGAACGTTATTACATATATCATACATCAATAGTGGATCTAAATGTCGAAGTTATATAAAAAGTTTAAACGATTGTAAAATAATATAATGGTTAAACAAAACAATAACGTGAACATCCTTTACGTTATTTTTTTTTTAAACAAAAAACATTGAACGTGACTTAGATATGGTATATAGTAAATATTACTATTTATATGCTGACACAAACATAAGCAACATACAATTATTTCGAGGATTTGGGGCCATCTTATAACGAGCAGAATAATGTCGCAGAAACAAATTTTAGGATCGTACCAAGCAAGAGCCATGGAACCGGTTGCAAGCAGGGAATTTCATTAATACTTCTATCTATGTTCTTATCTCTCGTAAGAATTTTAATCGGCAGCCCAAATGTCATGAATGAGAAAATCTCAAGGTGTCATCAGTATATCTGCATCAGTGATTATAACTGAGTATAACTGATACTCACATGATTATGCATGCATAATTAATTAACTAAGCATTCGTATTTTTCAAAACGAAAAAGTTGTTTCTATGTGACAGAAAGATAAACAACCCGTTAAACATTTAAAAAATTAGTTAGAGAAGAAGAAAAAAGAAGTTTACATTATACTGTTGTGGATTGAGTCAATGTTTCTATTTGAAACGTCGCATATTCCATTTAAATTTCGTTTTTTTGCGAACTGTTAGTTTTTGTACGGTAGAGTTGGAAATATTTTGAACAAATAAATACAAATTATTTATAAATGTTTACATTTTTATCGCTGAAACCTATGCATTAGCATATGTTTGGTTAATATCTTATACACTAAATAAGTAGCCTATTTGCATTTTAAGATATGGAGATGGGGAGCTTATTGGGTTGAGCGCTGAGTTGTTACGCCGAAGATTCCGGGTTCAAATCCGGCTGTAGCAGATAAATTATTTAATCTATGAACAGCCACGGTTTTTATTTATTTAAATAAATAACAGCCACATTTGGAGCCTTAATTGGGAGAAAATCCTGGCAGTTGAGTTTGATCTCGGGCGAATTGCCTCCCTACACAACCGTTGTCCTAGAAACAGTACAGTATCTTTTTTAGTACAGCCTCTTGGTTTTGAGCAAGACCCTCCAAGGGTTGTTAGTAGTACAGGTTTTCTTTTTACTCCACTTTTGGTAACACAAGTAAGTTTATTCTTAATTAATGCGTACATATTTGGCGACTATTACATTAATCCTCATTATAAAAAGCTACACACTCCCTATAAATAAAACATTTAATTGTATTCTCGCTGGAAATAAATCTTACCAAATTTGAACCATATTTTAATTTATATTTTTATGTTTGGTTTTCTAGTCTCTTTGAATGGCCTCATTACCTAACTAAATAAGTAATGTTATTAATTAATGAATCGTATAAAGTTCTTATGTCAAATTCAATTATTTACGATTAATTTTTATTTTGTCCCATCTTAAATATTCATAAATTTATTACATTACGTAATTCATTCATTCATTTATTACTTTTTTTCAATATAATAAAGAAAAAACTGAAAGATCGAAAGGGACATCACATATTTTTTAAGACATGAGTGGAGCAATTCAAAGCAAAAAAACACAAAAAGTTTCTATAACAATAGGAAAAACAAATCCCTACCGACATTTTGCTAATTCAGACATCATAAGAGGAGAAACAAGGATAAGGGAAGATAAAAAAAATGTAGGATACAGAAATATAGAAATGCAGTCCAATAAGATACCGACAAGAAAAAACATGCCAACATCAACCGGGTCCCAAGGCAGCTATTGAATCATCTAAATAAAAACAGGCGATTATAATAAAATTAAAACAAATCACATAGTAAAATAATATATAATAATAATAAGTAATATAATAATAAACCATAAATAACAAAACATTAAGAAAGGAAAGTAAAATTACTTGAGAAAAAAGTTCATTATCAAGAACCTTCTGGGTCTGTAGCAATTCCACAAAATATATTTAAATATAAAAGCAAACTCTCAAAATAGACATGACATTGTTTCAGGCATAAGTGGAAATATTTCCAACAAAGACATTAAGCCTCTTTAAAAACTGGAAAGACAAATAACTCCAGATATTTCTCCAGATTAAAATTTAAATTACTTGTTCAGAACCGAAACAAATTTTACTATACTATGTAGTATTTAAAGCTAATTATAAGCAATTAATTAGTAGATATCTAAATATATGGCACATAACTTTAATATATACCCCAATGAAAACTATTTTGACTACAGATGGTTATCTTTTAATAGTAGCCTTTGAGATCTTGATAGATTTATATATAAAGCCGCAGCTGTTAATAGAATATTATTTTTTGATTTATACGAGTGTCCTAATTGTATTATGGCTATTGTGTAACATAATATTATTGCATATTATCATAAATAGTTGTAGTTATGTAAAAAATGGAACTGCCAACAGTATCTTAACAAAATTGGATACGAAAGTTGATTTATAATAGATATATATAATATAGGGAGCGGAGTGGCTCAGTGGTAGAGCACTGAGTTGCCATGTCGGAAATCCTGGTTAAAATACCGTTGCCGGCAAGGCGTTTATTTAGTCTGTTATCAGCCGGAGATGGATCATATAGGATCTAGGATCCCCAGGAGGGTCCCAGCCTCTATGAAATATTATAAAAATAGGGTACCCAAAATAAGGGGGAAAATCTGGTGGTTGAGCGTGACCTAGGACAAGTCACCTTCTTGCAGAACCCTTGTCCATAATACAGTCCAGTCTCTACCATGTACTGAACCCCAGAGCCGTTCACGGGTACTAGTGGTACAGAGTTTATTATGATATACTTATATACGATAAATTAGCAACCGATACTAGTTATAAGCTCATAAACATGAGCAAATCACGCCATTTTTAAAAATTATTATTTTGTAAATTATAATCTTAATGTATCCAATGTAACTTTAAAAGAATAAATTGTGATTTTTTGTATTCTCGCAGAACTAATATAGTGCCTGATAATAGCCTAGGATAAAAGAAGGCCTTAGTTATAAGTTTTATATGTTTTATATAATGTAATATTTGTATTGTAAATAAATAAATTAGGATGGTAAGAAAAAAAAGGAAAAAAATATATTACTATTCCGATTACATTTTCTTGAATAAATGGAGTTTTGAAAAAAAAATACTATTCCGATATGATGATGAAAATCGTAACTGTTTATTAAATTACATACTTATCTATCTAATTTTAATGTACCACCCAGCTACCCTTTCCACAATTAGTAGACAGCACAGCTTACAGTTTTAGATATATGTATATAAGATATCGTAAATGCCTAATTTTCAAATTTATATTTACTTATTGAATTATACAGTATATTTTAAATAGTTATCTGTCTTTCATGGTCAATAGCTATGAAAATGGATAATTACAAACTACGATCAGATCTGGTAATTAACTTTTTTTTAGTATTTAATGAAATTTACAATTTTATTACACTAATAAAACAAGTAAATAGGATGAATGGTACATATTGTCATGCATAAAGACAAGAAGAGAAACTACATGCTGGTAGAACTGAAATAAATGTTCAACTTAGAAGGTCACGAGGCCATCTTCTTTCCAGATACCTCGGAGGATTATCGGGGATTGAAGAGGTTGCTAGGTTTCAAACTAGTGAAAATAAAGTATGCCATGAAAAGATTGATATTGGATTCGAGCCAAATCAGCAACAAACATTAAGGTCATTACGGATTATTTTGTTCATAACAAAGTAAGGAGCATTGAGGAATTTACGAAGGATTTTGGATTGTAAGGATTGAATAAGAGAGGAATTCGATGGCTTAGTGGAGCCCTAAAGCTCTACTGCGTAAGTCCAGATGGGTCTAAGGATTGTCATGTATATGAGTTTTTGTAATTAATTGGGAGCTTGGAGCGTTTGTCTAGTAAATGCTGAAGTAGCCTGAATCGGCGGATAATAACTAAAGAAGAAAACATTATAATTATTTTTACACATTGAAAACAAATTTCCAAAAATTAGAGATGTAATATAGTACATGTTTTTAATAATGTATGTTGGTAAGTTACAGTTTTAAAAGAGTGATCTCTAATTTATAAAGCCATAGAAGGCTTTCTATTATAATTTTTTATAATATTATACCGCAAATATTACTTTTTAAATATTAAACATAATGAAGATTTTTTAAATTTTAGTTGATACCCTCAACATACAAGTGACTGTTGCCGAGCCCTCCTGACTCGCTCCTAACCGCCTGCTGCCAGTGCGATTGGTCGCGCTGTCCAATTTGCTATCTACTCAATTGCCTCATCTCATAGTCCACGTGCCGCCACCTGAGCCTTTTGGTTTACATCTTCGCTAACTGTCGTCTGTAATGTTTTAGTATGTCAATAAGTATCTAAGGATAACTTTCTATTTGTTGCTATTTCCGCTTATAAAAAAATTATAATGCATCAGTGGTGCGAGGGTAGCATCGCGAATAATCAAAACTATAAAATATCTTCACAGTATAGTATGTGATAAGGGAAAGTAAAGTATTTAGAATTTAATTCCAATCTGATTTGGCGAATAAATCGTTATGAAGCTGTAGAAAAAATATTGTTTAAATTCGATGATTTGCATTGCTGACTAAATCCTCTCGCGTCAAAGTTATGGAGGACTTAGTAAAGGTCTAAAAAAACAAAAACGAATGTTTTCATAATATTCGAACAAATTGGAGATTCCCTGGCAAGAGGAATAAGGTAAAAGTCAATCCGATTTAGGGATAAGATATTGCCTTGGAGTTCGAGAATCGATTGTCACCTCGGGGGCACTAAGACCTCAAGCAAAATTATTTATCTTTTATTTTTCCACAGAAAATTATTCAAAGCAAAGACAAATCGATAAACATCGAATATGATGTTGACTACATCGATTTTCAGACATCTTACAAATCAAGCGAATTCTGAGATTAGCATAACAAAACAGAAAAAGAATAGCGATCGAATTAACATTTATTAAAATTGCATACAAATTAACATGTTACCACAAGGCAGCCGCCAATTACCCCGCCATTTACGCCTTGAAGTTTATTGTTCCGAGAATCGAAACTGCTCCGTGCGGGGGCTGAATATCAAATATATCCTGACTGTTTCCAATGCAACAGTTGTAAGCAATTACACTGTTCATCAGAACCTCCCTGCGGACTACAGATCACTTTATTTGCATCTTTCTTTTCGTTTGAGCTCACTAAATCTAAGGCTTTGATTGTTTGGATTTGAGTTTGACTAAAAGGTTCCCAATAAAATATAGTTTTTTTTTAGATACTAGGGGGTATCCTAGAGTCCCCGAACGACAGACCAACCCCCACTTTACAAATTATAGAACTGTTCATTTAACTATACTACTCGTTCGTATATAATATATCAAAGTATTACACGATGGAAATTAAAAACTTTATTATACAATAGAGACTAAATGTGATAGCTAAAAATATTTAAGAGTTGGAGAGTCAAGATTCCTCCAAGATTCAGCTGTCTTTCGAGACGAGGTCCGAGATTTTTGAGAGCGCTGACAGAAGCGAGGAGGAAAGTATGGAAAGCAATAAATCGTTAAACGGGCTTAAGGAATAGCAGAGGGGAGTTAACAGATACAACTTTAGGACAAAATAATCCTCAGAAGTGAGGTGTCCCGCTCCGTCCTGTTATAATATAATATATAATAGAATATGCTCTGTGAAATAAATGTTACATGGTGATCGCTACACTTTTTTGTAAAATATATTAGAATTACTGAAGTTCACGGATTTAAAAATGAAATATATTCCTCTTTCAGGACAAACTTTTTAATATATGTTTATAATGTTATTATTATTATTATCATTTTTAAACAATAACACAATAGTAGAAGGAACATTGCACAAACAAATTCTAAGGATGTAATTTATAATTTTGTAAATATGATCAGCAAACTATAAATGTCTGTTATTCATTAACGATATATAATTACAATATATTAAGTATAACGATCTCAGGGTGGCATCCCATTTTATTATTTAAATATTATTCAGATCAAAGGATCTGACTATCCTTGAGATCATTTCTTAGGCAGTGAAGCCAATGTAGTAAAATAAATGGGAAGAGTTTCGATTTTCACTTAAACATTCTTCTTCAACATCAAAATTGACTCCTGTAAAATCCTGTGGTTACATATAATATATGCTAATGAATGACTAAATAAACATTATCGTGAAGTAAAGAAACTAAAATTCCCCATATTTATATTGATGGGCGGCTGTTAAAAAAAATTACAGGTAACAAATTGGCCTCGAGACTGATCCCGAAAGGGAGATCAGTTTCGTCTAAATTATTTCAGAACAACGTAATAAATTAGCGATGGCAACACTGTTGCACACAAGATCCGCCATTATGCAAACAGCTGATAAAAAAGGGATTTGAAAAAACAAGATCCGATAATTTCCTGTATTGACATATCGTCATAAATTAAAGGTGGTATCCGCTGAGTAGATTTTTTATCCTTCAAAGTACAGTTAAAAAAAGTGAGCAAAAAAATAAGTTTGAGTGATGCTAAAATATGTGCATATGATGTGTACACTTGGGTATAGTATATATAGTATATAAAATAAAAATCTGTATTCAGGGTCGGTTATCAAATTGGTCCCTTGCCAAATGTGAATAAAACATAAAGAAAAGAGCGGCGACTACAGAAGACATAAAGCCGAACGACCGGAGGATTATGATGGGATTTACATAGTTATTGAAAGGGTGGACCTAGGAGTCCGGCCGACTAGTGGATCGTCATCTCTCGTCAGGGTCCTTCTGTGTTTATGTCTGGAATTCAGGCCTTGGTGCCCTTCTAAATCTATAAACAGGAGAAAATGCGTACAGGAGAACTCAAACTACCAATGGAGTAGGAATGCCAATATACCAATATTAATGACTGTTAATTTATCTTATTATTTATAATAATAAAGGCTTAACGATCCCGAAGACTCGATGCCTTCACCACTAATCCCTGCTTATAAGTTTTCATCAAGGAATCCCAAACCCGTAAGACCTCTCTAAAACCAAACCCGCCTACTAAGTCCAAGTCTTCGCTATGCACAGCACATTAATTAAAGTAACCTAGTGCATGCCCTCCAATACCGCGTAGCGTAACCTCCAGTTGTTCTCCAGTAGACACGTACATTTTTGAACCATTGTATGCAAACATTATTTTCTAATACGTTAAAGACGTCCTTCATTCTTCAATGTTAGGGCCACGTTTGAGAGCCATTTGATGGATGCAGAGTTATGAATTTAGAGACCGAAAAATAAAAAGCATCTCCTTACTTTGTGTGCGCCATTATATTCTTTTTATTTCGTTTTATGATTAAAATCCCGATTTTAACTAATTTTATAGTCTTAGTATATTTAGAAGAAAAAACTTTAAATTATTAAACATTTTTAAGTTGATATCCTAAGTATTGATGATATGGTCGGGTACCTTACACAGGAAAACTAAACTGGAGACTCTTATTTATTTAATACTTTCATATTCAACTAATTTATAGTTACACACTCAGATGCAAAGACCTTATTCTGTAATGACAACGTAGCGTGTTTAGCAGTGGAAGGCACCACCTCATTCTATATCAACTTCATTAACAAGCCAAAAATCTATTCAAGAGGACATCTGATTACTCTATAGTATACTAGAAATTATTTTTAATTTTTATTAAATTAATTCTTCTTTTAACCTTGTTTAGTTATCACGAGCTTACAAACGATATTATTTTATTATACTCATTCTCATCTCAGCCCTGAGGAAGTCAGCAGCATGGTTGACGAAACGTTGGCGAAAAATTTATCTACACGGTCTAAACCAGAAGAAATGAACAGTCTTTTGTAATAATAGTGGTCGTGGAAGCCTAAAAGGATATTATTTTAATTTTATTATTTCTGTTTGTTGTTAAATTAAATCTGATACTTTTAAATTTTCATGTATTGGCTGCTAATGTTTTATCAGTGTGTGACTTACGAATGATACAATTAGGAATACCAACAAAACACATAATATTAACAAATATTTTATATAAATATTTAATAATAAATAAGTATTATTTATATTAATTTACATAAATAAATATTATATTAATCTTAAAATGGATTTTTTGGGGTTTGAATTCAAATTGCTTCAAAATATTTATCGGAAATTACTGAGTGATTAGAACCATAAAAATTTAAAAATGTCTAAGAGTCGGCAAAAAAAAAATCGTTGCAGACTTACCATCTTAAGTTTGTTTTCTTAAAAATCCGAATAGCATATACGTCGGAGCCAGAATATCATCAACAATTTTTGGCCAATATGCACTCTTTACGAAAAATGCACCCTATTAATGACATTTTTTATTAATTTGTGCACTATTATCCCTGAATAAACAATCTTTACAACAGATATAATGTATATGCTAAATACATACATATTACATCTGTATGATATAATTAACATGTTACTAAAGAAGTATCTTTAATAAATTTTCAGTTCAAATTTTTAATCTTCTTTAGGATTTCAATTGTTTTTAATCCTCCAAAGTGATTTATAATCGAAACAAGTCCATTCCTACATATTTAAAAAAATCTATTCGAGTTATGACTAAGAGGCTTTTTATAGGCATGTAATAAAGAAAAAAAAATCAGGATCCCCCAAAAAACAGCAAGAAAGAAATAGTGCCCTGAAATATAAATAGTTATACAGCCGAATAGTGTGGACAGGTATCGATGCCCCGGGAATATGATGAATCGATAGGGAGCTATGATATATAGGGACAGTCCAATATCGATTTATCACCGGACGACTTCTAGAGCGATCATAGTTCACGTCTCTTTTCCTACTTCATTGCCCTCCACCAATAGGTTTAGTCAACATCCCAACATCTGCTCTGGCTGTTACAAAATAGGGTTCAGGTCTGGGAAAATTTATTTCAAGCGAGAAGTTCGTAGGGAATGTGTAGTTTTTTATAATGAGAATTAATGTAATAGTCACCAAATACGCATTAAAAAATTAAATAATACCGTTTAATTGGTTAATATTATACTTGCTTATGTAACCTTAATTCCTCTTACTCTCTTTTAATAAGCCTCCTCGGTCTAGCTATATGTACAATAGCTTGGAAAAGACCAAGCTTATATTAGGCTACGTCTTATAGTCTATACAGTGAGTGTAAAAAGTATTGGGACACCTAGTCCAATTTAAAAAAAAAAAATAAATAAATAAATGGAATGTATTGAAAATAATTTTTTCCGAAAATTCCAACAGCATATTTTCTGTGTGCATAATTTTATGATCAAATTTTATCATTCGCGTTTTGAAGTATCGAAAAAGACACTGACCGAAAAATGTTCAGGATAGAAGGTCAATTGTTAGGAAAGTGGCTAAAAACCCACGTTATTCTGCTCCGAAATTAGCCACAGAATATAATCTTAACAGTGAAAAACCAATATCTGTGAGCTCTGTCAGAAATATTTTGAGAAATGCAAATTTTCATGGTCGTGTAGCAAGGAAAAAATTTTTTGTCAGTGAACAAAATAGGGCAAAAAGATTAAAATTTGCAAATGAATTTAAAAATAAACCTCAAACGTTTTGGAACAGCATCCTTTTCACAGATGAAAGTAAATTTAATGTTTTCGGTTCGGATGGGAAAGGAAAAATTTGGAGAAAGAAGAATTGTGAACTGGAGAAAAAAAATTTGTTTCCAACCAACATTGTTGGAGGTGGGTCAGTGATGGTCTGGGGGTGTATGAGTGCTGCCGGTGTTGGAAGATTAGAATTTGTCGAAGGAAATATGGACCACAGGCAATATGTACAAATTCTACAAAAAAATTTAAAACCATCAGTAGAAAAATTGGGAATTTCCGAGTCATTTGCCTTTTATCAGGACAATGACCCAAAGCATAAAGCCCTAGATTCTCGGCTCTGGCTACTGTATAACACACCAAAATGCCTAGAAACTCCACCCCAGTCACCCGATCTCAATCCCATTGAGCATTTGTGGGATTTTTTGGAACAAAAAATTAGAACAAGACCGATCACTAATAAAACAGACCTAAAACATGTAATTAAGGAAGAGTGGGAAAAAATTGATCCTTCATTTACTTTAAAATTAATAGAATCAATGCCAAGGCGACTTCAGAGTGTTATAGATGCTAAAGGGTATCCGACAAAATATTAATGTTTTAAAAAAAGAGAACTACGTATTCAATGTGTATCTAATGTTTTTTCATGTGTCCCAATATTTATTGTTCAGTTATTCATCAGTCATTTTCAATCAATTTATTTAAAAAATATGTTATCGCATTGTTAATCTATATAAACCCTTATATTTATATTTTGAATATATTTTTAATTACATGTTGATTATTTATAATTAAATAAATGCATACAATTATAGTAGTACCGTTTTTTCAATCACCTTTCCAGGTGTCCCAATACTTTTTACACTGACTGTATATTTTACTGATAACTGATAATCTATTCCATATTTAATATATAACTAACGTTATTAACCGCTGAGGGGACATTCCTCGGCTGGATGCAAACGTAGCAGAAGCAGCAAGGGCCATATCCTCCAAGATGAAAGCGGCCGAAGCCCGGAGCTATTAGGAGATGGCGGGTATATTTATACCGCGGGCTGTCAGTCTGAGAGCTGTCTAGCCTAGCGCTGCCTATATACGTACTATATATACATATATTTATCTGCCACCGGGGAGAGCGATATATTATTTTGACTTATTGCGACAGCTCCTTGGGGAAGTCCTGTCCAAACTAGACTTCTCGTGATTTGTGACCTTCCGTAGACCAACAAACACCGACCCGACGACGGCTGGACAAACTACCCGTCCCGAGGCGGCGGAGATTGATCGAAAAGGCATCGCTCTTCCCTACAACACTGTTATTGCACGTGCCTCAGGGGCGCTTCCATTTTTCCCCTTTTATTTGGTGATAAGTGTTATCAGCGTAAAAACGCTCCTTAAGACCACCGATATCTAGACGCCTCATGCCCAGGCAGCGAGACACAATTGATCTTCGATAAAAATAATAGTTGAGTCAACATTTTGCGTCACCGAACGAAAAAAGTACAACTATTCAGTTTAATATTCACGTATCAATAATTAATAATCACTCAATCGTTTGTCATCAGTCACAGTATCTCTAAATACAATTGTTTTTCCTTTTCTTGGAAAGATGTAGATACGTGTGGAACCCAGGCAGTAGGACGCTTACTAGCCTCAAAACAACAACTCCACACTCCTATTACAAAAATAACAAGACTTGGTGGACAAGGTTAGTGTTTAGAAAGCGATTTTCCCGAGTTGTTGTTTTGCTTTTTGTACTCGGTGATATTCAAAACATAGCCTCCACTTCTAGGCGAAAATTGAGTGCTTCTTGCCAGTTTTTCTTGCCCAATGGCACTGAAGACGATTCTGGATAATTAACGAATCGATTAGGTCTTATCAAAACGGATTCCTATTATGTTATAATAGAAAATAAATCAAATATATTAGTTATATAAAATATTCAGCTTCAACCTTGCTGAGGACCGATGTTATTTTCCTACCCGAGGGTGCCGCCTCAGCAGAACTATGCGGTTGGATATTGCCGACCGCTGCCCGGGTCTCAGCTGATCCCAGTGATATTTTCGGTTGGTTCAACAAAGTTCAAACGGTCGATTTTATTCTCGTGAGAATTGGGTCAGCTTTACACGGAGGAGGAAAAAAGCTATGGACAGTGAATTGACATCTATCCTCCAAATTGTTTTTATGTAATTATAGAAGTTGTTTTTATTCTATCGTGAAATTTTTATAATTTCTTAACTTACAAAAACAAGTTCAATATCAGAAGATCCTGTATTCTACACTTTTTTCATTGGATTACAATTAACCCAGATTACGATGTACTTATGTTAGAATCTTCAAGAAATAACATATTTAATTGAAATTGCAACAAAATATAAAATAAATAAGAGAGAATGGAGATAGTTGGGAGGTGCAGTCAAAAAAACACCAAATAAGTAAAAATTTATAATATATAATAAACACATCAATAAAAACTGATCAGAAAAAGGATCCAAATGGCTTACAAGTTTAAGTTATCAAGAAATGAAAAGAACGTTGGGATCACCCTAGCACACAATACATCAATCATTGAAAACATCAAAGATGAATTATTGAGTCAATTCAAAAGAAATCAGACAGCAGACATTTGCGGGAATCGTCTTAAATCTTATAGTGCAAAAAATGGTCCAAAACCCAAATAAGTATTCCTTTACATTTTCGGTACAGAACAGAATCGAAAAACTCATAATTTTCATGATTAAAAAAAAAGTGTAATTAATTTTTTCTAGCATAAAATATGTGACGCGTAAGATTTTATTTATTGTTGCAGGATTTGACATTTTTATAGCACAATTTACAATTTGTTAACCATTTGATCCGTCTTACATCCAGCCCAGCCCTTCATAAAGTTATAGAGGTAAACATTGCGGTGAGTGGCGCATTACAATACTCCTGGCACATTAAAATCCTGACAGTATACTTGAGAGGCTCAAGCTTTTTTTGGAAAATTCCAATACTTTTTTTTGTTATTTGTTAAATAATTTAATACAAACTCTAGCAATATTGCAAGTCGTAAAAAAAAAATTGCATTTCAACAGAAAACTTTTGCAGTCTCACGGGTAGCGGAGGATGAGCTCGTGCAGAGTTTTTAAGAATAAAGTTGTCGTCAGCGAAATCTATCTTTGATCAATGAACTCTTGATGGAAATTTTGAATTAGGTTAACCTCGTTCGGTCAAAAACAAAATGAATGACGAATTAAATAGTCAGGTTTATGAAGGGTGCTGTCAGCAGGAGTGCGCATTTTTTCTGATTCATATTCAAATTTCATCTCCGAGTTCATTTTCCTTTAAATTTATTTCTAATATGTCACGAATCGAAAGTTTAAAATGAAATACCGGTAATAATTTCCAGTTAAATCATGTTCTTGTTAGTTTTTTTAGTTTAAATTATACCGAAACGTAATGTAAAAAAGATTATAGAGCATTTCACCGGATGCAGGCGACGCGGGTTCGAATCCCGGCCAGCACAAATCTTTTCTCTTCAAAACGAAAAATAATAACAATTAATAAAAAATAAAAATTATAAATAACATATTGAGGTAAGTCAAAAAGATCTTAATTAAAGTAATGTTCAATGAACATTCTTCCCCGTGTATAAATCGCAATTGCGAGAACACGGGGATATAGGATCGGTAAAGAAAGCGGATTTGTCTGACTTGGATACGACCCCTGATAGCTCAGTGGTTTACAGCACTGCACCGGAGTTGCAGACGATCCGGATTCGAATCCCGGCCAGGACAAATCTTTTCTCTTCAAAACAAAAGTATTTAAAAATGATTACCATCAAAATGACTATAAATAAAAATCAATTATAAATAATGTAAAAAGATTTGAGATAATTAATGTAATACGATCATTATCGTGATTAGTAATAAATGATATCTTACCCTTCACCTTAATAATTACTCATATTTCGTGATATTTAAAAGTATATATAAAGTGATGAAAAAAATAATCATCATGAAATTCCAACTGATCCGGAAAATGCATTTTATTTTTTAAAACGGGTTCTAGAATGCGGTTACTGACTTCAGAAATAAATGAATCTATTTGTCTTTTCATTATTATTTCCAATAATCAATTTCTGTGATTGTCCAAAAAAAATAAAAGCTTAACCCCATACCTCTCTCTCTGTCAAAAATTGATATTTTGACATTTCCAAATGTCTAGATTCCTAAAAAGATTATGAAAAGATCTATCCGTTCATTTGTTTTTTTACGCGTAAGCTGTGCTCTATTTTAAAAAACATTGTTCCAAAAACCACTGTTCGCTCAAGGGTAATACTTGGAAATTCTAGCCTCTCACCAAAATATTTTTAAATAACGGCTTATGAATGCCCTCATTATGAAGCACTAATACAAAAATACACAAAAATGTTGGATATACCTAAGTTATAGGGGCACTATACTAAAGTTGTATAATTAAAAACTTTTATAATTTAATATGGTTCTGAATGATGCATTCCTTTTCTTCTTAGCTACTAGGAATAATGCCATTTTGATATTTGTTGGAACAAATAATCCGATTTGACTATGAAATACCCAAATATACTTGAAGGCATGTATGAATGTATAAAACCCCCTTATGTCTAACCTTTTTGTAATGATGTTATAGTTAACGATCTTAATTGTAGGTGTTTTGTTAATAATATTATATTAATATAAATAAAATTAATGTTTATTTTATTTGTCTTATTTGTTTGTGCTTTTATGTACATGAATATTTATAATTGCAATAATTAATACCGTAGTCTTTTCTTTTACAGTTTATACCAAAAGCCATAATGCATTATTGATGTATAAATAGTATTTTTTAAATACTCTTTTAATAATTAAACCTCTCAATATATTATTTAAATACTAGAAATTAAATTCACTTTTTTCACCACATGAGAAATACAAAATAGTTGTTTTTTTTTACCGTTTAGTTTGAAAATAAAAAATACTTATGACTGTATCATAGACATTTGTCTTACGATTACTTTGCCTGACAAGGTAAACAACAAAGCAGTATAGAAATAATAATTAAGACAAGACGATACATCGATTTACAATACTTATCTAATTTACTTATGTAATACTGATTAATGGCGTCCCGTAATCCTAGAATCTTCGAGACCGGTTTTTGAGAGAGCACGTACTAAAATCCGAAATGTCGAAATTCTATTTCCGAATATAAATCAATGCTTAATTAGTAAATATTTGGGCTTAGTTTCTATTAAACTCTAATCCGTGTGAAGGTGAGAACAGGTTTGGATGCCATCGCTTTTCAACAAGATGAAGGAAGAACTGATGGATTCCAAATTAGTTTTAACTCCCACCGACCATCCTCTTTGTGTCAGCATCTCAAATCCATATTAATGTTTTTTCGATCCTAGGCGTTCGTGAAGATTAGAAAAAATAGATGATTCCAATTAAAATTATTTTGGCCAGTTAAAACATCATTAATTGTTTAGAAGAAATCTCTCTACATTTAATATAACATAATTAAGTTGCGAATCCTACAGCAACTTTCACATCCTAGTAGCAAGTAAACTAAGGATATGTTCTAATCGTGAACATTTTCGGTTTTCATTTTCACTAGTTTTGAAGTGACTTATGTACTTCCATTTATCTCAAAAACGGTTATATGGAAGTACCGTTGAAATAATGTACCTGCGATTGTAATAACATTTATTTTTAGTTTTACTCTGGGCTATGTAGTCACAAGAAGTCGTACTTTTCCATTGAAGATGATAATAGAAGATGATAAGTTGCGTTGAGGAATGATTAATATTAAAAATAATATAATGGAGAATGGAGATAGTTGGGAGTGCAGTAAAAAATAACACCAAATAAGTCAAGACTTATTTTTACTTGTGCTGACGTTTCGACCAAATTGTCAGTAACACAGTTGACCCAGCTGCCTCTCCTATTAGCACTGAAGATGACCTACAAAGTAGGTCGAAATATCGCCACAAATTAAAATAAGTCTTGACTTATTTGGTGTTTTCTTGACTGCACCCCCCAACTATTTCCATTCTCCATTATATCATCCAGTCAACTATTTTCCTCTCTAATAAAAATAATATAGCCTAAAAATCAAATTTATCTTAATTTTTGGACCTTTCAGTCCAGTCCTTCCGGGAGGATACCAATGTTCAAGGATTAGAAGTTTTCCCGGGCACTAGTACAACTCAAATCCAATCAAGTGCAGTCAGGTTTCACAGGAAACTTACTCTTGCACCAATAACTTCAAACAACCACTTTGAATCCATTTAAACCTTTAACCATATATATTCTCCATTCTATTTTGATTTGAAGGAGCATCGTCATATCATTCACAATTACACTTTCGATACACGATCCCTATTTCTGCCATTGGGTGTGGAGTACCTCAATGTTTATAACACTCAGTAGCTGAGCTGAAGGTTCCGAATTTCAATTCCGGATATGATAGATTAATTGTTCCTTGGTCTCACCAAGTCTCTATAAATGGATGGTCTTTATTGAGAGAAAATCTGATGATTATGCGTAATTTCGGCCAAATCATCTCTCAGCTCAATCATTGGCTGAGAGAAAAACATTTATAATAAACAGGTAGTATTAAAATAGAAGGAATCGAGCAAATAGATTCATAAAAAGAAATCCCTCAAGGCAGTTGCTCGAAAAAGTTATGCAACATCACCACCATCTGTGTTATGAGTTGCGACTGCCACAACGAGATTCGAATATTTGATAACAAAAATATTTCAGCAGTATCTAGGAAAAATATACATCATGCAGCGGACCACACCTAACGCTAACAAAATATTTCGTAAAGGGGAGAAACACAACTCCGGAATCCATCCATTTGTCAACAGAGCCGTACACTAGTGTTTATACCCGCTACCGAAACCTTTGATATATATATTCCCCCCGCTACGATAGAACATGGAAGTTGTTTACGGAATTCCTGCTTCGTAATTTTATTTCATTCCTTTTTCCTTTTTCGGTTTTTTGTCGGGATCCTGGCGGTCGGACGGAAATAATAAGCGATTTGAGCGGCTGTGGAGAACACCCAAGGCGCCTGAGTGACAGCTTAATAACAGGCCGTGCCAGTCAGTGCCGGACAACTGCGTGGCATTAACTTATCCACCCCTAGCACTCACTCACTTTCATCCACTGTCGTCGAAGCCACTTCTGAGGCTTCCCAGACCAGGCCGTCTCGGGGAGTCGAGTTAATTCGAAGAGTCGGGAAATTCGTGCCGGAGGAGATGCCCTAACAGAGATGTTAATTGGGAATGGGATGACCGGAATTAAAGACAGAGCTGTGGAATAATGTGACGCTGTCCGCCGGGAGACATGATAATACAAACAGCGACGCCTTAATAAGTCCATTCATCTGTCTCGGCTTTAATTGAATGAAACCAAATAAATATAGTCGCATGCCTAAGTAAATTACGAATGCATTGTTCCTCTTGAGGATATCGTCCCTTTGACAGGCATTTGATTATTCTTATTACAAATACAGCTAATTATTTTAAAAAAAAATAAAAGTATCTATGCGCCATGAATTTTATTAGGAACTCAGGGCGACAGACAACAATGGACTTGTTGTATGATCATATTCCCATATTTCAATACTTAAAACATTTGGTTCTGATTTGGAAAAATATATTAATTGAACATACCACCACGGGTATCCCCAAGTTCTATCCATTAAAAAGGAATACCCCTGAAGAACGTTCTATCAAAAATAACAAGGTATATGCAACCAAAATTGAAACTCCAATCCCTTAGCCCTAAGTCAAATAGAGCACCAATAAACAGAGAAAAAAAAATACTCAGTTGTTTCTAGATAACGTTTGAGGCTTTTCTGGGTCTTATAAAAAGAAGCCTATGTAAAAAATTTACTCGTGAATTAAGTGGACAACTAAACCGAAAATTGAAACTGAAAGCACTTGGCCTTGGTCCCAGTCCGTTCACACATCCAAATAACCTTAACCAATAAATTTTATGAGAAAAAATAAACAAAGAAAGTACTCAAAAGAAACGTTTGACGCTTTTCCAGCTCTGGTTTAATGGATGAATTCATTAATATCCAGAAAATTTGTAAACATCTTATTATTCAATAGTTCGATATGGAACATTTTACCTGCATGATTATTTTTTTAAAAGTAAAATCATTAGAACCCTCTTTCAAAATGAATTAACAAAATATCATTTCAAAGCTATAATTTATATATATATATATATATATATATATATATATATATATATATATATATATATATATATATTTTCTTTTTTTCCATTCTTCTCAGTTAAACTATACTTAAATTCTTGCTTGGAGCTGCCTATCGAGCCCAAGATAGATGTTTCCACAGCGATGTAGGTTGTAGGAGAAGGGCTACTCTAGCCTACACTAGTCGTCCGGGCGGGCAGTTGTAGTAAATATGCTTGGGCAGAGATAAACAAGATAGCTCGCTCAAACTGTAAAATGCACTTCACCTTCTGACTGTTTTTATATTTCCAATTATTTTTTGTTACGTTTTTTCTGAGGTTTACGGAATCGATTATTCAAGTCACCATATCTTTGAAAGTTGAATGTGACTATATTTTTGAGGAAAAAAATAGTTATATAGTTAGAAATACAGAAATATATGGCTTAGGGAAAAAGGGTTCTTGACCCCCAAAACACCAACGCCTGTGGTATTTTAATGTCCTCACACACACGGAATGATGTTTCAGGCAAGATATTTTTTTTTTTTTTAAGTACTATAACTTAAAATAGAAGGAGGCGTTTTTATTAAAACAATTAAATGCCAATGTGTTTATAGTTTAAATCTGCTATCATAAAGTTTAACAACGGAAATAACAGGCGTTAAACCGAATCATATTAATAAATAAATTGTAAAATAAATACATTTACAGTATAGATTGAAACAAACTATAATTTTTTAAAATTATAATTTAAAAATATGATTATCATAATGCTTATGAGGTATGTTATAAATTAATTTTTCGATTAGAAAACAAAACAAATGAAGTTTGGTGAATATTTAATTAATAGTTTAAAATAAGCCTTTATTTTCTCTACATGAAATATAAAATAGAAATTGTTATTCCGTGAAGGTAAGTTTAAAAAATATAAATAAATGTTTTAAAATATATTTTTATTTTCGTTTTACACGTTATTTGCTATCAATAGTAGTAATATTGAAATAAAAATTTGTGTTTAGAAAACTCATACTTTGTAATTTAAAAAAACTATATCAGTGGGTTGGACAACATATGGGGTGATAGGAATTATCAAGAAACGTGTCAAAGGATAAAGCCTTCATTTGGAGACGAGGACCTAATGACACTCGTCCCATGAAGCGACAAAGGAATGACATCAAGAGTAAGGATCGAAAAACAGGAAATAAAAGAAGAGGAGGAATGATGATAAAGAAGGCTATGCCGAGGATTCCACCGCCTTCCTAATCTACCAAGTGTCAGCCCTTCCGTTAGCAGCTACCATCTTACCAACTAGGACATCGCGGAGATGCCTGGAGATGAAAGGATACTACTGGATTCGGAATTCTTTCAGGGCTGACAATAGGCTTCGGTATTTTTAGGATGTTACATAACAGAAGGAGACGAATGGTGACGACTTCGGGCATAAAAATGACGAAAATTCAAGGCCAAGAACGCTTCCACTATATCAACGCAATGTATCTTAAACTTCCTCAGGTTTCATGCAAAGTAGGTATACATTTTTGTTAACAAGAAAATGATATAGTTATTATTTTGTATTTTTCAATTTTTTTTTTAATTCTGTAACGAAAAATTATAATAAATTGTAACTAATAATTTAAGATGAGTACTCGTGAATGAATCATCAGTACATCTTATCGCCAAAAGCAGTACTACTACTTTACTCGAATACGATGTATTGTTTTATAGAACACATTTTACTATCATAATGTATTTGTTTACTATTATAATGAAAACATCTAACCATTTTAATTTTTAAACTTAAAGCACTAAATTTTGTGAATTTAAAACTGGATAAATGGAGAGAAATAGAAAACTGTAGCGAATTAATATTTATTTTATACTATATATGAGAACATTTAAATGATAATTAAATTCTTTGTAAATTATTAAAATAAAATACAAAGCGGCCCAACCCTATCAGGAGGACCAGGACCAGCCGAAGTCTACTGCACTACACTCACTCATCCAACGCTTTCTTCCCTCCTCCTCTCAATAATACTCTTTATTTTTGTTTGTTTCGTTTAACGTCACTTTATGCTGATATGGCTAATCGGACGATGCTACTAACCCGCGATCTAGTGCTTAGTAGTTTGTTATGCTAACCACTAGACCGCGGGCTATTATTATTAATATTCTGTGGCAAATTGATAGATTGTTAATATCAACACTGTTATTGTTCAATAGAAATAATGTAAACAACACGAAAATATTAAAATGGAAATTTATTTTCAGCAACCAAAAATATGCAATAAAATAGCACTACTATTTTTTAATACTATTTCATTGTACTTTTGAGAGTATTGTGGCATGCTGCATGTTATCTTCCAAGTATTGTCTTCAACACTATAAATAGGGATTATTGTTACAGAATGGCCGAGGTTTATGGTCCCTTACTCAGCCTCCAGACCTGTTCCCATTACAGGTCTATTATTTATTTTCCATTTTATTTAAAAATTAAAAACAATTATAAAAAATGTATTTTCCATGTTTGGCAGATTATAATATGACCGCAGGAAATGATATTGAAAAAGAAAATAATCGAGTTAATCTGTTTATAAATAATATAAATACTCTAAATTACCTAACACCTAAATCTAAATCTAAATCACACAACACAATCAGCCGAGTCAAAATTAATGCCCATTCCAACCGCCATGGCCATGACCTAGTTAAAAAGTGTGGGTCATGTCATGTATGACTAAGTCGGGAAACTTGACCTAGGTGAACAAAATGAACTGCTCACCTGTGCCCGAGATGACCACATCCGAAATATGATACTGCCCAAACGGGCGGCCATTATGATCTAATAACGGAGATTTCTAAAACACTTCTTCTTTTCCTTTTAAGGCAAGATATTTTTATTTTTCATGATATTTTATGACAGTATCAAAGGTTTAGGCTAATGCATCAAGTCGTAAATATCATATTACTAAGGATTCGAATTTGACAAACACATTTTTGTGTATTCCTTTTTAAACAATATATTCGAAGAGGCAGAAAACGTGCCTTAAAACAAATTATCGGATTTCAATATCCTGTTAGGTTATTTATGCACAACAGTACAATCTCCGCCATGTGCTGAATCCCGGTCCACGGGTTGTAATGGCACAGATTTACTTATTTATACACATAAGTTTATGAAGGAATGTAAATCAAAAAAAAAAATTTGGATTTATGGCAGTTTACTTCAGACAGAAATGTATGCAGATAAACGCACATTTAATATACAGCTGGAGTACAGGGGTCATCTTTTTTATACTTAATAAGTTAACGCAGCAAATTATTGATATTTTTCAAATAGTTGAAATTAAAAATTATCTGGTGAGTCCTTTCACAGGAGTTTTCATATCGCCCAGACGAAAGAGACCGGTAGCGCAAGAAAGGCTTCAAAAGAATTATACTCAGCTTATCCGATTTGAGAAAATTGTATTAATTATTTTTTATGAAATTGATTTATTAAATGCATGTTATTTATTTGGTATTTCGATTCCACCTGACATGAAACGTAAAACTAAGTTTAATAAAACGTAAAAGTAGTAGTTTCCGAGAAAATTCGCGGGCGAAGGTTAGTTAGAAATTTTAAGTAATTTTTGGTTTACACGTATCAAAGAACTTAAAACCTCAAATTTTAGAGAGGACGGTGTTAAATTAGTATTTCGTTATTATTTCTGGATGAATAAAAAGGAACGGGTAAGAGCTGTGACGTTGGAATGAATCGACCCTGGAGTAGCTGGACACCCACTGGCAACTGTATAAAGTCAGCATCCTTAATTAAAGGGAAGAGTCTCAAGGATAAGGCTGATCTCGGCCGAATCATCACCTTTCACAACTATTTGCTCGGAAGCGCCCTACCGCGTACTCTGCTCAATACCCTTAGCATAGGTTTTTCCTCTATTTTTATAATTGGCCGAGTTATAATCTTCTTAAATTTCTTATTAGACACCATTGTACAACAAAGAGTCAGTCCATAATTACTTATCCTAAGGATTGCGTGATATGTGACTCCTGCGAAGTATGAAGCAAATCAGATCTATAGAAAAACCAGCTATTTCAGGTCATATCTCGCTTTCTGCAGAGGATCGGTCGGAAAAGCAACTAGTAGGTGTAGTTTGCAACTCATTAAGACAATGTTCCCTAGTCTATAATTTCTGAACTAAATCCGCCTTTGAAATAAGTAAAAGCTAGTTCGGGTATGCCTTGCGATCGTCGATTATTATATATCCCTATTATAACATATCCATATATATATATATATATATATATATATATATATATATATATATACATATAATATTATCCAGACAGGAGATACATCATGACAACCCGCCGGTCTTCCAGAAGCGAAGACCTGAGTTACATAACACGGTAGAGACTAGTTTTGGGCTGAATCGGGATATCTTATACCTTCGCCGAGCGACCTGTTCCTTTGAGTTAAGATGGCTGGAACAGGTTGGCACCGCTAGCTCTACCCCCGGCTAAAAAGAACAAGATTTTTGTTTCATTTTATTTATTTTCAGTCAGTGAATATTTAATTATCATTTTAGCCTCCTTGTAGAAAACGCCACCTCATTTAGTCATCAAAGTGTGTTAATCTAATTCTGCCAATACAAACGATATTATAGGAATCGACGTATAAAACATTCTCAATGAATGATAATATATCTATTAATTCTATATATCATACCTCAAAATAATGAAAATAATAGCAAAACTGAGGGTAGGGACTGTTCTTTTCCTAAGTACATACAACTGCCACACTATCAACTGCCAGAATTTTCCTCCAATCAAGCCACTTGCTACACGATGGGTGTGCCCAAGATGGTTCGGAGATCCCTCTGGGTCTATGTAAGGCTGTTAACAACCCGTAGAGTAAAACTAATCCTAAACAAAAAAAATATAAATAAGCAATCGTAGCTGTTAGATTCCAAACTATTTCGCAAGAGCGTTGCTCAACCGGCAGGAACACGCTGGGGGGTATATTACTTAGCATTAATCCTCGACTATCTGCAAAATTCATCTAAGCGGTTGCCTTGAAACCATAAAGCTATCAGGCGCGTTCTTTTATCAGTAATGGAACAGGGTATAAACATATATAAATCGCGAGAGCTCACATATACTTACGCTGACAAGAGCCAGGTGCCATAAGCCTCATTCGGAAGCAGGGACACTATCTTAATGAAATCTGGACGAGGGAGTCGTGGCTAAATAACGCCGTACTTAGACAGGTTTCTACACCTACCTCCCTTTGGAATACCTCCGCCTAATGAATCCCTGATAACATCTCTGCTAAATTATCTTTAATGTGTCATCTTACTGTTTGTAATTACATATAAAAATGTTCTCATATTACGTTCATCTTGATTATTTTTCTACGCTATTAGCCTTGTTACTGTACACATAATTATAGAGCATTTTAACTTCACTTATCTACAAGTGAATGGGAATTTGTAATAGATAACGAACGACATGTCAGCAAATTGAATGAGCTACTTATTTAGTTGGCATTGAAGAAGGAAGAGCAGGAAGGGCGGGGACGAACAATAACCAATTTGCTATAATGGATAACATCAGTCCCCAAAGCAGGATAATCACGCTTAATCTCATTCCGGGTATTATTTCTAAATAAATCGTTCTCCATCTTCATTAAATAACAAACATAGGAGTGAGCACGATTGACAATATAATCATTATTTTAAAACGTATTTTGAGGTTAGAAGATTTCGATACAACCATGACTGTTTAGGCTGGACTATACCAGCAGGATTTACGATGGAATCCACAATCTTGAAAGGTTCGTAAGTACTTTGAGAATTGGCCAGCCGCTAGGAGGAAAATCAGTCAAATCCATTTTTACGAAAAGAATTCGGAACATTTTTTTCGTTGCCTGTGCTAAAAAATTTATCCTCCCGCCGAAATGTTTTGTTTTTAACTAGAAAAAAGTTCTTACCAATACAAAAATGAGATTATGTAATATAAAAGTTATTGTGGAATAAAGTTACATACAATAAATACGTACTCATATGAACCCTGGACCGAAACCTGGACTGTGTTTTATAAACCATGTTATTCAATATAGTAAGTGAAAATTATTTTTATGTACGTATATATATTTATATAATATATTTTTTTTAAAGGTTTTTAACATTTTTACATTACTTGCACCCCCCAAAAATATTTTCTATATACATATACCATGGTGTGAGCAGTTTCACTTAAATAAAAATAAATAAATTTTCAAATAGTCGTATAATATAAATATGTATTTATTTTTATTATTAGTAATTATTCTATATAGTTCAAGTTTTCAATAGGAGTTTCATTATGTAGTATAAAATTGACATATGATATTATCGTGGCGTGACTACAGGTTTTTTTTCACCGGTACTTTATAGATTAGATTATCAATCAGACCAAAAACTTCCTCATGAGACCAACCAGACATATTTCTGTTGAAAAAAATCTATAGGACCATAAGGCTAACCACACCTAACATGGAACTGCCAACTTTCTAAGTTGCTTTTCTGTACTGGATGCAAGGGGTAAAAACGCGGTTTCTTAATGTTTAAGAAGGCTGTAAACGGAAAAAGAAAGTCTGTAGCTTGCATTTCTAATAATAACCATTTTTTTAACCTGTAGCAATACAGCTCATACAAGGCCTTCGGTTCAGTACAGCCTACAGTCTATACTATTCCAACGGTTGCGGAGGGCAGTGATGTTTCCGAAATCACATTAAGCCGCCAGGTTTCTCCCTTAATAAGGGTAACCACTTTATAGTGGCTGGGAGCCAAGAAAGGTCTGCAGATCCCATCCGAGGCTATTAACAGATTAAATAATTTGTCTGCCATAGCAGGATTTGAACCCAGGACCTTCCTATTTTTAAGAACAATAAGAAGGATCTACTCATGACCCCTGGAGGCAGAAGAGCAGAGCGGCAGAGGAGAATAGGACCAGAGACCAGAGACACTGCCTCTTCCCTGGAACCACTTGTGCTGTTTAGGCTCCAGGCAACGAGTAACAACAAACACTTGACGTCATCTGAGAAATCTTAGCAACCTTCTCTCCCAGTCATCTTATCTCCAAACATAGGCTCTGGGTTATCCTAGGTTAGAACCTTCATGTCGATTTTAAATACAAATTATTGAATTCAATTTGCAACCTCTCACTAAGGAAAAATTTCGTTTTTTTTTTTTTTTTAATTTATTTATTGATATTTACAACTGTATTACAATTATACAACAAGTAAATAGAATGCGTGTTACATAATGACATGAGAATGACAAGTAGAGAAACTACCCACTGGTAGTACTCAAAAAAAGGTCAAATATGTTTATAAAAACAGCGACTAAAATATGTTTATGATATTTAATACTGATATATCTTATTTCTTATAAACGTAATCGAATCTGCATTTATTTGAGAAAACAGCACATAATTATTCTATAAAGTTATTTTTAAAACGTCAGATACCAAAATTTATTGAGATTAATAAACGGACCATGGTTTATTTCGATTCAATATATACAACGACACTTACATTCCAAAAGAAAAATTATACATTCACGACAATTACACTACATTCCACTCTCCGACATAACAATCCTTCAGTTCATTCTGTAAATGCACCAGTACTGAAATTAAAAACAAGAGAGGGACCAATTAACTTAATATCTAGATTCTTTAAGGTATGATTCACAATGAACACTAGTGAATACAATACGAAACATTTATAAATAAATAATGTTAATATAGAAATAATTGATGTTTCTGGTATGAAGCTTTAAAGTTTTACTGCCAATAAGGGCAGTTATCCTGATATCTAATCTTTTTTAATCATTAAATATCGGAATGAAACATTTTTATGGTTCTTAGTTATCTTTATCAGCAAGATAACAACATTAATTTAATACTTCATTTTATAATTTTTCGATTATATGTATTTAATCATTATTATCTTTAGAAATCAATAAAGGACTTCCGTATGTAAAAACATATTTTATAATCGGTACAAACATTTTTTAAAGCAAAAGTGGACCTATCCATTTTTTCCGAGGATGAGGTTTGTTGCTTTCTAACTGAGCTCAAAGAAATTGATCTTCTGTAGAATAGCCTCTTAGTTACTAAGATCTATGCATCATCAATGTGATTGAGGGTACAAGCCTGGGAATAGAGGTGCAGAAGTTGGCATGCATCCTAGTCCTGAATGACTAGACAAAAGTCTAATTCAATCCAATCAATCCTGTACTACTACAAACCGTGAAGGGTCTGGAGTTCAGTAAATGGTAGAGACTGTACTGTTTCTTGGATAACGGATGTGCAGGGCTGTGGATTTATCCTAGATCACGCTTAACCTCCAGATCCCCCCTTATTTTGGGGGCCCACTTATAGAGCCTGGGTGAACCCCAGGAGGATCCATCTCCGAATGACAGATTATATAAAAGTCTTCAAAAGTATAACTCAGTGATTATAAACATTCTATTATGACTTAATGTTGAAGAAAATCACCCTCCTTTTTATGTTGGATAAATATTTCAACTTAAGATGCTTCAATTATTATTTACTAAGGTGTAAGTCGCAATAAGTTTGATTAATTACTTGGTTTAATTAATTAACTAAATAAATGTTTTTTACATATTAAAGGGTATCAAATGGTGACAAGTACTTTGGCATCGTTGACGGTGGGGGGTGGGGGAGGGTTATATTAATACTATTATATATTTTTATTTTAAGTATACTAAAATTTTGAGTTTGGCCAGACCATTAAGAGCCCATTTCATGTAATCTAGGAAAGCCCAGAAAGTGGTGGGAAATCCATAATGGCTGTTAAAATAACCAGCCTCTGTGTACTTAGCCTTAGTTCTCTAAGCCCCAGGGGACCATGGCAGGCAATTCTAAACCTTCCAATAGATTGTGTAAAGCTTCTTAAAATTCCCAAAAATAATAATAATAATTAGGTAATTGCAACTCAACCTGATAAAAGTGTGAAAAGCAAAGGAATAAGGATAGAAAAACTTCAGGTTGCGAATTATTCGGGTAAATAACACTGCGGGTGAATAATTTTAGATAACTACACTTTACAGAAAATGGGCATATCGAAACTGAACTCAGAGAAAGATCTTTTTTTTTTTGGGGGGGGGGGGTGGATGATTTGACAAGAACAGGAACGTTATCATACGCGAACAAAAGTGTATATTAATCACCAAATATAATATAATATTTTATTATTTCGATTTGTTTATTAGAGAATTAATTTTAATTAATCGATTGATTCACGTTTTAGATATTTGCTACTTGTCTGAAAAACTATTATTTAAAATACAGAAATTATTGTAAAGGAATAAAAAACGTATTTTTTTTTTGTTTACGAATTTTGTGAGAAAAAATAACCGCTGATTTCTCTCCCTAAGATAAGTTACACATCTTCCCCACTTCACCATAATACTATGGTAGTTAGGTAAGGACCGAAAGGGCTCAAGTGACTACAATGCCGGTAAAGGCAATGAGACTTGCAAAGGGCATTCATGCCAAACTCCATTCCATTTATAAAAACTGAAATACCCCTACTAAACAATGTATCTTATTTGCTATAATTATCCAAATAATGAAATGTAAATTAATATCCTTTGTTTTCCACTACAAATTGAAATGTGTATTAATTTATTAAAACTTGAGAAAAGTATTAATCCATTAAAACATAATAGAAATCTATGGACCCATTACAACCAATAGATACATTTGGAAAAATTATAGTAATAGCAAACAATATAGAATTTTGTGGATACAGAAAAATATTAAAGACAAAATACTCATTAAAACTGATCTACTTACGAAAGCTATTACATCGGCTCGTATAAACTGTATAAAAAAGCAGAATATATGTAATCTAGGACGCGGTTTGTGGTTGCAAGGCAGGTCGAGAAGTTTATTCTCAAAACAGGAAAACTCGGCTGAGTTAATAATAAAAAAAGTAGATGGGATATAAATGTGGACTGAGAGAATCGAGTTCTAATGACATATGAAAGAACATTATGTCCCAAGTATACAACCCAAATATTATTTATATCCCTCCTTAAAACATATTTACGTAAATGTATATATAATACCACTATCAAACAATATTTCTCGGCAAATCTTAAAATTCAGTGGTGAAACCGTAATGACAATACGCAAGTGAATGGTCAATTTAGAACTATAAATTCGAGTAGGTCAAGAAATTCTTGTAAAGAACGATCGAATGAACCTAGGTAGAGATTTATCTAAAAAGGTTTTGTGAACAGAATGTCTCTATAGGTCTGAGGAAAGAAAAATGAGTTATAGCACATAACAAATAATATCAGGAGGGACGGAATAGATAACAATACAAGATGTCTTATAATTGTTAAATAGAGAGATAAAAAGAAAATAGTAGAGTAATAATCTGTGTCATAAACGCCCTATTTGCAACATTAAAAAAAATAAAATAAAAGATATAAACATATCAGATAAACAATACCGTACTATCTCAATGCACAAAATAAGTTTCAACATTCTAAAATAATCTAAAAGAAGTGCTATAGAAATACGGAGGAATTCGAGTCTTCGGTGTGCCTTTAACTATTGCTTCTAATAAACTATCCGAAATGGGGATATAAATATTTATATGCAGGCAATAAACGTCATTTGTAAATGACTCGTTTCTATTCCGAGGATAATCCACAATCCTCTGCTAATCCTCCCTCCCACGACGGGCTGGATATCGATACATCTGCATTATCTTGAGGCTGAGTCGAACCCTGCAAACTGGACAATGTGCAAGGTAACAGGTTGCCTGCCTTCGGTCATCGATAGGATCTGAATATCTCAATGAAAAAAAACATTAAAAACTCTGAATTCAACGCGATATCATTTATCGCTAAGTAAACAAGATTTTGTCATGGAAGTTTTAACTGTTCAATTAAATTATTTAAAAGGAACTATTCTCTCCTCCCAAAATAGACAAAATTGCTTGACTAAAAAAGCGAGAAGTGTGAAAAAGTCAATTTTATAAATGTTGGAGTCATTCGCTTGTGATCCTGAACGTTTCACTTGTCGGTTTTTCATAAATTTTGTTAGATTTGAATTATAAAAAGCTACTTTCAGCTTATAAAAAAAAGAGCTTAAAGACACTAAAATTTGGGTTCGGTATTTGGTAACTGCCTGGAATAATACAGGCCGAATAACCTATATTTTAGATACTTGAAACTAGACTAAGTTTATGTTAGAGAATAATTGGTTGACTGTACTTCTAAGGTAAGGAAGAAATAGTTGGGGGTCAATAAAAACACCTAAATAAGTATACACTTATTTAGGTGTTTTTATTGACTGCACCCCCAACTATTTCTTCCTTACATTAGACTAAGTTTAGTCTAGTGTCAAGTGTGTCTAGTGTGATCCTGCTAAGTGTGATAGCCCTGAAGAAGACGTGCAATATGGGTCGAAACGTCGGTTTCCAAATAAACATTTCTCCCTATATAAGACAATTTTTTTACCTATACCCGGACCATTTTCTTCCTCATATATTCTAGAAAAGTCAGTTATATTTTCAAATCCCGGGACCTCTCGCTCCCCCCCCCCCCCCCGATGAAGCTTCTGCACAGGGCTCTGTTACATTATGATATATATTCTAAATTGATAAAAAATTAATTCTATTTTTAAAAATGGCGGTTTTCCTTTACTATTTACAATCAAAGGAAGAAATCCGATCTAGGACAAATAAAAATTGACTTAGAGATTTAGCTGAATGAAGAAGCGCTTAATATGCTCTATCGTCAGCGATTCTTTCCGATAGTCAGCAGTTGGCCTAAAAGATGGTTTATACGACATTTAAAATGTCTAAGATTATCTTTGATTTTTTTAAATCTGCTTATTTTAGTAATTTTTTTCATTCTTATCAGTTTTTATATATGAATGTTTTTTGTTTTTTTACATATATACATCATTTTATAAGACATAATATTACCTCTGATATACATATTTCTTTCAGCAAGTCGCGACTAAGTTAATATTGCATCATAGAGTGCTTAATTTCAAAACTAAAGACTTAACTAAGAATCTATTCCTTTGCGATTAGGAAAACATTAATATAAAAAATCATCAGAGAATATGGATATACTGGGCAATACCATACTGTTTCCAGACTGACAGTGTAATACAAGGGGATGTAGATGGAGATCTGGACCAAACTTCCGGGCGGATATTCGACACCTGAACACCAAAGTAAGATTCTTGATAGAAGTGCATGGGTAAGGTACATGACTCATACTCCCCGTCGAAGGGTCACCTCCAGCTGTGTCTGCGTACCCGATGGGTGGAGGATGGCTTAAGTATCCCAGGGCCGGGAATCGAATCCACAACCTTGCAAGCAGGTGCACTTTTATTGCAAGTTAACCTGTGTAGTGACTCCGAATTGTATGCGTAAATATTTAGTTGGACATGATTGGAACCCAGATTTAAGTTTAGATTCTATGAACTATAACTCTCTATATGAACTATATCTCACCTCGAGAAATAACCTATACCACTATAATCCATGAAGGGTTCTGTACATGGTAGAGACTGTTTCTGAAACAACGATTGTGCAGGATGTTGATTTGTACTATGTTACGCTCAACCACCAGGTTTTTCCCCAATTAAGGGTACCCAATTTATAGAGACTGGGTGAGCCCCCGGAGGTGTCTCCAGATCCCACAGAGTTCATTCCCGACCGTTAAAAGATTAAATACATTATCTGCAACAGCCAACAGCCGGATTTGGACCTGGAACTTCTGTACGGCAACTCAGAGCTATACCACTGAGCTACCACCTCGACAAATAGAGTGCCTATTTATTGAATGTACTACCGGATTCGTTTCAGTCATGTGCAGGTATTAAATATTTTATAGCTAGCTATAGATACAAGAGAAGTAGTGATATCGCAGCAATAGGATGACATAAGGAAGCATCGGAAGCATGCAGCCCCGCAGATGCCACTAGTCTGGAAGCGTAGCCAATCCTGACCGAGTAGGCAGTAAGCTACTGAAGTCACGTTCCGTAACTGCATCATTTCCTCAGCACGTGTAAAAGATAATTTCGTTCTGGAGTAGAAACGGCCTAAACCTAATTGACTGAATAAGCATTTCGTACTGGAATATAACGGCAAAGTTTACTTTTCAAATAAACTTGATACTAAGCAAAAAAGTTCTACATTTTTAAGGAAAACCATAAGAACAACATTTCAAAATAATAACGTGGTATATCAGGGATGTTACTCTCTTTAAAATTCAACATACAGCCGACACTATCAAAAAACGGAAATTATATTTACGGACATCTTCTCAGATTAGGAACTTATTAATACCTAAACTTGTTAATATTGTAATTCAAATTAAATTCGTAATTAATATTAATATCTACGCTGCCTCAGCTGATATTACATATACATGATATTACAGCTGATTCTACAGTAGCAAAAGTTGAACTTCCCAGAAAAACAAAAAATTCTCATAAAGGATTGTATTACCGACTGTTAATGAATCGAGATGCTACCAGGCATTTGCAAAAATGATTCCGAACATATATATCATAATATATCTAGTAATTAGAAAAAAATCAATCGAAATCATAATAAAAGTCGGAATGGTAGAAAAAGTAAGCAACCCATAATATCTAGTTAATACTATCAACTCCACTTATTTGGAACTATAAGATTTGATATATCTTTGGGTTATATACCATCTAATATATACCATTGTATTTTGTCCCGTATATACTTTTTTAATAACCGACTGTAGATTTTTTTGGTTTTATTTATGGAAAAAAGTTTTAGGACGCAACTTCGTACTTAAAAATTGAAAGCTTATCTAAAAAATTGGAAATGGCTTTTCCATAGTATTTTAGGAAAGCAATTTTTTGCACGAAAACTCATTTTTTTTTTCAAGTTTCTTTATTCTTCAAAATACATTAAATTAATATTTGAAGTCAAAAAGTTCCAGACGACATAGAATAAGGATCGTTTTTGGAGATATCCCTTTGCCTGAAAACATAGTCCCGTTTTGTCTCCAGCGTTCAAGATCATTTCGGAACGCACATCATTTGACAAAAATGATGGGGATATAAACGTCAGAGTTCGGAAGGTTTTACATTTCGTGGCTCCAGCCTTATTAAAATAAAAGAACAGAGAGCCCGAAAGGCCGTAAAGATCGTGCCCTCTTATCATTTATGTTATCATTGCCTTAGAAAACACAAGGTAGGCGATCGAGAAATCTCTAGCTAGCTATAACTTCAACACAATCACAACTTGTCTACCTTCAAAATTATTATTCTCATATTTATGTCTGGGTCCCGCTGTATCGTTTCGAAAGCAGGTGATTCTAATCTTAAATATTATACACGTAATTATATATATAAACAAACATTTCCAGTCGCGCGACGAAATGTGTAAAAATAATGTATGACTATCATATCAGGCTTTATCGAATATTACAGCAATGAAGAAGAAAAAATCAATTAAAGAATGTCCTAGCGCTTAACAATAAATGGAATCGCAGGCAGCTTCTAACAATAATATAAAAATTTATTATGGAAACTACAGAAACCCGTATAAGGATGAAGAAAAGAAACCTAAAACCCAAATATCAGATTCTGCAAAAGTATGCTGTAGTAAAAGAGTATTTATGTCTCATAATAGAAACTACAAACGTCAAAAGAAATGAGTGATCAAGACAAAATCTACTAAAATGAACTCTTGTTAAATATTAATTAATGAACTTCATAAAGACTTCACTCAAAATTGTAAATGAACTATTTTCAATCGTATAAGGAGAAAAATAGGAATTTTAATACCAAACTTTTTTTGCAATGGCGAAATGCTTTATCCCATACATCCACATATCTTAATACATTATACATCCTGTATAAAAAAAAGTATTCTTGATATTAGGGATGAGATACGACAAAACTGAAAATAAATCTGAGTGGTAATTATAGTAAAACAAGAAAAAGTTGTGATTAAAACAAAATTATTTTGTTAATAATTTTTAAAATATATATTTAATTTCTATATTCCTACTGGGATACAGAACTGATAATGGCCATCAGGCATCATTTGATTCATCATGAATCAGAGGTGGGAAAATCGTATTAGCCCGCAGATTCTTATCAGTCTATGAATAAATAATTTTGGATGTTTATTTTTGTTAGTCAATTAGTGCACTAATAAGAGCTGGAGAAATATATATGACTGCGAATTCTAAGCAGCCAATCCATATCCACTACTAATCTAGGCCCGACCACATTTCTGAAGGAAATATTCCATGGAGGATAACATTCGTAGAAACCCAAGTGAGATAAGTAGCAGCAGCAACCTTGCTATCGGAGAAGGAAAAAAAACGGGACCTTACGAATACCGAACCCGCAATCTGAATCTGAAACAGTCATAAATTTAACGGTAAAATTTTATTTTAAACCGTAGCTTATCGCGACACAAATATCTTGCCAGGGAGTTTAATCGATTACTGAATGAAATATTAAAATGCATCGATTCAGTATAAATATCAGTTTCACGTCTGAGAATACTGTAATATACTGCCTAACATTTATAACAGTAATACAAAAAGCTTTCTTGACAAAGGTATTATTTTACATATCACTCTTATGATTAACTTGTTTCTTTTTTAGTAGATATATTCTTGAATTGTTAACTAATTCCATCCAAAGAATAGCAATAGTTTTTTGTGATAAATTTTCAGTGTATGTCCCTTAATAATAAGTTGACGTCATCATATCCTAGTACTCTTCAACATTTAAGCATTGTAAGAATCCCGCTAGAAATATTAAACGCCATAATAAACAAATGAGATATTTGGCTGAGAAACGAATCATTCTACGGACGGCTTCAGTTTGAACGCCATCTTAAAGCCTTATTAGTACTTTACATTTAAAGATACAGTGCCTCGGGGAACCTAACCTCACCACACACTACTCCTTCGCCTCCTACCTAAAATGGTATTTAGACTCTGCGTTGAGTTACATGGTATAATCATTGACAATCCATATTTTACCTTTAGCATTTTACTACTTACACTTTGACATTTTAAACCTTGCAACCCCATTGTTGATTTAATCATTTTTAATTTAATGATTTAAATTCGGATTAAACTGTAATAGTGCGGACATCGCTTCATGATCGTCATTTAAATCCGTTTCTCGAGGCGAGTTTTTATTCCTCATCTTCACGGTTCTTCGGGTTCGTCCTGAGCAAGTACCCAAACAATTTGATATATTATTCTCTAGAGTGGTCATCCTAGAGAGAAGGGTTTTCCCTCCCACTACTATTGCAAGTTTTTGTATTACATAGATATTCATAAAATAATCTTCAACAAGACTACTTCATTTATTCATTTTGAATTAGACTCCTATGCCATTGACTCCTATAGCTAAGAGAGAGGTCCCTGGACAACATTCCATTACGAACACGAACTCGGAAAACAAGAACTCATATAAAAGTCATTAATTACATAAACATAAAGATATATAAAGTTACATAAAGCTAGCTAGTGGCCCAGAGCAGAGGCAGAGCTGAAGGACCCCGAAGCTATTAGACAAGGAGAGGGCTGTCATTAGGACCCCTTGCCTTATTAACATACTCCCTAGCCCCCCCCCCCTAGCTCCTCTGTAACAACCAGGGCGGTTTGTTCTCTGCCTAGTTCGACCACCATCGGGCATCGGGAGTATAACAACATTATATTAAGGTTCGACACCGACACCGAAAATGGCCACACACTCCGTTGAAATTTAAATTCTAAACTAAGATTTGGTAAAATTATCTGGCGATCATAGAATCACCATGCTCAAAATGGGAGTCCACAACTAGACATTACAAAAAACGAAATTTCAATTTCCAATTCTGCAAGATATGAACATAAGTACCATTCTCCCATCGAGACAAGTCAAAATGGATTCAGAAAAATTCTAAATAGATAAATCTTTTGCAACCTGAAAATCGAAAACTTTCCCGATCACAATACTTCCTTCACTTCAGCGCAGAAGTAAAAATTAAATAGCAACCTGAAATACCTAAAATTTAAATCTCTTGTTTTTAATAACCAAAACAATGTACAACAGCCCATAGCATTTCTCCTGTAGGATTCTATAAATCTCATTTATATATATATATATATATATATATATATATATATATATATATATATATATATATATATATATATATACATATTATTCCAGAAAGTCCTGCCAGATTATCAATTATCAATTAATAGGATTTAACAATAAATCATAAAAGTATCTAAAGTCTGAATTTAGATCTGATTCATTTTCTCAAAGACTATTTTAACGATTCTGAATAAAAAAATGTATACCAATATTCGATAAAGTGGAAATAAAAACTTAAAACCAATGTAACAGCCTAGTGATGGATAAATGCAGAAATATCTTTCCCCTTGTCAACTTTTTATTTGAAAAAAATAAATAAAAGCTTGTAGCAATGAATACTATCCACGGCAGATATTTGGTTAAGAACATGGCAATAACTATATAATATTTTTATACCACTTTATAGCGGCTGGGTGAACCTCAAGAAGGCCTCCAGCCCAGAGTCGATTCACGGCTATTAGCAGAATAAATAATGTAGCTGCCAAAGTCGATATCGAACTCGCGGGACGTCGAGATGAGTAACAGAGCAGGTGATATATTCAGCTGCCTTCCTCCCTCTATTTACACTTATACTAATAAGAAAAAATGGGTCAGTGTTACTGAAATTCGAAATAAAATACTGATAGTGTTAAAAAGTCCCAACATTTCATCTTAATTAAAAGTGGAGCGGTTAGTGTGAAGTTATGCAAGTTACAAGCTCATGATCGTTTAATATCTTAGATATTTAAAAGGCAGATATTTATCATAAAACTATTAAAGGCGTGTTATTATTAACTGCTAATAGAAAAGGTTGAAGAATGCAGCGTGGGCGGCTCAGATAAATGAGCCATCTTGGCTGCAATTCCCTAACAGACGCCAGGCCATGCCAGACATTGCGGAGCCTGCTTTTTTTTTGCTATGTATTCTGATTCCAATCTAGATTCTATTTAAATCATTATATATTTTTGACAAAATTATTTCTGAGTATTTTCGCATTTCAAATATTTATCTTCGCGAAACTCTGAAGTAGTAGATTTTCTTTTTATTTCGGGCTTTACAACCTTTGGTCATTTGCCGAAACCCAGAACATTTTGTCGCCAATACTCTCCGTCTTCCCAATCCCCCTCCGCAAAGCCTCTTGCTGCCATCACCTCTTCAACTCCTTGCAGCCAGGTTTTCCTTGGGCGGCCTCTTTTTCGTCTCTCCTCTGGGATATAGTCCAATATCATTTTCGGTCATCTCTCTGGGCCCATTCTTCTCAGATGACCAGATATAATAAAAAATATAATAAAAAATAAAAATGACCAGAAAAAATAAAAAATATATGTAAATATTTGGTCTGAAGAAAAATTTACGACACATACCTACCGTAGCGGACACAAATATTTTTGATATTGATAAATTATGGTATATCATCATTTGTGATCGCAATACTTTGTTAATTCAATTAAATTGATTTGTTTTTTCTTACTTACAAAACGAATTAGTATATTAGTTAAAATACAAATGATATTTAATGAAAGCAATATTTTCTGCATAAATTCGGAGCACGATTCCGAACAGCGTTTCCGTTGCTCTGTACAATAACAAATGGACATATTCAAGTTGCCGTGAAAATTTAGCGGGGCAGAGGATGATCGAATCACTAATAGGGTTATAAATGTGTAGCCGACGTGTGGGCGCTCCAGCGGTAGGTCGAGACGTACGTGGGAGGATAACATCCCAACTGTCAATTTAGGCTTTAAGCTCATCAGTAGTAGTCTGATAGGCTGCGACGCTTAGGGTCCATTAATGATACCTTCGTATTAATGATCATATAATTACTGTATTTCTATTAGAGGTAATAATATTAGGGCTTAAAAATATAAAAATCGAGAAATGTCTTATAACAATGAAGTCATGAGAGTTTGTATTTTAAAAAATGTAAACGACGATAGGGCCGCGTAGAGGAGTTGGCCAAAGGCCATGGAGGAAACAAAAAAAGCTGATGAATAGGCAGAATGAAACAAAGATAGAAGAAACGAAAAAATGCAGGCGATTCTTTTTTAAATTTGAATAAATAAAGTAAAATTATGCCGAGAAAAATTAATAGTTACAATATAGTCACTCTCAACTTTAAGAAACAGATATAAATATATCTTCTTTTCAGGAAACCAAAAAATAAATTTTACTTCCAGCTTCCCTATCACCGTAAATACAAAAAAAAACAAGGCCTTTTTTATTTCTTTCAGTCAAGATTTATGTTACAATTAACACAAAAAAGAAAAAACTGTATTACAAGATTTTATAAAAATAAAAACAATTAAATTTTAATGTAATTTTCCACATTCTTCTTTCTTCTTCTTGCATGCCTCTACAGCCCATCAAAGAGCTTTATTCCCCTCGATACGTTCCCGCTTTACAGAATACTTCTTAACAAAATATAAACCAAATTAAAGATATCGAATTTCGTCTTTCGATTCATTCATATTATTAGGTCAATACATTATACATGCCTTAGTAAATATTGTTAGTAGTGTTTAAAAAAAAAAGAAAAGAAATTCAACTATTCTTGAGATGGATAAATAGTACATAATATCCTAGGTGTCATTTCTGAAGCTAGTACTAGTAGAAAAGTGAAAAAAATACAACAGACAAATAAAGAAGTTGTTTAATCTGTAGGAAAACAACAAACTATGTTGCACGTACATGTTGCTGAATACTTAATAGTTTTATATTTTCTCGAACCTTTTTTTTTGCGATTTTTTTCTTTAAATATGTTTATTATCAAATCTTTAATAAAGCGCTTAATCATTCTATAACAATTTATTACACTAACTCTTAAGTCAGAGTTTTGATTACGTTTTGAAGTTCATTCGACCTTAAGAAGTAGGATAATAAAAGCATGAAAGCAATGTTAAATATTCTAATTATGATTCAATTTCAATATATATATTTATACTTGAGGTTCTCGAGTTTCAGTCAGTTTTTGAAACTTCTTTCTGGCAACGTTTCGAGATTAGGTTGATCTCATACTCATGCCCTAACAGAGAAGAAATCAATTTTTAGTGTATACATTAAATAGCATACTAACATAAAGATAAATTGCACTTACAAGTTATATATATATATATATATATATATATATATATATATATATATATATATATATATATATATATATATGTAGTAACCTCAATATATACTTTCTAATAATGATGGGTCTCCGATCGGAAAAATGTATAATTTTCGAACAATGCGGACATTATGTATTTATATGAGTATTTATTTCAGAAAAAATAAATAAGGTGCGAGTAGTAAGGACATTTCCCAATAAATGAAAAATAAAAGTAATACGGTTCATAAAATTATTCATTCCGTTCTTATGACGCCTCCTTTTGGCTCTTTAAAAACAAAAATTAAAAAAACAATTAGGATCTCTTGTCTGTTGAGTTTGATACAAGATCGGGCTCCGAAACTAATCGCTGACACACCTTAGGCCTTAGTTACGGGTTCGATATGTGTTTTTTGGAAGGACGCATTCTTTGAAATCTATACAACAGAGTTATTGATAACAGTTGATAAGAAAAAAAGAAGACTACGGGAGCTAATGGCTAAAAAGGAAGACAGCACAGCTATCTGCTATCTTGGATGCTCTCAGGAATGGAAGGGAGCCATCCAAATACTATCGAAGAATGTTGTAAAGGCAGCCCTGGAAGTGAAGATAACAGTGAGCTTGTATAATAACAACATGATGTATTAATAGAACCTAGAAAGGATAACAATTATATGTAACAGTTATATCAATGTCAAAAACAAATGTTAAAGAACACCGAAATTAATCATTTGGTATACAATGATCTCCCTATTATATATAAAAGCTTTTAGTGGCTGAGTAATATTTTACTTTACATATATGAATAATTATAATGTAATATAAAAATAAAATTATGTATTCATTATTGAGATTGACTTTATTTATCTAACGATTTTTCATTAAAATAAATAGGCAAATCCTTATGAGTACCTTTTAACACAATGATGAATTTAGAACACGTAAGCCCAAAAATGAAAAAAACAAAATATTAAATTAAAGTATTAACGATTTGTGTATTGTTTATATGAATTAAACTGAAGAATGTGTGTGTGTGTGTGTGTGTGTATAAAACCTAGAGCAATATAAGATTGCCACAACATAAAGTAAGAGTAATGAAAATTTACTCATCCCTAATTGATGGGAAAAATATTATAAATGATGGGTGAGATCTCAGATATTGGGACTTTCCTGCCGGGTTAAAAACTTGCTCTAATCTCGGAAAAGGATTCAGATAAGAAGTCGCGGACGGCGGCACTGATTTATAATTTTGATGGGATATTCCTTCCTTAATTACTGCCATTTCTTCCTGTAATGACATATTATGTACCTATATAATTCTTAAAAATTTATTAATTGTTAACACAATCAATATTAATTGTAAAAAAAATAAATTATTCAATAACTGAAGTCATAACTAAGAATATAAATCGAAAAAAAACTACACAAATTATTTTAGTTTTTCCATTGTAGATTCAATTCAATAAATGAAACAGTAAATACAGCAGAATGTGTTGAATACTCTGAATCAGTAATTTGTAATTGAAATTATAATAGCGATTTATTTTTAAAAAAAATAACTATGTATTTCTTTTAATAAATAATTGTTTCTGTAATGCCCTTTTAATAGAAATATTCTGCATGAGATAGTATCATTGTCCTAACTATAAGAGAAGGTAGATCAAGAAACATTCACTAAAGCAAATACAATTTAAATGAAAAACTTTTTTGTAAAGGAGATAGTTGGGGGGTGCAGTCAATAAGAACACAGAATAAGTGAAGTACTTATTATTATTATATTATTATTATTATTATTATTATTATATTATATTACAGAATAATATAAGTACTTCACTTATTCTGTGTTCTTATTGACTGCACCCCCCAACTATCTCCTTTACATTAGATCATCCAGTCAACTATTTTCATCTCATACATGAAAAACTTTTTTATTGTTATTCATTCCTCAGAGGTCAGGAATCAATTATTATTAATTATGAAACACAAATCATTGATTAAAACTAACAAAAAATAATAGGAAATGTATACCTATTTTATTTTATTTTTTTTATATATATAGCGGTGATTCAATAATCGAAAAAAAAAATGTTTTCTTGCAGTATTGATTGTGAGTCAAGATGCAGTTAGTTTCCTCAAGCACTTTTTTGGGCACATTTAAAAAGAGATGAACTTTTCTACAAAAAAAACCACCTATTAATAAAACGACTCTAATCGTCTTCTTTACATATGTATATATACATATATAAATTCTATACTATATAAATTTATAATTTTTTGTTTCAAATCTCCATTTATTGATACCAAAAAATATTTACAATATATATATATATATTTTATATGTATATTTTTATAAGTATATATATAAATATATATACGGAAATAATTATAATACTTTTCCTACCCGGAGGTATATAAATTTATAAATTGTATAAATTATCTTATATACAGTCCCTAGCCATATTAATGTGACCACTGGATAGATTCGTTCTTGTTACATGTTTGCATTATCTTTTTGTATGCGTAATTATGTAAATCGAGTTTAAATATTAGCATTATGGGTAAGTTAGTTATCTGATAATAATGTGAAATCGAAAAAAATAGATTCGAATATAAATCTTAAATTTAAATTTAAATATTTTGTGGTGTCACCCTATTTACACCCTATTTTACACATTGATGAAAAAAACTATCAAAATAGTTAAAATATATGATACAAATAATAAATCAATAATAAACTTACCGAATCCGACTTGTATTTAATGAAAAAGAAACAATAAATCCACAAACATTTCAAACACAAATTATGCACGCCATCACTCGTAAAACAACATGGCTGTACTAAAACCAATGCTGCGATTACTTGAAAAAAAAACTTTAAAAAACTTATAACAGTGTTGCCATTACTTAAAACAGCAATTTATTAAGAAACGCAAAAATATATAAAAAAAATTTAGGAAAAAACAAAAAGAAAATAATCTTTCATGGTGGTCACATTAATATGGCCAGGGACTGTACATAAAAAACTCCTTAATTTTAAAATGGGTTTTTAATTATTTCCAAAACTTTTAAGAAGTAACATACTTGACAAAATCACGTTGTGTTGATAAAAACTAACAGGTTGGGCGTACGGTGGCGCTATCTATGGAGCTAACCCGGTAGGTTCTTCCAGTCTCGTTCATATAGCCTTATTTCTAATATAGTCGAATGTTTTAATGATTGAAATAATACTTGAAAATTTGTAGGTAATTATTTAAATCTTATAATCATTATTTTTTTTCCTTCACAAATCTAAATATAACATAAATAGTATCATACTTATCAAAAAACTTGTATTCTGAGTTTTAATTCATGAAAATGTGTGCGAAGTCTAATCCCAAAACGAAAAGTTATTCTTAAGTGAAATGGTTAACTTTAAGTAATAAGGGGGAAAATACGTTACGTTATGTTAAATTGTCTCAACGGTTCGTCAAAATCGACTTTATAACATTTATATTGCACTTTGTTTAAAATACTTGACAAATCAGTTAAGATACTACCCTTATTTCTGTGAAATTAGCCTGACAGGGCTGAAACGCCAAAATTTCAAAATTTCTTATTTTCTAGAATAATGGAAAAACATAAACTATAAAGAAATTCAATATTTATTCAAAGGAGAAGAATTGCAAAATCCTCAAACATGATAAAACATTTTTAAAAATAAGAATATAGCATGTGTAAAAGATTTTAGACAAAAATAATCTCACGTATAAGGTCATTGAGAGCAATGCAGTGGGGCAAAACTTCTACAGTCATGAGATTGATTAAAATAATTTCATCGAGAATAAATGTTTTCATGGATAAATAATAGAAGATCTTCAATTTTGTCTCGAATAGTCAAAGTTTCACTAAAACAGCTAAACAGCATATATCAAAGTAAAGCGATATGAAAAAGAAAAGCGAAAATCTTAAAATTTAAAGTGCATTTACATAACGCAAAATTAAATTCCAAATAGGACATAAGGTCCATATAGCTCATAAGAACGAGTAAACGGCCCATAATAAGAGAAAATTAAATAACATTTCATGTCTATTAGATTTATGCATTTTAAGAATCCACAAAACACGGACTTATAGAAAGTTTCGTGAAATACATTTCTTTTTAGCTTTATTTCTTCATACGCACATGAATTTGACAGTTTTAACTTAATTAAATAATAACAACTGAAAAGAGTTATGTAATTATTCTAATTCAATTTAATAAAAGTATACCTATCCATTTTCAGATCTAAAAGAATTAACTAATCACGAAGTAATAAAATCTAAAAGAAATTGGAAGCATATATTTTAAATTCAAAAGTGGAGAAAAAATATGCTCAACCTTCGTCACGTTTCAGAAGTCTAGACAAGAAAAATGCCCTTTCTAGCCTAATATCTATAATAATCATATATCAATATCAAAAGAGGGGATTTTTCTTTCTTCAATGTAACGAAGTAATATTTATCAGAATGATACCACCATGGTTAGTAAGAATGCGTCAAATTTCAAAGTATTCTTAATTTTGTCTTGAATACATTTGCTATAAAAAAGCTAAAACAGATTTAGGGCTCGGAGAAGTAAAAAAAAATATAGACAAAGGATTATGGGTCTGATAGAAATCAAATATAACGATATTTGTTGGTTTCCTGACAAAGCACATTCTCATTCGTAATTCAAACGTGTCGGTAGCAACGATCCATAATAAACTTTCAAAAATGTTATAGTTGGAAATAAGACTGTTTTATAATTGTCTTTCCGAAGGATCGAAGCTAGGAATTTAGATATTATACTAAAAATGTAAATTGCTAACAGACACGATCTGCGAGTTATCAGTTGCCGCGAGACAATCTTAATCAAGATGCCTGCTAGTTCCAGTATAAGCTGAATGATCTTAAAATTTACACCATTTTGAGACTTTAATAGCATCAAAACTACAATAATTCCCAATTTTTAATTTTCTATAATATGATTATTTATTGAAAACCAATAACATCAAAGAAAAGTTAAATTTGTTACGTGAGTTCGGGTACCATCTCAGGGGATTTTAATATTTATTTTATATATTAAAATTAATTAAAACTTACTGATTAATTGCTCACAGTTTCGGCCAATTGCTTACAGCTTCGGCCATAATAATACTGATAATTGGTAAAACTTTGTAAAGTAATGAATGCACTTTATTTCGGCGTTATTATTACTAATAAATGTTGAACAAATAATAAACTAAAAATACTTGATAAACATCCGTATACAATACTTACAAGACAGTTCACATTTTATTATAGAATATAAAAATGGTAAAATAAATAAAATAAAATAAATTGATTAGATACGAAAACCAGTTTTGCAACCCCTACCCCCACTCTTGGCCCAACCACTGCAGAGAAAATTGAAAGTGAATTTCATTCGTCACAAAAATATTTCTAATTCATCGCAGAATTTTTATTGAATTTTTTTTACTAAATCTCTATACTCTGTAATATTTGTATTAAGTGTTTTTTCTAAAATACTCAATATATTTAAAATAACACTTGCACAATTTAAAGCTAACACAATATTGACTATTGGCTGAAGGGCTTTGGCTTCTAGTCAATATTTAGCCAGACTGCAATGACGTGAAATTCCTCCCGAACGTGCCTAAACGATTAATGAATTCGGAAATAGAAGCAGCTTTTCCTGTTTATTCTGTTCATTCTCAAGTTCAGTTCGATTGTCCATCGTAGTTCGTACCTTAACACAGAAATAGTAAGCTTACTAAATATCTCACAATTCTTTCATTCTTTTTGTTTAAGTCCATAAAGAAATTACGATACCAAAAAATCAAATTTGAAATTATATTTAATAAAAGGTAAGGCTTAGCGAACCCGAAGGCTCGATGCCGACACCACCAATCCCTGCTAACAAACTACTGTCCAAGGACCACCACCCAAACCCAAATCCGTCAGTAAAAATAAATATTTCACAAAATATAAAAAATAAATACTTTTACAAAATTCAATTACATTTAAATTGGTTAAAATTGTATTATAAATTTAAATGTAATTGTTTTTGATTATTTTTTTCATTTTTTAAATTTCTCGCGTTGTCGATTTAAACTTCTGAAATAACAACAAATTATTTTTTTTATAACTTTCTCTATTATAACATCTACTATTTAAATGTATGCATTAATAATAAATTCTTTAAAACTCGCTCACCAAACGTAAAGTGAAAGTTTATTTTGTTTTAAATTATTAATAGAAAATATACTTAAACTTGGTAAAAAAAAAAAAATAAATAAATAGGCAACCCTTTTTTTAAAAAGTGTAATGTGTTTATATAATATAATATTTGGTGACTTATTAATATTAAATAAGATTTTATTTAACTTCTCCGGTAAAATTACCTGAGTGACATATTGAAAGGCAAAATTCGACTCTAGGGTAAGAGTATTTCAAAAAAATTCAACGGCGATCTGTTTTTCTACTGATACATTGATATATACAAACATACATATAATATCAATGTACGCAACATTATATTATATATCATTATTTGACTTTCCTATATTCCTCTTTCAAAATTATGTAAATAGACTAAATTTCTGACAGAAACATTTTAATTGAAGCACTTTTTGTCAACTGAATTTTTTTGATTTGGAATATAATTCCATAATAAAATATACGTTTTATACGCGTATATTTACTATATTTAAGTATTCAAATTATTCATTAAGATAGAAAAAAAAATTATAATAACCTGAATACATACAACCATCTGCACTAGATTACATGGTATGATATACAAAATATATTGAATTTATAAAACTGCACTTTAATAAAATATGATTACATAAATGTACATTTTCTAAGGCTACTTGGCCTGAGGAGAAAGTAACCATAGCTGTAAGAGTTTTATATTAATTATTCTGTATTTCTAATACTTCATTTGCAAACACACCTAAAGGGAAGAAATGAGGAAAGGAAAGAAAAATGTTTTAATTTTCTCATAAAGTTGACTATACTTACAAGAGAACTTCTCCGCCGACTTTCCCCACGAGATATTTGGTCAAATATACTTAAGAAGGGTTTAATGAGAGCACAGACACTTCACTTAACGACGATAACTAAGGCTAATAATGAAGATATAATCTAACTAACTAAGGCACTCAAATCACTCGATGTCCTGGGGATGCGAGAGCCGAGTCAAGTGACCATGTTCTTGTGATCCCCTCGCCGGCCAACGACTGAACGCACTGGGGTAGGCGCACCCCCCACTCTGCGCTCTCTCCGCCAATTAGATCGCTCCCTCAGGGGCACCACTCCACGAGGGGGTACCCTGGCTAGAGGACTTGGTCGAAGTCACTCCGGCTGGCGGACTTACCGGGCAGGGGTTGGTCGGTTCCTGCTGAGGGTAGCTCCTGTTCTTCAGTGATGGCGGATCTTTAACCTCACAGATAGTTTTATCCCTGTAATGCATGCAGTCATCAATAATATTAACATTTGTTGACTCTCCTGTATTCTGAAATACAGATTATATAAGCTCCAAACGATCAGCCCATATATAAAAAAGTATTATTTTTTCGAAGTTTCGCGAATAGAAACTGATGAAATTAGTTTTACTACATTTTCTTCGTGTGACTTGCCAGTATCCATGCTTCTACACCATCAACTCAAGAGTGATTAGCGGAGTTGGGTCTTGGTGGTGATTCTTGTACGGAAATTTGTAAGCAGAGATTGGTGGTGCCGGCATCGAGTCTTCGGGTTAGCTAAGGCCAATTCTCATTCCTCTGATAAAACAGGACCAGTCAAATATGTCAGTTGACCATTTGCACGTAATTCTAAGTTGGGGTGGTCATTACAATAGAATGTTCTCCTTTTCATAAAAGTGACTACATTGCTAACCTGTGTTTAATTTTGATTTCTGGATCCAGTTTTAAGATCTGTTGTGATGGTCCCCATATACAAGTATTGGTTAACCCTTTCAAATGTCATACCATCTCAAGCCTAACACCCGGTTGAGAGTTTATGCTAAAGATTAAGAATTTGGTTTTATTCGCGTTTATTTTAATACTCATTTCTTTTCCCATTTCGTGAACATAATCAAGCATGAACTGAGGACTTTTAACAATAACAGATGGAAATGCTGTACTATCCACATATCTTAACACATTGAAAATTTTCACGATTACAATACTCTTATTACTGCGTGGAAGGAAGCAAAACCTGGATAGATGATTTAGAGCACGAATGTGAACCTCACTTATCAATTGGTGGGAGGTAAACAGCATCAGATTTTCAATTAAAAGCATACTTTAATGTAAAGTACCACTTCCAATGATAATGTACAATAAGATGAACAAAAAGCTAACAGTTTTTTTATTTATGTGAAAGAATTACGAACGTGTATACATACGTTATGTCAGGATAAAATGTTCAAAATGGATAGGCAGATTCCCTACATCTGGGGAAATCTGCAAATGAAATTTTTGTGCAATACTTCCTCTACTGCATACAGCATATAAAAAAGTATCAATTCAAAATCTTACAAAACAATAGAGGATGAAAAGAATTGTACGAATGCCATGGCGAGCCATTGAATGGAAGGAGACCTGGGGCATTCATATCACCTTATCTGCTGAAAAGCATCTCGTAAAAAGCTATAATATCCTCACTTAGCATCAGCCATTGTTTTGATAATTTATTTACAACCTACTTCATCGACTTTAAATATTGATACCCTAAATTAAGTTGTAAAAGGAATTCTTTCAGCAACTCGAGAACAATAGGAAGATGCGACAGACCTTATATTTTAGGCACCATAGCGCCAATAACGGAGGAAATATGCAGGAGCTCATTTGTCTGTCCATCGCTATTTTCACAAGACAAATAGATCCTTGGCAAACTTAATGAGCTCAATAGCTGTAATCAGTGTCGCTTCTGAATTAGGTTATATATGATAGCAATAGGTGAACCATATCTTCAAAACAATACTCAGTCCTATACGGTTCATATTTGATAGAATAATGTAAACTGCAATAATCATCTCGACCTGATTCTATTGTCTTCCTTAACAAACATATCACAAGTTGACAAAGAAAAAAGCTATTAAGCACAGTTAAAAGGGCTTGGTGGATTATGGGGTGGAGAGTAGGGAACAGAGATGAAAGGTGCCACAGGGTGGTGGCAGATCGCAGAGGGTGCCCACACCCAGATAGCCAAGGAGGCAGCCACTCCCTACTTATTGCTAATGCTCTTGCGTGGAATTCCTTCAAAAATACGGTATCTCGCAGAATGTTCTGCCAAAAAAAAAAAAAAAAGGATGACTGGAAAATTTAGGAAATTACATACACACTCTTACTTCAAGAATTATATTGTGTTTAAGTGGAAAATAGTTAACTTCATAATTATAATTATGGATTGAATTGATGAGGGAGTGCAGACAAAGATAACACAAAGATAAGAAAAACTTATTTTAATGTACCTACGTTTCTCCCTAAGATGTGGGCCATCTTCAGGGCTGTGAAAAGAAACAGAATATAGCTATATAAAACATTGCAGTACTGTAGAAGAATAACAGATTATATGAACAGAATTGGTAAGAATGAAATACAGAGAATAAGATAAAATATAAATAAAAATACAGAGAATTAAATAAATGAAATAACTAGTGAGATAAAATTAAAGAGTAAGGTACATTATGTAATAACTGGTGAGGCATAGTATTAATACGTAATATCAATTGTAAACTTACTGATCACATGTAAAATTAATATGTTAAATTACCATATGTTTTTGTTACTTTAAAATATTTTTTATACAATTTTTATATATCATAACTTGGAAATTAGCTATGTTTTCCATTCTTATTATGTCTCACCAGTTATTACATAATGTACCTTACTCTTTAATTTTATCTCTAAACTAGTTATTCATTTATCTTACTCTCTGTATTTTCATTTATATTTTAGCTTATTCTCTGTATTTCATTCTTACCAATTCTGTCCATATAATATGTTATTCTTCAACAGTACTGCAATGTTTCATATAGCTATTTTCTGTTTCTTTTCACAGCCCTGAGGATGACCAACATCTTAAGCCGAAACGTGGGCACATTAAAATAAGTTTTTTTTATTTCGTGTTATCATTGACTGCACCCCCTCATCAATTCAATCCATTATTAGAATTACCCAGACAACTATTTCCCGCTTAAACAAAATCTAATTCATCAAAGCCTGACCTAACCCAAAATCTCATCGTACCAAATTACTCATAGGGCTTGTGCCTGAATGTTTAGCGGTGATCGCCTTCTTGGTGATTCATGCGTCGATATAAAACACAAAAAAAAACTTAATTTAAATAACAGCCCTTCTGCTAAATCCTACAATATAACCTCCGTTGAACACGTTTATTGATAGCTCGCGATGTGTAATAAAGCAATAATAAATCGTGGTTTTAGCAAATGTCTCGGAGGTAATAGATTCGTGTGTTATTAATGCTCATAGCTAGGCCATCCGGCCACAAACTGCACTTTTAGAATCATAAATATTTAAGACTCCTTTAACTTTCTAGATCCGTTTAAACATTTTTATTGGTAGTAAACGGTGTAGTGTTGTAAGATAGTCTAAACCTTATGTCGAATCCTTTTTCAAAGAATTCTCAATGGTTTAAGGATAATTATTTAATTAAAATGAAATCAGATTACAGAATCTCTATATATTTCCTTATTTTAAAGTATTTTAACATTAATGAATAGGTTTAATTTATATCAATTTAATCATTGTCAATCAATATAACAACGCACATGGTATAGGAATAATATATGTTTATTCCTATACTTAATCCGTAACATTATATGGCTAAAATGTGACCACAGGTATTAACTAAGAGATTCAAAAAATGGAGAACCTGAATCTAATGCGCTTATCCCTAAGTCTTCCGCAAATAGTGAAGAAGATCTAGAGAAGTAACTTAAGTACAGTATGTATTGCGTTCTAGATCGCAAGTTTGAGTCCCACGTTTATTTATTCAGATCCGTAAATCGGATCGGTCGGGTCCGAATGCCATCATGGGAGTCATCTAGCCTTTGTGTTTTGTTTTTTTATTACACACTTTATTGAAACATTACAATCTGTCACTTGTGGGCAATAAGTAATGGTCCTATGTAGCTACAACCATTCCATAACAAAACAAAAAAATGATATAAACAAAATAAAATAAGTGAATATAATAAAATATATACATGCGGAAAAATATATACATACGGTAATAAAAGAAAATTAATGCAAAAATGAAAAATAAAATAAAGCCTAAATAAAAAAAATAAAAATAAATAAAATAATGTACACATTCAAACCCTATTTATAATTTGCCTGGTTTCCCTAACTAAGCTTCTTCCCCAGGAATGAGGGTAAAGCAGGAGTTCAGGAGGCCCCTGCCCCCTTTCCCAGCCGCGTAACTGGAATTAAACTCCAATGGAAGCTGGTTAAGGCCTAGCCTCTGTAAGCCCTAAATTTAGAATAAACTGGAGGTTCATCGTCATCTCGGTCTAATCATCTCCTTGCACATTCGTTGGCTTGGGAATAGTACGGTCCCTATCTTCTTCTCAATACGATATCCTTCATAAATTCTGCATATAACAATTATAATACATTTATAAATGTTATTTAATATACCGACAATTATAATATTTTGAATTGGAAACAACAATAACATGAGAAGAAAAAAAAAATCATGTTGAGTATCCTGTTTGATAGTTTTATCCGCTAAATAATATACTGTAAATATGACACGTTAGGTGGAAAGTTTCGTCAGAGATGTGAATTAAAATCGGAAAAAAAAATTAACTAAGAGGAGCTATGTTAAGAGATTCTGCAAATTCGCTAAAAATACCCAGGCTTTGGCGATATGAGCACTTCAACTGGACCGGATATCATCACTCATCCGGAAATGGCTGGCTCCAAGTGCACCTGTTCCATCGGAGCAAGTCTAAATAGTAACGCTTTAAAAAACATCGGACATATCTTAGCTACTCGAGGGGGCGCTGCTAAAACAGTTCAAAGGATCCCGAAATCAAATTAAACATCTCGATTAGGTTTCTTAGTCAATTTATGAAACTCCGCTTGTCTGTAAGATATATAAATCTACTGGATAAGAGAAGACCGTAATTAAAAATTGTTTGATTTTCTATAAGGAACAGATGACCAGACAAAAAGTGACCAGAAAACAATTTAGTTTTAAAATATAAGGTTTTTTATTTATATATATTTTGTTTATAAGTTATTTAAACATAACAAAATAGCACAATAGCATAAGCAGTAAAACTAGCAAACCTCTGTGAGACCTCTCGCATTAGACTATCATTTCTCCTAATATATTACAACTACAATCGTGTGTAAGGGAAACATGTCTAAAATATAATTATATTTACATGGTAATGTTCGTTTAACATAGTGATTTTAAATGGATTCTCTGGGATCTGAACCTCTCAGGGGGCCCATCCTCCCTCTATAATGTCGGTACCCTTAATTGAGGGGAAAGTGGGATCTCGGAAAACTCTCCTCTTTATAACCGTTGTCCTAGAAACATTGCAATCTGTACCATGCACTGAATTCAACACCCTCTATGGCTCGTAATGGTACAGCTTATTTTTTAAAAACACAGGTTTGGCGAGGCCAAATAGGATTTAATGGCTAAGTTGAAGTAGCTGTTCACAAAATAAGTAAGTACCTTCCTCAACTCAACAACCCTTCAACTTGCTCAACAAAGATTCCTACTTATTTAACCTTTTCTCTTCAAAAATAAGATTTTAAAAATTATAAAAATTAATACAAAAATAAAACAGATAAATTATAAAGATTCCTACAGTGTAATAATTTGCTATGCTTACTAATCATATTTAACAATAAGTTTATATTTATTTAAACGTTTTTGTATAAAGTCATTAAACTTCCATTCTTACTGAATTGCTAAGACAACAAAAACATAAACGATATCTTAGGGTCTGTAAGACAATGCATACTAGGTTACTTTGTAAAACGTTAATATAATGCATAATTTTAATAAATTTCTAAAACAAAGGCCTCGTCTCTAACAAAGGCAGACGAGAAAAGACTCTTAGAGGACAATCCTGAGGAAGATTTTCGGACCAATAAAAGTGGGCGGAATACGGAGACGGCGATACAACAGAGAGATATAAGACCTCTATAAGACCTTAGATGTTGTCAGGGCAATCGAACTTGGCCGACTACGATGGGCAGGTCACGTGGCACAGATGGAGGACACTCGGATTCCCAATAAGATCCTCACAGAAAGAATACAAGGTACAGGGAGAGTAGGGAGACCAAACGTGAGGTGGATGGTAGCTGTAGCGGAGGATGCACGTACCCTCCTTAATGCTAGAAGCTGGAGGGATGCTGCGCAGGATGGAGCTGATTGGCGGAGAACGCTGGAGGCGGCCCAGACTTGGTGACGAGTGGTTGCGCCGGACATGATCATTATTATTATCTAAATCAAAGAAGTTTTTTTGGAAAATAAAATGGAACTTGATGGTCAGCATCTAGACAACGTCACCCGCCTCATCTCCATCCATCATAATTTTAAAACCTCCCAGTTTTTTCACCACCTTTACTTTACTTAAGACTTGTAGTAATTTAAGAATTTCAATATTCATTTGTCATTTTTTCCTGAAATTACAACACTTCTAAGCCAACAGTAGTGTAAGGGGGTGATTTGACCGATATCCCCTTCACTCAATCCCCAGGTTTTCCCCATCTAAACATACCCACATTAGACGCTGGGGGGAGGGGGGCCCCGCTCTCTTATCATTAGTGAAAATGGCTGGATTATTGGTATTTTGAAAACAGTAGTTAATTAAACAGGAATGTTTTTAAAACCTTTATAAACAATGAGGTGATAAAAGACATTTGTATGGTATTTAAGTTAATTTTTTTATTTTAATTACTGTTACTAGATATCAATAGAATGAGATAATAAATACCTAATAAAGTTGATTAGTAATTAGATGAGTAAGATGGAAACTGAGGAATCGAGGATCCATCTCAACTGATAGCTCTTTTCTTTAAAAAGAAAAGAAGTGAAATTTAGCCTTAACTTTTTTTTCGATCAACATATTAAATAAAATTCCTATTGTTTCTTATTTACAAAGGTGTTTCCATTAACAAAGGTTTAGTTTTACTTATAAAATTAATATTTAATTTATGAGGTAAACCATTTTTCAGTCAATTTTTCTTTTTTTACAAATAATTTTTTATTTGTAAAAAAATAAAAATTGATTGGAAAATGGTTTACCTCATAAATTAAATATTATATAAAATAGTCCAGTTGAATCCATATTATAATTTATAAAATTAAATAATTCGCGTCATGGAGTGTTTACATTTGTGTTTAGGTAAATAAATAAAATACAGTAAGGTATATATTTTTTATTTTGAAGAGAAAAGATTTGTCCTGGCCGGGATTCGAATTTGTCTGGCCTGCTTAGGAGCCCAGGTAGCTTAGTTGGAAGAGTGCCGCACTAGAGATGTCTGGCCTGCTCAAGAGCCCTGGTAGCTTAGTTGGAAGAGTGCCGCACTAGAGATGCAGAAGACTCGGGTTCGAATCCCGGCCAGGACAAATCTTTTCTCTTCAAAATAAAAAATATTTAAATAACCACCATCAAATAACAATAAATATAAAAGTAAGGTATATAATTCGAATCCTAATAATTAAAAATCGTATTGTGTTACTTTCCGCCTGTTCTATTAAAAGAGGATAAATTATTTTCATACATTTATTATACATACATATATACATATAATCTAATGCCCCATCCCATTCTGCCTACTAAGGAAATCACAATAATGCAAATAAAAACATATTCAAATAAAGTCGAATAAGATTTTAATTAACTTTGGCTACAACCTAGTTGCACATTTGTATGTTAAATGAAATAATAGAATGGAGGCTCGTAACGCGAACTATGGTTGGGCAGGCAGCCAGCGCCTTCTGCCGGCCTTTCAACAAAGTTAGATTTGTGGTTTACCGTCGACAGTTGAAACGTAAATGATAAATATAGATTTACTGTGACTTTTAAATGTTTAAGATAGCCCTACGTAAACATACATGATATAATACACAATGTTGCATACATATATATATATATATATATATATATATATATTCATTTCAATTATAGAAAACTCAATGGAACTCAAGTATTATTATCATCATATAGAATGTCTTGACAGAGCGAATTGCAAAGAAATGTGAAAAATTAACATCAATAACAAAAAGCAAGGGCGGATCCAGGATTTTTTTCTGGGGAGGAGGCACAACGGGCAGACGGGCAAAAAAATCAACAGTAACTTAAAAATACACTTGTAGTATTTATAGAAAGGCTTATTAAAAGATCTAAACAATGTTTAAACTCAAGTTATTTCTGTTATTTTAACAACTATCATCACCTGATTTGCCTTTAAGTATCTACTGTAATGGATTCTCCACAGTACACAAACAACCGTATGGGGGGCACGTTTCTCCGTGCCTCCCTGGATCCGCCTATGGTAAAAAGTGACAATATATTTTAAATTTAGTCTAAAATAATTCAAAGAATTCCGTCGTAGATTCTTTGATGATAATAATACTTCCCTAACAAATAAACTGCCATATGCACTTTAACTTAATTTTATAAGATAACATAAAATGTAAGTATTAAGTCTGACAGAGTTCACATATAATCAAGGAAACCAATGATTTTTATCTTGAAGTTTTAATCGAAGTTAAAGAAGTTTGTTGTTTAGAGAAAATGAGGTTTCCAGAAGCTGCTGAGAATTGAGAAGAAGAAGAAAGACCTTAAGGAAGATAGAGCATCAATATAATTTAATGAATGCAGAAGATAGTTTTGATATAGAGAAAAAGAATTTCACGCACCAAAAATTCGGAGAGATATCCTCCCCTACATAATTTTTTTATAATTAATACTGTTACGGTCGCCGGCAGGAAGACGGAAGCAAGGGGATTAGCGGTTTAAATCCGTCGGCGGGAGAAGTTAAAATAGGATTAGGACCGTTCTAGATCGTCTCCTTTTGTCGGAAAAGGATTAAGAAGATTCCAGAATTTTCTGGCTCCTTCGTGTTCTAGAATGTTCGGCCTTGCCTATTTAAATACTCCCCTCACCTCGAGCCAGTCAGTCTTAGCCTGAGAGTAGACCACGCAAGATCTGTAATAAGTGAGTGTCAGTGTGATAAACTAGTCAGTGTTGAACCGGCCCGGGTAATAAGTGTAATAGTGAACTGTTACAGTCTCGCGAGTGTAATAAACTGTTTCTGTGTGTCAGTTTGTCATACTTGGAGAATCTTACGGTCGGTGGACTAGTGAACTGTAAGTGTTAATTATTAGTTATAAATTGTAGTGTAATTTTATAATATTCATAGAAACTATTAAACTATATCTATAGAAACTATTAGTTAAGCTATCTAGAATTAGTAATATCTTATATTATTGTAATAATTAAATAGGAGTTAGGCCTAGATAATAAATATTTAGAATATTGTTATTATAAATTTATCTTAGTCTAATAATTTAATTGTTAATAGTTTAATTGTATTCTTTTAATCACTTTTGTTAATAAATATTAGTATCTTTAATTAAGGAATTGTTTAATTCATTTTAATGCCCAGTAGCCCGTAACAATACTTTAATAGAGGCCGACACACGTCGAGTGTCAAAACGTCACCGTAGCAACCTCGACTGCTGAAGAGCCCGTTCTCATTAGATTTTATTTCGTGCCTGATCCGAAGATTGAATGTAGGCCTAACCATTCTGGTAAGGATAGTTAGGTAGCCTAAATAAATAACCTCAACATTTGGCTTTAAAAATCTATTTAAAAAATATAATAAAGTAATAATTTTGAAATAAAATAAAAATAAAATTAAATCGAAATAAAAAATATTTAAATGCATACGGCGATTATTAATGAGACCTACAGGGGGGGGGACGAATTAACTCGTTTTTCCCCTCAAAATTTGGTAAAAGCGTTTTCTAATAGATTTTTCGATGACGAACAAGATGGTGGAGTCAAAACAGAAAAAAACCCAGTTCAAACAGCTCAAAACGGCTGAAGCACAATATAATTGAATAGTAAAAACTAGTTCATCCAAACAAGTGCATGAGGAAGACAGATGCTTCCACGAGTTGTGCATCGAGATCTTCAAAAATCTTCATTGTCATGTGGAAGAAAATGGTCCGGGTTAGAAGTCAATAAATTTCTCTTATCTCTTATCATTCAAGAAAAATCTTCATTGTCAGATTGAAAGGACCAGTAATCCGATGAACTTAAACACAAATTATGGTACCGATTCCGAGGTTAATTTCGCTCTCCTCAACATTTAGGAAAACGTGAGCTACCTCGTTGCAATAACTTGTTATGCTTTTGCTGTATTTTTGACCTGAAAATCTAGACTACATACTTCTAGTTGATTTCATAATTGTGATTTCTCAAATAATTTTCGGCATGTTATTAGAATTGTAAACAGGACTCTACATCACTAGTCTAAAACGTAGGGATGGAATGTATTTCTCATCCAGACTCACTAAGCGGTTCAAACAATCAGGATGATGATGATGAATTGTAATTATTTTATTCATGATTATAGCCGTCTTACAAGTTAATTAAGTTAAAACTCCATACTTTTGAAATTCTTTAATAGATATCATTTGAATAAGCTTTTTTGTTTATTCTGGAACTAATTCAACCAGCATAGTCGATAGTTTATTTTTTTAAATAAATCCTGAAAACACCTTCTCAATTTTGATAATTAGAAAGAAAGTAGTAAAAAAAAAAACTCTGATATAGAAAAAAGTCGGAAAAATTTAATATAACTTTGTATTTAAATAATGAAAATATAAAAACATATTTTATAACTACTCTCTTAAATGGGCACAGCCAATATTTCTAATCCATTCATCAGGTGTTTCTTCTGGTTTCGACCGTTTAGTCAAATTCTTTATCGAAATTTCGCTGGCCATACTGCAAGCTTCCTCAGGGCTTAATCTGAGACTGAAAATGTTTTTCTCTACTTCGGTATATATAGCTTCTGGGTCTGTGGTCGGAGCCTATTCCTCCATTCATCTGATTGGCTGACTTCTGATGGGTTTGCCTTTTCTTTCAGGTTTATTGGTTTCTTTTTGGCCACTGGTACGTGAAGTGTGTGAAGTGAAATAACACGACAGAACAAAGCAATCGAAATCGTAAAGCACCCTGAAAATTTCAACAGAGAAAATGGCTACAAATTAAGCAACTTGTGGCTCCCAAACATACTAGTGATAAAAAAGAAACCAATAAACCTGAAAGAAATGGCAAACTCAGCCAATTGAGACCCATCCAATCAAAGACCACACGATCGGAACCTAGCCAATCAGAAAGCAGCCAATCAGATGATTGGAGGAATAGGCTCTGCCCACGGACCCAGAAGCTATAAATGCCGAAATAGAGAAAAACATTTTCAGTATCAGATTAAGCCCTGAGGAAGCTTGTAGTAAGGCCAGCGAAACGTCGGCAAAGAATTTGACTACACGGTCGAAACCAGAAGAAACAACTGATGAATGGATATTTTATAACTGTTCCATGAGCAATATCTGTTTGTCATGAATATTTCTACAGCTATCATAAAATATTTTATGTTTGATTTAATATTTCAAAAGCATGTTATTATTGTTTCAGCGACTCTACTTTCAGATGAATGACGTTTATATCTCAGGAAAAATTATTTCATAGTTCATTCCTACTGATATTATCACTGTAAATGTCCCAATTTAAATGTGACATTCTGTTTTTTCACAATGAAAAAAAAATTATTAACTGTAATTGATTGTAACCTACCCATAAGATTTTTTGTGACAAATACTAATACACTTATACAACAACAGTGGTATAAAGAATAAATTATTAAAAGAAAATACTTTTTTATAGAAATAATTGAAAAAAACGACTCAACTACCACTGGAGTATAATATACATATTTTCAAGCCCCACCAATTTGAAAAATTTTAAATACAATTTTTAAAACTGTTGTGCTTGTTAAGTTATACAATATTAAAGCAATAATATAATATTATAGCTAGGCAAAACTAAAATAGAATCTTAGCAAGGTAACATATCAAATAATAATTTATGAGAATCACATCCAAGAAATTAAAATTTTGAATTTGAATTAATTACTGATGTACACTGCTTGAAACATGTACCGATGAATTTACGAATGAAGCAATATAAAAAAAAATAATTGTTAGCAAAAATAATTACATGCTACAATAAATATTTGCTAACTTTGAAAATTGAGACAATTACTGGGTTGTATCAACAGCAATTCTAATTTTAAATATCTATATTAAAAAAAAAACATAAAAATTATTCCAGGAATAGCAATTATTCTGTTAATCTTAATTCTGTAATAGTGTAGATTTCTATTATCAGCATATGAAGTAAAATGAAGGAGTTAAAAGCCATGAGATACAAGTGAAATTTTTTTATTTATAAAAATGCATATTAAAGTTAAAATATTCTATTAAAACCTAAAATGTTTGAATCTACCTTATATATAAATAATGTTTCCTCTGTATATCTCTTGAATATTGAGAGTTAAAGGTTTTTGAAGCATTTTATAAGCATTAAAATAATTTATTAAAAACATTAAATGCATATAATCCATAATAGAACTCGTTATATTATATTTGTACCCACTGGTTTCTCACCCCTCAAATAAAGTACAACATACCAACAAATACCACCATATCTAAAAGATAGAAGATTTTGAGGAACAAAAAGTCCTACCTTAATAACGAGACTTATTCTGCTCCATCCATAATTTGAATTTGACAACACTAAAGCACAGCACTTGACACTCACGAGCCCCAAACTTCTCACTGATTTGTAAAACAGCACCATCACTGAAAACAATCAGATACAATTAGAATCATTATTTATTATGCTTGTTAGATTTTATAATCAAAAAAGTCCTGCACTTAGTATATTTCTCAAAACTTTATTGATTTAAATGCTGTCATAATTTATATCATTGCATCATTGTCATCAATTTAAAACAACATTTATGATCCTTAACTAGTGACCATATTTTTAAATGTGCAGCTTGTGTGAATTTGGACTTATAGAAAATAAAATAGAAACCTTGAAACAGTCAACAAATCAATGCTCTTTAGAATTAGTTGAGATGAAATTTGATATGTAATAAATTATTTTAGTACTAAGTTTTATGGTTCTAATTTTGTTTAATTACATTTTGTTCACTATTGTTAATATTTTTTTAATAATAATAGAATATCATTAAAAAAAAAACCTTAGGTCCAATAAAGAGATCTATTTTATATTTTTATAGTAAAAGACGAAATAAAAACAAAAACAGAATAAAAGAAAACAAAATATTCACATTCATGGAAAATAACCTTTTGCCGTGTGTTGATGTTATGTCAGTGTCAAAGAGTCAAAAAATGATTTCATCAGTGAATTATATTGGTTGTTATAAATAATATTATAAATGTTCACGCATTTTTATTTAGCAGACATTAACACTTATGAAGGGGTGAAATATACACCTATTAATATATAAAATTTACTAATTCAATGAAATGCTAAGAATCAGCATTTGAAGCACAAAACAAAATATTTTTGAAACAAACTGCTTTTACCAACTTATAAACTCATTATTTATCTATCTTATAAGATTCATAGACTGCACATATTATTGTCAATGTGGTTGGGATATTTAAATATGTTCATGATTCAAGCAATCATTATTACCTATTCAATCACAGTTTTACTATGACAAAACTTGATCTATTTCAATGGCATTTTATGTTGTTACATAATAACATATTTCGTAAAAAGATGTTATTACATAATTCTAATTCAATCATAATAAAAAGAAAAGTATATTTAACACAATCAATAAGTTACATTAATCAAAATTTCTATAAGTATCTTTCAATGGACCATCGCATCAATCACTTCTTTTGTTTGATGAGGCTCAATTGTTTGCTTTAATGAACATCACTGAATATATTGTTAACAGTCTTTCTAATTGTCTCGATTAACATTTTATGATTACATTTACACTTTCCTATGTTTAAAAAACTTATAATCTGTAATTCATGATTTTATACATGGTGCGTGTTTTATATGTGTGTTTTGTATTTCTAATGAGCACAAATCTGGGAGGGTTTCAGCGTAATACAAAAATCTTGATAAGGAATAAATTTAACAATAAATGCTTTATACCTAAATGGGAAAATTGGTCCACTTTTGACCAAAATTAATTTTGTTGTTATGTGTCTTTAATTAATTTCATTTTATGTTTCTATGGCTAATCGGATTATGCTACAGTGGGAGCTCTAAATTTTGCCTATCCAGGTATAATTAGGCTAGGGATCTTTAACGAGTACCTGACAATGCACAGGCTCAGAGCCGTGGTTTTACGTCCTCTCCAAATAACAGCATAACCAAAGAGGTTTTACTCCCCTTAAAAAATCCTAAGGCCACCTACAGGGTTGCAAACCCGCAACTTTGAACAAAATTCATTTTAATGAGTTCTAATGGAATGGGCATTCCAAAGTATTAATAAATAAGGCAATCTCAACATTTCTCAAATTTCATTTATCAAAGTCTTTTCTTTTTTTTTTTTATTGTTTCAAGAAAAATTGAAGCTTAAAATGGTAGAAAATTTTGTTTTTACAGTAAGAAGAACAAAAATTTATATTAAGATCTTCAATTATTAAATTAAATTTCTATTTTATCACATAGAAATGTGAATGAAAATTAGCATAATTTTTTTGTAAATAATTGAAGAACTTACTTTCAAAATAGTACATATTCATTTTTAAACAATTTAGCATTGGGGAAATGAATAAGGAGGAACAATTAAATTATTATTAATGAAATAGTTTTTAAATTGTATAATTACCCTTACTTAAAAATTTGAAGAAAATGTGATTTGATCGGACGTTAAAAGAAGTTTGATTCAATTCACATAAATGAAAATGAAGAAGAGAAAAACACTTTTAATTTTATAAATATATTCCATAATAAATATATTTCATTTTATAAATCTATAGTGAGTTGACAGTTGTTAGTTTTACGTGTCACCTCAGACTCAGCACCCATTATTTGGTTACCCCGAAGATGGTCTACATTGGCCAAAACGTTGGCACAATATAAAAATAAGTTTTGTTTATTTTGTGTTATCTTTGACAGCACCCCCAGACAAATTCAATTACTATAAATATATTCTCTTTTGAAAGTAAACTCTCAATTAATAGGTACAGAATAAGTAGCATAAATATATTACAACTACCATAAATGAATGGTTCATAGTTTTAAAAAAACAATATCAGCCCTAATAATGTATTTATAAATGATTCAATATGTAAAGTTTATTACCTTAAAAGTAAATAATGATTAAACTTAATATAATAAAAAAATCTATTGTTATTCAGGGTGTTTCGGTGTTAAGTAGCCAAACTGAAAATTTATGTTTTGTTGAGGAGATATTCACACCTAAAGATTTTCATTGTTATTAATTGTTTAGGCATGATAAATAAATAAAACTAATTTTATTTGTTCTAACTGAAGTGATTTAATTCTTTACGATGAATGATAATTGAATCTTGTGAAACAATAGTCAACAATGCTGCTGTAGAAGAAAGATGCTGAGCTTGTCTTAATGCTTAAGGAAATCACTTTGAACAACATTCAAAGTGAATTTTGATGTTTACATTTAATGAATAAAGTAGTCGTAACAAATAAAATATGTTTTATTCACCTAAATAATTCATAACAATGAAAATCTTTAAGTGGGAATATTTAATATTTCCTGAAAAAAGGGTTTTAGGGCATACCTTCATAGAAATTTTTTTTCTTTTTTTGAGGTTCTCAGTTCAAATTTTCAGTTTGGCTACTTAACCCTGAAATACCTTGTAAATAAAATCTACCAAAGGCATGATACCATAGATACAAATACGAAGTATCGAAAGTAAAAAAGTTTTAGGAAAGAGAAAAAACTGTGTTGGGTTCATTCAAAACCAGTGCGTATCGTCAAACATATTTCAGCTGTCTATTATATGTAGTTTTGTGCTTCATGGATGACTATATATGGATATTATATCAATTATCAATCCTAAAGCAATTGATAAAGATTGAAAAAGAAACATGTGGTATTTTCCCATTCAATACTTAGCATTTGTATTGACAATATGACCTGTGAGAATGAATGCTCCCCAAGTCCATAAAAAAATAATTTAAGTAAAATTAGACAATACTTGACAAATATTTAGAATGGAATAAATCCAATAGAAGAGATGCTAAAAACAAAATTTCACATTATATTTCAAAACAGGTAGATCTAAAAATGTAATTTTAAAAAGCTATCCAAACACTAACCACTTTCATTTTTCTTTTTTTGTTTCATGATTTTGATCTAAAATCGTGGCTCACTAGAGGTTTCATAAAACATATAATATAACCCATAACTTATATATTATAAATATAACTTATATCTTATAACATAAATTATATCTTATAAAATCATCTATACAATAATTTGTGATCACCCCCTCAAAGAAACTAAAATATACCAACAAATACCATCAAACATAAAAGGAAAAAGATAATAAGGAACCAAAATTCCTACCTTTATAACAAAACTTGTTCTGCTCCACTCACAATTCGAATTTGAAAACACTACAGCACAGCACTTACAAAGACACTAACGAATCTGAAACTTCTCACTCATTTGTAAAACGGCACCATCACTGTAAACCATAAGATATAATTAAAATAATTATTCATTAAGTTTGTTAGATTTTATAATCTAAAAAGTCCTGCCTTAAGTTTATTGAAATTTTATTGACTTAAATACTGTAAAAGGTATCAGTTTCACAGATTGCTGCTTCAATTTGAGACATTAACTTTTCATTGTTTTCCTTTTTAAAATTATCTTTTTAAGTGTAATTATGTAAATTTGTATATTTAAGTAATATGATGAAATTTCAACAAACCTACACTTCAGAAAGTAAGTTGAAATATTTATGACTTGATGAAATGATTACGGAAATATGCACATTTTCCATAAATTCTTTGTTTCATTCTAAAGCTAACGATTTTTTTTATTATCAAGAATATTGAAAAGGAAATGAATGAAAAGTTAAAACTTGTTCTGACTAAACTCGAAACAACAATCTGCGGAACTGATACCCTAAAAAATGTGCATCATCGTACCTCCAATACAATGCAGGAAACAATCAGATATAATTAAAATTATTTTTGGTATCTGTTCCGCAGAATGTCGCTTTCAGTTGAGTTACAAAAAGTTTTAACTGTTTATTCGTTTCATTTTTAATATTTTCCAAAAATACAAGTTATCTTGAGCTTTAGTATGGAAAAGAGAATATAATTATGAGTAATGAGTAGATTTCGGTAATCATTTTATCAAGAAATAAACGTTTCAACTAACATTTTCGAAGTATAGACGATAGATGTTTGTTGAAATGTTTATTTCTTGATGATATGATTACCGAAATCTATTCATTACCCATAATTGCATTCTCTTTTCCATACTAAAGCTCATGATAACTTGTATTTTTGGAATATATTAAAAGGTAAGTCAATGAAAAGTTTAAACTTGTGATTTGACTCAAAGTGACAGCCTGCAGAATAATTACCAACTTTAGTTTGGTTTGATTGAAATCATAATATATTATCATCATACATATATATATATATATATATATATATATATATATATATATATATATATATATATATATACATACACACACACACACACACACACACACACACACACACACACACACACATAAGTATACATACAATAAAACTAATAAACTTACACTTTATAAGCATTTACATAAATTTTTAAATACACTAAATGGATTTTGTTCATAACTGTACTCAACACAATAAGTTGTACCCATTGGTTTCTCACCACCTAAAATAAACTACAATATTCCAACAAATATCATCAAACATATGAGGAGAAAGATATACCTTAATTACGAAGCTTGTTCTGCTCCACCCACAATTTGAATTTGAAGACACTATGGCGCAGCATATAACATTCATGAATCTGAAACTTCTCACTGATTTGTAAAATGGCACCATAACTGAAAATAGTAAGATATAATTAAAATCATTTTTTGTATCAGTTCCACAGGTTCAAGTTGAGTTTCAAGTTTTAACTGTTTATTCGTTTCATTTTTGATTCATTCCAAAAAAATAAATTATTGTGAGCTTTATTGGAAAGGAATATAATTATGGGTAATGATTAGATTTTGGTAATCATTTCATCAAGAAATAAGTGTTTCAACTATTATTTCGAAGTATAGATGATATATGTTTGTGGAAACGTTCATTTCTAGATTAAATGATTACCGAAGTATACACATTTCCCATAATTACATTCTCTTTTCCATACTACAGCTCATGATAACTTGTATTTTTGGAAAATACTAAAATGGAAACAAATGAAAAGCTAAACTTGTTATGACCCAACTCAAAGCGACAACCTAAAGAACAATTAGCAAAAAACAGTTTTAACTTAAGTATGAAAATAAGTAAATTCCAAAAATGTAAGTTTTTTTCCGATTTGGTTCTAAAATCATGGATCACTCCAGAGTGGATCAATTAGAAATTTCATGTACTTACAAGTCAGCCATTTATGAAGTTAGAGTAAAATATAAACTTTTCCGATCAGAATAACGAAACAAAAGTATTAAAAAAAAATCGAAATCATTACCTTCATTTCTTGGTATGATTCTATTATCAATTTATTATCAATATTATTATATTATTATCAATCATCAATATTATTTATGATAATATTATATATTATCATTATATATTATTATCAATATATTGAACACTATTAACAATCTTATTAATAATTAAAAATAAATTCAGCACATAAATAATAACGGTTTTGGTTTTGTATTTTCCTCTAGTAAGATAACTTTAGAAATGGTTTTGATACAACAATAAATATACATAAAACAAAACTAATAAACCCACATTTTATCAGCATTAACATAAGTAAAAAAGAAAATGAAATGCATATAATCCATAACTTATACTCTACACAAAAAAACACTACACTAGTTTAAAAAAAATCTAAAATATTATTTTTTTCTTGGTATGATTCTGAAACAAAATTAATAGTATTATTAATAATTAACAATAAATTCAACATAAAATAATATTAATAAACTCAGATTTTATATTTTATAATAGATTTTTCAAGTGATTTTATTTCATTTCAATCTAGCTTGAGTTTGAAATACTCAATTTTCATATATTTTTTTTTAAATTTAAACCACAGCTGATAGCAATAAAATGTTTCAAGTTACAAGGCAAAGCAATTAACAAAGTAATAATGGCGACCAATGATGCTCAATTGTTTCGAGTAGCTTTTGTCTTATTGTTTGAGGATAAAACAAGCATGATGATAAAACTTAATACATCTGGCAAACAATTTTAAAAAATATTGCTTTCAACACCTTTTCTTTAATATGATCTCAAATTAAATTATTACCTCAATGAGTAATCGTTCATTAACTATAGCAATTGGTAACTGAATAAGAACAAAAATTAAAACTAAAGTAAATTAGAAATATATTTTATATTAGAGTATAGTTAATGCTAAATAAAGCCTTTAAATAAACTAAAATTACTTGGTTCCAAACACTAATTATTTCTTAATAATATAAGGGTTCATGTTTTACTTAAATGCATAATTTATATTAAATATGTGGTCATTCCTGTGTGTCAGAAGGTTGATTTTGTGTATATTGTAGCCAAAGTAACAACCTTCAATTTGAGCTTTGTACTATTACATTATTTTAAAACTAAATGGAATTATTCCACAAACTTTTGATTGTATTTTAATGTATTTTTCAAAATCATAATTACTTGAAATTGCAGTATTAATTAATCTTAATTACCAATCAAAAAGTGACTATTTTAAATGCTATTTCAAATCAACAGCCTTTCCAGGTTCTTATAATGGCTATTATCATAATTGTTATACTTTGTTGAGTCTATTACTTACCACTAAATTACCACATAATTAATGGCTTCTTTGAAACTTTAAATGGAGACTGAGAAAAATTTTGCTTCAAAGACCGCTCTACAATACAGTTTAGCCAACTATGGTAAAAAAAAATATTATTTACTTTTGTTACAAAAGAAAATATGTTAAAAGTAATATATTATAAAGGAGAAATAAAACTAAAAATGAAATGAATCATTGAGTTTATACATAGAAATATAGCTTTTATATTTATCGCATATTTATTATAATTCAACAGTATTAAATTAATTGAAACTGAAAACGGCAGAATGATGGGGGGGGGGTATTCAAGTTATCTCTCCCGTAGGTGTAGAAGTAATATTTAATACAACTCCAGTTTATTCAGGCGGTTGATTACATCTTACCCTTGTTACTGCAATTAAGTCTGGTTCGGAGAAACTTCACCATGTTATTAAAGGGTCAGCTCCGTTTTTTATCACTACTAAGCCTACCTCCTATAAGAAAACACTAAGGCCCTGATATATCTATTATGGAAAAAAAAAACAAAGTGAGTTAATATCGTGGCTCAATACAAACTCTATTATTTAATGTTAATAATGTAGATAATAGTATGATTCACATATTCTAGTTATACATGAATTCTTGTCGTTTTGTAAAGCAGCATTTGTAATGAAGCAAAAAATACTACTCTAAATAAAAACTCATTTTATAAGCCAATAAAATGCTTAAATGTTGAATCTAATGCGTTTTCTACCATATACTTATTGTAAATAAAATATTGTTTTGTTTTTTTAATCGAAAAAGAACACTTAAATTAATCAATAGGTTGATTATAATCAGGACTTATTTTACTATCAACAACTGAACCGCGAACAAAGGAACGGATGACGAGGATGATATGTTTTTTTTTTCTTCTAAATTGAATAATTAAAAGAAATATCTTAATTTACCGCAGGCCTACTGTCACAGAAAAAAAAACATTAAATCACTAACTAGATGTGGCCACACTCACTACTTTCCTTGCAATGTCGACTACAAAGTCCATTACACAAAATTGCTGGTGTTTCTTCAGCAGTATTGGTTTGATTATTATTTGTTTTCTTTCTTTTATTTTTAAGCTTAACTTTGTAGACAATTTAATATTCCCGTAAATTAGCAATAGGATGCATAGGAAACGTATAGCTCTCGTATAATCTGAAAAACTAATGAAAAGTAAAAGTGCTTCGATGTGAATTTGTACAGATTACTTTAAAAAAATACTTAATATCTGTAGAAAAATAAGAACTGGGCTGAAAATTTCAATGAGTCAGGTGCTAAGATCAGTCCAGATTAGGTGATTTTTTTTACGCCGAGGAGAGAAGAGAATACTAGGACACCTTACTAGAACTGACTCTTTAGCGATTCACGAATATCTTTCTCATATTCCTACAGCTTGCCTAAAGCCCTTACTTTACTTTTTGACTTGTCTAGTTAAGACCTGCAAGACACAGTAACTAAGGAGGTCCCCCATTTTTGTCAAGATTGTCTTTAGGCTCAATGAACAGTGGAGAAAATCATTGTTAACGTGGGCCCTTCTGGCTCGTGTTCTTTCATTCCTCGTGCCATTTCATTCCTCTATTGATTCTTACCAATTACTTCATCTTGTATTGAGTTTCTATCAGCGAATGGTGCATAATTTTAAGTCAACACTGTACAGCAGATATCTCTATGACGCAGACAATTCCCCTTATTTGTGTTATAGGTCTGCTTTAGCTTATACATTTATTAAATCACTATATTTCCGGCCAAATTCTTGAGGCATTCAATTATTCTTTTTTTTAACTTAAAATTCATTGAATGAAGAGAGAGAATTAGGTGTGTACCAAACCATTAGTTATTGTTTCTTATTCTAAAAAAAACATATCCAAGGTTAAAATTAAAACATAAAATAGTGAAATAGTCATTAATTAACATAAATTATAGAACCCCCCGTACACCTGTCGAATATTCCAACAACTTTATTCACCTCTTTGAACTCTTGGCTCTTAGTATCAAAATGAAATCATTGCAATACTTACATCGGATCATTTTTTAAATTTTATATTCATTGTTTCTAAAATTAATAGTAATTTAAAATTTAAATAACTCTATCTAATCTATTTTAAAGATGCGTCCTTTATCAGTGTACTTATGATTATTCATATCTCTATGGATGAGTAATCGTGTGTTCAAGTTTCATCTTTTTGTGAGTCAGTGATAGTACTAGTGGCGGATCGTGACATTTAACTTTTCACAGTTTTGTTTAAACCGTTTGAATAGCATAATTCAAGATGAGTATACAGTGGACCTTAGTTGCGACATTTTTGTATGCTGAAATAGCATTAGTTCTATTATTCGTTTTACCAATAATTTCTGTTAGAAGATGGAATTCTTTACTTAAATCACGTTTTCTGCAAGTATTATCCAGGCAAGCATTGTGGTACTTCGGTCTTATAGTTGTAGTTCTTGTCTTATTTTTGCTGGATTCAGTGCGCGAAATGAGGAAATATGGAAGTATGGAATCTCATGAACACTCTCATTTGGAAAACGAACTTCAGACAAGTATGAGGCTGTTCAGAGCTCAGCGCAATTTCTACATTTCAGGTTTCTCCCTCTTCCTCACTGTCGTAATAAGGAGATTTGTTCAACTTATATCTAAACAAGCAGAACTAGCCGCTGAGAATGAAGCAGTTCTCAAACAGGCTAAATCGGCATCTGCTGCTGCTCGTTCTTTTATGCAAGCCTCAGGAGAAGATGCCCAAAACAGTTCTAATGAAGCTCATCAAGTAGAATTGAACAAATTGACCGAGAAAATTGAAGCACAGGAAGATGAGATAGAGCGCTTGAAGAAGGATAAGGAGGCCGTCGTATCCCAGGCCAAGTCTTTGGAAAAAGAATATGACAGGCTCGCTGAAGAGCATAGGAAACTTCAGCTCAAAGTGAAAGTGGAAGGAGACGAATCTGGCAAAGATAAATAAAACTGGGAGATTTAGCATTTATGGTGGTTTTAAAAAAATATTTTGTTGGATTAATTATTGTGCCTTTTATGTATTTAATTTACATTATTAGGAGTTTATTTGAATGGCCAGTAATAGAACTAATTTAATGCATTGTCATCTTTTTTTTCTTCCAGTGAGGTGTTCTATTGGGAACAACCAATTTAAAAATAAAAAAATTCCCCTTTTTATAAGTTTCTATTGAATTCTAAATGATGTTGATCTAGTAAATTTTAGAGAATAACAAAAAGCTACTGGGTTAGTTCAAAAATTAAAATAACATGTCCACTCTTCCCCAAAAGAATGCCTCATATAAATAACTCAGATTATTTTATTTTTTATTCCCAATAATTTTAAGGTTACGGATTGTTTAGCTGTTCTAGAACTTGTTTTTTGTGTTTATGTATAAAATATATGAACAAAATCTTTAATCATTGCTTAAATATTAGGCATATATTTCTGTTATTTCTTGGGACTATTGCACAATATTGTGAGTGGATCTTTATCGCAGAATGGAATGTTACCATTTTATAAAATTGTGATTTAGAGATATAAAGAGGGAAATATTTTGCAGAGGAATCTTACATGACTCTTTATTATATTAAAAACTAATGGTTATTAATATTAATTCTATTTTCTACTGTAACTGTGTTGTTAGTCTGTATCTTGCTAAGGTTATTTTTAAAATTATGTATGATTAATAAGACTGTGTGGGAAAGATTGTTTTGGGTTATAATTTTGATATTTCTGTATTTATTTTTTTCAATAAATAAGTAGTTATTCCTAAATTGTTAATTGTTCTTTTTTATGTTGAATTTATTTGAGTTAACCTTTTCGAGGTTTATGTAACTACAATAAACTTAATTCCTAACCACAATTGATTATTACAATTATTCCTTTCTTGGGCATAATTACAGGTGAATGACTTTTCACCTCTATTTCAAGTGTCTGATGTAATTTTATCACTTATGTCTCTAAATATTAGTTATAGTGAATCTTCAAAAGTTCAACCTTAATTAATGGAAAGATAATCTGGAAATAGTTGTGTATATTTTTAGATCAGTTTGATATAGAAATTTATTATTTTTTATCACATAATACTATTGAACTTAATGAAATACTTTTCTTTACTGTTTAGAGCCTCAATTCTCTTAACTCCTGAATTATTATCTAATGTATATTATTATTATTCATAAAACAAAATATTAATTGATAATAATACTATCATCTTTTGGAATGATTTTGTTAATAAAAAAAAATTAGGTATCAATCATGATACTTAAGAAATGTTTGTCGGGAGCAATCAATAAATTTTACACATATAAGTGCCAATTATTTTGTTTCGTGCCAATGTTTGAGCCTAATTTTAAAGGCATAGGGTTGTACGGTCTAAAAGCAAACTAGTTTAGTTCCTCTGATCTGATGATGGCCAAAACATTAGCATGAATAAAATAAGTTGTATTGACTGTAACCCTCCCCCCCCCCTGACCCCGTTTTCAAAATTTTTCAAGATATATCCAGTCAACCGTTGTGATACTTAGCTTAATTATAGGGATAGTAATTAATATTTATCCCTCCTCTTTGAATTTATTTATCGAATAATAATTTTGTCGGTTTACATTTGTGCAAACTAAAAAAATGTTTATACTACTCATGATCATATATATTTAAAATTACATTTAACTGTTAATTTTGAGGGTCTTCTAAACTATAATTTTTAAACGACATAGTTAAATCCAATGGAATGAACAAAATGAGTTAAAACTCCAATTATCTTTATTTATACTAAAGTTTCTTTATTTTACAACAGGTCTTAGTTAGGCATGCATTTCAAGCAATATCGTTAGAATAATCCTAAGTACTGTAGCTGTCTCTTAAATGAAGCTCTCTTTCATAACAATGTAGTTAAGTTCATCAAATGACATTAATTTTTTTCACTCGAAAGACTGAGCATTGTTCTTTGGACTCTCAACAGAACTGAAGATGTTCAAATCAGTGGAGACCAAAATTACATCCTATCAAATAACCTTTTTTCTTTTCTCCACTTCTCTAAATTTGTACACTCTTTAGAAATAAATATTTCAGTTAAATTTACGCTACCAATTATACTATGCGTATAACATTTATAAAATGAGCAGCAAGCGAAATGGAGGAAATTGTATGTAATACTAATGCAACGTCAAAAAATTTTGGATGGATATAGCAGATACTACTGTAAAATAGCAATCAAGACAAAGTAGAGAAAAGATTTAGACCTGACCTGAATTAAGGATATAAAACCTCACATTTAGTGATGAATGAAGAAACCATGGATTATATGATTTTTATTCCATGTTACAGGAAGTAATAAAAAAAAATGTATGGCATGTCGACCATACAATATGAAATGAAAATTCAATGCTCTAAATTTCAAAGTAATATCAATGTCAAAGAATTTTAGATTTATCTAAAAATTAACCTCAGTATTTAACTTGAAAACTTATGTGTAGATAATCATTTTTTCTTGAATTCAGACCAACAGATCACTTTTTTTTTCTCATTTCTTAGCTTAAATCATTCGGTTACCACAGAAATAGTTTACTATAGTGACACTACTTGTGTCCACAAATATATTATACTTCTTAAGTGTTACTAAGCACTGTGTTGCCATGCCTGAAATCCTGGTTTAAATCCCGCTGCAGGCATGACTTTTATTTTGTCTGTTTGCGGCCAGAGATGAATCAGATAGGATCTAGGATCCTCCTGGGGTTCACCCAACCTCTATAAAATGTTATAAAATAAGGGGGAAAATCTGGTGATCGAGCATGATCTACGACAAATCACCTCCCTGCATAACAGTACAGTCTCTACCATGTACTGAACCCCAGACCTGTTCACGGGTTGTAGTGGTATAGGTTTTTTTTTAAGTGCTACTAAGCTGAATAATTTTTTATTTGTCTAAATTATTAAAGAAAATAAAATTTCAATATGTTTTAAAGAATTTAAATTATTTAGACATTCCAGATCGTAAATATAAGCCAATCACTGATAACTCTTGGTCGAATGCTGTCTATATGATGTAATATAGTGTGGTCAGTGAGGATTACAATAAAAAATATTACACAAACTTCACCCTGACTATTAACCCAAGAAATGAAGGGAAAAAAAGTAAAAATAGCATCAAATGTAGTAACACATCTTACAGGTTAATAATAAAAATAAGTTTGTTATATTATCCAATATTATATTAAGAAAAAATGTATTCACAAGAATAAAAAGGAATACAGAAAATGTATCAAATACAATTAACTGAAAATATTAAAATTATTGTGTTAACAATGGTTTATCATCCTTATATTTCTGGTAGAGTTCCAAACAATCTTGCTGAGAAATAACTTCCCATCCAGTTGATTTCATGTGGTACACTGCAATAAAAAGTTAAATTAATTATTGAAAATGTGAGCGTTGAGACTAAAATTGGAAATTGTGTTTAGTCTAATAAATTACAAGTCTAAAACCATGAATCAAATATTTTAAATGATCTTGTAAAATTATTAACTCCATTACCTCTGATAATGCCACCAGAGTAAGAATCCCTGTAAGTTGCGTGATAAATGGATCTACGTGCTAATTCGTAAGCATCATTATCTTCTAAATCGAATGAATATCCGGAGTCGAGAACACCAAAAGCATAGACAGAGCCAGAACCAACACTGTATACTTTGCCTTTGGTTCTTTGTCCTTCAGAATCAACATAATACAAGCTAGGACCCTAAAAAAGGATAAAAATAATAATTAATAAATAAATACTAAAATAGGCATACATACAAACAAAAAACCAAATTCATTTACATTTTTATCGTAACCAGCAATCATCATGCCCATTGACAAGCCCATTCCTTTGTACGAAAATGCCATGTTGGCCATGAGCTTTGAAGCTGCTGCAGTAGATATGCGGCTCTTATTTCGAAGTTCGTACAGACGGCATTGTTTAGCAAGTACTCTATCCCAATAAACACAATCAGCGGCACCACCAGCCATAGTACCGACCAAGTATTTATGGATTTCAATGATTTTCTTCATCGACTGTGAACCTAAAGAAAAAATAATTTAACAATAAGATATTCATTAATAATCATATATTTTACTATTGTTAACTATTCTAATCATCTTGTTTTTTCATTTAACACCACTTTATGATGTTATAGCTAACCGGACAATACTACAGTGGTAGTAATAAATTTTTCCTATCCAGGTATAATTAGAATAGAGATCTTTAACGAGTATCTGACATCACTCAAGCTCAGAACCTCCATTCTATGTCCCATCCTAAAGGACGACATAAATAAGTATTCCTACTCCCTTTCAAATATCCATGGGCCAACTGCCGGGCTAGTCTTGGGCATACTAGGTTGTAATGCTAACCTCTAACCACAGTCGTTCCCTGATTGTGATTTTTCTATTTAGGTTAGCAAGCAATGGTGAGCTTGATAATGAAGAGGGAGGTTAAGATAAGAATTGATCAGGTTACAGCTAGGCCCTGTTCTTTCCTCAGGGCACAGAAGAACTTTAATTAACTCTTGGAAATTTTTTCTTTTTATGGAAACAAACATTGTCCCCAAATCGGATGTGAAGGTCATATGCAAAAATAAAATTCATGATCAACACCAATCTCAGAAGACAAAGTTCTTCAACACCAAAGAACTGAAGAAGCATCAGTTGTAAGAAATAATTATCAAAAAAACTAAAAGAGTTACATCCATTAGAGAGGTCATCCTATTCTATGATAATAGCAATTTTGAACACTGATGCTCTTTGGCCAGAGTTCATTTGGAAGAAATAGTCTTAAAAACAACCGCTGTATTATGCAACCTGCTTCCTTTCTTACAATGTTTTGTCTATGATGTCCTCAAATTAGATAATTGGAGGAGAATTATTTGAAAGTCATGAAGAAGTCGAAGAGTATAATGTATACACTGACAGTGATAACAGACCTCAAACTTTTAGAGAAAATGAATATCAGCTTTTGAACAGTAATGAATAAGACAGACAGTTGGAAAGTAACCAATCTATGGCTTTATTCACATAAGAATGAACACTAACATTTAAAACAAATGTTCAATAAATTTAATTTAAATAGTAATATATGAGAAGAAGCTATCACAAAATTAATGCTAGCCAGCTCTATTGAGAAATGCTTTGAGCATGGTTTATATCAAGAATTATATAAAAACTAATTACTGTTAACATTTGATTTACATCTTCATGTTACAGAACAACTGAAACAAAACATGGAAGAATGAATTAAAGTAATAGAATGAATTGTAATGACTATAATAAGGTTTAAATCAGTAATCATTCCTGAAACAATAGACATACGCCCGTATAAAATGCTGAGATAAGATGATGACATAATGGTAGATTTAGATTCCATAGGTTTCGACAAATTTCCATAAGTGGTAATAACTGTTATTAGCATTAACATAAAAGTTTAGCAAATGTGAAAATTATCTTGATTAACTTCATTGAATAAGGAAAACAATTTTTGGAGCTTAAATAAAATAAACAAAAAGAGTTAGTAAATTGCATTATCATGATAACATTACTAAAGAAACACTTCATTATACTAATTCAGCAACTAGATTTTAATGATTTCCTGGAAAAACATTATTCTTCAAGATTAAGAATTGATACAATTATTAGTGCTGAATATGAAAAAAAGTATTTTTTATAAATATAGCTGTAAGATAGTGTTCATTACCAGTGATAGATATTAGATATTACAAACTTACCAATGTACTGCCCACCAGTTGCTCGTGAATCTACAGCTAAAATAACACCATTTTTATAAACGAATCCCAAAGTTGTAGTACCATGATCAAAGTTTATTTTAATTTTCCTTCCACATTCTTCAGATTCAAAATTTGTCCTGCTAGATAATGGCTAAAAAGTTAAATAAAAAAATTAATAAAAATGACAACATTAAAGTTATTATTTAAAGAAGAGAAAAAATGGAGAAATTTACATTGGCCAGAGGAGGTAGTGATAACTGTAATTGATTATTAAAACTATTAACGTCAAAGTCACCCTTTCCCTCTTCTTCAGCTGCAAAAGGACGCACGAAACTTTCTTTTATTCCCAAAAAAGCTTCTAAAGCCATGGTTCCAGAGTAATACCAAGCTGAAATCGAAATAACCTGTGTGACAATGCAGAAACAGCTTGGAAAACAAGGCTAATACCTCCTAACAACACATTAGAAGTAGAAAATTGATGTTCGCTGTAGCTGATCAACTTACTTCTCTCGATGGTCCTGTTACGTCTGTTGGAAGTCACATCATCATATGATATTTTAATATTGTTGTGAGTGTAAACACCATAAGGTGAAAAAAAGTTAAAAGTGTACTATTGTTTCTATTTAGTGGAAAATGTAAGTTTCGAATATTTGGAGGATTATAAATTAATTTTAATTTATCAGAATCCTCACATTGTGGTGACCCCCGATGTGATTCGTTTATTGATTACGTTTGTAAGGAAACAAAATGATAAACTCTTTTAAATTGATTCTAATGAGGAAGCCTGTTAGGACAAGTTTCACCAAGACCTGTAACGACTTAAATGAAGAGTTGAATAAAGATAATCCTTGAGGCGCTGGTACCAGTTTTAATTAAGAAGTTGGAAAAGTTAGCTTGTGATTTGAATAATTTTGACGGAAAAATTAGAGAGAGTATCTTTGCTACCAATGAAGAGAATGATTATGAGCAAGAATATGCCTCAGTAAAAGTATATAAAGATAAATTTGATTTAGTCTCTTTCAAGATGGATAAATATAAACAAAATGTTATTGGTGGACTAAATAAACTTGCTCAAAGGGAAATAGACAATATTAGTTCAACTTCCACTTCAGATGGAAGAAATTTAGAACTTCCCAAAATAGAACTAAAATCTTTGGAGGAGCATTGTGTTTTCGCTGAAGTTACCGAAGGCCATGATATTCTAATTAAACTTGATGATGCAATTTGCGACAATCAACATAGACCCTACCAGGATATCAGAATCACCCATACCTCTCTGACCGGTGTGCAACCCTTCTGGACGGCTCATATGAAGCAAGCGATCTGATAGGTCGCCACGACCGAAATCGAAAGTTTTACCAACATCATATTAACATCAACTTTTTTGTTCACTCTTATTATTAAATTAGCCTCATTATTTCGCGTCGCCTGTTTTCTGTATACACATAGAATATATTTTTGGTAGAATTGAGGTCTACGATCTATCAGAAATCTTTCTAGAGTATACGATCCTGCGAGAAAGTGTTCAGGTTGAAACCTACTGTTTGATGAGCATATGTTGGCTACGACTGTGGAATATACCAGTAAAAATATTTTTAAAATTCGAAACACATTCTCTAGCCCAAGGGATGAGAAGATCACAGGTACAGTAGAACTGAAAGCTTTTATTCAAAGTTTTTATGTCGCTGTGATCCATGTCTGTTTTCATGGTTAAACCTTTCTAGTCCTCGTTATATTATTATTAGAGTTCATTATAATAAAAAATGTTGATGAATGAAAAAAAAATAGAGGTTACCAAGAAGAAAACAAATGTATGGATCCTCTAACTTTTCGCTTGACTCCTGAATATACTTAATGTAAATGCTATTGCGTTATATCTCTCTATCTCCCAAACCTCTTAAGGACTTAGATTGAGTATATAAGCTCAAATTTCAACAAAAATACTAGTTTTCCTGAAAGAGATCTGTCAGATCGCCGCGACCAATCTGATGCGTTTTAGAGCCGCGAATAATGGAAGGTTAAAAATACACAAATCACGTAGAATTAGTTTATTCTAATGATTATTGCAAAATAATGTTTGCAATTATTTTTGAATTATTTTCTCTTGAAACTTATTAGCACCAATAAAATTAATGAAAATACACATATGCCGTATTTTTGTATTTTGTGCGAGGGAAACTGAGATTTTCAAGAATATAGACCGTTTTATATATTTATTGGTTTATATATTTTTAAAACAAATTATTCTTTTCCATGACTATAACAGTGAAATCAACAAAATATCGTTGAAGTACCAGAATAAAATTAGTCTATTCACTCTGATGTAAGATTTAAAGTGGAAATTCCTTTTGGAATGATCCTTTAATATTAGCAATCTGATGTATCCTCGACTAAAAATTCTTTGGACTTTTTTAATACACTTTGTTCAAGATTTTGGGACATAATTTAGAAAATCAAATAAAGGTTTGGAATATTGTAGAAATTAAAGGACTTATCATAACAAATAAACATAAGTTTCTATTAATAATGGAATTAGTTCTTTGACGTCTTCCTCAGTTCAGAGGATCTCCCGGTGTGATTACAGGGAGGTTAAATTGATAACAGTAATCAGGTTTTTATCCTACAATTTAGGAATGTTTATTATTTGAATAGATTAGAATAACTTAATTTTAATATGGCGTTTTCATTATTATCTAAAAGATTTTTGAGGTAAAATAAAATTTTGTATTTCGATTGCAAACCTGATGATTATCTCCTTACAAAAAACTTATTTATTTAAAGGTTCCTTAGGCATGATGAAGGTGTTAGAAGGATATCTGTCAGTTCTGTTAAATTAAGTGAAGATGGTTCTTCAAATAAATCATCTGCTGCTGACAAGTTGCATTCACTGTTACAAGATATTATTAAGGTTTTTTAGTTTTTTTATTTATTTGATAAAATACGTGAAAAATGTACATCTAAGTTATCAGATAATATTTAGCTGATTTTCAGATCTTAAAAATGAAGTGATTTGTTTGATCTGGATATATTTTTAGGATGAAACACTAAGTAAAGAAAATGTTAAAAAGGCAACTGCGGAACCTGTAATCGTGCCAGTAAAAAAGAAGCGACCCCCTGCACCAAAGAATCTAGGTACATTTTTCCCAACTAGGTTTTAATAGCAATCTTATTTTTCTTTCCTGTACCATCTGAATATTTTTTGAAATTCAAATGTAATAAACCTATATATAAGAACTTGTATCTTTATAGGCCTTTTCTTGATTAAGTATGATTAAAATATAAAAAAATCTCGATTGGTGAATTTTTACACGGCAGTAGGTAAAAAGAGATTCAGAGTTAAAAATATTATATCACTTCAGGTTTAGCAACTTAAACTTAAATTTAACGTTTTATTTCTGTTGACATGGAACTATTAAATACTAATTTTCAAAATGATATCTTAATATTTAAATTCTTTTTTAAACCTAAATTTGGTTGGTTTTTCAAGTAAAGCACCACTAATATTTTATTAATTATAGCCAGAATTTAATACGTTATTGCCATTAGTATTGATAAATTGAAAATGACAAATTTGAAATAATTCCTAATAAAGGCAAAGGTTTTTATTGTTTGAAATTAGTCAAAGTGGATGTTTCTGTCGAAATACGAAAAACAATAATTTTTGGAAACTAATAACTGAATATTGACTAAAGATCACGTTTTAAATCATCTATTTGGAGTTTGATAGGTGGTACAAGGTACATACAAAATTATTTTAATAGATTATCATTTTATATTCATATTTATAAAAAGTAAGAACAGGATGAACTAGTTAATTAACAATGTTGGTATACTGTATTAATAAAACTTTTTCATTTGAAATCAACTCTCTTTGTTGATTATTTTTGAATATCCTATACAGTCGATTGTATAAAGTTCTGCATACAAGATAAATTTTATATGTAAAACTTTAGAACTCACAAGTAAAACATTAAGATGTTTCCTAATTTTATTAGTTAAGTATATAAAGTGTGAACATGTTACATTAGTTTTAAATTTTTTTAATATATTTTTCAAGTTGACTATTCATACTTTACACCTGAGAGTTTGTAGTTATTTTAAATATGTGAATATTTTAGGTGAAAAAATTGTCGATTCAGCTAAAGAAGTTGCCAAAGGCTTAGATGGAAAACCTGAAGAAACAGAAGCTCAGCTCCTTCATCGTGTTCTATTTAAAAACAAGTCTCTTACTGACAGTGTTACCAAAGCTGCTGCAAATGATAATTTGAAGTGAGACTTAAATTATTCACTTTTAATTGTTGTATTACTAATGTTACTGATACTGTTCTTGACATTCAAATTTCTAAGTAACAAGTTTGTTTTTATTTTAAATATTAGCCTAAATATTTAAAAAATATGGTATTCCTTTAAATATAACTATAGAATATTCTCCCATAATATTCGCTTAACTTCTTTTCTTGAGCAACATGTTCACTTCAGTGCTTATCACTCTTTGGGAGCTGGTATTGGATAATGAGAGTAAGCCAAAAATCGGTGGCTCACTCTCGGAGAGTTAGTTTCTGGATTTTTTAAAATTCACAAATCACTCTTGAGTGGGGTTAGCAAACCAAAATAATTAATTTATTTAATTTAAATTTTCATTAATTTTTAAATGTTTTTGTTTTGAAGAGAAAAGATTTGCCCTGGCCGGCAATCGAACCCCGGGTCGTCTGCGTCTCTGTCGTAATGCTCCAAACCACTGAGCTACCCCCGTATCACAAAAATCTGTTTTCTTCACCGATCCTATATCCCCTTGTTCTCGTAATTTTTGAGATGTATACACGAGGAAGAATCTTCATTGAACATTACTTTAATTAGGATCTTGTTGACTTACGTCATTATATTATTTATATTAGATAGGAAAATAGTTGACTGGATGATATAATGGAGAATGGAGAGAGTGGGGGATGCAGTAAAAAAAACACCAAATAAGCCAAGACTTATTTTTATATTTTTTTATTTTTAATTAGTTTTGACTTATTTGGTGTTTTTTTTACTGCACCCCCAACTATCTCCATTCTCCATTATATTATTTATAATTTATTTTATTTTTTAATTAATTGTTAGGATTTTTAAATATTTTTGTTTTGAAGATTATAATTGAAAATTCTAACAATTAATAAAAAAATAAAAAAAAATAAATTATGAATAATACAATGAAGTAAGTCAACAAGATCCTAATTAAAATAATGTTCAATGAACATTCTTCCTCGTGTATACATCTCAAAAATTGAGAGAACACGGGGAAATAGGACTGGTGAAGAAAACGGATTTTTCTGACTGGGATACGATCCCTGGTAGCTCAGTGGTTTAGAGCACTGCGACGGAGACGCAGACAACCCGGGTTCGAATCCCGTCCAGGGCAAATCTTTTCTCTTCAAAACAAAAATATTTCAAAATAATTAATGTTTGAAGGTGCATACTTTTTTCTTTTGGTTTGTTTAATAGGTAGTTTATTCAAGTGGCAATGATTCATTTAAATTTTTGTTCATAATACTTGTGAGATGAGCCGACAGATCATTTATTATATTTTATTTATTTAAAACATAACAGTTGGGCTAGATTATTTTTTGTTCTGTTTGTTCCAGGGATCTTCTCTCAGCAATGGAAGTTGAAAGAACACCAACATTAAAAAAGCAAATGCCAATAAAAGAAGGAGTTAGTCGAGCTGAACAGGTTCGAAGGGATATAAAACAGAAACCATTCTTCGCTTCTTCGAGGAGACCGTTAGTATTCAAATGATAAATGCCTTTTTAAACTTAATTATTTAATTTTTCCATCAACTTCTCATAATACATTTGTAGATAATTATATAAATTTAACATTAAATTAAAAAGGTGCTAGTTTCAATGCCACTACAACACATGAAGGGTCTTGGGTTCTGTACGTGGGGAAGAGTACTGTCTACTGTTTCCAGGGCAACGGTTGTGAGGAAATTGATCTGTCCACGATCACGCTCAACCGCTAGGTTTTTCCCCTCAATTAAGGGTACCCAGTTTATAGAGGCAGGGTGAGCTCCAGGAGGATCTGGAGATCCTACAGGGTCTATCTACAGCTGTTAACCGATCAAATAATCGATCTACCTCAGCTGAATTTTAACCTGGAACCTTGAGCATAACATAACAATCCCTCTTCTCACTGAAGTAACATTTTTAGTATTTTTAAAATTTGTTGTCCTAGAAAGTGCAGTAATACATCATCCTAATGTGCTATAGTTTGCCCATAATTAAATTTAACTTTTTTATTAACATTTTCAACAAACGTTTGTTAATGAAATCAAATGTTATTAGGAAAATCAATAAAATAGAGCCAAAAACTCAAAAAGAAACACTATTATTTATTATAATGCAATGGGAAAAACCACAATGCAAAGCCTTATGCTTCAAAACCAGTAATAATCCAGGCAATATCAAGACACAAAAATAAAAAAGGGTTACGTGAATCACATCTCGAAGAAAAAGGTGCAATACATCCCAACGATCAACAGCCCAAACAGGCTCCAAACATGAGACAGCACCCCACCACCAAGATGTTCAATATACAACTGAAAGGAAGGTAATACGCAACCAGCTGGAAGGTTATAGAACCAGCTGATCCACAAAACATATCAAGTAATACTAATCCATACAAACTTATACACATTAGCAAAGTTAGCCAATTTTTTCCTTTAAAATATTCAACGTTTCCGAATAATATTGGTTCAAATTTCCACAATCTGTTCTACAATTAACCGAAATGCCAATCCCTTGCGCAATCCGCATGGCCCCGAACAACTTCCCTCCAGAGCCATCACCCTCCCCGCAAACAACTTCAGCACTCTCAAAATCAAACCCCCTGCCTACTAGAATGCCTGAATAGGCGAAACATGGTAAGTGGGTGTATTACTAGATTTGAAACATAAGGCTTTGCATTGTGGTTTTTCCCAATTGCAGTATGAAAAAAAAAAGTTATTAGGAAAAGTTATTGGCATTTTTCTGCTGGTTGTTGTTTTAACCAGAGTATATTTTTAAATGAGAGCGGAGTGGCTCAGTAGTAGAGCACTGAGTAGCCATGCCGGAAATCCTGATTCGAATCCCGCTGCAGGCAGTTACTTTTATTTAGTCCTCTTGCGGCGGGAGAAGGATCATATGGGATCGAGGACTCTCCTGTGGCTCACCCAGCCTCTATAAAATATATTATTAATAGCTTACCCAAAATAAGGAGGAAAACCTGTCGGTTAAGCGTGACCCAGGACAAGTACCTCCTTGCAGAACCGTTGTCCTTGAAACAGTTCAGTCTCTACCATGTACTGAACCCCAGACTCGTTTATGGGTCGTAGGGGTTACAGATTTTTTTTATTTTTGGTGTGATGACACCAATTACTGCCATATTGTAATAAATTAATATCATGATTCATGGACATTCCCAATGTTTTGCCATCTCTCAATACAATTAAAGTATATTTGTAACAATTTTCCAGAATCGTCGGAGAAAAAATTAATTTGTTAAGCGAGAAACCTCTTGGCATTTTTAAAGATGCTGGAGACTTGAAAGAAACTGGGGAACCGCTAACGACATGGGAAGAAATGGATAAGAGAGAACTTCAACTCCTCGTTACCCACCCACCTTCAAATATTTACGAACAGATGATACAGTGGACAGAAAGAGGAATGTTCTGGAAATTTCCTATTGACAATGAGCAAGGTTTGTCATTTTTATTATTTTCTTAAACTATGCATATTCATATTTACCATGAATTGGTACCATATAGTAGATTAGTATAATTATTGTGAGATCATATGATGGGTCAGATCATGAATCAGTTATTGCCAATATAATAGGTATAATAAAAATAATATGTAATAAAAAAAATTATTGAAAACCGTTTTCTTTCTGAAAATTTTGTATTAAATAAATTGAAGAACCCTTCAATTAAAAATCAATTCGCAGAACAAGAATTAGTTTGAAGCTCTAGAAATATTAGACGATGACTTATTAAGATATAGGCAACTTGTGAGTAGAGATTATGCATATTATTAAAGATGCCAGGAACTTGTGTCTTGGGAAAAGAGAGAGTGAAAACATCAAACCCTGATTAGGTTATTATTGTTTGTGAAAATGTGTGAAAAAAGAAAAGCTGTAAAATTCTCAACAAAAAAGCTCTTAATATTAAAAATGGTATTGATGATCGAACTTTGAAAAATGATATATCTAAATTCATCAAAAATAAAATAATGGAGGTAGAAACTAATAGAATCCATAACAACATAAGGGACATGTATAAGGGTATAAATAGTTTGTGTAAACAATATGAGCCCTTAATGAACTTAAAGATGATATTAACTATTGCTTGATTTTTTTGTCAAATATCTAATGCATTTTTGTGTAAATTTTTCCCATTTAAATTTAGGCCTAGAAAAGGAAGAAACGTCTGATTTTACTGAACACATATTTCTCGAAAACCATCTTGAAGGATGGTGCCCCGATAAGGGTCCTATAAGACACTTCATGGAACTCGTCTGCGTCGGGTTGTCTCGTAACCATTGGCTCACGGCTAAGGAGAAGAAGGAGCACATCTTATGGTACAGGGATTACTTTTATAAGAAAAATGCTTTATTGAAAGAATTAGAAATAGGTGAAATAAAAGCTATTAGTGCAAATTAGTATCGTTGTTTTTAGTATTTAAGTAATTATTATACTTATTTATTGTAAATAAATTGTGTAAAAGTTACTTAAACTTTTATTTTCTACTTCGCCTTAATACTATTCAAATTTGTTTCTTATCAAAGAAATAGCACTTGCTCATAGACTATGGTATATAATTTTTGTTTAATTGAACCATTTGGGACCTGATATGGATTTCATAGATAATTAAAATTTTAATTTTTAACATCAGTTACTATGTTTTACGACGAACATACATACATCTTAATATAGTATAAATTTTTGGGTTTTATTATTATTAATAAATATTATTTGTTGTTTTAATTGATTTTTTTTATTTAATATTTAATTTGCACCTGCGCATCCAGCAAATTTGATCAAAGTGTCTTTCTCTTCGCTTTTCTACATGATCATCGAGTTATTTTTGGGAAAAAAAAATCAATTGTTGAGTAGGTCTCTTGGCCAATGTCTTTTTAATCTTTTCTTATCAAGTCCAGGTAACAGGGAGTAGGGAAGCGGAAGAACGAGTGGGTTTGGGTGATATTGTGTCGATGAGTGGAATGTTATGTATTTGTTATGAATATATGATTTTATAGTGGGAATGTTCATGTCGTTGTGTATAGTGTGATTCGAAATATACCATGATGCATTAATAATTTTTCTGAGAATTTCGGACTGTGTTGTCTGTATCTTGTGTATGTGAACTTTTTTTGATGAACCCCAAAGTTCTGCTCCATATGTCCAAATAGGTTTCAGTACACTGTTATAGATAAGTCGTTTGTTCCTCAAGTGAAGATCTGTAGTCCAGAAGATGTGATAGTTGTTTGTATTGTCTAGTCAGTTGTTGTCTTTTTAATTTTGTATATACGTTCCAAAATTAGCTTTCCCTTTGTTGAAGTCCTATACTAAAAGGAAGTAGGTTAATTAGATTGTCCTCTCACTGTAATAAATTTCTAAATTTTTATTACAAATTAAAAAAAAAACATCCCAGCCTGCGATATGTTAATCTTTATGAAAACCTGAATGATCCTTAAATGCTCGATTAACTATTTGAGCACTTCCAGTAAAATTTTACCTGATTTTCAATAAGGTTTGGTTATTGATACTTTCGTGTGAACATTGAAAAGAGGCAGAGCTTCATGAACAAAACATTTTAAAAACAAATGATTTAATATATGTAATGAATAAACTATAAAAATAAAATGCAGCACAAGATGGGTAAATTAGGGACACTTTTCGAAGTTTTAAACTGGTTCTGTCTTTATTTTTAAAGTTAAATGCTGAAAAAATGATAAATATCTAAGGTTAGTCTTCCTCTAACAAATATGGCAGAAAAATAATTCTAGAAACCAGAGTATTTAATTTTTAAAAAAATGTTGAATATGCCCTACTCTTACTCCCTTGATTGGGGTTACATTGGGACAGTGCCATAATTCCATTAGAAAAATGTTACCCCACAATATTGTTTAGGTTCATTATTTACGTAAGAATCAACAAGTGCCTTATTTCTTATTGCTAGGCTTCTTGAACATTTTCTTGAGTTGTAGTTTTTTACAGCCTTATGCCAAGAGATCTTTAAGGATTTCTAGGCATTATTGTCCAAAAGGGTATTACGAGTACCATAGGAGACCGTCCCAAAGTTACCCCGGCAACATATTAAAATTTATAGTTTACAGGTTTTGAAGCAAAATGCTTTTAATAACATGACTTCTTCTATATTAAGCATTTAAGGAGGTATTAATTAATATGTATGCACACCTAAAGATAGTCCGATGTTTACATTTCTTATTACATTTCTTAAGGTACAAGAGAAAGTTTCACAACTATAAGTCTGAAAATAACAATGCAAAGAAATGAAACCTAGCTGCACGACGTGCGTAGTGAACCATGATCACTTAACTGCCTTAAAGTACGTACACATTACAGGCCTACACATATCACGTGTTTGCAGACTGAATAAATTCAGAGAAACCATCCATCGAATCGACAATTATTTTAATTTCTAAAGCCAAAATACGGCAGTTATACAAACACCTATAAAAAAAATATTTTTTAATAAGAAAATAACATGATGTTGAATCATTGAAATGAAGAGGATTGAAATAAAATAAAAACTGTGTCTACAAAAAATTTATTTTAGTAATTCATTGGAATGCAAAAATATTTAGTTTCAGAAAATATCAATCCTAAAATCTAAAAACATACAATTTTCACATTACTCGTGTTACGTCAATATTAAAAATAAGCTTGCAAGCATTAAAAAAACAATTACATATATAGGAAAGATCAATGAAACAAATGATTACAGGAAGTAAATAAAATCACAAACCAACCAATGCGAATTACATCAAATATGAAATAGGTGGCAAATGTATACATTGTTAATATTTAATTATATATCACCTATAATGAAAGTACAATGTGGTTAAGTATATGGAATAAACAGTATATATTCAACAACTATTTTACCACACAAGGCATACAAATTGAGATTCTTAAGAATCCTGGAAGAGACGATTTTACTCAAACTGAAATTACTAAGCCAATTTAAAATATTTTGATCTTCTGTGAAAATAGTTTAAAAATAATCATCAAGTTAAAGGTATTTTTGTATTTCACAAGCTCGTTATAAATAATTTGGTTAATAGTTAATATATTTTAAAATATATTATTGTAATATGTATGTAAAATATATTACTATTAATAATTATTGCTTTTAGTATAATGAATATTATATCTGCAGACTTTCATCTACCAACAACGATTCTACAAAAATAACTAGTTTTCATCTAAAATTTAAAACTTTTTATTAGTTCAACAAGACAGTCTAATCTTTCTATAAATATTACAATATATATATATATATTTATTTTGATTATAAATTCTCATGGAAAAAGTGTTTATATCAATGAGAGATAAAAAAGCCTCAGAAATTTAATGAAAACAAAAGAAAAGCTTGCTATCATTAATTTAGTTTAAATCAATAAAAATATAAACATTGTAATAATAAATTGACTAAACATTATTTATCATTTATCGCTGAGCCACAGAAATAGGCCACATTACTAGCTAACAGTTTTCCTAAAATAACTGTAAAATTTTAATTGACATCAAATTTTGATCTTCTGATGTCTTATTTCTAAAAATATCTCTTAAAAAATGAGCGTAATATTAAATTTTATAGGCCATTGAGATTAGATTACAAAATAAAATAAAAAATCTAAGGAAACATTATATACAATAAACAAAAAAATTAATATAACATTAAAAAAATAATAATATTGGGCTAATATATCTTAGACATAAAAATTAAAATTAACACATATATGTTGTGCAAATTTTCACAAGTTATTTCATTTCTATTAATGAAATAAATACTTTTTAAATAAAAAATGCTAATGATGGTTTAATACTGAGCATAAATATGGAAGGTCAGAAATAATAAAATTAGAGATAATTTATTTTAGTAATTCATTGGAATGCAAAAATTAAAGCAGATATTTCGAGTCTATATACACTTCATAACACAATATCAGTTATACATAAAACAATTCATTGAAAAAAATAATTGAAACCACGTACAGCAAAAAGAATTGGTTACGAATTTGTTCTACTCAGTAATATATCACTAATATAGACTACAGAGGAAATCCCCTTACCACAACACCTCTAACAACCAGACTGTAATATTTACTCCATCCCCTCGTTTGTAAAAGAATTTACATTAAATTTGTACAATCAATCTTGTAAATACAAGACTATTTGTATTATTTACATCATGGTTTGCAATTGAAGTATAATTCATCTTATGTTAAAACAAAAACCAACAATTTACAGAAATTGCATCAAAAAACACCTGCTGTTTTAATTAACAAAATTTTGAGTAGAGATAGAGGGTCAGCTTGATGCGAATAGTGACTGGTCAATATTAAAATTTATGAAAAAACTATTTAGTAAACAGTTTTAAATGAGACGAGACAGCTATACTTTTTACAGCATTACCAAATAAAAAAAATCTATGCACCCACATTTACACTGGTAGTATCAACAATTATTTTTATTAAATTCATTTGCATTAAATATAAATAGTTAAAGTGATAAAACGTTCCTAACATTATTGGAGCGAGTAACATAACTTGATAAACAATTTTTTTTTACTATCGTACCTTAAGTTATAATGTTAGTTAAACCTCGATATGTTAGTATATACAGATAAAAATTAAAGCTAACATTTTTCAAGGAATGTTTCAGTCATATTAATAATAAAGTAAAAATATCAATGAGCTCTTAGGTTGTGTAAAAAATGTGTAGTACAGTATATATATTTGGAAATAAATTCGACCTAAATGTAAACTCCTACTATACTGTAACTAAGTGTCATAAATAGAGTTAATAGAAAAACCTATAGATGGTGCAACTAGCAAAAAGGACAGTTTATATCACATGTGTAATATCAACATTTTACGTGAACTCTTATCTAATTCAGTTTTAACTATCGCTATACTCTTAACATTATACTGCCGGAGTATGGTGAGTTAGCTTAAGAGTAATTTGTATTTTAAGAGCGACTTATAATATATATTTTAATAAAATATATTGCAAAAGAAGAAAAATGCAGTACAAAATTAAAACCAAAGAGCCCAGTGAAATTTATAAATATTAATTCATCAATAATTTATTCAATGAATAATAGTATATACATGAGACATGCAAAAAATAAAGAAATAATAACTTGTGAAACAAATCGGTTAATAACAAGCACCCCATAATCACAAACGCTCATACTATTATCTAAAACATGAAACGTTTCTTAAAACTGTTTATCCATTAAAAATGTTTCTTTAGGCTGATTGTCAATGTGATAAATATTAGACATAATGAAAGACGACAAAGAAAGTCAAAACTCACAGAGACTCTTTCCTAAAAGAAACAACTAAAATTTTATAATGAAATTTAGTCTTTTTAATTAATAATGCATAAAATATGGTGAATTCTTGAAATATAAAATTAATTTTGAGTGCTATTATTACTTATGATCAAAAAGTAGATTATAATACTAAAGAGATCTACAAAATCATATCTTATGAACTGACAAAACCTCAATAGCATTTTTTCTTTTGATTCCTTCGACAGACAGATAAATTTTCACAATCGCACTTTCAGTTCGTCCATTCGTTGCTTGATTCTCCTTTTCATTTCTTTGTACCTGAAAATACACAAAAATAAACAATTGAATAAGAATAACAGTTTAGTGCACCCAAAGGATCAATCTTTTACTGATGGCTATTCAACTTCCTCCTTAATTAACAGTTCAGCACTTTTATATAAGAAATGAATAAAAAAATTAACAACTGGTGCATGCTATGAATTTGCTTCCTCAATGATTCATTAAACTGCTTTAAAAAATATTTTTTAATTTAATTTAAGCAAATGAATATAAAAGATTGAGGGATAGTAGGCCCTTTTTAAAAAATTGTAAAAAAAAAAGTTTAGAAATTCAGCGATTTAAATTAACTCATTTTTATTTTTTAAAAAATGAATATATAGTCCCAATAATCCAGCCCTACCAATGGTAAGGCCACGTTATTACTGAAGAGTAAATGGAAGAAAATTTAAATGAAATAACTAATTAACTAAAAAACCTAAAAAAATACTAACAAAATTTATTTTTAAGGGCGACCTGTGGTCTAGTGGTTAGCATAATAACAACAATCTACTAAGCCCAAGATCGTGGGTCATAACCCACAAGATGGCCCTAGGATTTTTTGAAGGGAGGACAAAATGATGTCCTTCGGAAGGGACGTTAACAGTGTCCTGAGCCCGTGCGATGTCAGGTACTCGCTAAAAATCCCTATCCTAATTAAACCTGGATAGGCAAAATTCCAGAGAGCAAAACTTAGAAGAGCCGTAGCTGCATATAGTGGCGTTAAATAAACAATCAAATATTTCATTTAAATAAATTAATATACACTCCCCGTCAAAAGTATCGCAACACTTTGAAATATTTGAATTTTACAAAAACTTCTGTCTTTTCATAAAAAAGAAAGGTTCTGAAGTCTGTATTAAGCATTTTTAAACTGCAAAATAAACAAAAAAGTTAGAAAACTTTTTTCTAAACTTTTAATTTCTGACAATTTTAACTTTTAAAAGCAGCAATTATAAAAAAATAACCACAAAGCTAATATGTTAATTACAAAGTTACGAAGTTATGAGACACGAGACATACTTGGCCCTGATTTTCCTTTCTTCACGTTCTTCTTCCCACTCGTATCTGTCTAAGATGGCGGTGCATTCAGGTAGTGACAGATTCAGGAATTGAGCGACTTCACTAGAAATTTCTACGGTATTCTTTCTGTCCATGAGATATAGGCGAGCGACTTCTTCATGAGGTCCGAGCATGATTCGAGTCACTAGAGGATATTCATCATCTTTCAGCATTCTCTGCTCTACAAAAATATATATATAAATATGTTTAATAAAATATATATGTGTTCGCATTTTTTTTAAAGAGATTATTAAAACAAATTCAGAATCGTATTATATGAGGCGTTGATTTCAAAATTGATTTTTTTCCAAAAAAGTTTTTTATTTTTTTATAAGTTCTTAGTGCCAGAAATGATGTATTGAATGTGTTCAAAAGATTCCATTTCCTATCAAAAGTGGTTACATCCGTTACATTAAATGAAAATTTTTGATGTATGAAAAATCAAAACTATGTATATTTATTGTTTGATTATATTGATTAAAGTGGTTTGCTATAAATATTTTATATATATTTTTTATCAACCATAAACTAACCATATATCGATATTTCCTGATCAAGCTATATCCAACATATTTTTTTAAAATTAAATAAGATTTAAAAAAAGAGAAGATCATAAAAATTGTAAGTAATAAAAATTGTTTGAAGTGAATTATTAGCAAAATAATAAATAATAAAAAAAATTTTAAATTGATTATTTTTTTTAAATTAAACCTTTTTTGATTAGTAGTGAAAAAGTTTTGAAAATGGATGTAATCGGCTTAGAAACCAAACACCTCATATCTCAGTGGTGGTAGTTATTATTAGGATATAAAAACTAAGGAAAGAAATAAAATATGTAAAAAAAAATGATGTAATATATCTCCAAAACCATCTTACCTCCATTATCCCTAACCACATATAGAGCGAAACAATTAGAATGGGAATCGACTTTGTACTTGTCCAACATGAGGTTGATCACTTCGTTCGTAGAGACTAGAGAAGTAACCCACACCGACATCTGCGAGCCGTAAGGCGGAGTAAAAAAGGATGTTTCTCTAAAAATTAATAGAGATAAATTGATTACAGTTTTATGGTTTCATGCAACATATGAATGGATTAATAACAATATATTTCCTTCAACTACATAACAAGTTTTATCTAGTTAGAACGAATCGATTAGCAAGTTTTATCTAGTTAGAAATATCGATTGTTATCAATATATCTCTTATAAAACATGAACATTATGAAGATGTAAAATAAATTTTAGATTTTATATTGCACGCCGTTTCAGGCTACTTTAAAATTTACTAGACAAATGCTCTAAGCTCCCGATCAACTACAAAAGACTCATATACGTGACAATCATTAGACCCATCTGGACTTATGGAGTAGAGCATTGGGGCTCCACTAAGCCATCGAATTCCTCTCGTATTCAGTCCTTACAATCCAAAATCCTTCATAAAATCCTCAATGCTCCTTACTTTGTTAAGAACAAAGTAATCCATAATGACCCTAATGTCCTGTTAATTGCTGATTTGGCCCAAATCCGATATCAACTTCATTTCCATTCAAACCCACTCGTTTCAAACCTCGCAACCTCTTCAATTCCTGATAATCCTCCGAGGCGTCTGAAAAGAAGATGACCTTGTGACTTTCTAAATTGAACTTTTTATTTGAGTACTACCACTGGGTAGTTTATCTACTTGTGTTTTCTCACTTGCCCTTTTATATCGTCCATGCCTTTTCCAACTATCGAATGTGAACATCGGTACTATTGAGGAGAATTAAAAAAAAGCAGTTGGTATACTTGATGTATTCTGTATACAGTTGTAAATTTCAATTAATACATTAAACAAAAAAAAGATTTTATATTAAACATTACTTATATTAACTATTAAAAATAAAAACAAAACATTTCTAGCACATATATATATATATATAAAATTTATTACTAGTCACCTATTGTAGAAATGACCATTAATGGAACATCTTCTTTTAAGTCGCCTTCTACGAGCTCCTGTCCGTCGAACAATGGGGGCTCTTCTCCTTACTGCACGAGCCTCGGATCTCGTTTCAGTTTCAGATTCTCCGCCACTTCCTACACCTTGCTGAAAAAAGAAAATAACAAAGTCATAAAAGGAAAAATAAATAAATAAAAATAAAATTAAGATAATGATGATATGCTTTAAGTTTGATCAAATTTTTGACTAATTTGATTGATATCCTCATCTGACCTATTAAGGATTATATTTTGTTAAAATGAAATAAAAGCATTTCAGAGAAATAAAATAATTTAATCTCTTATCAGGTCTGTAAAGCATTAGAGGATCATAACTAATAATGATCAAGTCAATAGGAGCTGTTACCTCGTCGGGCATAATACACTATTTTCATCGAACATATGGTCAGGTAGGTAATCGCGAATAATATCAATTGTTTTAGTATAAGTGTGTAATGTTCACTTATAATACAAATTTACTAATTCTAAATACATGTACTTAACTGTACTCGCGTATAATATAGCATTATACACTATTTTCATCGAACATAAGGTCAAGTAGGTAATTACAGTTATTTAATCCCTTAACCTTACTTGCATCACTACAGCAATTAAAGAAACTTCTTTCTATATTTTCTCATAACAATTTATGATATGATTTAATTTCTTATAAAAATTGATGATTTTATCTAGTTGTATCGCATGAAATATTGATTGTTATCAATATCTCTAATAAAACATGAACATCAGGAAGATGTAAAGTAAATTTGAAGAGGTTTATACAAAAAACTAAGAAGCGAACTACAGAATTTTTAATAAATTATATAATATTGAGAATATATCCGATATGTTGCTGATTTGAAAGATACCTATCCTTCCATGACAAGCTCCATACACACTTGAATCCGCTAGTCTCTCAACTTGCTTCCCATACTATTCCTGATAACCCTCCGAGGCGTCTGAAAAGAAGATGGCCTCGAGACCTTCTACTATAGAACTTTATTGGAGTGCTACTGATGGGTAGTTTCTCCACTTTTTTTTTTTTTCAAGTCATCTGTTCATATTAGGAAATTTACTTGTAATATTATTACAGTTGTAAATATCAATAAATTAATCTAAAAAAAAAATAATAAAATAATGAGAATTAGATTTAAGGAATGTTGAAAATGTTCAAGAAGAGCAAGAGTATAGTCCAAAAAACCTGTTGATTGAGCGCGATCTCGGGCCAATCACTTCCCTCCACAACTTTTAACCTAGACAGACTCTACCATGCACTGAATCCAAGGCCAAATAAGTAAATTAGATTACTAATTAGAAAAATTAGATAATGCATTCATTCCTCGCCAGGTAAACACAAACCTGACATCCTTTTTTTGTGATAAAAAATATTCCAGCTATATTTTACTTGAAGAATGTATGGACTTAAACTTTTAAAGTAAAACTAATATCCTCGGAACCTGCTGAATATTTTTTAAACTGAATAAGTTAAATAGGTTATAGTTATAACTAGGTTAGGTTAAGCTAACATATGGACGAGCATGAGTGTTCCCAGTGCTATACTTACACTAAGTGCTTCTGGATTACTTTGACTTCGGTCTATAGCGAATCCCATTTCTAATGTATCTTCAAAGCATCTCGAATAATCGTCACCACCATTTTGCTTTTCCATATCGGGGGATAAAGGTGGATTCAGTTCAGATGACACTGGCGAAGTATCGGGTGTAGAGCTGTTGGTACTGTTGGGAGAAGTAGGAGCTCTCGGCAAGCTGGAAGGCATTGTTTGGTAAAGTTTCTCCCCATCTTCTATTTTCCTTTCGACCTAAACAGAAATTAAGTATTTTAAAGAAATTTGTTATCTTGGGATAGTTTTACTATATTAATTATTAAATTAATAAATACAATTTTTTAATGAACAGAATATCATCTGTGCTTTGAGCGCATCCTGAAATAATGTCTCTTATGCTCTAAAAGTTATTTTGTAATATTATCCAGATAGAACTTTATCTATTATCGAAATGTACAGCAATTCAAAAATATATCTAGAAAAACATAATGACTAACAGAAACACTAAAATTTAGAAAAAGAAGAAGTAAATTATATCAAAATTCAAAAAGTTACCTGTAATAGCTCATCCAATTCATTCCATTCAATCTTATTAATATCAAATTTGGATGGAAGAGTTAGAGACTTCCCAGCGAGATTTTGAGCCTCTTCAACTGCTTCAGGTTTACTGTCTTCAGTCCCATTTTCTGGTGGTGGGTCGACAGTACCATTTTCAAACTGCTATAAAAGATATTCATAATATAACAAAGATATTCAATTAAATTATTTGATGTTTTCATGAAGGAAAAAATTTGGTAAATGTGTACTTCTATAAAAAACAAGAAAAAAAGGGAATATTTTGGCTAGCTGCTTCCTAGTAGTATCTTCATTAGCTAACACTTACAAGACATACCAGATGGAAGTAGCAAGCTATCATATTCATGAATTTTTTGCAAGAAATAGCCATTAACTCCATTAATATTATTAACACTTTCATTGCTGACAGTGTTGATAAATTTTTCACCAAAGTTTCACCAGCCATGCTGCTGACTTCTTTTGGGCTGAAATGAGAATTCATGCTCATTCTCATTTCAGCCCTGAAGAAGTCAGTAGCATGGCTGGCGAAACATTTATCAACACGGTCTAAACCAGAAGAAACCAATAAAGTCTTTTGTAATGTCACTAATGTTGAAATTATTTCAAAATGACCATTGGTATTCCCATGGTCATGGAATGGGTTAATAATGCAATCTTATATTAATTAGCTGTTTTAATTGCTCTAAAATACATGTATTTCTGTGTGGGGTAAAATAATGTCACTAATGATGAAATTACTTTAAAACGACATTACTTTTAATGTTTTTTTTTTTTTAAATATTACAATATTTCAAAAAAAGAAACGAAAAGTAAGAAGAAATTACTAAAGATGGATGATCGACTGTGAGCTACATCATGAGAGGAATAATGATGAATTAGTCAACATGTATTTTTTGTAATCATAAAAGCCAACAATCACAAAAAAACAAAAAACATATTGACTGAACCCTGATTATTTTCCCCATAAAAAAAAATAAATAAGATAATAGAATATGAAATGCCTGCTAAATATCAAAAGTACCTTTTCAGGAAGCCCGTTGATTGCTATGCCGCTATATCTATAAGAGTTCCTCTTCCTAACAGTAACAACAGTTCTCTGGTCATCATCTTCCTTCAAGTGTATCATACCAGATACTCCCCAATAGATCCTCAACGCACCTTCCAGAACAAGGCGCCCGTTAACCTGAAAACAGAAAGCATAAATGATCAAATAACTTTGAATAAAAATACTAAGCTAGAATTATTTAAAAATAAAGAAACATTAAAAAAGATCTACTACAACAGCTGAACATATATGAATTAGTCAGGGGCGCTGTCGATGAAATTAAAAGGAAATAAACCAACAATTGACACAAATAAACTAAATTAAGGCTGGCGGTTAAAGTAATCAATGAATTATCATGTGATGGTTATTTGGGTAATAAATAATAATTTCATCATTTTTTAATATTTCATAAGCATACTTGTAATCCAGACACAGACAGAATGCAAACAAATTTAACTTAACTTAATGCAAAATATGTAAATGATAACTCTCATCTTAATCTCAACAAAATGGAACATACAAAAGTCACCCTATCATCAAAAACACAATTTTAATCATTTTTTTTCAGATATTTTCAAGGAGCATGGTCATAATGATATTATGATAACCATCCCTAACCTATTTTTCTGAATAGCAAACCAAAGTAGACCAAAAAACAATAATTTTCATGTTTTGGATTTATCTACTTTTTTAAAAATAACAAATTTATGCTAGAGAGGAAAATAGTTGACTGGAAGATTCTAATGAAGGATAGAATTGGTCAGGGGGTGCAGTCAATGATAACACAAAAATAAAGTTAACTTATTTTTGTGTTATCATTGGCAACACCCCATGACCAATTCTATATTCTATATATTATCTTTAACATAAAATTATGCTAAAAAATAAATTTAATAAACATTAATTTAGTATGAGATGAGACATTGAGTAGAAATATATGAGAGGCAACTTTGTATTATAATAGAATATTAATAAAAACAAAGGTTTACCTCTCGGCATCTTATTTCACCACTCCTTCCATCGTAATACTGATTGAAGACTTTTAGTTTTGATTCCAAATGAGACCTGGAAGAATTTTCACATAATTGGTTTACTTGAGAGTTAATAAACTTATCACATCTTAACTTATGAATAGGTAGAACTAGCTGTGATTTACGACAGATGGCATGATATCTGAAGATGCAATTGCTTTATCCATCATGCCACTTATTCAAAAACTGACGAGTTGTCATTAATTTATCTAGTAACTTCAATATTTTTATTTTTATCTTGGAATGTTTCAGAAATATAATTACACCACTATTAGTCATTTACAAATGAATTAAATAATTTTGCATAATATTAATTAGTAGAATTAAAAAAATTAAAAAAAAAGTATAACTAATGATTTTCATTGAAATAATCTAGGAAACAACCATAAAAAGTATACAAGGCTTTCAACTCAGTTGATCAAAGGATTTAATCATAGCTGGCTCTGTCAGGCCTGGTATGATACAGATAACACCATATTATCGGTTTTAAAAAATACATTAGTGTTCTTTGTGCGTTATTCAAGGAACTGGAAATAAGAATTTTAGAAACACTATTGGGAGCTAAATACACAACGACGTTACAAGAAAAATAAATATACACCTGTCACTTTTGAAGTTAATACTTCATTGTTGAAATTATATTTATAAAATCAGATCTCATTATGAAAACTAACATCACTTTAATGTTATTTTATTATGCATTATAATTATAATGAAATTTATAATCCTTAATAAAATAACACAGATGGATAAAATTATTGACACAGATATAGCATTCATAGGATTTAGTTTAAAAAATAAGAAGGCCCATCCTTGGAAAAATTAGAAACCTATCTGTAATATATTGTGATACAAAAAATAATTCTAACACTTGAATTTTATCATTTCTACAGCAAAAATCTCTTTATTAAAATTATGATTGACACTAAACATTGTTTAAAAATTACAGACTAGAACTTTATTTTCATTTTACCTTGGCATGTTTTTAGAGGAAGACTTATTCTCAACTTTTCCAAAACTCGTATGAGATTCCACTCTAGTTCCATGACCATACAACTGTGGACCAAATAATGCACCATAACAAGGAACATGGCAGTATGGAACTCCTTTGTGCTAAAAAAGTAAGTGAAAAATGAAACAATGGATTGACAGTAGGCTAAATATATCATGTTAAGTATTGACATTCCATTCAATACATATTCTATCATTCTTTTATTCCTAACATGAGAATAAAGTTTCTTACATGTTGTGTCAGTTATGTATTCAATACAATGCCAATTTATACAGCTAAATTCTAAATAACAACATTAAAACTGGTCTTTATGAAGTCAAATTTTTATCAATAACTCAATACTTTCCTTAGAATAATATAATATTTACCTCAGCGTGCTGTCCAGGATTTAACCGTTTTCCACATTCCTCACATCTCAGACATTCCGGATGCCAATCATACCCTAAAGATTGTTTTCTTTCGGCTATAAAAAAAAAATAGTTGTTAAAACCTCACCTCATAATACAACAATAGCAAATTTAAGAAATTGAGACAAACTAATAGAATACATGAATGTTATTGAAATAATTACCAAAGTAAACAGGTTTGCCGCATTTATGGCACTTCCACATCTTAAGATCAAACTGCACTCAAGTCATGAAAATAAAAATAATATATCAATTGCTACAGTGCATTTCTGCATTTGTTTATATTTCATAGCTCCTTGAGTGATCTTTTGATTACTACTTGAAGCAGTGTTGCTTCAATCATGTCAACTTTATTTTTATTTCATATATAACTAATAATGAATTTTACGACAAAAGAAAACTAAAAATTGTTAATAAAAACTAATAAAACTAAATTATTTAAAAATTATATTTAATAAATGAAAAAAATTTTTTTTTAAGAACGCCCCCCCCCTTTAGTTAAAATAAAATTTAAAATCTTCATCATGTTTTCGACTAATTCGGTTCTTCGGAGTATTCCAAACGAAACGCAACAGATTCATCAGGACTTATGTCTTTTGCATTTAAGGTATTTATGAATAAGATGAAATATCGTAGAAATCATGGACATCTTTTTATTACCTACTTTTGTTTTCAGTTTTCGATTTCCCGTGGCTAAATTTATTGTGTTAAGCTTTGCATCTTTGTTTTATTACTTGATACATCAAATCAGAAACTCAGATTTTCTAAAATTGCATGACTAAAGATAATTTTGTAACATTTTCGTATTAGTGCTACTGGAGTTTCAGATGCTTATTACTTTAATATTAATCCTTCTAACATCAATATTATCTTTGTGGTAATTTTTTATTGTATTTTAATGTTTGAAATACAATTAAATATATTGTTATGAATTAAATAGACTAAATCATTCGTGTATAAATGTATTGAGCTAATGCGTATTAGAGCTGTGTTCAGGTACACTCGTTTTGTCAAATACGATTATCGGTGTTAGTAAATAAATCGAACAGAACAATTTTAAAAGGCTTTAAAATATTTTATAAACAAATAAATACTAGTATGTTATGAAGTAATAATGTGGTACTAATACAATATTATCAGAATGCAAATAGTATCTTTTCTTGTTAGCAAAATTAATAATTACTTAGTATATCAATATTGAGGATGACAAATAATTTATGATAAATTCATTTATTAAGCATTAAATATGAATTATTTATATACATTACGCATTGCTATTAACAATATAAATAAATATAATTTTTTATAATTATTGGTCAATTTTTTGATTTTTAAATATTTTTATTTTTATCATTTGAAAACAAACCACCTTCCAGTCATAAAAACTTTTATTCTTTTAACATGACGTTTCGGCATTCACATGCCATTTTCAAATTTAATTATACATCAATAATTACTAAAAAATATAACTTTTAAAAAAGTTATAAGTCAAATCTTATAAAATTGTAAAAAATTATTATATCTATCATTTTCGTAGGGATACTTTATCCTCCCATGGTCAATTGCCTACTGTAGACCTGTACCAGTAGACAATTGACCATGGAAGGATAAAGTATCCCTACGAAAATGACAGATATAATAATTTTTTACAATTTTATAAGATTTGACTTATAACTTTTATAAAAGTTATATTTTTTAGTAATTATTGATGTATAATTAAATTTGAAAATGGCATGTGAATGCCGAAACGTCATGTTAAAAGAATAAAAGTTTTTCTGACTGGAAGGTGGTTTGTTTTCAAATGATAAAAATTACAGTGAAGACAGTCCAGTATATTGAACAAGAATTAAAATTAAAATAAATAAATATAATTTGATGAAATATAGTGTTGTGATCTTTAATGTTTTATTATTGTCAATGGGAAAACATAATAAATGAGTATGCACAGTTTAAAGAACAATATTTCTTCATCCTTAAAATTTATTTCAAAGCACTTCTTGAATTCCAACATATCATAATTATTCTTTGTGGGCCAGAATTTATGCTTACTAATGATGAAACAAAACAATTTATTCAAATTTAACACCTGTGTATATAATAATGTGCTAATTATCTCTTGTTCCTTAGATCAAACAATTTTTTATTATTACCTGTCACGACTCAAACATAATATTTATTATTATAATATTGAATATTTAGTTTGAAATTCTAACTTAAAATGTAAAAAAAAAATATTTTATGAAATGAAATAAAATTTACTTAAATCTATTTCGAGCCCTAAATAAAAAAAAATTTTGTTGTGGAGCATATGTCACAAAACTTTCACTTTCAACACTTCAAGAAATGCATTTTTTTCTAACAAGTAAACAGGGAAATGTTTATTTCTCATTAATAGAATGAAGGTATAAATTATTAAGAACAATGGTTGCTTTGATTGGCTGTGTTACCTTCTGTGGTTTTAAGTATTAGATACTCAAAATTGGGTTTCTATCTGGGAAAATATTTCTCCTTCAGCTAATTATAAGATTCTTTTATATTGTTTATTCATTTAATACCAGTTTATGCTACGATGCGTAGAATCGAACAATGCTACAATGGGAATACTAAATATTGTATGCCTAGTTACAATTAGGATAGGGATCTTTATTGAGTGGCTCACATTGAACGATGAGAGACTTGCTTATTTTAATTCACAAGACCATGAAATGAGTAATAGTGCAAAATTAGTAATAGAGCAATCATTTTCCTCATTATGTAGTTCTTATTCATATAAGTTAACTGCAAAAATTAATACCTTTATGGACTGTGTAACAAGCTGAGTGTGTTGAAATTTTATTTTAAAAGCATATTTTATTAACTAATAAATTGATCTCTCTCTTATCTAAACCTCTCCCTCTCCACTGCTTTAAGCAGTGTGAGGAGCCTGCTTATAGAGCTTGATCCATATGTCTCGATCCTGAACCAATAACTTTCTCATTCTCGAGTCCAGGCCTCTCCTGTCAAAGGCCTCCGTAACCCCGTTTTCCCAGGTTCTTCTAGGCCTTCCCCGAGGCCTAATAAATTGATAGAGTATTTAAAATTGAAATTTTGAGCGAATGCAGATAATCATATTTATAAAGAAAGTGAAAAGGTAGATTTCATTTGAGGCGTTCAGGATCAGAAGGGGATAACTCAGCATTAAAAAAATTGACTTTTTCACTAGTTTACTTAGTCAAGCAATGCTTCATGCTGCCGAAACTTCAGGTTCAAAAGCGGATTAAAACCATGAGTAATAAGGCAGTAAAGAGTCAGGTTAGATAAAATTGCTCGACTAAACTAAAAAATGTGTAAAAGTAATTTTTTGAAATATTGGAGTTATCCGTTTTTGTTCCTGAACATCTCATTTAACAAACACTAAATGGTTTGGTGTAATAACTTCATAATCATACATATGCACACTGAAAACTTGAATAAATATTTTATTTACAATTTACAACATTCTAAAACCTATGTTACAGAGACATTAATCGCAGAACCTCTTTGCAGCGTGGTCCAGGATGTGCACTCTCTCAGACCGCATCAGGAAGGACCCCTCACGAGTGTTCATGATTTATGGTCCTCCCGTCATTCAATGCATGAAAGAAGGTCCTACACAATAACGTCTTTTCCTTCTGTTCAATTAAAATGTATTAATTACTTAACATTTAATTATCTAAAAAATAATTTTTTATTTCAAGCATTTTAAACTATTCATTTTGAAAAATATTAGAAACCAAATCATCCCGTTTATATTGTAAAATAAAACTCAAATACATCAATATTTATTTAGCTTTAAATTGCATTCATGAAAACTGAAGTATTATTTGAGCTTGAGTTGAGAGGAAAAATGGTGGAAGCGTAACAGATGGTTTTACTAGAATTATTGTATTAAATTTCAAGGTCCAACTTTTATGCCAGTATCGATTAATTATTGATATAAGATTTGATATTCTTTGAAGGTACAGAAGCGACTTTCTGTATTAATGAAAATATGGTACATAAATTCATTTTTGTATAAAATTTCAATTTTTAAAATATAAATAAGTTAAAGATGAGTTTTCAAAATTAATTAATTTTTCTTTTAAAAAATCAAGTAGACCAGTGACGCCTAGAATTAATGAAGAAGGTTCTGCTGTAACTGTGAAATAAAACATTACAAAAGTTTTGTCTTATTTTAAAAATTTAAAAATTATTTACTTCAATATACAAGTAAATAGAAATATTTTGAACTAAAAAAAACCCTGAAAAACAACCAACACATCAGTGTACTATTGCAGTTATGAATTAGTTCACAAATTGTTTCAACAGTTTTGCCCTGATTGTACTTCAAGATTCTAATATTGCATGAAGGAATGGGGCATTACTTTTCCTCTCATAAGCTGAATTGTTAGTTTTAATATTTGTTTTTTCGAATAATTAAATGCATTGATTAGAACTAATCAAAATGCAAAAAATCATTGTACACATATATTTAGGTAAATGGCTAAAACATAAAGTATATGATTGCATAACCAATATGAACTTCAATTAATTACATTAAGAGACAAAAAAATTTTTTTTTTTATTCCTAGTTTTATATACATTAATACTAAAATTAGAAGTAACTGCATAATGTTGGTTGAACATCATTGGCGAGTTTTCAACCAAAACGTTTTTTGACAAATTTAAATCTAAAAATTACTCAGTATATTTAAAGCTTTATATTTTTTACCGTCACAGAGGCATTATATATATATATATATATATATATATCAATATATTCAATATAAAATTTCTGTATATAAGTGATTTAATACTTCCCAAGGTGAATATTTGACTTTTGATAGAAATATTCTTTTCTTTCCTTTGTTTTCAAAATGACAAAATATTACAAATGGCAAAACTAGCCAATAATTAAAACTAAATAGCTTTCCTTTAAAAGTAAAATAGTATGGTTTATTTGTAATTCTATGGTATATTAAATCATTCTAAAATTATGAACTTCAAATATTATCAAATTAGATTATTATCAAATTTAAAATTGTTATAAAAAAAGGGACAGTTAACAAAATTATGAAATTGAATGTTTAAAGTATTTCTAGAATTCAGTATGAGTAAACGCTTCAATATCTGAAGTGATTTTTGAAATAGGTTCCGCGCTCGGGTCATAACGCATAAATGGTTTCCCCCACGGGTCGATGAGGAACTTTTCAAAATTCCATCTCACATCCGAGTTCTTCAAGGGTTTCCAATAGAGTTCTTGTAAATCGCCAAAGCCATCTCTGGTAGACATGCAAACACTCTGTAAGTAAACATAACAACAAAATCATTATTTGAACGAAATACAATATTTAATTGTTTCATCATTATTTCATAAAATCATTATTTATTAATGTGTGATGAAATTTGTTATCCTTGTTGCACAATCAATTTAATTAGTTAATTATAAAATGCATGTTTTATATACTATGAATCTGAACCAATTATTTATCGTAACTTATAAGTTAATGCAAAAGATTTTTACAAAAGTATGGTATGAATATGATTACAAAATTATTTATTAAATGATGACTATTAACTCTTTCTGCAGCATTCTAATTATTGCAATTTATAATGAAGCAATTCTTTTAAAAATAAAAACACCTTAAATTATAAAATTATTGATGGAAAATAAAAAATAACAAAGTTATTATAAAAGAAATTAAATCTATGAAGATAATAAAACTTGAGAACTACAATTACATGAGAAATAGATTTAGAATAAATAACACGGAGACATGTTGCTAGTTAAAGTTTAAATTAAATAGAACTTTGATAATAAAGTCTTAAAGCCAAATTTTCGAAAAAAAAAAAAAAAAAAAGTTTAAATTAAGGCATCTGTTCCTCAGGTTGCTGCTTTCAGTTGAGTTACAACAAGTTCTAACTGTTAATTCATTTCATTTTTAATATTTTCCAAAAATTCAAGTTATTGTGAACTTAATATGAAAAGAAGAATGTAATTATGGGTAATGAGTAGATTTTGGTAATCATTTCCCATAACAACATTCTCTTAAATAAATAAAGTTCATGATAACTTGTATTTTTGAAAAATATTAAGAGGGAATCTGTTTGCAGCGGGAGATGGATCATATGGGATCTAGGACCCTCCTGGGGCTTACCCAGTCTCTATAAAATATTATAAAAATAGGGTACCCAAATTAAGGGGGAAAAATCTAGCGGTTGAGCATGACCTAGGACAACTCATCTTGCAGAACCGTTGTCCATGAAACAGTACAGTCTCTACCATGTACTGAACCCCAGACCCCTTCGTGGGTTGTAGCAGTACTTTTTTTTTTATTAAGAGGGAAAGAAAAGTAAAAACTTGTAGTAACTCAACTCAAAAGTGACAACTTGCGGAATAATTACTAAGATTAAAATTAATTTTAATAAGATTGAAATAGTAATCAAGACAGAGGGATATAATCAATTAAAAATAATATAGTATGTTATTATCATATGTGAAAAAGAAAAAGAGCAGAAATAAGGAGAAAGATAAGGAAAAAAATATAAATATCATATAATTATGCACATATAGATGCATAGGCAGATCCAGGGGAGGGGGCACGAGGGCACGTGAGGTAGAGAATCAATTACAGTACATACTTAAAGGCAAATCATGCGATTATAGTTGTTAAAATAACAGAAATAACATGAGTGAAACTATTGTTTAGATATTTTAATAAACTTTTCTATAAATACTACAAGTGTATTTCTAGGTTATTGTTGATTTTTTTGCCCGTCTGCCCGTTGTGCCCCACCAGAAAAAAATCCTGGATCCGCCCTTGTATAGATGTCATATGTAAAAATCGAAAAAAAAACTAGTGAAAATCGATTCAGAGTCAAATTGTGCGTTGAAATTCGATAATCGAAACTTTTATCGATAAAAATAATTCATTTATGGCGTACAAGGAAGTATTCAGTAAAGTATTTGTTTTGAAACTAATAAGTCTACTTCTTCCTGATGCAATTAAGAAGAGAAATATAAAACAAGACAGCGATGATGAAAATTATATCTTTCAAGGGAACAGCGTAAAAATGCCAATTTTAAAAATTATTGACGTGAATGTTAAGTGGCGATTTGTTATAGCAATATCGGAAATGGCAGGTCATTATTTCAGAGATAATTACATATCTCCCTTACCGACAATCGAGCGAGAGATTACACTGAAGGCTTTACGTAACTAACGCTGCAATTCAATGCTCAGCTAAGCGTTTTGACTCTAATTATAGTTATTATAAAATGATGAGTTGCAAAGGCTATTTCAGAAGTCGGGTGTTAGATGAAAAGAGCAAACTTCAACACTATTTTCCTGCGTAAACATTAGAACTCCGATGTTGAATTAAAATATCGACATTCTTTTTATGAACCATCGATATGAAAATATCAGTATCGAAATATTGTGCATCAGCTCCACAGGTTGTCGCTTCGAGTTAAGACAAGTTTTAACTTTTCATCATGAGCTATCATTCGTTTCTTTTTAATATTCTCGAAAAAAAAAAGTAATCGCGAGTTTTAGTATTAACAAAAGAGTGTAACGATGGGAAATGTGTATATTTCGGTAAACAATTCATCAAGAAATAAACGTTTCAACTAACATTTCGAAGTATAGACCATCTGTTATAATTTTTTTAAATATTTTATTTGAAAAGAAAAGATATGACCAGGACCGGGACTCCTGGACCCGGATCTCCCACTTCTCCGTAGTGGCGCCTTAACCACCTCGGCCATCCTGGCTCGTTTCCAAGCCAGTCATATCTCTTCTTTCACTGATCCTACATCTCCGTGTTCTCGCAATTTGCGATGTATACACGGGGATAATGTTAATTGAACATTACTTTATTTTTGGATCTTGATGACTTTAAGTCATTAATATTATTATAATTTATTTAATTGTTATATGATATATATATTTTTAAATATTTTATTTGAAAAGAAAAGATATGGCCAGGACCGGGACTCGAACCCAACTAATTCACCTCTCCGTGATGACGCCTCAACCATCTCGGCCACCCTGGCACGTTTCTCGGCCAGCCCTATCATACGTGTCTGTTGAAACGTACATTTACAGGTTAAATGAGTACCAAAGTATACACATTTCCCATAATTACATTCTCTTTTCCATAATAAAGCTCACGACAACTTGTACTTTTGGAAAATATTAAAAATTAAACGAATAAAATTCTGTATAAAAAACATTGATATGATCGAAACGTGTGCTGATGTTACTTATAATCTACGACGATCATGCCATTTTGATACAATATTCCAGCCATCTTGAAGTTGTGGTCATTATTAGTTGTCATGGCAGCCAAGCATGGGGGTTTGTGTTATCAATTTTGTTTTAAATTTTCTATTTATTATTATTCCCTTGAAGAGATTTCTTATCCTAACACTTATACACTATTCAGTTCCACTTCCATATATCAATATATAAACAGCTGAAATTCCATAATTGCAAAATTATGATGAACTACTTAATCATATTAATTCGTTCAATATTTATTGATTTGATTGTTAATGCAACCGTCCTTTAAAATACATAATCGAGGCGATTTCCTTATTAATTTTTTTTTCTTAAATGCAGCCGACGTGTAACGTTACACTCACGTTGGAGTAAAAAAAAACTGACTTGTCTAGACAAGAAATTCCAAAGAGACTAGAAATAAAACTGGTTCTGTCGACATTATGTTTGTTCCGTTATTATTACTAGTTCTATCTTTTAAATAAGTATATATAAATAGCATGTATTGTAAACATATTTAAAACACCATGGTATTACGTAAGAACATATAAGAAGATTTGAGTGAAAACTCAATTAACCATTTTTTATGATCTTTCCATATTTTTTACCGTAATAATCTCGAAGTTGGATTTACTTCAGACAAAACATTCTAAATGGATATTATTATTAAATATTTATTTTAAATTTTTAAGCCCCTGTGAAGCTCAAAATCCTCTGAAAAAAAACTTAGGTTACCGATTCTGTGTCCAATTTTTCTGTCTAGCTATTTCCACAAAAAATAGTAACTTTTTTTGTACTCTTTGTAGCTTTAAATATAGTAAAGATTTTTTCTAATCAAAATAAAGCAAATGTATCACACTGTTTTCCTAATATTAACCATGGGGAAATGTTTTCATCATTAGTTGATTGATTCCGTCTAACATTCAACGTAGGGCGTTCAAACATATGCCAAAATCTCAAGACAATATGAAGGGTTCTCATTGTTGGCAAGAGTCCATCGACATAGCGGGGAGAAACTTCTGAGAAACATCCACAAATCATCTTCAGATCAATCAGGCATAGAATGCCTTCATTATGCCGTCCTTCGGAAGGGACGTAAAATAGGGGTACGGAATCTGTACTTCGCCAAGTACTCGTTTAAAATTTAGAGCTCCCAGTGTAGAATCGACCGATTAGCCGTAGCAGCACAAAGTGACGTTAAATAAATAATATGTAAAATCCGCCTCCCACGCGATTCCTTTATTCTGGTTTAACTACGACACTAAAATCCATTTAATTAGTAATTTATTACATTTCCTTTGATTATTAAAAGTTTTAAGAAGCAATAATAAAACCGATTCTTCAACTATCTCAATCATTGCTAATTTAAACATTCACTACTTATATTATCAGGTATTTTCACCGGCTCGACTGTTTAGTGAAATCTGACAATGAGGTGAAAGTTGTAGATGCATTGATAGAAGATAGATACATCTTGTCTTCATTGAACAGATACGAGCTGTCAAAATGAAATATTATATATTTTTTCTTTTTCATTTCTAATACTGCGAAAGTACTATAAAATGCTTGTTTTTCTCCTCTGTTACAGCTTCAGTATGAGGTCACAGTTTAGTGCTATTTAGCAGGATTCCTGTTAATTAACTGCTTTATTATTCAACTGAGAAATTTAGATTCATTGAAGTTTGATATAATTTAAAATTATTGTTGGCGTAAAGCTCTGCTGGAGTGAAGAAGCAGTACCCAAAGCAATAATAATTTAAATTATGGTTAAGCTCGACATCGACAGAAAAGGAACCTTAGGGGGCTTTTGTATCTATTCATCGATCATAGCAACCGGAAATCTTAAGTTTGTTTGTTCATTTAACGTCACTTTTTGCTGCTATGGCTAATCGGACGATACTACATTGGGAGCCCTAAATTTTGCCAATCCAGGTTTAATTAGGATAGGTATTTTTAACGGGTACCTCACATCGTACAGGCTCGGGACTCCGTTTTAACGTCCTTTCCCAAGGACGGCGTAACTAAGGATTTTTTACTCCCTTTAAAAAATCCTAGGGTCACCTGCCGGGCTACGAACCCGCGGTCTTGGGCTTAGTAGTTTGTTACGCTAACCACTAGACCACAGGTGACCTTTCAGCTGTGAAGTGGTTTCTTAAGTTGTGATCTAATTATAACATAAATAATTAAATTTACAGTCTCAACAGGAAAAAATCCATTGGCGTTGGTTTGATCTCTCGAGGGATAGTAAAAATCGCAAAGTCTACCTCAATAAACGTTTTAAATAATATATACTTGAAACAATACATAAGAATTTTATATTTGAATACTAAGCTGTTATATGCTAGGAATATCCTGATAAAATGTGACACAATGTGCGGTAATCAAACCATAAATAATTATTAGTTCACTTTCGGCAGCAGAGAGCGGAACTTATTGTGAGCTGAGGATCCCGGATTCGAATTCGGTAGTGACAGATAAATTATTTAAACTGTCAACAGCCATAGATGGATTCTGATAGATCTGCAGATCCTCCTGGAGCTCATCATATTTTCGGATACAAAGATAAAAGTTATCGTGAGCGTAAGAATGGAAAAGCTTATATAATTATGGGAAATGTGTATACTTCGGTAATCGTTTCAACAAAAATAGATCATCTATGCTTCGAAATATTAGTTGACACTTTTATTTCTTGATGAAATGATCACCGAAAACTGCTCATTATCCATAATTACAGTTTTTTTCCATATTTAAGCTCACGAAACTCGTATCTTTGGAAATTAATATAAATGAAACGAATAAACAGTTAGAACTCATAGCAGTAACTCAACTCGTAGCGACAACTTGCGGAATAGATACCCAAGTTTTCCCACCCTCCCCCTCGGCAACCAAAATTAATTGGAAACGGCAGATTTTGTGAAGTTAAAACACCATAGGCTTTTTTAACTGCATTAGAATATTAAACCATTCAGAAACGATCGTTAAATCTTCTAATAAACATCGACCTTCTTTTTTTTTTATTTTATTATTTTACCTCACTGATTCACTTCTCCTTGGTAGGACTATAAAGACGATTCGTACGCATCACTGATTCCTGATAGACTCGTGCGAAGGCCATCAGGGCATTTGAATGATCTATATCTATTATCTTTCTTATATAGACTTCCCTCCCAACACAATCATCGGAAAATGTTTTGTTTCAAAGATAAATTATCAGGAAACAACATTATCAGTAGCTGTGATAACATTTATGTTCTCTTATGAGACTCCGTGATTTGCTAGTACATATTAAGAATTCAATATTGGAATGCGTAAAAATAATTATACTGAAATCATATATAGTTGATGGATAAAATATATCAAAGTGTACCACTTTGTTTTATTTACAGTCAGTATAATTAGTCATATTTTTAACTGCGTTTGTATCATCGTACACTTGTGTAAAGAAGACTGATTTACGTCTTAAACAAATACCACTCCGAACGGTATAAAAAACACAAATAATAATAATGAAAATAAATTATCTTTAACAGGACAAAATAAAAAATGATGAAACAGTTTGTCAGAAAATCGTTTATAGTTATAATTATTATGGCATTATTGAGAATGAATGAAATTACAATATATAATTTGGATTACATTACTTATTAATGGCATAATTAATTAAGATAGATAATGATACCCTTATAATAAAAAAGTATTTATGGTAAAAATACCTTCTGATATTACTAAATTAATATAATTTAAAGGTTAAATGGATAATTAATACAGAATCGAAGCGGCTATAAACGATTACGTCAGAGACCCATGGAGAAACACCATACGTGTGTTCAAGGCAACAGGCTACAAAGGTCACATTTTTGTAATCCAACGCTTCCTTGGGCTAGTTTTTCAATCAAGAGATTATGTCTTAAACAATTAAGTAATTCTTTTGTTTAATATATTGATTGGACGGAAAACAAAAGTAAAATAATTACTCTGTACTACAGCCTATTAACTGATTCCTTCACATTTTGTATTGTTTGAGAGTGAAATGTTATTTATATAACTCATTTTAAAGCCAGCTTCAATATGCTAAATTTATTGTTTATAAGTCCAGCAAGTAAAGGAATAGGTACGAATTATTAACATAAAATATAGCTTACGTACTTGAAGAACTGAAACGTACGTAATTTTAAGGTTTTTTTCAAACACATTTTTTATTACAGCTTTAAGACAATTAAAAGAAAGGACCTAAATTTGTATATTTCGATAATTTCTAGCAGCATAATTTACCTCGGTATATTTTTCGAAAACGGGTGCGAATCGTCAAGATATTGAACCTTTCAGGGAATCAGGCAGGTCATTTTTGTTTTAGGTATATTAGTTACTTTAACTGGTTTAATTATTTAATAGTCATACGTTTGTACAGATATATTATAATTTCTCAAATATATTTGTTGGAGCTATATTCTATAATTCGAAACCAAAAAGGTGCCAGATAGTTTTAATAATTAGGGAATATTGAAAATGGGGAATAAAAATATTCTTGTAATAACCTACACACAAGTCTCATACTACAATATACTATTCATTAGTGATCATTATAGTGATTGATAAATAACTGGTAATTTAATTCAATTTCAGTAAATAATTGAAAACAGTTACTTTGTAACCAGTAAAAGTAACTTGCGTAACAGAACAAAAAAAGACCCACTGAGTTTAGGTAGTTATAACGTATCCATTTTCAAGAATACTTAGTAAATTCAAAAACTGTTTTTGGTGCATTCAGGCGCAGAATCCATGCCATGGTAAGCTTTTAATTGACACGTTGGAACTAAAGTTCAGTTCTTGAGTCTTCAGTATCTTGAAGATATCGCGGATGTATGGATAATATTCACTACACTTTTAATTCTCTATTATTAAGAGAGAGAAGAATATACCCTATGTCAATGAGAAAATATTAAAGAAATATACATATGTATTATCATCAGGAAATGATGGATAAGAAGTCAAGGTAAAAGCGTGGAACAGCTGATCTGCACAGTTCGTTTTATCAAACAGCTGATTTATGTTAATAAAAATTAACTATCATTTAAATTTGTCTAGTAATAATTAAAAAAATGAATAATTTCAAAGAAATTAAATTTAAAATAAAAATTGATAAACACGATATTTTTATTTGAGATGGCTTGTTAATAATTGTATAATTATGTCTAACAGAGCAAAAAATCAGGTTGAGAATCTTGTGTCATTTTAAAATTGCAAAAGATAGAAATTGATGTCAGTTTTTCCCATCTAATACAATAGCATAATAAACTAGTTTATGGCATTTTAACGACTATGTTTATTCTGGGAAAAGATAAAATTATAGAGAATAAATAAAGAATGTAATAAAATTACTTTATTCCATCACCATTCTTACTATATTCTCTGTAATTAGTTTGGGGATTAATTTATAGAGAAAAGATTAATAAACATGTTTATAAATTAATTTTGAATAATGGATATTTGCAATCTATAAATAAAAAAATCTAATCACTTGACCTATCGGCTTATCATGCTATAAATCGGTGTTTCAAAAAAGTGATTTAAATTTAGTTTTAGAAAAGAGTAACTTACAACTATTCTTCTAAATTATACTAATGTAGTTAGTGTGTACACAACATAACAATATTAAATGAAATATGTTTTTATTTATTTACAGATTCTTACTGAAGCACATATAATATAAAAATGTTGAAATTTTTATCTTAGAATAAAATTTGTTTCTAATGTCTTAGGTATTTCAAGTAAACATTGGAATAATAACTGAATAATATTTCTCATTATTTTTTCTCGAGGTGAGTAATTTACACGATTTTTCAACACCAAATAAGTAAGTAGATTATACATTAAGTTGAATATACTATTAAAATATTCTTCAATATTAGAATGCTAAGTACCTTTAAGAATGTGTAAAGTGGATGCTCTTTTTCTCCATTAACATGGATCTTCTGGAATAGCCGGAAGTTTGGCATAAATCCATTTCCAGGCCTTACGAACCGAATTCCATTATAGAGTTCAGTGGCATTGTTCCCTGGTTCTTGCTGTAATATTAAAATGTTTAAATTGAAACTAAAAATATTTTCGTATTTTAATAAACATTGAAATGATGAGTAAAATGGTAGTAACGGTAGATATTTAGATAAAGTATTTTTGAAAAATTTTCTTAGCAAATATATACAAGGTCTGTTTATACGATGACAGTAAACTGACATCATCTTGACAACTTCAGTCATGACATTATTGAAGGATGAAAATCATTTAGCTAACTATTTGTTATAAATTTAAAGTAAATCATGAGAATTTCATACATGATACTTCATAAACAAAAATGTGATATCTGTCAAAAAAATAAATAAATAAAAACAGGAACTTTTTTATTATTTGGTTATTTTTCTACATGTTCGATGAATTTTAATTAAAAAAAATATGTGCTGTTGTGCACTCTAATATCTGGTTACTATTATTATCAGTCGCAAAGCTCCCAAAGTGGAAAACACTAAGTAAAGATGGTTCTTTACCATCTTTCAAAGATGGTTCCTTTGGGGCTTATTTTTTTTTCTAATTTGCCCGCCAAGGTTTGGTATTATTTATTATATCCTACCAAACTATAAAAGTGATAATAATAAAATTTTGTTGTCATATGAAGTATATTACTACAAAAACAAAATTTAAAATTGTTTCAAATTTTTAACTCTTAAAATTCAGAAATAAATGAACTGAACCTTTATTAAAATTGTATTTTAATTTGAATTTTTTAAAAATTGATGTGCTAAATAAGTAAGATAAATCTAATATTTATACTTACTAGTCCAAATTGGTTGCATGGGATACCAAGTATAGCTAAATTGTCCCCGTACTTGGCCTGTAGTGCACTCAGGCCAAAGTAATGGGGAGTGAAACCTCAGAAAGTCGCTACATTAACTATTAATACAACCTATAATAAATAAAGCATACTTTCATTATACAGAGAGAAAATTGATTTAAATAGTGCCACCTAATGTGTGACAGAAAAATGGTTTATTACTTAAAATCAAAGAGAAAAAAGAATTAAATACTAAATATGCTACATATCAATACTCCGTCAAGACAAAAGTAAAAAAGGACAGTACATCTATAGATCATTGTCTTAATAATTGGGAGAATATTATCGCTTTATGGCTGGCTACCTTGCATGATTACTGTTTGAATAATAATAAAAAATATTTCTAATATTGCCCAGTAAAAAGGCATAAAAGAGAGCTAAAACATAGCTGGTCAAAATAATACTGCTTTTTATTTTAATACAAAAAAAAAATAATTAAAAGAAAATTAAATCTCTATACTTAAAAGCTCCAATTTAATATTAAGATTATTAGTGATTATTTTTTTAAATTTGATATATCTTATTAGAATATCAATTAATTGCCAACTATTAACAATGTTAATAGAATATATACTCATGTCAAAGTTTGATTTAAAAAGAAAACTACAATAACATACATAACAAAACAATAAATTGTAAATATAGCGGAGATAAAAACAAAAAATTATCTGTTAAATTGTCCTTAAACATTTCAACTAATGGATTTTAAATTGCCAGTCCAGACTTGTAATTAATGGAGTAGTAGTGATAACAAAAAATTAATAAAATTTTATATATAAATTGAGGAAATGAACTACATCTGTAGATAAAATAATTACTTAATTTTGTTTCCCCTTAGACTACATTAAAAGTAAAACAGTTACTTTTAATTTAAAAGTAACCAATTAATTTTTAAGTCAAGATATACTATAGTATATAGCGCACAATTACTCTTAAATGAAAATAACCATATTATTTTAAATCATATCACACACAACTTCTAGTAAAAAACAAAATTATTTCTATGAGATGAAAATAGTTGACTGGATGATCTAATGTAAAGGAGATAGTTGGGGGGTGCAGTCAATAAGAACCCAGAATAAGTGAAGTACTTATATTATGTGCCGACGTTTCGACCTACAGTGTAGGTCATCTTCAGGGCGAATGTTGTAGAGCGTGGCCGTTAAATATCGAGTACGTATCAGCCGTTATATGTAACGGCCACGCTCTACAACATTCGCCCTGAAGATGACCTACACTGTAGGTCGAAACGTCGGCACATAATATAAGTACTTCACTTATTCTGTGTTCTTATTGACTGCACCCCCCAACTATCTCCTTTACACAAAATTATTTCTACAATAATTTAATCTTAACTTATTTAAAAAACAATATTTTATTTTTTAATGTGAATTTTTAATAACACTAAAGGAAGTGTATGGCAAATTTGCTTATGGTATAATTTATACACTGCAATTTAAACAATTAATAGATTTATACCTTTATTTTGGTTTTATTCCATCATCGCTTTTATCATCTTCTCGGTAATTAGTTTGGGGAAAGATTTATAGAGTGAAAATGCTTATAAATTAATTTTTGTTTATTATTTTCAATAATGAATATTTGCATTCTATGAAATAAAATATCTGACCAATTGATCTGTAAACTAATCATACTATAAATTGTGACTCAATGAATGTGATACTGAACCAAATTAAAGTATGCCTGTAAAGCAATATAGACCTTCAAGTAAAGTATTGTTTCTGTTCTATCAATGTTAGCTCTACCTGTTAAACACTAAATGTAAAATTAATTATGTTTATTTTTATTTTTTAACCTGAACTTTTAATAACACTAAATACGTGTGAGGCAAAATTGCATATGGCATCATTTATACATTAAAATTTAAACAATATCATGTAATAATAGGTAGTTAAAATGATAATAATGATTTGAATAACATCAAAGACTCACCTTTCCTTGGTAATTTGATAGCGGAACTGTTGCATTAGTTTTTAAATCTCTTAAGGAATAATCGTAGATGGTGTCGTTATAACCATCTCTTAGGCATCTTCTCTTCTCGACTCTTTGAACTTTAGATTCAACATTATAATACGCTAGAAGACCTAAAGCCAACCACACAAGATAAGAATTCGTCCCCATCACTGGAAAAAAATCCGAATACTGTACATATCCAAAACAATATACACTTGAGGAAGACACAGCCTCCCCCTTGCAGAAGACAAACACTGACTGAAGAGATTCCTGTATAGAAGCACTAAATGTGGAGTGGGAGATGAAAAACCTTGAGGACCTTAGCTGTCCTTTATAAGTCAGGACATCCTTTATAAGGTAAACAACTCTGTCAATTGAGCTCATTTGTGAGATATAAAGATACAATTGAGTTCATTTTTAAGATATAAAAAATAAACTTAATTTTATATACTAAAAAATTTTGAATGAGTAAAAATTTTCTCAACAGAATAAATAAGGATATATACCAGAATAAATAAATAATATAACAGAATAAATATAGAAACTAATTCTAGAATTATACTATAGTTAATTGTACTTTACATTTAACATATAAAACCCCATTTTAAAAAAACAATAAAATAAATACAAAGATAAAACTGATTTTAATTTGATAAATAAAAACCAAACTGATAAAAAAAAAGGATGACAAGTTGATTTAAAAAAATCAACTTAAATTAATTAAAATAGTAATAAATACAAATTTAATAATGACCATTAGAACAAAATAATACAGACAATAAATTATAAATAAATAACTCTTCACTCCTTCAAAAGAACAATGCCATAAATCAGCAAAACCTAATTTTTCAATGGAGGTATTTGAATGTTCCATATGATTAAAAAATTTAGGTATTGGTAAAGCAAAATATTTTTCTTTTAATGATGGTATTGAAATTCTTTTATTTACCATGAGAAAACTTGAAACTGTTTTCATTTTAACTTATGCCATTATTCCATAAAAATTCAAGTTCAAACAAGATAAAACTCAAAATATGATTTTATTATTTTTAAAAAAATGTTGAAAATGGAATATCAGATATTTCGTTTCTGAATTAAAAAAGCTTCAGGCAATACAACTCATACTTAAATCTTAACTAAAAAATGCCATTTTTTGAGTTATGTCGTTCTTTTGAAGGAGCAATACATATAAACATGACAGGAATTTTTTTCATTAAAAATTTCTGTTATAAGCTTAAACATATATTTTATGATTCTATTTAATATACAATGAAGTTCTTTGAATTGGGAACTTATTCATAAAAAAGGGAATTAATATTTTTTAATGAATTAAAGTTCTTGATGAATGATTGAAGATTTTAATGATAGAATTGTTAATAAAATTGTCAGGTAAGAAAATAACTATAATATAATTAACTAATAATATAAAAACATAAGTTTTAAAAAATCAAAATACCCTCCAATAATAATAAGAGGTTAAGATGGTTCTTACATTTAACAGTTCAAGTTCTCTTCAAGATTTCTAACAAGACCTGAGAATTGTTAATATAGGTTTAGTTGTAGAGCAAATTTTACACATTACTTGAATAATGATATCTAAATTTAAAATATGTAATGTCAGAAAATTTAATAGTCAGTTCTTGTAATTGCAGAGGGAATATCGCCTTCGAGTATTAGACCAAAAACTAGAAATATTAGGATTCTTTGTGGAATCTGAGATATTTTTTAATGCCTGTTTAAACAAACAATTTTTTTGAGTTGTTCTGGATCTTTATAACTCAATATTCCATATTTAAAATTAATGATTTTATAAACTCTATTGATATACAAAGAAGTGATGGAAAGAATCTACGAATCTTGTGACTAGATGAACAAAAATTGTTCGGGACACTAGGTGATGTATATACGATTTCTAGGAAGTTATTAAAGAAACAGAAAAGAGAAGAGCATTTTTTTTATAACTTCTTTCTTTTGTTACATAAATTCTTATCCCTGTGTTAAATCATAACCATCAGACAATTTTTTTTATCCAATTGTATCTCATCAGATTTCGTGAAACAATTTTTTTTATATGGTAGAGAATTGAAATAACATTTAAGATTATTTCTTACTTTATTATTAAACATTTATGATGGTTAATAGCACCTTTTTTATTAATTATTTTAATAAAATTATAGGCCCCTGAAGTGTGTCTAGTTAATATAAAAATAAGTTATACTTACTAAAATTGTTTTTGTTAAATCTTCTTTTTACTCAATTGAAATTATTGGTTTACATAGCTTTTTCCAATATTTACTATAATTATATCTCAATTTTTCAATAATGAACTAGTGAATTTTGAAAAAACATTTTTTTCATTGTTGGTGATTTATTCATATGGCTCCAGGAAAACTCTGATTTTAAGAGTAGTATAAAATAAAATAACAATATAAAAATAACAATTTATTAAAACACTTTGCTATTAACTAATAACAATATCACAAGATGAAAAAATAAATTTGGCAGTTAAATCGGCCAAAGAGAGCAATATTAAGTTTCAACATTTTAGACTAGATATAATTTTGTAAATTATATACAAAATGCTAAAAGCTCTTTTACAATAAGTTGATCATGATGAGGCTTCAGTCTTAAATGCTCCATACTTTTCTTTGTTTAATTTAAATTACATTACTACCTTAAAGTTTTGTAAAAACTAAGACACCATCATACATAACCACCAATCTTCCGTCTTTTTCTAATGCAACAGTACATGCATAATGTAAGAATACAACCGATAACTAGTACAAAATAAAAGTTTAAGAAGGTCAGTCTACTTGGTGTTCTGAAGAACAAATAACACATAATTTCCTGTTTTTTATCTGCAAAAAAAAAGAGAAAAAGGTACATTATTATGAAATAAAAGTCAAAAAAACATTTGAACATGAACATGAAGTAAATGTTTTAGATGAAGAAAACCTAACATCTGGAAACTTCTAGCCAGGTGTTTTTGTGGTTGCCATAGATACATCCAGTGCAGACTGTATATTTTAGGAATATGACGAACATGTTCATATATAAATATTATTTAAAATTAAAGAAAAAGAAATGTGTTAAATTTTATGTGAGTATAGCTGTCATAGTTATTGTAATTTACAATGCCTTTTCAATTGATTCTGTAGTGTGGTAAGAATTAGCTTGTTTATGAACCTCAAGACATAATTTCCATTCCTCATGACTCTTGAAAAAGTTCAATAGATTTCACAGCCCAGCAATTGGCCTTAGAATTTTTTAAAGACTAACAATTTCTTGGTTAAGCTAACCTTTGGAGGGGACGTAAAATGGTTATCCTGAGTCTGTGCGATATCCCGTGTTTGTTTAAAATCCCTATCCTACTTTGTGCAACCACTTTGTTGACCTAGTAACATGGAAATAACTTTCAAATCCCCTGAAAATAAGAAATTTTCAGATGAAATTTGTGACTTATCTAGGGGTGATGGAATTTTTTCCGTAATCAGCACAAAAAATACTGTTAAACCCACTAGTTAAAGATGCTATAAATGATTTTTTTCATTGCGACCTGTGTAATTTATGTTTGTTTGTTTATTTGAGCTTTAAGGCGTAAAACCTCAGGGTCATCAACGACTGAAATTCACCAGTGTAATTTATATTATTACATCATAGATTGAAAAATTGATATTCCCATAGAAATGATAATATATTTTTTAATTTATTTCAAGTATTCAAAATCCTATTGGTAAACTTCAACAAATTACTTAGGTACCAACCTTTCCACAGTTCTTTCTCCCTTAAAAACATTAAAATATTCACTTTTGTTCAATTCTCATATTGATAAGAGCTCCTGTTTTGTATATAATAATAAACGGTTTTCAAGAAAAAAATTGTTTTACAATCTTCCCGAGGAGGGCTACATATGTTTATAGCCATATATATACCATACTTGGATCCGCCAATATATTTTTGTACATAAATATGGTCTGTACACCGGTTTATTCAATAAAATGATAAGAGTTTTGCCCATTTCTTTTGAAATTATTTTACAAACCATTCAATTTTATAATTTTTCATTGGTACAGTTAACTAACTCATTTAATTTAAAATTAACAATAAGAAAACAACAGCTTACCGATGATGATGGTCGAGTATCCATGTACAGTTGTTCCCATCCTATAAGAAGCTGTAGGAATTGATATTTCATTTATCCTTTTTGTCTTTTCGGAAAAAGTGAATCTAAAAGCATTCTGATCAGACACATCGATATGCTGAAGTATTTCCCTCTTAGGTGAATTATATTCTGTCATGAAATGCATTAATTTATGATCATGAGCTGAAAATATTGCATGGGGTTTCAGTTTCATGATAATCTGAAAAATATCATAAACATATAAAAATATTCGTAACAAAAATTAAGTGTATGTTAACAAATAAACTAAGGCAAGATAATCACCTCTTCCCCTAATAAACTGTCGACACCGAGAAGTGGTATATGCGACAGGACTATTCGTATTGATGTATCATTTTCAATATTATATTCTGGAAACATTCTGGTCATACTGTTAACCTAAAATAGATAGATAAATAAAAAATACTTTCTAATTTTATAACTTAGAAGTATTAGGAAAATAAGAAAAAATCAGAATTGGGGACCACATAATTCCTTATATGTAATCCTGTGTACGATATATATAAATACGATTAGTTAAAAAACAAAAAAAAAAACTGAACTAATGGTTTTTAGCACGATTCCTTTACCTCCCTTAATTTTTCATACAGATCCAATGATTCTATATTTTCTTCTCAGGCCCATTTTATTCCACAGATTCTAAATTTTATTTTTACATACAGTTATATACATGTATAACAATTACTAAGCATTACTGTAGTTATTGAAAAGATCCTAACAAATTTACAAAATGTAAATAAGTGTCCAACCATGAAATTATGAGCATTCATTACCTTACCTTAAAAAATTTAAGATTTTTGTACGAGATAATCTCAACTGAAGGACCAAAATGATTTTCATAACGGTGAAGTTTCAACGGTGTAACTTCTTCATTTTCACCACCAATGTCATTGTCCCCAGGGAGAAATATGGTCTGTAAGAGATAAATTTAAAACAATTATTTTTTCAAAAAGAATTAAGTTAATACAAGAATAAGAATAAATAAAAGAGTGAACATCATAGCCAACAATAAAAAATACAAAACAAAATTTTGTGACTAATGAAATTAAAGAACAATGAAAATTATTTTACTATTGCTTATTGTTTCCAAAAAGATAGAAGATAGTAGAGCATCAAATATCAACTGAGATTTAGATAATCAAATTTCCCATTAATGATTAATGTAATACAATAACAATTACGAACTTTATCTAAATATTTGACATTGCATTTTAAATTGTACCAAACTTACAAAATGATAATTTTTTGTCCAAAGGTAGTGATGATTTTAGTGATAAGGCACTGAAACAACATCACTGTAATATAAACCAAACTGTAATTTTAATCCTCGAGACAGACCGCCGGGAGGGAGGGGGGGAGATACTCTTGATTTGGGTGAAAACACGTTTTACAGTTGTAGTACGTTCAAGTGCCTGAGAGGAGTAGTGACAGAAAACAATTTTGAAATAGAAATTAAGGGCAGAATGGTAGCAGGAACTGAATGTTTCTATGCCCTGCAAAAAGCTCTATGATAAAAAGTCTTTCAAGAAAAGCTAGGCTTATGTTGTATAAAACGATAATTAGGCCAGGTGGTTATGTATGGCTGTGAGATATGGACTCAGACCATAGAAAACAGAAGAGCTTTCTGCTTTGGGAGGGTCCTGAGAAAGATCTTTGGACATTTCAAAGAAGAGAATCAGAATTCCCGAACAAATGGAACTGTACAGAGAGCCTGATATTCCTCTAGAGCCTGATTTCCTGTAATAAAGAGCAAAATAAGTTGGTCAGGTAGAAAAAATGGAGTCCTACAAGCTGACTAAAATTATGCTGAATTGTGCACAATGAGGAAAACGGAAAAGGGGCAAACCTTTGTATCGGTAGATGGATGACTTGTGAAGGTTTGGAACAAGAAATTGGATGAGCCTGGTTGGAGACCGCGAGGAATGAGAAGAATGTTTGCAGAGGCAACAACTGTTGCGCCCAATATTGAATGAGTAAGCAATTTCAATATAAGTAGTTATAATTATTGACAAGAAGAAAAAGTTACATTTCTATTTCTATAAATTAGTTTCAGATCAGAAGATGGGAATCAATACCTTAAAACATATTAAATTTACCAATGTGATCATTTTTTACTATCAAGTTACCAACTGGGAAGCTAATTGATACAATTTTAAACTTACACAAGAAAACTTCCTACAAAAAGTACTAAGTTTTATTTACCTTATTTTTGGATATGTGATTAAGATAAAAAATATTTCTGAATCTCGAGTAATAGCTTGAATATTGCTCTGAGCTGCACATGCTACCTTCATCCATGAGATCACCAAGAAATACTATTAAGTCTGGATTAACATAGTTCATTGCATACTTGTAGGTTATTTTCAAAAACCTTGAACAAAAAAAAAACAAAACAAGATTTTATTAATTAGTGGTAAATTTGTTTAGAATATTAAGTGTTTTTCTTGTTATGAGCCTCAGAGGATGATAAGTAGTAATGAAGAATCACTTGATAACTACTGCACGGATTTTCATGTGGTTTTCACCCATAGATAGAGTGATTCATCAGGAAGGTTTAGGTATATAATTTGTCGAGTAAATGGGTTGGAATATCGATGGGCTTCACCGAAGACACAGCCTAATTACATGCAATTATCTAACATGCAAGATAACAAATTCGTACATAAAGAAATATTTGGTTTTGTTTTTATTTTTATAATTTCTATATAATAAAATACATTAGCTGAGATGGGAAGAAAGAAAATCAAGTCTCCCAAAAAAGCCTAACCAACGATATTCGCGTGGCCCTTAGTGGCCGGTTTATGATTTTAAAAAATACATAACATAGACAAATTATATAGCAGTGGATAGTGTATAATCTTATTACCCGAGCAAAGCAGGGGTGGATAGCTAATATATATATATATATATATATATATGTATATATATATGGACTGTATAAAAATAGCCATTCCTCCATGTTTTATCTTATACATATGAATTTTCCTTCTTCCTTTATGGAAAATATTTTTCCTTATATGAAAATTCAACATATAGATAAGCATTAACATTATGCATAAGCATTAATTAGATTTATGTTTATGCTCCACGCTTAAGCATAGAAAATTTAATTGTTATCAGAATAAAATAACTTTTCTTGTCAGTGCTTTTTTCACTAATTGCATCCCTAACCAGGTTTTCCGATTAGAATCATTTAATTATAAGATGCAATACTACATATTCTGTAAGTGAAATTATTTCATTTCTTGTTTTAACTAGATTTTTGTATACAAATAATTTAAAATTGTATTTTTAAACTTAAAACCGATTAATACTCAAATTATAACAAATAAAATCATCACATTATTTCATTGGGAATGTGGAACGTAGAAAATGTAAAATATACAAAAAATACTAGTGCAAAACAGAGAATATAAAACACATTAAAATCATTTCTGAACCGTAAATTAAATCTCTATTTTCCTTCCTTCTGTAAATAATTAATAAGAAAATATCTTAATAATAAATACTTTTAAGTTGCCTTTTTCACAAATTGTTTACAACCACACAGACCAAGAAAAGGTGTAATACATTACCTATCACAGTCCATCCTTGCGATCCACGATTCTGTATTTTCACCCAATATTTGTGGATCGGCAACGAAGAACAATTTATACGAATTACTGTCTGTACCACAGTCTAATGACGGCCAATCATTTGTGAAAGACTGAGAAAAATAGACCAGTACCTCAGAGTAAACCGTCACACAAAGTAAAACACTCAACATGGAGACATAGAAATTACTGCAGGGATATTTACAAATATTCCATATCCATCTGAAAGAAAATTAACTAACAATTATTTCAGTTACAAGTGTCTCAATTAGTATCTTTAATAAACAGTTAAAGACTTACCTTTTTGAAAAATAAACCATTATAGAAATAATTCAAATGATTTTGAATAAAAAAAAAAATTGAAGAAAGTAATTTCACCTCAATTGAACATGATTGAACGCAATAATTATAATTTAAGTTTAATTTCCTTATTGATTGATCTTATCTCAAATTGATATAAGAATTAAACTTAATAAAAAAAAGTACATAACTGATTAACACTGACAGGTAAGCCTCCATAACCTGCAGATGCACTGCCCGCCTTTAGCTGTTATCAGCTGATTTCTTCCAGTGAAATGCAGATTTAAATTTAAAATTAACTAAATTCATTTTGATTCAATTTGCACAACTACAATTTATTGTTTATTTTATATTAAAATGATTTTTCGAAAAATTAATATGAAATAAATAAATAAGTCACATATTTACTTCATTGTATGCAGAACATCAACGATTCCAATATTAATATATTTTTTATAAATAAATTAAATCTTATCGAAACCTAAATTATTTTTAAATCTAATATTTAACAGTTTTATATCAATGGAAATAAAAAATTATATTTTATATAAAGTCTGAACCACCTTATACAGCCCGCCAAATTGTAGTAAAGAAATTCTGCTAAAAAATATCTCTTCAGTCTCAAAAAATCGGGCGCGGAGTGAAGTGAATATTGTGGTCGCTAATCGTTTCGGTTTTAATATATCATATATCGGGTTTAATTTGTGCTCTTCCTTAATCCGTTTTTAATTATAAAGCAATCCTAGTTATTATTAATATTGTGCAGTGATTGGTTTTTTAGTGATTAGTGATAGTTTAGTGTGTTTAGTGGTGATCATTTTTCATAAATCGGGTCTCATTTGTACTGTTGCTGAATCTGTTGTGATTAATATAAAATCGTAGTTATTATTTCTTATTAATATTGTGCAGTGATTGGTTTCAAGTGATTAGTATGCATGGATAACATTTCTGCAAGATGGTGCTAATGAAATATGTCCAGCTCAAGTATGTAAGTAGAAAAAATAAAAAAATAAGATAAAAATACGAAAAGCTATTTATACGATTTCTGTTTTTATTTTTTACCACCACTTTAATGAATTTGAATAAATTTAATCTATTACTGCCTTTAAAATTGCTAAAGATATTATTGATATAAACTGTTAAAGAGATACTGTACCTAAATAAATTACTCGTTTTCTGATGGTATTTTATAACTATGGCTTGTACATTTTTCTTTTATATTTTGAGTATTCTAAAGAGATACTCGCAATGCCTGAATATAATCGAGTCATTTACTAAAAGAACTTTGAGTACTTTAGTCAAATTATTTCATTAGAATGATATTTTATCTATATGTTTCATATTAATACATTTTTTTTAAATTTGATAATATATATAAAATATAAACACCATAAGTCTTAAGTATTGTGTGGTCTATTGATGAGTAAAATCCATAAATAACAAAAAAAAATATTTAATGAAATCGTATAAATAGAAATTATATAATCTTATAGGCTTAAAATTCTATCGTAAATAAAATTCATATATACACGTCTGATTTTTTTTAAATTTAATAGTTTTGTTAAAAATAACTTAAAAGTTATATTAATATTTAGTATAAACTGGAAATTTAAAAACTTGTATGTTTCTAATTATATCGCTAGTAAACTTTAAAAATATATGTGCTAAGAGTCATATGCATTTTTCAATTTAATATTTTTGTTATGAACGGCTTAAAAAGCTATTTAAATATTTAGTTGAAATTGGAAATTTGTAGAAAAAAGAATGTAGGTTTCCAATTATGTAATAATTAAAGTTTATGAAGTTAAGACCGTGGAAAAATTCCAACAAAAAGCCCTTAAGTCTCCAAACTAAAACAGAAAATGAAATTTTAAAAATAAAATTGGAAAATGTATTTTTCCACGGTCTTAACAATTATGTGAGGTCTCTTTTTACTTTTCAATATTAAAGTTTATGAATTAATTAATATTTACATGAAAACTTACATTTTATTTACGATAGAATTATTTTATTTTTTTAAATACATGGTTATATATGTGCATGTCTGCTTGGTTGTATTTTTTGTTAATGCATGCATTGTAATTTTATCTAATATTTTTCTGTTTTGTCAAAAAATATCTTCTTAAGCTATATACTAAGGTCCTAGGGAGGAATTAAATGCTTCCCTAGTATAATAAAAATTGTACAGGTCTAATTTAATAAGTAATAGAGATATCTTTTCGAAGTGGAGGGACAAATTGAATTATAGGCTAGTAGATGGTTGAGTTGACAGGAAACTGCTCTAAACTAACTTATTAAGTTGCTGCTGTTTCTTATTTATTTTTCATATTATAGTTCTTGTTTTAATAACGAAATGCTGTACATTAACTTTGTTTAAAAATAATTGATAAAATAAAATGAAATATAAAATGAAACTTTGTAAAAATCAATTAATACATTTTAATTTTCTTACGAATTAAAAAAAATGATAATATAATATATATTCTAGTGTTTTCAGTATTGTTCAGGTTGATTGTGCAGTTAGGTCCAAGTCTGCATTTCTTTACATCAGTCAGTACACCGTCTTCAAACATGACCGCTCCACATCCCACATTTTCACAATCTTTATTACCGTCTGTATAAATATCTGCTTCAGCATAATCTTCTTTTGTAGCTTGTTTGACTTCTTGGAAATGTGTAGGATGCTTCCAATGTTTATAGTTAATAGGTCGGCAAGTATTCCATCACAGTCTTGGTTGGTTCGAAGTAAGGTATATAGTGTGTTGTACTGTTGAGCGATCAAGTATTTTCTAACAACAAATTTTATTTTACCAAAAAGAAAGGTACTTTTCGTTCTACACCTGCCAGTTAATTTCATTAATCACATTTCCTTTAAAATAAAAGACTGCACCACTTAACCCATGAAGGTCTTGGATTGAGTAAATGGTAGACTGTTTCTCTCTCAGTCAGCAATATGGTGATTTGAGGACAGGTGATTTGTCCGAGATCATGTTCAATTGATAATTATGGATATTCACTTAATAGAGGCTGGGTGTGCCCCAGGAGGGCCTGAAATCCCTTAGGATTCATCTGTGACTGTTAACAGATTTAATTAATTTATCTGCCACAGCCAGATTTGGACCCGGAACCTTTAATACATCAGTAAAACGCTCTACACATTAAGCTATCCCTGCTCCTCTTACTTTAAAATAAAAATAACATATGGATTTTCTTCACTAAAACCTTCATTTGATGATCATGACAGGAAATATGAATTCTGTATGAATACGTCTATTCTGTATGAATTAGACCATGCTATTGCTCAAATTCAAGTGTTGAGTCAATTTTTTTAAAATATTCTTATTATTCAAACTTTTTTTTGTTTATTTACTCAACGGCACTTTCTTTCTCATTTAGACATCTCTTCTACCTTGCGGTGTAGAGATTATGCAAAAGGAGCGCCACCTGTCTCTGTCAAGGGTTGCTCTCCTGGCTGTCGCCCATCCCAGCCCTTTTTCTTTAAGGATATTTTGGAGGTTATTCTTCCAGGCCACTCTCGGTCTTCCTCTGGGTCTTTTTCTTGTTGGTTTAACCTCCATAGCTTTCTTCGCTGTTCGCCAGTCATCCATCCTCATTACATGTCCGAACAATCGAAGCTGTCCTTTCTCGATTATCTGATTAAGGGGTTCAATTTGAGTGAAGTCCTAAACGTCTTGTTTTGTATCCGGTCCCTCTTGGTCTTCCCCTCTATTTTCTCAAGTAACGCATCTCCATGCTTTGGAGTCGACTCCGATCACATTGCTTTAGGGACCAGGATTCGACACATTATACTAAAATAGACTCAGACGATGCTACAATAGAAGTCCTAAATACTTGCCTTGTATAATAATTGTGTGCCTGCTATAATTAGGATTGGGAACTTTTACGAGTCTAATCATAAAAATCTGATGGTTGAGCGTGATCTAGATCAAATCACCTCCCTGCACAACCGTTGTCCATGAAACAGTATAGTCTCTACCATGTACTGAACCCCAGATCCGTTCACAGGTTGTAATGGTACAGTATTTCATATTATAAGTACTATAATGCATTTTTTTTTTTACATGCACATTCTTTTATAAATATTTAATTGCTTAAAAATATGGTCTCAAGTTGTTGTTATATCGATATTCGGTTGTTCGATTTTGTAACATTGTCGATTGCCACGGTTTGATCAACTGGATCGAGTTTGATTACTTTCTTAAGGAACGGACTAAGGTCCTTAGAGCAAGCTTCTGTTTGTTCAAGATATTGGCAGGAACAATATGGCCACCCGATAGGGTTCGTTTATTCCTTCTTTAATTATTCACATTTTAATCAGAACTGCTAAGGATCTTAATTTCCTCTTTGCCTAAGAGAGTGCGTTGGTTGAGGTCATGTTTATGGTCAGCTTGGTGAGGCGTGGGCGTACTTATTCAAACAAGTTCAAATTGTTCTTGTAGAAATGGATTATAAATTTACAACATATTAATTTTTCAATATTTTGAAATGAAAACTTCTTTAGCCACGTTGAGCGAATGTTAGCAGGGAAAAAACTATTGGATTAGTGTCAGCAACAAGAGCGACATTTCCTGAGACTGACGACACCTAGCGGCCAATGTATAAGTTATACGATTTGTTTTAATCAACTTTAATTTAAAGGTTGGAACTTCATTGTTATGAGAATAATAATATTTAACTAAAAGTTCGTTTAATATTTTTGCAATTTATATTAATAATAATAATTTAAAACATCAATAACTAGTTAAAATTTTCGTTTCCCTTATAAGATTTTATATGTCGTAGTTAAAATGACTTGTGTTATGAAATGATTGAAAATAGAAATGATCTAAGTTTTGTTGAACTTAACGATAATAATAATAATAATGCTAAAAATGAAAATAAATTTCATTAATATCTGTGTAAATACAAATGCAAAGTTTGAATAATATAACTATATACTAATTATTTCAATTAAATTACTGATATTTGTATCGAGCTTGTGCAACCCATCACATGTTTTGATTAATAAATAAACTATTTGAAAATAAATACAATAATAATAATTGAATAGTTGCCTGGAAGAAGGGCGTTTGTTACATTTTTCAGTTTTCTTTTTTTTTTTTGTTAAACAAGCCCCTACCGCTAACGTTAGTTTTTAGTTGCCTAAACAGTCAATAGAGGTGTGGGATAGCACAATCGTTGTCCATATCAGAGGATGATCGGTCTCTCAAGAGACAAAGTTCCAGTGGAAGAAAGGCGCATGTGAAGATATCCTAGCCTTACTATTGTTACTTACAAGGGCGTATAAAATGGAAGAAGGGCATATGTAACATTCACCTAATTAAATCATCCGTTCTCTCATTTTGGCTCTCCCGTAAAATTTGAAAAATGTAACATGCACCCTTCTTCCAGGCAACTAATCAATTATTGTTCGGAGTGCCAATAGATGTGAAAACTAGACTAGTGCTAATAATTCAAATTTAAAAAAGTTCTTGATTGCAGTAAAAAAAAGGGGGTACTTAATTGCTAAGCTTAATCTTTGGCAAGCCTAGGCAAGCCAAATGCCAGAAGAGGGTTGTTACGTCGGCTTGGCAAGAGTTTGCGTTCAATCCGTAGCCAATGATAATAGCCAGAGTTGCAGCTACGTATTTGTATGTTTAACATATAAAATATTATTTTTATGTTTATACTTAATATTTTTTATTGTTTCTTTTTTTTTTTGTCTAGAACATCTACAGATCACGTTTGCACAATTTGAATTTTTCTTTTACTAGAATATTTTCATTCTTACACTTTGTTCCTCCTTCCTTTCTATTTCCATTTTCTATCCGGATTTGTATTGTTTTTATTTTTCGAAAACCTTCCGAAGTAAATTATTTTTTTAAAAATCCTGTATTATATATGTTATAATTCTTAAAGGTTTTTAGATTTTTATAGACTTCTGCGAACCATTTTGGTTTGGGTTTTCTTTTATCAAATAGATGAATATTTTTTGTCGTTCTATTATGATCCATTCTATAAATATTACAAAAAATCGTAACCACCTTTCTTCTCTTTATTGTTTCTTTTCGTTTCTTTTGTTTAATTTTTTCTAAATGTCCATAAACGTCCTTGGGGTGTTAGTGTATTGATTACTTCACTAACCGTAATGAAATTTATTTTCATTCAAACTGTAGCATTTACAATAAATGCATTTTTAAGTTTATTATATTATTTATGTTCCCAAGAAGAGTATTAATTTGCCTAAATTAATTTTTTTTAAAATGATTTTTAATGTATTGTTGTTGAAATAATTATCTCCAGAACTTGCTTACAGGAAAAGCTCTATTAGTACTCAAGTTTTGCAATTTTGCTTTAAAAAGACACTCACAGACTCACAGATCTTTCGAGTGGTTGTTAATTATTATGATATTAAGAAATAAATGAGCGACAACTGTAGGTTTTCATGAATAAAGTTTAACGCCTACTATTTACTTTCCCTTTTGTACGATATGGCTAAAATTGAAATTAATTTTCACATTAACAAAATTAATAGTAACAGGAGTGAAGAAAAAAATAAAGAGAGTGAGAAGGGAAAACTTGTAATGGGTATAAATTTTACTATTTGATTAAAGAAATTAATTGTAATAATATAGGAATATATATATATATATATATATATATATATATATATATATATATATATATATATATATATATATATAAAACGTATGTTAGCAGCCCCTATCAACATCCTCTATTCCACCCTCTCTGTTATATTAATTAGAGTCCCTATACTCTCCATCGGAATCCATCAGTCATTGGCTCATTACGGCAGCACACGTGTTCGCTTATTGACACGTGGGGTTCTCTCATCCCTTATCGTTTATCTCATCTATATTTCTCCACTCTCTTTCATGTTGTTCCTCCTTTGAGTTTATTTTGTACCAACTAGTGTTCGGAAATTCGCTTTCTTACAAACATGGGGCATTTTGCGTTTCTTTTTTAAATATATCTGTTCCACATATTGTCGCTTCGAGTTGAGTTACATTCGTTTCTTTTTTATATTGTCCAATATAATAATATTCTCCAAAAATATAAATTATCGTGAGGTTTTGTACGAAAACAAGAATGCAGTTACGAGAAATGTGTAGATTTCGGTAATCGTTTATTCGAGAAATGAGCGTTTCACTAAACAGTTCGAAGTATAGATGATATATTTATAGCCCCGATGAATAAGCGGTTAAGTCTAATTTTCTCTAAAATGAGTTTCTTCTATTTAAGTAAGCGGAATCGAGTTTTGTTAGTGAATACGGGGCTAAGTAAGGCATTGGCTTTAAAAGGAGTTATTGCTTATATTACAACTCCATTTCAGGCCAAAAACAACGAGAATGATACAATTCAGGTTATCTAAAAGCAGTTAACTCTCTCTGGAAAAATTCCGAGTTAACCACTTATTCACCGGGACTGTAGATATATTTGTTGAAACGTTCATTTATTGATGAAATGTTTACCGAAATACAAATATTTACATATTTAGTATGGAAAAGAAAATGCCATACTAACTCTCACCTGATTACAAGTGCAATAAAGCTAACAGGACTGTACATGTGTACGTGTACTGTACATATATCCTTACTTTAATATAAATTCTAAATTTAGCACAGAGAATAAGTTATTATTATATAAAGCCTGCTTACGACCTATACTAACATACGCTTGCCCAATATTTAGTTATATGTCTAAAACTAATTATAAAAAATTACAAATATTCCAAAATAAATGCCTTAGAATTGCTAGACATTAGCATATTACACTAAAGTTAAAAATATTCATAAAGAATTAAGCATACCTTATATAAGTGTATTTTTCAACAAACTATGAAAACAATTTTTTTAAAGTGTAAAAACAATAAAAAAACACTTATAAAAAATATTGGGAACTATACAAAAAATAGTACAAAGCGGTAGGTACATAAAAGAACAAAACATTTATTTTTGTAGAATACAAATTTCTTTTATTTTATTGTTATTGTTTATGTATATGTATATAAGTTACTAACAATGTATAGTTACAATTTTTGTTTATTTTATTATTATTAATTTTTTTTTCTCTGTTGGAAGTCTTTTTTATACATTTTTTATTTCATTGTAAATTATGATTCTGCACAGATACATTTAAATTTGTACTTGTTTTTAATTGGAGATTGGTCTGTTTGGTACAGCATGTAATTTTGTGAATTTTAGCAAATTATACAAGAAATAAATAATTAAAAAAAAAAAAGAACTGAATCTAACGCTTATTTTTATTTTTGAATAATATGTTTAGGGAAATGAATGAGAAGTTAAAACTTTAGACTTGATTCGAAGCGACAACCTGCGGAATAATTACCTTAAATATTTATAATGTAGGGAGAGGGTTAGTTCAGTGTGTAGAGTGCTGAGTTGCTATGGCTACAAGGTTACTGCTTAAATCCGTAAATTTAAATCCGGCTATGGCTGATTAATTACTCATGCTGTTAACAGCCACAGATGGACTCAATGAGATCTAAAAACCCTCCTGAGGATCTTACTGCCTCTATAAAGTGGTACCGTAAATTGGGAGATCTGGCATTGAAATTGGACAAATCACCTCTTTACACAACAGTTGCACAAGAAACAGTACAGTCTCTATCATTTGCTGGATCCAAGACCCTTTATGGCTGGTAGTGATACAGCTTTTTTTTTTGTTGATAATTTTACCAGAGCGATAACAACTTTTCGCCTAATGTCTTTTAAATTATACAAAAGTTTATTTAATTGCACTACTCATTGCTAAAATTGTATAACTGTAATTTACATGTATTCTGTAGTTTAGATTTTATGATTTTTTTTAGTATTATAAGCAGAAAAAAAAATTATTCTTTTTGTCAGTATTTTAATCGGAACTTCATTGCAGGGCATCTTCAAAAAGAAGTTTCGTAATAACTTTTTCTTCTAAATTGCATTGAATTGTTACTTGCTTAAAATTGAGATAAATTTAAATTTTCAATTCGGTGTCTGGCTTGAGGATTCTATATCTGTTCAGGATTCAATTTTTCAATTGTATCCTTACTTTTTTTTACTGTTCAGATAAGTATTCAACTATTCTCTTCTTTATTAATTTCTATTTTTCATACACCTAGTTAATTTGTTCTTTTGCTTGCGCAAAATGCTTTCTTCATCAGTTAAACTCATTTTTTTATGACCCATTCTCACAATTCCAACTCATATTTAATTAAAATAAAATATCTTACGGTGATTATTAAGAACTTTTTAAAATAATATAGAGAATATGTACTTAAATGATACCAGTTGGATCAAAACAGATGTTAGTTCTAATAAAAGTCCGTAGGGATCAGCACTATCAAATCAGTCAAAAAAGCTTCAGCGGTAGTAGTTCAAGCATTCGCCAACAGATAGCAGCACTAAACCAAACCCTTACGCGGTGATTTCATAAAAGAGAGACAGACGCATTTTTAATTTTTAATTCTGAGTTAATTTAGCATATAAAACATATTACAAATGACATTTTACATAACATTTTTGTTCATGGTAGATTTCAGTGTTTCTTTATTGAAAATAACAATGCTAATGGACAAAAAGAATTTATTAACATACAGATTTCATTAGATTTATATTGTATTAAGTGGGGAAATATTTTAATATGGCGTAAATAGTGGGAAAAATAGGAGGCATTTAACTTATGCCTTCCTACTAAATAAGATTTCCGGACTTTTTAAACAGTTGTATATAATTTAAATTTTTTGTTTGTTTTTGTTTTTTAACATTAACATTGCTATCTGAAGGCTTTTCTCTACCGGGCAGAGTCAGTATCTTAGTGAAGATGATCAGGGTTTAGTTAGATTTTGAAATAAAAGTCATAATGACTGCCGGAAAAAAATGTTTTCTTGCATAAAAAAAAATGCTAGCAATATTTAAAATGTTAACTGTTTTTAACTAAATCATTTATAAATTCCCCTCTCTTCTAAAAACCCAAATCTTGATCCGAACTCGGGTAAGTCAATTTATTAAGTAACAAAATAAATATATTTTTTTACTTTGTCACATTATCTTTAAGAACATTACATAAATAGAGAAATAGCTCAATTCGTAGGGTGGTATGTTACTGAGTTTGAGACTGGCTGTGCATATATGTTATTTATTCTATTAATAAGCGGGAATCGATTCTATACAATTTGGAGATCCTACTGTGGCTCTGTAAAGGGGGTAATTGTAATATTCCTAAACTGAATAGTTCAAACCTTATGTTTCTATGACCACCACAATGAACAACTGGTCAGAAGTTTCCAAATTTTGATTGGTTCTCCTCATAATCTTATTACTTTACGTTTATGTTCAAATACTAAATTCATTATTAATTTACTAGCTTATGCCCGCGGCTTCGCTCGCGTGGAATTTGGTCTCCCACATAAAGTTTCGTGAAAGATCATTTTAAATAAATAATTTAATTATTTTTTTTAAAATATAAGTTACTCAAACATCCAAAATTTCAGAGGTCTAACTTCAAAACTGACGGACTCTATACAATCATTTAACCCCAATTATATTAAAGGGGAAACCCTTGGGGGTGGAATTATCCAAATTTCTTTCTTAAATTATACAAAGAACCTATCTGCAAATTTTAAGATGCTAAGTTCCTGATTTGCCTTTAATTGTACTATTATAGATTCTGCACAGAACACAAAAAACTGCCTCGGGGGCTCGTGCGCCCGTGCCCCCCCCCCATAAATCCTCCCTTGCTGTAGCCTATGTGTTAATCTGTTGTATAATCTATATTACTGCAAAGTTTCATCCAAATCCGTTCAGTAGTTTTTGCGTGATAGAGATACAAACTATCACATTTATAATGTTAGTAGGATTAGTAGGATATCAAAACAATAGTTTCTCTCATGTTCTATCTATTATTTTAACAACTTTTATCATGTGATTTGACCTTTAATTATTTACTATAATGGATCCTCAACAGTACCTAAAAAACTGTCGGGGGAGGGCGTGCCCCCACCCCTTAAATCCACCCTTGCTGTAGCCTATGTGTCATTCTGATGTATAATCTATATTACTGCAAAGTTTCATCCAAATCCGTTCAGTAGATTTTGCGTGAAAGAGAGACAAACATACAAACTTTCACAATTATAATATTAGTAGGATTAGTAAGATTGGCAGGATATCAAAACAAATAGGAAACTATTTGTTTTGATGTTCTTTCTGTTATTTAAACAATTATGATCATGGGATTTGCCTTTATTTATGCACTATAATGAATTCTCCACAGTACCTAAAAAACTGTAGGGGGGCACGTGCCCCCGTGCGCCACCCCCCTAAATCCGCGCTTGCTATAGCCTATGTGTTATTCTGATGTATAACCTATATTACTGTAAAGTTTCATCCAAATCCATTCAGTAGTTTTTACATGAAAGAGAGACAAACATACAAACTTTCACATTTATAATATTAGTAAGATTAGTAAGATATATAAATAGGCTAGCCTCTCCTAAGGTAGAGCTCTCAGTTGCCGCGCCGAATAGGGTTCAAATCCGTCTGTGGGAGATTTTATTTGATCTGATAACAGTCGGAGATGGAACTTGAGGGTTCTGGGGCTCACCTAGTCACTATAAAGTTTTAATAACCCTTAATAGAGGAAAAGCCTAATATATATGTACGGCCGTTTTCGTTGTGAGAAAAAGTACAGTCTTGTTCATATGTATCCCCAGATGGGCCATACTGCTGAAGATATTCCTAACATTTTCTTCAAAATTTGTTAAGCGAATAACGATGAAATAAAGATTATTCTGTTGCTATGATACTTGAGTATATTTAGATAGAAGAAATACCGAATTTTTTTCTCATTTGTTAACTGGTTTTCTGATGAAATAGTCAATTTAAAATAAGAAAATTAATATAAGAATTTTGGGAAATATCAAAGAATCCTTAGTGCGAATGGTTGAAGAGTCTTTTTGAGTTTAAGCATTGCAGAAAGAAGTTACAACTCCATCACGAAGCTAATTCACGTAAGTAAAAAAAATTTTTTTTTATTTATGAATATTTAAGCTAACTGGCTAATTATTTGTGAAAAGTGAGGTTTTATCGCCTCTAAAATAATGTTCATGATTTTGTATAAAACGTTTTCAGTGCTATTGCTTTCGGTGTTAGTTTCTTGATTATTTTTTTGATCAGGCGTTAGGACGGAAGAACATTTGAAATTTGGTGTAGTTCTCCTGGCTGGATTTGTTTTTTCCATTGAATAAGTGTGATATTCAATTTTTTCATCATCACAGTACTTAGGTATTCTCCACAAACCTTCGATAGATGAAAGCATAATTTGAGTGCCTTTGCCGGCTAATTTCTAGTTTAAACATAGAGCATTTAGGTCATTTAACAATGCTTGATAATTATTTGCATTATGTAAATAAATTAACGTTATTTAGTTATGTTGTATACCTTTGCAAACTTTTATTTTTACTTTTCTGTTCCCTAACAACATTCGCTTGTTTAATAAGTTTCTGATCACAAAAATATGGTCTACAGTAGAATAGTTCTTCCTAAAACCTGCTTGATGTTTTTCAAGTTCTACATCTAATTTGTCTTCTATTCTTCAAAGTATAATTTCAGAGAATATTTTGTACATAACTGAGAGTTGTATAAACTTAATGGGCGATAATTATTTAGATCTCCTCTTATCTCCTTTCTTTTTTGTCGGATTTCCTATTTGCTTTTTTTTCATATGTAAATACGTTTACAAAATATATTGAGGTAATAATAAAAAGAACAGATACCTTAATAAATTTGCACGGAAAAATGAGTGAGGGCCTGCGCTAGAATCTGTCCTCCAGCTTTTATAAGTTCCATTGATAGACCGTCAACACCACTTGCTGTTTCTTCCTTGCAGCTATCAATTACACTCATTCTTACACTTCTTCGATCATATTTTTTTTTTTTTGGGTCCCAGCATTCTATATTCCACTCCCCTTTTTTATCACTTCTTCTGTCGTAATATAGTTTTTCATAATATTCTTTTATTCTATTAATTATCTCCTAGGTATCATTTAATTCTTGTCCTTTTTCATTTAAAATAACAGTAATTTTTGTTTTAGCCGTTCCTCCCTCTTTAATTATCCTCCCGCCTTTAAAGCTCTCTCGATTTTTTTTACCTTATTTTCTATTAACCAGTTCTCAATTTTTTTCCTGTTTAATTTGTTGATTAATTATAACGTATATTTATTTAATACGTTTCCAAAAATTTATTACAGAGTGAATAAAATGTATGAACGAGTGAAAATCTCTACCGGGCAGAGTCAAAACTGACGGATTCAATACAACCTTCGAACCCCTATCATATTAAAGGGGAAACCCTTGGGGTGGAATTATCCAAATTTCCTTCTTAAACTATACAATGAACCAATCTACAAATTTCAAGATGCTAAGTTCCTGATTTGCCTTTAATTATGTACTATAACGGGGGGGAGGGAGCATGCCCCCGTGCCCCCACATAAATCTGACCTTGCTGTAGCCTATGATGTAAAACCTATTTTACTCAATAACTTTCATCCAAATCCGTTCAGTAGTTTTTGCGTGAATGAGTAACAAATATTCGCATTTATAATATCAGTAGGATATCAAAACGATAGTTTCACCCATGTTCTTTTTGTTATTTTAACCATTATTATCATGTGATTTGCCTTTAATTATGTACTATAATGGATTCTCCACAGTAACTAAAAAACAGTAGGGAGGCACATGCACTTTTCACATTTATAATATTAGTAAGATGATACTGTTCATAATACCTACTATTCTTTTTATTTCATAATAGGAGGATTCATAAGAGGATGGGATGGACCCAACTCAATTCAAGGGAAATAGGGTATTAGATAAGGTACCTGTTCCGCAGGTTGTCACTTCGATTTAAGTTACAATAAGTTTTAACTGTTTATTTGTTTCATTTTTAACATTTTCTAAAATAACAAGATATTGTGAGCTTTGGTGTGGAAAAGAGTATGTAATTGTGGGCAATGAGTAGATTTCAGTATTCAGTTGCTCACAGTGGTTGTCATATATGCATACAGTGTGGACTAGATAGTTTAGGCATATGACAGTACCTTTAATTTGGGGGTAAAATCTGACAAGTTGCAAATGACTTGATTGCATATATCTTGGCTTGGGAACAGTAGAGTCCCTGGCATGTACTGAACCTAATACCCTTTTGTTTACTAACACTATATTCACAAAACATCTTTATCTTCTAAAATTAGAAATCAAGTGGATACGAATAACTTTTTCCTTGAGAAAACTCGAAGTTAAACGGGGACTATTATAGTATGAAAGTTATTGGAATCAAGTATCCCTAACTGTTTAAAGCACACGTGGCCCAAGTCTTTTAGGGGAGGAGGACGACGATCCGGTGTACATAATTCAAAGTAGAAGGAATCCAGGAGTCGAAGCTATAGCAAACATCTGGCAATGTTTGACTAGATTCTAGAAATTACTCTTTGAAAACGGCGCTAAGTTTAGCAAACATGTCTTGTTTATGCAAGCTATAGTTAGAACTTTATCTATTCCATTAATTTATCTCGTAGACAATGCTCTGATATTCTTTACGCCTGTGTATTCCTTAAGTCAGGACCTCTTGGGGTGGCTTAGTGGTAGATTGCTGAGTAGCCATGCAGAAGGTCCTCGGTTCAAATCTCGCTTGTTGGCAGATTTTATTTTTATTTTATGATTTTTATCTATTAGCTGCCGGTGATGGATCCTATGGGGTCTAGAACCCTCCTAGGGCTCACCCAGGCTCTATAAAGTCGGTACCCAAAATAAGGAGGAGGGTCTGGATGTTGAGCGTGATCTAGGACAAAAACATACCTGCACAACATTTTTCAGGAACTGTACACTCTCTACCCCTTACTAAACCCAAGACCACGGGTTGCAGTGGTAGAGGTTTTTTTCCGGAGCTCTCAGGCCATTGCCAAAGGGTTTTTTAGCTTCAGCCGCCATGAAGCTTTCAGAATACAAAATGGCGGCCAATCAAATGTGGAGATTTTATATTCAGTTATTGGTCTATAATTTCGAGACGGTACTTTAAATAAAATTTAAGTATTTCAAGAATTCATATTCAAAGGTCTTGAGTTCTTAGTTGGAACTGTACTGTTTAACCCAACTGGTGTGCAAGGAGTAGATTTGGACGATATCCTGCTCAACCACCTGGTTTTATACTTAATGATAATAATAATAAATTCTTTATTTATAATGATACCTTTACAATAATAATGCAAGATATGAAATTTGGGAAATAGAGTATGTATTAGATATGGTATCTGTTCCGCAGGTTGTCACTTCGAGTGAGTTACAATAAGTTTTAACTGTTTATTCGTTTCATTTTTAACTTTTTCTAAAATAACAAGTTATTGTGAGCTTTGGTATGGAAACGAGAATGTAATTATGGCCAATAAGTAAATTTCAGTATTTATTTCATCAAGAAATGAATTAAGAAGCAACTCAAGCATACGCTCTCACCAAAGAGTAAGCTGCGTGATGTTGAATCTCTTCTATTTATTTTTATTGGGTGACAATCAGTCCAATATATGGATGAAGAAGCAATCTCAGAAAACGAAGATTCCTTGGAAAATCCTTTTTTTTTTTTTTTAGTTTGTAATTTTATTTTTTTTAAATAAAATTAGTTTATAAAAATGTTGTTTTCATTCAACCAAATGATCTCACTCTCAAAAAGTCAACAGTTTAAAAAGCAGCGGAAACTGCTAAACTGATCTACTTTCACAGCTGGACTATTAACTCAAGTTGGTAATAGAGCCCAGATGATCTCTACCTCGCCATCTAACTCTGTGTAGATAATGAGTTTAGAGCAGTGGTGGTGGCCTGTTGCGAGATACAGGGAATTGGTAGACCTCCAACATGTCGCCTAGATCGCACCGTCTTATATTGCGACTGGATTGTTTGCTGGGAGTTGAGATACAGCCCCGGCAATATATAAGGCCGTGCCGGGTTTAATTCCAATTCTCGGAGCCTGGTATCAACTTGATCTAATTTCCCGCGAGCCGATTTCGGATGATTCGCCGGAACTTCCGCTCATTGTGTTAGCCGCTCTCGAATTGGTTGTCGGTTTCAGCCCCCCCCCCCCACACCACCTCGACAATCCAGATTTAAATAACTAGGGTCTCGAAATTCAATCGTTTTAATCTGCACATCTTTCGGTTCGATAAGAAGACAGTGCTCAGCTTATACACCTGTCTCCTAAGAATATATGCTTCCTTGTTACGATTTCCTCTAGAGGATGTTATTATCTTATAATAATAATAATAATAATACAAATCAATTGGTTAATTTATTGTAGTAATAATAGTTACTTGGGAAACAAATTGTTCACCAAGAGTTAGCCATGAAATTTAAAACTGTGGACAATACCTTCCCTTATTATAGGTACAACCCACAACCAATAATTGATAAACGGCACGTCAAACTTTATCGGGACCAAGCCATCATTACAGAACCACGAGATTCCTCATAGCAAGCCTGATATTTTGCTAATCTTAAAAGAAGAAAAATGTGTGAATATAGTTGAATTAGGAGTACCGGTAGATGATAACCTGCACAAGGTGGTCGCCGAAAAAATTAGAAAATATCCGGCAGGGGAATGGAAGCATTTATATAAGCTTGATAAAGCAAAAGTTTTGCCGTTGGCAAAGCATAAAAGGGTTTGAACCTAAATTATAATATTCTAGAACAAATGCAGAAAGTATTGTAATTGTAAGAAAAGCAATGAATATAACAAATTAATTTTTCTAGCCTCACCCCTGACTTATGTCCGGGTAGGTGCATTCTACGGTAGAAGCAGAATAAAAGTAGAAAAAGAATAAATAATAATAATCATAAACAATCATTATAGACATATTATAAAACTTTATTGAATATTTTTTTTTAGATTAATTTATTGATATTGACGACTGTAATAATATTACAACAAGTAAATTTGCTAATATGAACAAATGACATGAAAAAAAAAACACTTGTGGAGAAACTACACTAAAGCACTCCAATAAAGTTCTATAGTAGAAGGAAATATTATGTGAAACAAGTTGAGAGACTAGCGGATTCAAGTGTGTTTGGAGCTTGTCATGGAAGGATAGGTATCTAGTTTGGGCCAAATCAGTAGCATATGGGATATTAAGATCATGATGGATGAGTTTGTTTGTGACATAAGAAGGAGCATTGAAGATTTTACGAAGGATTTTGGATTGTAAGGATTGGATACGAGATGAATTAGATGGTTTAGTAGAGCCCCAAAGCTCAACTCCGTATGTCCAAATAGGTCCGATAACTGTCATGTAAATGAGTTTTTGTAATTAATTGGGAGGTTGGAGCGTTTGTCCAGTAAATCTTGAAGTGGGCGAAAACGTCGAGCAGTTTCTTGTCTTTTCAGTCTTGTATGAGGATTCCAAGTGAGGCGTTTGTCCAGATGGAGTCCTAGGTATTATTGAATATAACCTTCAGTAATTCAGTAAGTCAAGTACAAACGGTAAATTCATCTTGAATAATAATGAGTGATGCTAGTAGTTACACGAAGCTACACCCTCCCCCGTACCACCCCCCTTGACAGCCCTGAAGAAGACCTGCAATATGGGTCGAAACGTTGGCTCTTTAATAAACAATTCTTCCTACTTAAGAATTTTCTTTCACGTAAACGGTAAATATTTGAAAAGTTATTTCTGCAACCTCGATGAATAAGTGGTTGTTGTTTGTTCATTTAACGTCATTTTTTGCTGCTATGGCTAATCGGACGATGCTACATTGGGAGCTCTAAATTTTGCCTATCCAGGTTTAATTAGGATAGGGATTTTTAACGAGTACCTCACATCGTACAGGCTCGGAACCCCCGTTTAACGTCGATTCCGAAGGACTGCGTAACTAAGGATTTGTTACTCCATTTAAAAAATGCTAAGGCCACCTGCCGGACTATGAACCCGCGATCTTGGACTTAGTAGTTTGTTACGCTAACCACTAGACCACAGGTGACCCCCATGAATAAGTGGTTATGTTAATATTTTTCATAATGAGTTAATTTTATTTAGGGAAGCGGAATCGTTTTATTTTCTTTGTGGATATGTCGAGCTTTGGCTTTAAATGGATTTATTACTTACATTACAACTCCATTTTAAGAGAAAGATCGCGATAATCATACGATTCCGTTTCCCTAAGCACAATTAATTTAATCACATTCGACTTAACAATTTAATCACATGTTCGAAATTATTTTTTATTATAAAGACCGTAAAAATATGCAAACCAAACATTTTAGTGTTTACATAATTTACTTAACAGCGGACGAGATATGTAAGAAGGAAAATATCAAAATGTTTTCCTTAATAAATTTTTAAAGGATTAAAAGGTCTTTGTTTTATGACTATTTTTCCTAAATTACTTTCCTCAACACTAAAGTGATGTATTGTTTGGATAATTTGAGTCTGTTTTCCCAAAGCTTGTTTTCGATATAGTTCGAATAGATTTTCTTTCTCTTATATTTGAAAACACAAAATATCCTAACTTTATAGTAGATGTTCTCGTGTTTCGGTTTGTGCGTTTTAGCCTGCGTTTAGTAGTTTAGCCTCTGCGATAAAAAAAAAAAACAACAAAAATACATCAATTCACGAAGCATTAATTCATTCGACAATCGCATACGTCAAATACTTATGAAATATTCGAGAATTGAATCATGAAAAAAAAGTTGTCCAAAAAAAAAAAAAAAAGGAGCCATTTTTGAGATTTATTGAAATGAAAACTTGGACTAACTTTCGGAGAAGTTGTAGCTAATGCCCCGGTTATTTGAGCGGATAGAGAAGTTTTTTGTTCCCTATCCGCTCCTTAAATCATTTCCACATTCAATTTATCCCTTTACCCAGATCCTATCTCTTTTTATAATTATCAGCTTTTTCATTATTACCTTTTTTTCCCTTTGTAGGTAATCATTTTTCCCCTCGACGGGGAAAGTCATCCTCATTTTTTTTCCCCTGAAGTTATACGAATTACCATTAAATTTTTGTCTAGGTTCTTTCGTATTATTTTTATACCGTATTATGATATCAAATTTTATATTTTTTGTTTACTTTTGTTTAGGTTAGCTCAGTGGTAGAGCGTTGAGTTGCTATGCGGAAGTTCCCAGGATCAAATCCGGCTGTATAAGATAAATTATTTTATCCGTTAAAACCCTTGGATGGCCCCTTACCGATCTGGGACCCTTCTGTTGCTTTGGGTACACATAGTTGGGGGAAAGCCTGAACGTCACCATCTCGTTTTCCTGGAGACAGTACAGTCTCTACCATTTACAGTACCCAAGACACTTCATGGTTTGTAGTGGTACAGATTTTCTCATTTTTTGGTATTAATATTAGTTGATAATAACAAAGTTTCACGTATAGTTAGCAACCCTCTTTCTTCTTAATAAGCATCTTTAAAGTGGTTACTCTTAAAAAAAAAAACCCTGAAAATAGACAAGATAAAAAAAGATTTATTAGATTCTTCTCGTTCTACTCTTTACTTATTGTTTTTCCTCATTACTGTTATTAACCTAAATCCCATTATTTTAAGACCGTGGAAAAATTTCCAACGAAAAGCCCTTAAGTCTCCAAACTAAAACAGAAATTGAAATTATCTGTCCAATATTTCGCCTATTCAGGCATCCTCAGGGTTGATAGAGAAAAAACAACAACAAAACAAAACATAAATAATGCACCCAAGAAGCATCCCACCACCTCCAAGGCTCAAACGCAACTAACCTGCCTAGGGCTTTTCCTTGGAATTTTTTCCACGGTCTTGACATTTATGTAAGGTCTCTTTTTATTTTCCCATTATTTTAGTTAAAAATGTATTTAAAAAAAAATGTTTTATTTTATTTTATTATTTTAATTTTGTCTATTTTTATCGTTTTTAATCCAATAATTTAATTTGTATATATTATTCCAATTATTTGAATTTTTAATCTTTTTTTATCTCGTCTATCGAGCCCTTAAGAAGAGCTGCAACGTGGGCCGTAACGTAGGTTTATAAGAAATATTTTATCACAATTTAAGGAACCATTTTTCCCCTCCTCCTGGATCGTTTTCTTCTCCATATTTTTACGATCTATTAATAATTATTCCATATGATTTTAGTATTTTAATTCCTTACTTCTTATTTCGTTATATTGGGTCGTTATAAAAAAAAGGGTTTGCATAATGGGTCAAACCGTTAAATAAACCTTAGGTAAGCGGTATTTTATTTAATCCTTTCATTTCATTAATAAAAATTCACTTAGCAACGCACGACTTGACTGCACTTGTTGGCAAGCCTTAATTAAGTCTTTTCCGATTCCTTCTCCGTTGGATTATTTTCCAGCCTTCTCTAAAGGGGGGAATATTAAAAGCCATTCGAATAATTTATTATAGAATTATTTTATTATCGAATATTAATTACTAATAGTGAGCGCTATAGAAGGCATTAGTGCCGGGTCAATAAGCCACAGTAGGTCAAGTGATCTCGAGTCCGCTGCCTTTTCCTTAGTCCTTAAACCTTATGAATCATTAATAAAAATGAAAAAGGACCTCCTTGCTAGTTGTGAGTCTGGGACTAGTGTAACATAACCTTAAATAAGAATTCTCGTATTACCGGGATTTGTGTATTTTACCTATGTACTCTTTGAAGCTGGGGAAAACTTTTCTTGAATATAAGTGTTTCGCCTGAGGGGACTTTGCCAGAGGCCTGGCTTCGCCTACTTTCCCGTGGTACATTTACGATTGCTGGAATCCGGGACGGCGGAGGACGATGTAAAAGGAGGGGATAATACTTCAAAAGGTGGCGGAGGAAGTAAAGGAGCGAGAAGAAGAGGTAGCATAAAAGGGGAAATATAAAGACGAGAGCTAATAAAAACAAAAAGAAACACAACAAAGGCCGGGGCTACAACTGTCCCTCGTTATAATAGCTCCGCCATTGTGAATATCTTTATTCCTTCTCTCAATATAAACAACGGTATTTCCCTGTTATTCATTATTCGTTTTCTTTTAAAATTGGAGAATTTTCGTTAATAATTAAAGAACAACTTTTCATTATAATCAATCGAAATAACTACTTAAAGAAAAAAAACAAAACAATATTTTTTGTCTGTTTAACCATTTAATGCCACTTAATGGAAAATTAAACTTCAATTTATTGATTAATATCATAAAATAACTTATTTTTTCTCTGTTTATATTTGTATTCACACCTGTCACATTCTAACAATTGACAATCAGCAGATTGGCTGTCAATGAAACTTGAGAGGCATGAAGAAGAACAGCACCCAGCGGTACCTCTCTCGTTTCTTGATTTAATTTCCTATAATAATAGATCCCTCATCCGCGTTCTTTTTAGTCTCTTCCTAGTGTTCTCAGGCATGAGAATAATGGCTATTTGCTCTATCAGTGGCCTTGGTTGTCCATGTAGTTTTTCTTGAAAGCGTTTGTAGTATGCTTTAACCTTTGGTATTTTTAATTCAGTATTCAGAGCCTCGTTATTGACATACCAAGGTGCTTTTGTGACAATAATAACTAAAGTAATAATAATAACAATACAAGGCTTAGTGAACCCGAAGGATCGATGCCGATATTGCAAACCTCCATCCACGGATTGCCACTCAAATCTAAACTCGAAAACTACACTTAGCGCAAATAAAAAATAATTTAAATTAATTATATAGTGTAGTTTTTATATTTTTAAATTTAAATTTTGTACCGAAAAAAATATTTATATATAAAGTATTTATATATTAAGAAATTCCCTAAATTAATTAACTTTGACAATTCATTTACAACTCTTATTGTAGACCCTGACTTAGCTGCCCAAAAATGAATAGAGATACGACTAATTTTGTGGTATTTATTTTGCCTAGTATTTTAACATTATTTTTACCATAAAAAACATTGATATTTATTAAAAATAACACTACATTAAATATTGATGTAGTTATTAAATATATAATAATATAAATGTTAGGTTAAGTATACACTACAAAATTAGTAATATCCCTATTTGTTTTTGTGCAGTATATTTAAACTTCCTGATCTCTTCACTTAAACTTCTTTCTATCTGTATTTTTACTAAATTTACGCTTCAGTACATGTAAAATAATTATTATTTATTTAGAGGAATATATTTTTTAATGAAACCTAACTTTCGACCAGATAAATTTCATAAATCCAGAGATTGATGAAAAAATACAGACAGGAACAGTTGGAACACCACTTAAAGGTTAAAGAGGTTGGCCTCTTCAGTGCTATCTATGAGTGTTTGGGTCCAACTAATGGCATCTCTGCTTAATAAGATCCTTTTTACCTTTACCTCTATTCCCATAACCTATTCTAACCTCAAGTATGTCTTTTTGTAATCAGTATAAACGAAAGGAGGATATTTTTAGAAAATTTCTATATTATAAAAAAAAAAATGAAAAAAGAAAGAAGGAATAAAATCCCGGTTAAGTTCAGAAAAATCCAATTCATCTCGTATCCAATCCTTACAGTCCAAAATCCTTCGTAAAATCCTTAATGCTCGTTATTATGTCACAAACAAACTCATCCTTCATGATCTTAATATCCCATATGTTGCTGATTTGACCCCAACTAGATACCTATCCTTCCATGAAAAGCTCCATACACACTTGAATCCGCTAGTCTCTCAACTTGCTTCCCATAATATTCCTGATAACCCTCCGAGGCGTCTGAAAAGAAGATGGCCTCGAGACCTCCTACTACAGAACTTTATTGGAGTGCTATCAATGGGTAGTTTCTCAACAAGTGTTCATATTTTGTTCATACAGCAGATTTACTTGATGTAATATAATTACAGTTGTAAATATCAATAAATTATACTAATAAAAAAAAAAAGTTCAGAAATGATTTCATTTTTTGGGCTCTGCTTGAACACTTAGTTAGGAAACATAAAAATTAGGATTTTTATAACTTAATATTGAGAAACGTGGAACGTTTATGTTGAATGATGCACAAAGTTTCAAGGTATTCGAAAATTAGAGATTGTATTGAATATTTGGGTGAAAAAAAAGGACAAGCTTACTGTAGAATACAGGAGGTTATATAATGTGGAATTGTAGAACATGAACCCGGTTAGAATAATTGAAGTGATATCGTCGCGTAGGCTGAGATGGGGTTATAAAGTTTTTGGGCTTAGTAAGCACCGAATTTCTTGAAAGTTAATAAGTGGTGTACCGACTTGTAAGCGTCTGAGGGTAGGTCGAGTCATAGGTGAGAGGATTGCGTTAGGAGTGATTAGTGATGGGCTTAACTGCTACTTTTCAGTTACAGTTCTAACCGTTATTGTGATTTTTCTTACCGGTGATTTCTTAACTGCTACTAACTGTGATTCGTGATTCTGTCGAAATGCTACCAACAGTGATTGCGCCGGCGTACTTAATTCCACATCTTGAATATAACGATCACAGAATATGCATTATAAGGATAATAATTACTTGTAATTAATTACTTGTTATTATAATTACTTGTATAATTCACTATAATCCTGTCAATATACAAATAGATGGAATTATTTTCAATATCCGAAATAACGTAAATTTTGCTCTTATGGTTTAACCCATTCAAACGACGATTTTTTTCAAACACGGTCCCCAGGTGCGAACATTTTTTTTTCTTTATATTGTTTATTTTTAATAAAAAAACGTTTACAATAAAAATCACCCAATTCGGAAGTGAATTCACATGAATAAGACATAAATAATACCGGGTGTGCAGCTCGCTCCTCGGGAAAGTTTTATTAAAATGTTTACCAAGTGTGCAATGCAAGGTAAAATGAAAATACATCATTAAAAAATGTGTAAACATTTATTTCAATAATAGTTAGATAATATAAAATCGCTATTTTGTTTTCAATAACAAAGGACAGAATATAGTGTAAAGAAATTTTTTTAAAAAATATGTTTTTAGATATTTTGGTACAGAGTAATGCCAATGCCAAATTTTGTTTTCTTGTACTTTACAGAAGGGTGCAATCCCTTACGACGCCCTAACAACAGTTATCACTCATTTAACCTAAATCACAGTATTCACAATCAATTCCGTTCGCCGACGACCAGCCCCCAAATGCGAAGAACAGTTTAGAACTTTTGCTGTAGTCCCAATAACAATCACACTTCAATTCCGTTGCCCGACGACCAGTTCTCAAATGCGAAGAACAGTTTAGAACTGTTACTGTAGTCCCAATAACAATCACGCTTCAATTCCGTTCCCCAACGACCAGTTCTCAAATGCGAAGAACAGTTTAGAACTTTTGCTGTAGTCCCAATAACAATCACACTTCAATTCCGTTCCCCGACGACCAGTTCTCAAATGCGAAGAACAGTTTAGAACTGTTACTGTAGTCCCAATAACAATCACGCTTCAATTCCGTTCCCCGACGACCAGTTCTCAAATGCGAAGAACAGTTTAGAACTGTTACTGTAGTCCCAATAACAATCACGCTTCAATTCCGTTCCCCGACGACCAGTTCTCAAATGCGAAGAACAGTTTAGAACTGTTACTGTAGTCCCAATAACAATCACGCTTCAATTCCGTTCCCCGACGACCAGTTCTCAAATGCGAAGAACAGTTTAGAACTGTTACTGTAGTCCCAATAACAATCACGCTTCAATTCCGTTCCCCGACGACCAGTTCTCAAATGCGAAGAACAGTTTAGAACTGTTACTGTAGTCCCAATAACAATCACGCTTCAATTCCGTTCCCCGACGACCAGTTCTCAAATGCGAAGAACAGTTTAGAACTGTTACTGTAGTCCCAATAACAATCACCCTTCAATTCCGTTCTCCGACGACCAGTTCTCAAATGCGAAGAACAGTTTAGAACTGTTACTGTAGTCACAATAACAATCACGCTTCAATTCCGTTCGCGTTCTATCGCCGATCACCGACGACCAGTTCCCAAATCTGAAGAACAGTTTGGAACTATTACTGATGAATTTCTAATCACAGGTAGATCTGTGACTTTTGAGTAGCAGTGAAAAAGTAACAGTTCGTGATTTCTGGCCCATCACTAGGAATGATCTGGCGGATTTGGGTTTGGGTAGTTGTTCATTGTCGGAAGTTTGTGAGCATTGATTGCTAGTATCGGCATCGAGCTTTCGGATTCATTTAATTTCACCTTATGCTGGTTTTAAGTAAACTTCCAATTTCTTGATAAAAATCATAAAATAAGTAACAGCATCGCGAAGGTTGATATGTGTTTAAAAATTTTTTTCGATCAGAAACGAACGAATTATTAAAAAGTTAGTAAACTGACTGTTGAAGGATTGCATTAAAGTTATTACGCGGGATTTGATCGGTAATCTGTGGATGGAAGGTTAAAAGCAGCTAGGGCTTTCCGCTTCGCTATGCCTAGTATTGTTGTTATTATTACAGATAGACTTTATCATCACTGTTCCAAATTAATCATCGTTAACTATCTGCGCCACTTGGAGGACAGTCTGGTTTCTGATACTGAGAAGCTAAAATACGGTTCATTCTGGGTTTTACAAGTTACCCAAATAATTCTCATGGGTTGTAGTGCTATATGTTTTTTACCCTGTTAGTAATTTATTATATTATTAAATGGTAATTTATTAATAATAATAACAGATTTTTACAAATAGTTCTCAGCCATCTTTCTACTTAGTTCGCCTCTATAAAGTATTACTTATACTTTATACTAAACTTTTTATAAAGGATCCCAATGACACTCTTTCTGAAAAATCAAGAAAGAAGCCGCTCACATGTCGAGAACCGAGAACGACCTCAAAAGTATGGTTGAAACCATCACTGGGCACTGTAAACTTAGGAATCACATACATCGCTTGGGGATTGAACAAGAAACTCGGTGCAGATGGTGCACAGAGGAGGGCGAAACCCTCTGGATGCATGCACTTATGGTGTTTTAATTGACTTCACCCCCAACTGTCTCTATCCTTACATTTATCATTTCCTTGGTACTGTAATGTAATTTTATAGTTATTTTGTTTTGTCTGTGTTCTCTCACAGCCCTGAAGATGACCTAAAATGTAGGTCGAAACGTCGGCACACAATAAATAAGTGTTCACTTATTTGGTGTTTCAATTGACTGCACCCCCAACTATCTCTATCCTTATATTAGAAGTTCCAGTCAACTAATTTCTTCTCTAACGTGAAAAAAGTTAGAGAAGAAACTAGTATTTGTTTTTGTTTATAGCAGTTGCTTTAGGATTGATAATTGATATAAAATGCATGTAGAGGCATTTATCAGTCACAAAAACCATGCAAAACGAATGACATTGGTTTGACTATAGGCACTAATTTTTATTGAACCTTGAAACTGTTTTTTTTTAATTCTCCTCAAAAGTACCGATTTTCACATTCGATAGTTGGAAATGGCAGGGACGATATGCTTGAATATAGTGTAGCAATTTAAATTTTTGTAATTAGCATCCCGCACTCTTCGATCCCATATCACTGACCTTGAAAAATGGTATCAAAACTGGAGGATTAAAATAAATTCTCTCAAATCCCATCAAATCACCTTTACCGTCCGTCGTAATCCAATGACTTCCTGTCTTCCAGTATCTTTTAACAATATCCCACTGAATTCTGTAGAAAAAAAATAATACTTAGGACTACATCTTGACATATGTTTAAGTTGGAATCCTCAAACTAGACTGAAACGACAAGAAACAGCTCCCCGTTTCAGGCTACTTCAAACATTTGCTAGACAGAAGCTCTAAGTTCTCAATTAATTAAAAAATACTCATATACATGACAATCATTAGATCTATCTGGACTTACGAGAGCTTTGAAGCTCCACTAAGCCATCGAATTCCTCTCGTATTCAATCCTTCGTAAAACCCTCGATGCTTCTTACTTTGTAACGAACAAAGTAATCCATAACGACCTTAATTTCCCATTTGTTACTGATTTGGCCCGAATTCGATATCAATCTTTTCATGACAAACTTTATTTCGACTTAAGACCACTAGTTTCAAACCTAGCAACCTCTTTAATTCCTGATAATCCTCTGAGGAAAAGAAGGTGGCATCACGACCTTCTAAGTTGAATTTGCTATTTGAGTACTACCACTGAGTAGTTTCTCTAGTTTGTCTTATTGTTTTAATACAGTTGTGAATTTCAATGAATAAATTAAGTACTGATATACTTTATTTACAACCGTACCCAATCTAGGCTAACTGACACCTCTGCACAACTGCTTGCTTAGAAACAGCAGTGGCTTTTAATACAATTTTTTTCTGTTTATACATACATACATATATATATATATATATATATATATATATATATAAGGGCAATAACAAAGTTCCGCAAATAGTTCGTAACCCATCATCGCCATTCGGATGATGAAGAAGTTCTCTTCCTTCCGATTTTCCTCCCTGACCCCTGTATTTAGGATCGGGATCGGAGGGCCTTAAAAGTGTTCCAACTGTTCCGAACTGACTGGGGGGGGGGTTGGGGGTTGGTATTAAACCTCGATGAAGAGCGAACTATCGTGGGCGGGAGGGAGGAGGGAGGGAAGGGGGAGAGGTAGGGAGGATTAGGGAGTGGTAGGGGAGGAAGCCAGTCGTCTCTGAGCCGGAGAGCAGGGAGGTTCGATCGTCGTCTCTGTGCCCGCGTGTGTTCACGATCTCTCGCACGCTCGTAGTAGTATAGGTAATGTCAACAGTATCAGTCTCTTTATCAGTAGATGCTCTCTTATCGTATCACAACTACATAATTCTTTGTATTATGTATTCCAATTTAGAAATAAATAAATATATATGCACTATATACTTTTTTTGTTTTATACTTTTTTGATCCTCAATCAATCTTTTTTATTTCAATAGTTCTTTTAATTCACCGCTATCGATAGTATTGTCACTATTCGTCGCAGCGTGTTGTGTTGTCATATTTCGAAGAACAACGACATGACTCGCCTTCAGTAGCAATTGTATTGGTTAAAACTTTTTAATTCAGGAACAACATATCTGATATTTTATTTCTCGTATTTTTATATTTCTAATAAAATTTTGTTGCATTAATGACATAACTTAAAGTCAAAAAAGGTCATAGCTTTTAAATGTTTATAAAGAAATTCAACACCATCAGTACAATCGGAATGCTGTACCAATACTCAAATTTTTATTTTTTTAACTCACATGGAACTTTAAAAATTAGGTTTTTGTTTATTTCTTTAACTTCCTTAATTAGGATTTTTGAGTTATGACATCGTTCTTAAAATAATAAATTATTACCTGTATTTCCCGAGTGTACTTACTAATTTATGATGAACTTTCAAATTACACGTTACACGCTTCGATTGCGTTATTGAAAATTTAAGTCAAGGTATTTTAAATATATATTTTTTAAATATATACTGAAAAATAAATCATCTCTCGATCTGTTTATTCTCCGTTTTATTTTATAAATTTATATTAGTTTCTTTCCCTATTTCATCCCAGCCTTTTTAAAATATCCTGTCGGATTCCTTATCTATTCTTATCAGTCAGTAACTCTGACGTTTAACTTTAGGCTTCCTATTAATTTTTTCTTCTTTTTGAAATATATATTTATTCACGCTAAATTTCGGCTGACACATTAAAATTCACATCCTTATCATTATCATCACTGAAGGTTAACTCAAGATGTCGAATATTTCTTCTTTCTTTTTTTTTAATGAAGTTGATTTAGAACAAAAAAATTATTTTTCTGTCGTCATATTTTTGGATTGACTCTCAATAATACAAAATAATTTTTTTAAATAATCACCTATGATCCTTTATTCTGACAATTTCAATGAAGAGTTCCACACGACAATGTTTATGTAATCTAGCAGATCCCATATATGATGATGATGATGTGTTCTAAATTTTTCTCTCGGATTCGTATCTATCCTTATCAGTATTTGTGAATGTTATCACATGGCATCGATTACGTTTCATTATATTTTTTGAAAAAATGTTCCCAATAGATTATTAACAAAAACATTCTTTTAATTTATAAAAGTCCGTTTCATTCATTTTAATTTTGGATTGACTCCCTAAAATACAGAATAAGTTTTTAAATAATCATCTTTAATACATTATTCAGGCATTTTCTGTGACTATTTTTTTTTTCTAGTTACCTTTCAGAAATACTGATAAGGATGATGAGATGAAATTTTTTTTTGGTGATAATTTAAATAATATTCATCCTTTAAATGATATTCATCCTTTAAATAATATTTATCCTTATCAGTCAGTATTCCTGAAAGTTAATTCAAGACATTCGTTTGACTTCTGTTTTCTTTGTTTTTTTGAAAAATTGTCTTACTGACGTTATATTTAAATTGATCACCTTAAATAAAAAATTATCTGTTAAGTAAGTATCTTCATTATATTACTGAGTCTCATTTGTTACAGATATTTTCAGTGGAGAGATCCAAACGAAATTTTTTTATAAACTCCACCAAATACGAATTTAAATTAATTTCATCCCAACAATGATGATGTATTCTGTAATTTCAGACTTTATCTATCTTATCTTCTTATCACTACCCCTGAAATTTAAGTCATAAATTATTTTTCATATTTCTGTTTGAAAAAGTTCACATTCATGTTGATTTTCAACTAAAATATTGTTTTAATTCATCCGAATTAATGTTGGACTGACTCCCTAAAATAGAAAATATATTTAAAATAATCATCGTTTGTACATTATTCAGCCTTCTTACAGGCAGACTCTTCTGAATGAAGAGGTCCAAACAAAAAACTTTCATTCAGCACAATAAATATGGATTTAAGTAGATTTCATCCCATCTATGATAATGCACCATGAACTATTTTCTCGGATTCTTATCTATCCTTATCATTTTCTCTGAAAGTTGACTGAAGAAATCGATTCTTTTTCTTTTTTAAAAAAATTTTCTCATTGTAGTAAATATAAAAAAAAAAAATCATGAAAGAAAAAAGAAAAGAAATAATTCATCATAATTTTGTATAGACTCCCTAAACTGCAAAATATATTTTAAAAAATAATTATCTTTATTACACTATTGAGACATTATTACAGGCATTTCCAATGACGAGGTCCATATAACATTTTTTTTTTAATTTCGAAGGGCCTCTACTAAAACATCCAGTTCATCTCGTATCCAATCCTTGCAATCCAAAATCCTTCGTAGATTCCTCAATGCTCCTTATTATGGCACAACCAAACTCATCCATCATGATCTTAATATCCCATATGTTACTGATTTGGCCAAAACTAGATACCTATCCTTCCATGACAAGCTCCATACACACTTGAATCCGCTAGTCTCTCAACTTGCTTCCCATACTATTCCTGATAACTCAAAAGAAGATGTCCTCGAGACCATCTACTATAGAACTTTATTGGAGTGCTACCGATGGGTAGTTTTTCATGTCATATTGTACATATTAGCAGATTTACTTATTTTAATATTATTATAGTTGTAAATTTCAATAAATTAAATTTGAAAAAAATTCGAAAAATTAGAATTAAAATAAATTTTATCCCATCTATGATAATTTATTCTGAAATATTCCCTCGGATTCTTATCAACCGTTATCAGTATCTCTGAACTCAAAACGTCAATTCTTTTTTTTTTTTTTTTAAATTGTGTCATTGAAGTAGATTTTTTTAATACTCAATATCTGAAAACATCCTGTAAAAAGTGTGTACTCATATATTAAAAGGCACACTAGAGGGGTAATTAAATTGAATGAGCAGTTGTATTATTTGTAAAATGGGAGTGAAATCCGCCGTTCGGCAGACATAGGAAGGATGTCCCAACTATTTTCGAATAAAAGTAATATAGCTTCAATAAAAGTATAATTCATAATTTAAAATATAGTTTTTCCTTCCCGTGCCTTAGGCCCCAACTGAAAACATAAGGTAGATTTTTAAGCATTAATATTAAAACTGTATTTTAGTGAAATAGCCTTTTTCGGGTCGCTCTCAGATTTTCTCATTTTCCTTTTTGCCGTCAACTCCTTATATTATCTTTTTCATTATTTCTTTTCACTATCATCTCCTTTGTGAACAGTAATCTGCTTCTTATTTAGAATAAAAAAGTCTTCACATGTCTGATTAAATTTACTTTGATTTTTTTTATTTTTTATATACTCTGAAGGGGAAATCCAGTCATCAGAAAATCGAATCATATAACTTTTCTTCAGGTTTTCTTAAAAAGGATGTTTAAGAAATCGTTTCCCACCCCCCCAAAGATGTTTATGTTATCAGATTGATTAAAATAAATGCATTTCCATTATTTTCGGTTTCATATCCTTGAGGGGACAGGAGTTGAGATTTTATTTAATCTGTTAGCAGTCAGAGATTGATACTTTGGGATCTGGAACCCTCCTGGGGCTCACCCAGCCTCTATAATGTGGGTACCCGTCTGCCGGTTGACCTCTCTGCACAACCGTTGTCCAAGAAACAGCACGGTCTCTAAAGGTACTGAAAAAGACCCTTCATGGACTTTTTTTTTCTTTTCTTGATTTCTGAATATATAAACTTTGAAAAGTAATAAAATTATATCCATATAAAATAAATAATCTTTAATTCAAATATAATATTATTTTATAATAATTTCAAATATTTTTAATAATATTATTATTCAATAAATCAATTATTATATAAAAAATAAAATAGCATCTTAATGTAATTTGAGAGATTTGTATTTTTAACCATTTAATGTTATTATAATGTCTATTTTTTAAAATTTTTATATTTATTTTATAAATACTTTTTGTGACGTACCGAAATATAATATTATGATCGTTATAAATTAAAAATAAAAGGAATACATAATTTATGGCCGTCTGCAGATATGCTATATTTTTTTTGCCTGATTTTTGAAATATACAAACCTTGAATAGTGATGTAATAAAATTCATATAAAATATATTATATTAAAACTTTATATAACAGTATTTTAATAATTTTATATTATGTATTATAATATTGTTATTTAATAAATTAATTTTATACATAAAATAAAGAAATATTCATATTCAAAAGGATCTTGATTAGCATTTTAGAGACCCCAGGCTTTGTATTTGGGATTATTCAATGATATAATGCCTTTTTTTAATTTATAAAAGCATTTTTCGCATTGTACAAAAATATAATATTATTAATAATAACAAAGTATTTATTTATTAGAAACAAGTCCCTTTAGAATAAGACAATACAAAATATCATTTGTATTATGGTTTCTTATAGTAAAAAAAAAAAATAATTTTGAGTTAGCTACAATTAGCAAATTGAAATATAGAAAAAGTATGTAAACACGATTACACTAATTATAAAGAAAGAAAACAATTAATGTACACATGATTGTAAATTTGATGAAAAAAAAACTGTAATAACTAATTTCAAATGCAACTTGACGATGCAGATGCAACAGTGACATTTAAAAAAAAATACTATGTTTGGGATTATTTTTTTTAAATTTAAATTTATAAAATGATTTTCCGTGTTATATGAAAATATATTAATATGACCGTCTTTAATTGTTTATAAAAAAGTAAAAAAAAATTAACTTACTTGTAAAAAATAAAAATCATATGCCTGCAGTGGACTAAGCCTGCAGAGGATATGTTTCACATCGAGGGGGGCCTAAATCGGAAGCGAGATGGAAGCCGCATATTTTCATTTTTGAAGCTAGTTGCTGCATTTTTGTTTGCGGACCAATAGGATTCGAGGTCCGCCTCCCCGCGCTCCTCATTAGCCAATCCAATAATCTGGATTTATGAAATTGCCTCCGTAATTCCTTCCATTTATTTCCCGAGCGATAGCTTTGGCTGCGCCCTTCTGCTCCAACTGTATGCCCTTGTTATTCAGCCCGTATAGCTGCCGTTGTTTTCCCATTTCGATTTAATAAATCTCTAGGCTAGATTTTTTTTCCAGCATCCAGTACCCAGGATTTGCATTCCTTTCTGGGGCTCACCCAGCCTTTACACTGTGGGTTCCTTGAATTGGGGAAATACAGAGCGCAAAGGATTTTGTGATTGTGATCTCGGTTCAATCCCCACTTTGCACTACCGTTGCCTTAGAAACTGTACAGACTTTACCTTATAATGAGCCCTAGATTCTTCATGAGTTGTGGTGGTATAGATTTCTTATTTTTTATACACAAATATCGGTATTTCTTATCCGTTTTTTTTATTTTTAAAATCTTACATTAAAGATGTTGGTTTAAAAGAAGAGAGTTAAAAAAATTAAAATATCTTGGTGAGTTATATAGAAATATTATATTTTTTCAGAGTATCAAAACCACTTATGCGAAAATGTATAGCAATTTATTCTTATCGATATCCACTTCCCTTCTATTATATAATAGCATCGCTTATTAATTATAAATGATATGTAGAGAATAGATTTAATTACAATTATGAATTATTACAATGTTGATAGGGAAATATTGATCACAGTATAGATTTGATAGTTACAGAGATTAATTTTCAATCTAGCGTTATTACTGCCTCAATAAATTAATGAATATTTGGGGCCTTATTCTCAATTTATGTTATAAATTTACAAGGGATTACAGTTAGTAATGAATAGACAAGGACGGTGCAATAATATTCAGGATATTAAATGACAAAAAGGACATCTTCTGACGATATTGTTATTACTTTGTAACATTTAATTCCACCTAATCGATCTACCTTTCCATGGCCTTTGAGATATAACCAAATAGGTGAAAGGCTAGAAGAGAGGAAGAAGGAATAGCGGGAGTATTGAAGTAAAGAAGACCGGAAGGAGCAATATTTTGATTAAATGGCGCTCAGGTATTGGCTAATATTCTCACCACCCCCACTCTTCTACATTTCAATATCTTCTTCCGGTTTTATTGTTTTACTTCATCCAATCTTCTTTTGTTCTTGTTTGAACAACGTTTTTAAAAAATTTAATTACGAAAAACATGACAAGAAAGGCCGATAATTTTTTGTGTATCAATATTTGGCCCTACCCGGTGTCGAGGGGATGGTTCGGTTGAGAGTAAAGAACAACTCGCAAGTATTTATAATATTTTATCTAGAAGATGGATATGTACGAGAGGTTTTACTGTTACCTACCTACACCTACTAGCTAGGGTCACCTGTGGTGTATTGGTTAGCATAACAAGCTACTATTCCCAAGATCGCGGGTTCGCAGCCCAGCTGGTGGTCTTAAGATTTTTTAAATGCAGTAAAAATAGTTGTCTATCGGAAGGGGCGTAAAATGCCTTTACGATGCGAGGTGCTCGTTAGAAATTCCTAGCATAATTATGACTGGTAAGCAAAATTTAATACTCCCACAGTAGCATCTCCCGGTTAGTCATAGAAGCATAAAACGACGTTCAATGAACAACTAAACCTACACCCATTAACCATGAAGTTAACTCGAACAGATAACGGTCACCTGTGGTCTAGTGGTTAGCGTAACAAACTACTAAGCCCAAGATCGCGGGTTCGTAGCCCGGCAGGTGGCCCTAGCAAAGGGAGTAAAAAATCCTTAGTTGCGCCGTTCTTCGGAAGGGACGTTAAACGGGAGTCTCGAGCTTGTACGATGCCAGGTACTCGTATAAAATCCCTATCCTAATTAAACCTGGATAGGCAAAATTTAGAGCTTCCATTGTAGCATCGTCCGATTAGCCATAGCAGCATAAAGCCACGTTAAATGAACAAACAAACAACAAACTCGAATAGATGTTTAAAAGAATGTAATTAGTTACCTTAGTAGATAAGTAAGAAAGAATCTGAGTTAAAATTTTCCAATCTCTGAAAACGTATTAAACCAAACTAATAATTAAAGATTTGTATCAAAAATAATTTATAATAATAACTGAATAAACAAAATAAAAAATTCTTCATTACATGTCATTGAACTCATCGTAAACAGTTGGTACGTTAAGAAAAGTATAGTGTGTGTTCAAGTGGGTTCGCTGATGGTTTAGATTAACAATTATATTCGATAGATAATGTTTTTAAAATTATTTTATTCTTTTCATTCCTCCAACAGGACTTCTATCGCGTCCGCTATCTTTTTATATATAATATGCTTCTATTCAGGCGTATGTCGCCTTATTCACCCTAGACCGAAGACCGAAGTCAACTAGAAGTGTTTAAATAGGCCTGTCGATTTATAAAATTGCGAAACATTTCTGTCATTTTTAAATTACATTACCTCAACTGAAAAGGTTTTCTTGAAGGGGAAGGTTCCTTATCTCTAAAACTATACTTAGGACTAATCTAAACCAACATGCTTTCGGGTAGATCCTGCAGTTTTGGATATTGAATCTATTCTTCATTATGAAATTATTCTTCCTCCATTTTCTGTAAACTGTTTGTTTTTCCTATAGAGATCCTTCACGCCTTATTGAAATAGTGGAACCCTGGCAAGGAGACTCAAGTTCTAATCCCTTCGGAAAGAAGATAAACGGTTCCGAAATAAAGGCTAATTTAATTCCATGTCTTCGGAGGAGAAGAAGGGGGGGGGGGGGGTTATATTATCCCGCGAAGTGGAGGAATTAGGGTGTTGATGTTGTTGGGAGTTAGTGCTCTTCCGGAACTGTAGAACTGAACTGTAGAACAGCCGGGGAGCTACCTTTTCCACTGATTGGACAACTTCTTCAATGGACTCCGGTCGGAGGATAGTTAGCGCCTGGGATCGATTCTCTTCAACTTCGATGGGCTTTGTTTTAATAAAGTTCCGGAACGAGGTGGGGGAGAGATTATTGTGCCGAATCTAAGAATTTGATGATGGTAGTAAATGTTTTGCAAACCCGCTAAAGTTTAGCAATTTATAATTTAATTGGTTCAATACAGATCGGAATGTGTTCATTAATGGAATTCTGCATACAAACCTTGGTTCACAGTGGGATATGAGTGAAAAAAAACCTGTACCAGTACAACCCGTGAACAGGTCTGGTGTACAGTTAGAGACTGGACTGATTCATGGACAACGGTTGCGCAGGGAGATGACTTTCCTAGATCACGCTCAACTACCACATTCCCCCCCCCCTTATTTTTTGTATCCCACTTATAGATGTTGGGGGAGCGGAGTGGCTCTGTGGTATAACACTGAGTTGCCAAGCCGAAAATCCTGGTTCAAATCCCGCTGCAGACAAGACTTTTATTTAATCTCTTTGCAGCCGGAGATAGATAATATAGGATCTAGGACCCTCCTGGGGCTCACCCAGCCTCTAAAAGTGGGTATTCAAAATAAAGGGGAAAATCTGACGGTTGAATGTTATCGAGGACAAATATCTCCCTGCACAACCGTTGTCCATGAAATAGTGTTGTCTCTACCATGTCCTGAACCCCAGGCCCTTCACGGGGTGCAGTGGTGCTGATTTGTGGGCCCCAGGAAGGTCCAAGATCCCAATGAATTATAAATGGCTGATAGTCGATACTTGTATACACTATTTAAATATGTATCGATATTCTAAAAATCTCTACCTTGATTCGATATGGTTTCAATTACATCACTACTTGACTAATAACATAATAAGAAAGGACCATTATTTAAGTATACTATCGGAAAACCAAAAAAAAAAAGATTTTTTTTTATTATTTGCTTTAGTACTTAATTATAAAATTTGAATTATTAATATTATTATTAATTATTTTTAGCACTTGATAGACCAACATGGTATATCTCGGATTGCATTCATAGTTCATGATGAACACTTGTTTTTTCAAATTCTTTATTTTATTTTATTTATTACTACAATTTATTTATTATTATTAATATTTATTAATCTATAACATTATTAATTTACATTGCTTGTTATCCTTATAAATTAAAATATAAATATTATTTAAAAGGATAACAAAACACTGTTGGCGCCTTGATGTTCGCTATGTATTGCGGGTACTGTAGCTGCTAGCGCCGTGCACTGTCTTCATTTTTATTACATACGATATTTCACCTGTATATATGATATTATTTAGTTATATATCACACATACATATTGTATAAGTTAATAATTTAATTTTCTAATTATATGTTTGTGATGGTAATTTTTTATGTTTCAGGTGTTTACTGGCTGCGCCGAAGTAAGTTAAAAGCATGTTTTTCTGGTTCTTGGATTTGTTTGAGTTTGTTTTTCAGGTTTAGATTCTTTTAAATATAGATTTTTGTTCTAAAGGAACTTGATAAAATTTCTTTCTTGAAGGTATTTTATTAACTTTAATTACAAAGTTACTTTCGGTTTATTTATCTTACGATAAAAACTATTGGGGAATATTGGGAGAATTAAATATTTATTTATTATATATTTCAGCGTACTTAATAACATAGGTGTATTTATTATGTTTAGTTTACTTAGTGAATACTTATAAGTAATGAATAGGGTAGGGATTACATGTCTTCACGAACCCGTACAGTATAATGAGATAAAATGAATATTTTTTCAGGAAAACACTCGGATTTATTACCATTTCAAATCTCAGAAACTTATTATAAATTTGAATATTTAATCAAAAAGCTTTTCTAAACTCTCAAAAACTAAAAAAAAAAATCGGTTAAATTTTATTAAACAATTTCAAGAGACAGGTGAAAATTTAAACCCTGTACTACGGGTAATATTGGGTTCGATTTATGCTCTCTTTTAAAAAAAATCCACGAACCGCAATAAAAGTGTCGGTGATTTCCAAATTAGAGTAAAAACAGATTGTTATGTATAATGTAAAAGTATATTCGGATTAGGCCATATCGCTACCTTATTATTACAAAGTTGTAAGATACACATATATATGAAAATGAGAAAAACGATATCAAAGATTTTGATTATCTTTTTGTTTTTGGTCTTTGGATGATACCTGTTCGCGATTTTTTGGACGTTTTGAAGATCTATGTATGGTTTTCGACCGACAGAACCATTTGTTATCAAAATCTCTAAATTTTGAATTTTGTAACATGCAACCATGTAATACTGAGGTACTGATATTTCTAGGTTTATTTTTTAGTTATAAGCATTTTGTGGTTTACTAACAATCAGAGTATTGATAGAACTAACTTTTATTTATAATTTCTCTTTAAAAAAGTATCGCTTGTGTCCCTTTTGCGGGAACGGCATCAATATTTAATGCCTTTACTAATGTAACACGCCAAACTAATATTTTGAAGTTTCACGAGAATTTTCTTTTTTTTATATACTTTTAATTTTAAATGATTACTTTAATATGTATGCTTGTGTCTAGAAAACTTTATTTTTGTTTTGTGATAAATCGTTGTTATTTTAAAGCGATATATTCACAGAATAATTAATTTTATTTATAAAATTCGTGTACTTACATTTTTTAACAATTATAAGTTCACCTTCATTTGACGCATCACAAAACTTTCACTTTTCACGCTAATTAAAATATATTTACAAATTTTCTATTCAGTTAAAATAGAACCATTTACTGTCCATGATATGATATAATGTTAGAAATAGTTTTTTATTGAAAAAGTTAAAAAGCACAATTATTTCATTTTATTGTTAACGCACTGCATTAGAGCTTCGAGTGCTTACTTTTATCTGGCAGTTGCTTGTATAGGATATTGTCGGTTGCGTAGTATTATTGTCAAACTGAAATATTCGGAAGCGGTTAATTATTGAAAATTTAGTTATTTCAAAGTTTAAGCAATAGTTTTAATATTAATTAATAGTCTCATATTGATGTTTTAAAAAATATATGAGAACTTTAGGATTTATTTTTCTGAGATTTTGAATAGCGATGAATGAAAACGAAATATTACGTTTTTTTAATAAGGGATCATTTAATATCCCTGAAAGGTTATTAGCTTGATAGATCCGAAATGATATTATTGCTGCTTTTAATGACGATTTTTTTAGTCCTCTACCTATATTATATTTCGAGCTAATGAAATGAACGAATTTTTTTCTCTCTTTTCAACATCGGTCCTGGTTGTCCCATTTGACAAATTAAACAGAACGAAAGGAAAAAAAAAAGAAAAGCAATCGATTGGAGAGGTTGAGAATAGACTTCAAACAGGCAGAGGATTGTCCCATTAGTTAATCCAAAGAGGTATAAGAGTAAAATGGCTCTGACACGTTATTAGGATGGAGGATTGGAGGTGTCCCTCGAACTGCATGCATCCATGGCTACCACAGGAAACACCTGGCCAGGAGATTTCAGCTGTTGTTAGGTTTTATTTCAGTTACTTATGACATTACTACTTCTTATTAAGACCGTGGAAAAATTCCAACGAAAATCTCTTAAGTCTCAAAAACTAAAACAGAAATTGAAAATTTCTGTCCAATATATTAAGGCGACTTTAGGGCTTTTCGTTGGAATTTTTCCACGGTCTTAACATTTATGTAAGGTCTCTTTTTACCTTTCCCTTTTTAATGCTAATATTATTACTTCATATTTATGTTCCAATGTTATGAAAATTAACAATTTAAGATACTGCTCAAAGTATACTGTTCTTTTTATTTCATAATAATGTTCCTTGCTATGAAAATTATAGGACATATAAATTTCATATATAAAACAACAATGCAAAAAAAATGTGAACAAAAATCTATTTCCATTAATGCCTTCGCCTCAGATATTGTCAAAGTTGATATTTCTGGCCGTTTGGTCCCCGTTCTATCCGAGTTTGAAAGCGTAAAACAAATTTATTAAAGACTGATCATCTGCAAAGACTCTCTTCGGTCGAGGCTTTGGCTTGTCTTCTTCGTAGGTTGATTGTTCTATCAGTACAGCCTGAAGCGGTTCTAGTCACATATTATTTCTTCTGTAACGCCTATTTTCTTGGCATCTTCCTTGACTGCGTCTATCCATCCTACTATTTTCTTCAGTTTGTTAATGTAATTAAAATCTTCTTTGTAATATATGTTTCTTCTATTCTTTTTAAATGCCCATAGATTTTTAGCCTTCTCTTCCTCATTGTATCTGTGATTTTATCTACGTTTTTATACAAATCTTCCTTTCTCCTTTTAATCCATGTTTTTCATTGTTTTTCTCAGGCCCTAGAATTTTTCTCAGTATTTCACTCTCTCTTTTTTCTAGTTCTCATAGTTCACCTTTGCTCTTCAGTGTTAAGCACTCTGATCCCAATGTTGTTTGTGTCCTAATAACTGTATTATCGTGTCTAATCTTCGCTTGGATTTATATGGATTTCTTATTTTAGTAGTTTTGCGTTAATTACACTCTCACACATACACACACTAAAAATGTATTTAATTTTTTTTATAAATTTATATTTTATTTGATTAGATTTTGATTAATTAGAATTTGATTAACTGAAAGCGATGAAAACAATATACGAATTAAATAATAATAAATATTAATAAATAACATAAAATAAATACGGGAGCTAATGCGGTTGTTATAATTAAATGTAGAAATTAACAGAGGCTGGAGTAATATCAAGATAGTCTTGATTGCAGCCCACGACGTCACTTAACAATAACTTAAGCCTTAGCCCTCCCCCCCATCTCAGGGCTTTACAATTATTTATTTATTTACTTTAGAAGTATTGAATAATGTAAGCATTTTATCAAACCTTCTTTACGCTTTAATAAAGTTACCTCTACTCTTATTGTTTCTGAGTAAACTAATACTAAATATTGATAAGATCGAAGTCATTTTCAAACTGTGATAAATAAAGAAATAAAGACATCCTTTTCAGTCTCCATATTAAATATTAATAGCGCCCTTGCGTTCTTTAAACTAATATTTAAGATTGAATTAGCTCAAAAGACGTTGTTATTTATAAAAGCAATTCCTTATAAAATATGCTTGAAAATATTTTTTTCATTTCATTTTATTACTAATAAAAGCACTTGTTTCTTCTCAGTAGCTCTTTTTTGAAGCCTTCTTTTCTGCAAGTTTTGTATCTGATATCAAAGCAATTGTGTAAATTACTATTACTGAATCATTCTTGAAATCTGCTTTTATACAATATATATTATTTTTAACGCAATCGATGCATCATCAAGTTTTTTATATGAGTTAACAACTTTCCCATTCGATCAATCAGACAAGTATTGTCTAAATTTCTCTTAATGATTTAACGTTGAAGAAAAAAACCTTTATCACTACAACCCTTGAAGGATCTTTTGTACAGTAAATTGTAGAGACTGTACTGTTTCTAGGCCAATGGTTGTGTAGGGAGTTGAATCGTCCGAGATGGGTTTTTCCCCAATTTTTTCATTTGTGCGTCCGGTTCTTCGGTCGTCCGGCCCCTTCATCGTGTGTAACACTTGTGCGACCATTTTTGAATTTTTCAATCCATTTGTAGCCATTCCTTTGTGGCAAAACACTGTTCCCGTACTGTGCCGAAAGTCTTCGATGAATTTTGGGCTCTTGATACGACTTCCGACCACAAAAAACGGATCTCTGAACGTTGCTTTTCTTTGGTGATTGGTGAAATAGAAAGCGGGACAGCCATGACTAATAACACGACAGCGATAAAGAAACTAACCTAGTAGCTTGAAACTTGCATAGACATAACAACAAATAAACGAAGCGAGCGCCATCAACGGAAAACGACAGAACTACCAACAAAAATATAGCTAAATAGCGGATAAATATTGACTTACCCTCGTATATATACGTTATATTCATTTAGACTCATTTATATAATAAATATTTTTAGTTTAATTTTAAAAAAAAATCACCCCTTCAAAATTTGATGTTTTGTAGAATGACACCGATGGAATTAGTATTGAGGTTAGAAACTTACATGTACTTACATAAAATGTTTTGTAATCATAATAATGCACCAAAGTTTTGAATTTTTGTTTTTACTTTCTTGGATACAGTAGTTTTTCTGAAATATTTGATCTTCCAGTTTGTTATTTCACTTTAATTTCTATCGCTTATTTTATAAAATTAATATTCAAGAACAAAAGAGACATAAAATACATCCTGAAACATTTTGAGGGCGTTGTATGTTTTCTTCATTTTTTTCATTTGCTTTTTTTCTCTCTTTGTCCTGAAGATGCTTGAATAGGCGAAATTTTTGTTTCCTGTTTTATTTTAGAGATTTAAGGACTTTTTCCCACTAATGTCTTCACGTTTATATTATTTCTACACTTGGTTGTTCTGGCTTTAAAAACAAAACAAAAAAAAACCTGTGCCACTACAACCCGTGAAAGGTCTGTTCTTCTATAAATGGTAGAGGTTTCTATACTGTTTCTTGAACAACGGTTGTTCAGGGAAGTGATTTGTCCTAAAATCACTTGTCTTGCTCAATCGCCAGATTATTCCCCTTTATTTTGGGTACCCACTTTATAGAGGCTGGGGGAGCCCCAGGAGGGTCCTAGATTTTACAGGATCTATATCTGGCTGCTAAGGGTAAAGGTTATGGGTGTGTTTAGTAATTCTTTGACGGAATCCATGGAATATAGTTTTCTTGACATTCCGTAGCTAAGTCCATACTCCTCACTAAATTTTGTTGTATTCTTTAATAAGATTTGCAAATCTTCTCGTGTTTCTGGCAGGATGAACGTGTCACAGAAAATATTGAATTTATTTCTTTACCGCTCATTTAGATTTCTAAATACCTCGCATATTACACATGGTATTTATTTATTTATATTTTTGTCAAAATTAATTTTCATAATCATTTATACAAAAAAAAAAAAAATCAAGTAAAACCTGTGTGTTCAAAATTAAAGTCATACTATAATTTATGTATTTTTTCTGGAATACTTTGGAATAAACGATCCAAAGAAGCGGTTTCATATTGAGCCTTGATAGAAATAGAGATAGACTTGTAATGCAGTAAGGTTAGTAATGTCACTCACTTTGGCCTCTCATCAAAGAGGAAGGGACCTGTCGGAGGCTGACGGAATATGCCGCGAACCGCGATAAATGCCATCTCTAATGGATTTTTAATGGTGGCTTGCCACTTGGGTGGTTTGCCACCACATCCTCCGCATTGCCACCTCCTCTCTCCCATTCATCATCCCTCTCATTTTTCTCTTCTCTTTCCCTTTCGGCTTACTATTCATGAGGATTTGGGCCGATAAAGAGTGGCTGATGAAATGGAAAAATTATTCATAAGTGTCGCGGTTTGTTAGGACTGGAGCATAGTGTTGCCGGATTATTCTCGCCCGCGGACAGAAGTCTCATTATTCCGAATTATAGGCTGCCTCTGTCATTTTGGTTTCTGTCCACGAATTTGTGGGATCAGCAATCCTAATTATTCATAGGAAGTATAATTAGTATATAATTTAATATACTTAATGATATAATTAGTCATAGCCTGTCCGCACATAGAGGCTGTTTTAGTAAAAATTTATTTATTTTTTTAATTTGAACCCTTAAAATTATGTTTGGAGTCAGTATATGGAACGTTTTATTGATAGATAAAATTTACAAAAATTAAAACCTGAACCACAACACTAGAAGGGCCGGGAAGTTGAGCAAATGGAGGACCAGTGTTAAATAATTTTTAATTTATTTTATGATATTTCTTATAATATGAGGCTAAGTGCTGGAGCGTTGGATTGTTGTGCTGAAGTTCTCGACTCCAAATCCAGCTGTAATAGATTTTATTTAATCAGCTAACAACCATAGACCTGTGGAATTTTGGACCATCCTGGGGCTCATCCAACCTCTATTTGTTGGTACCCAAAAAAAGGGGATCTGGTTGTTGAACGTGATATAGGACAAATCACTTGCATAACAATTGCCAACAAGAAACAGTACAGTCTCAGCCACGTACTGAACCTAAATCTTTCACGGGTTGTAGTTAAAGGTTTATATTTTTATTATTACATAATTTTTTTACACATAAGTAAAATTATAAAACAACACACAATTAACGTATTTTGAGTTAATCCTTCTTTAGCAATTGCATTGGTTGAAGGTTTTTAATTCAGGAACGACATTTCTGATATTCCATTTCAAAGACTTTTTATTTATTTATTTTTTAAAATAAAAAAGTCATATTTTGAGTTATATCATGTTTGAACTTGCAGTTTTATTGGAATAATGATATAAGTTAAGTTCAAAAAAGTTTCATGCTTTTAAAAATTCTCTAATTGTTAATAAAACAATTTCAATTCCATCATTACTATATGAATGCTTTTCTTTACCAATGTACAAATTTTTATGTAAGGAAGAAATATTTGGGGGTGCAGTCAATGAAAACACCATTATAAGTGAATACTTATTTATTGTGTGCCGACGTTTCGACCTACAATATAGGCCATCTTCAGGGCTATGAGATAGAAACAAACAGAACCTCTCATAACCCTGAAGATGGTCTACATTGTAGGTCGAAACGCCGGCACACAATAAATAAGTATGACTTATAATGGTGTTTTCATTGACTGCACCCCCAACTATTTCTTCCTTACATTAGAAGTTCCATCCAACTATTTCTTCTCTAACATGGATACCAATTTTTATTGTTTTAATTCAAATGAAACTTTTAAATACCTCTATTGGAAAATTAGACCTTTTGAGTTATGATATTCTTCTTTTAAACAATTCAGTTTTTGTATCTTTTTTTTCTTAAGTTCATAAGAACTCTTCGTACCTCGCGATTTCGGAAATAGTCTTAGTCACATTGGATTAGATCAAAATGTTGATCGAAATCGACATTCGTTGGGCTCAGTACTTGAGCTCTATATTCAGAGATCAGGAATAACCAGTATCTTTCCACTCCATTCCATCGTGTTGCGATTAGCAGCTTTATTTGAGCTTATTATGGAGCATGTAAACAGTACGGGTCGATTGAAGCGCCCTCAACAACCGCTGCCGTTTGGAAGAGATAAGGAGGTTATAATTGCTATTACTAATAGCCGAGCAGATATTAGTAATGCTACTAACAGCTCCTACTATACCGCTGCCGCTATACTATACTGCCAGGAGCCGGTATTACATCGGGCGTAGATAATTCGCCGGGGCATGAATCTCCCCTATCCGACGGCACCTCCTGCCACTCCTCTTCCCGCCAGATTTACAGCTGATTGCGGGGGGGGGGGCTCTCTCTCGGGTGAATTATGAATAATAAATCTTTCACGGAGCGTTTATTAGCACGGCCGATTTAGCTAATTAAAGGGCGGAGGGGTCAAGATATGAAGGGACATTGGTCAGGAAGGAAGGGTTAGTCTTTCCAGGATATATCTTCCAGCGCTTCTGGAAGAGTTCGGAGGTGTAAAAATAATACTAGGTTCATTCTTTTTCATTTTTTTTCTCTCCCTTATCCGAACTGTTGAGTCTTCTGGACCTCTTGAGGTGAAAAGTGGTTAGTTCGGATTTTGTCCAGAGAGAGTTAACTGTTTTCAGACAGCCGGAATCGTATCAATATCGTAGTTTTTTGCTTGAAATCGAGTTGTAATATAAAGAATAATTCCTTTTCAAGTTAATGCCTTACTTAGCCCTCATTAATTACGAAAATAACTCGATTCCGCTCACTTAAGTACAAGAAACTCATTTTGGAGGAAATTAGACGTAATCACTTATTCACCTGGGCTGTAGATATAACATAGTTTTTAGTGAAATCCTTAGAAATAATGTTTATTTATTGAGATAACAAACTATATAAATTAATAATTTAATAGAACTATAAACAAGTATCGATAATTTATATTAAAATAATATAACGGAGTAAAAGAAACAGTGTTTATAATTTAAGTATATTATGACTACGATACACGCTTGTGTCTGTATGTATATATATATAAATTTATTGTATATATGAATAATAAAAACAATTCGAGATCCATACCATGTTGGTCTATCAAGCGCGAAAAATAAATTCGAATTGTATAATGAAGTGCTTAACTGAAAAACAGAAGAACAAATTATATATTTTTAATTTTTCAATAACATATCGCTCCTTCAAAAGAATGCCATAATTCATATGAGTTAAAAAATATATAAATCTGGGAAATTGGTAAAGCAAAGCATTCCTATTGTAGTGATGGCATTGAAATCATTTTATTAGTCATTAGAAAACTTCTAAAAGCTTGAAACTTTTTTGATTTTAACTTATGTTATTATTCCCATAAATCCTTAAGTTCAAACGTGATGCAACTCTAAATATGACTTTATTAAAAAAAAATAATGTTGGAAATGGAATATCAGATATGTCGTTCCTGAATTAAAATGCTTCTTCAACCAATACAATCGCTACCGAAGGTTTAATTAAAAAATACGAATTTTTGAATTATATCTGCTCTTTAGAACGAGATATTAATACTCAATTGAGCGATTAAGTGATGTATTAAATATATTTGTTTCGTTAAGTGAAAAATTTATCGTTAAAAACAGATATTTAAAATTCTTCGAATATTCAACAGTACGAATATAAATATGGAATAAAGTTTAGAAATTTAAGAAACAATGCTTCTACTCATTGAAATTATTAAAATGGAGGACGACTTGTAAGAAAAATATAGGTACATTGATATATTAAATAGATATATGTAGACATACAAGGAGATTTTCTTGTATCAACTTAGTTGACTTATAAGGTACCTCAACGAAAACGTCGAGTACGTACTGTACTGTCTTACATCTAAACGAGCAGTTATATAATTTGTTAAATGGGGGTTGGTCCCCCGTTAGATGGGGGGGGGTAATCCCTATGTTTAAAAAAAATAAAATTTCTAGTTTAATTGCTAACACAGGAAGTTCCACTAAACCTTTAAGGATCATATGATACCATAGAAAAAAATATTACTTAAGTTGTATTCTCAATAAAATAAAAATAGCCAGTAAAAAAATAAAACATTTCCATTTTTGCTTATTTTATACAAATGTGTGCCTCACAAGACTTCCAAATTTTGAAATTTTTTGAAAAAAGTAGAAATGCATTATTGTTTTTCCATCAATTAACAGTTTGCTTGTTTAACGCCACTTTATGCTGCTATGGCTAATCGGACGATGCTACAGTGGGAGCTCTAAATTTTGCCTATCCAGGTTTAATTAGGATAGGGATTTTTAACGAGTACCTGACATCGTACAGGCTCGGGATTCCCGTTTAACGTCCCTTCCGAAGGACAGCATAACCAAGGATTTTTTTACACCCTTTATAAAATCCTAGGCCCACCTGCCGGGCTACGAACCCGCGATCTTGGGTTCAGTAGTTTGTTATACTAACCACTAGACCACAGTTCGCCCCCAATTAACAGTTTACTTTAACAATCGAGATGATTTTTTGAGGTGCTACAACAGTACTAATCTTATGAGGATAATTCGTGAGATGTTAAGAAAAAAAGATTTTGCAAGTGAGAATGTCATTGGATTCGGATTGTAGTTGCTCAAATAGTCAATGATTTTTATTTTTTATTGATCGTTTAAATATAGACTCCTAATGATGTATGTATTTTCTACAATAAGAAAGGAACACAAAAAAAATTCAACTTTCGAAATAGAAAAAATTACAGGTACATCATTTCGGCTTTGAAATGTCTAAATTTTTTTTTTCGTTTACTATCCGACTCCATCTGAAGAAATTTCATTGACGAATGAGTTAATCAATAATATTTAGATTTTTCCATGTATAAATTTAGCATACATTTGTTGCTACATAGACAGAACAATGTTGGCTTCGTTCTAGGTAAATCGCTCGCATGGAATAAGGGAAGACTTAGATTGGCGATAGAGGCTGCAATTACTTATTCAAACGGCCCAGTTTCTCCCAATACAAGAGCTTCATCATGAATTTTCAATCTTAGTTACCGCTTGGTCACTTCTAGTGTACAACGAATGTTACCACCAATTTTGAATTTATTTATTCATACACTGCATTCGTGTAATGTATTTGAGAGTTTTCTTTAGATTTCGGTTCATTACCATAATAAGATTGATACTCCATATAATTTCGGGGATATTCTCTCCTTGAGTTTTTTTAATATCCTTTTTTTTTTAATTATTTTTTTACAAATATCATAACTCTATTATAATAATTACAACAATAATAATTTTTTTTCTAATATTATTATAGTTTTTACTTGATTATTTTAATTGGTAAAATAATTTCAATGAGTAGAAGCATTGTTTCTTAAATTTCTAAACTTTATTCTATATTCGTACTGTTGAATATTCGAAGAATTTTAAATATCTGTTTTTAACGATAAATTTTTGAGGATTTTAATTAAAAGGAAATATAGTGAAATATTTACCTTTAAAACGATAGATTATTCCTCTATTTTACTGTTATTATTCCTAGAAATTTTTTATTTCAACCTCAAACAAATATTTCTGATTTACTTAAGTATCAAAGTATTTCATATTTTGTACTGCCCTCATTCCTTGAAATTTTAATTTCAACCTGAAGGTAATATTTTTAATTCAATTAATTTTTATCGAATTATTTCATATTTATACATTTTTCTTTATTACTAACAAGGTTAATAATTAATAAAAGGTAATTAAGTGCTAGTTTAGGTAATTAAGTAAGTGATAGTTTGTATAGTCGTTGTTACATTTTAAAGAAATTCATTGTTGAAAATAGAGTTGTTGAACGTCTTGGATTGAGGTTTCTGTCTTAAATTTGAAGAGTGTTGATGTGAGAAGTGCTGCATTATATCCTCTTCGATGTGATTTTTTTTTCGTATACGTTCTGATAATGCCTGAATTGGCGAAAATAGTTTTTTCAGTATTTTAGAGATTTAAGGCTTTCCTTTCTGGGATTTTTTTCGATAGCATTCTAATTATATTTTATGCCTCTGTTCGGGTTTTTACTTTTTGTGATTAAAAATTATTTTAATATTGAAAAAATACCTTACATAAATGTTAAGACCGTGGAAAAAATTCCAACGAAAAACCTTTAAGCTCCAAACTAATCATCATTAGTAGCATTTGAGCCTTGGAGGTGGTGAGATGCTTCTTGGGTGCATTGTTCTTGTTTTTTTTCTCTATCTACCCTGAGGATGCCTGAATAGGCGAAATATTTAATTTCAATTTCTGTTTCAGTTTTTCGTTGGATGTCTTAAAACTGTCTTAAAAACTATTTTAAACAATTGCAAATAATATTATCAGTTTTTACACACTTTGAAATGTATTTTAAGGAAGCTATTTTGGGATTTTGGTATCTGTGTTCCGACAGCGTAAATCCATAGGGCGTAACTGTTATTAACCAAGATATCTTTTTACCAGGATAAAAAGAGTTTGTTAAAAATGTGATAAAAATAATTCTAAATTATTAAAATAAATATGAAACATATTTACTTAATATATTTTAAAAGAAGCCATTTGGGGGGTTTAACGTTTAATTTTTTTTAAATTTAATCAAACCCACTAGTTTCAAACCTCGCAACCTCTTCAATTCCTGATAATTTTCCGGGGTGTCTGAAAAGAAAGAGGGCCTCGTGGCCTTCTAAGTTGAACTTTTTATTTGAGTACTACCAAAGGATGCCTTTGTCTCTGGACATGATTTATCTTTCATTATATTTACTTGATGTATTCTGTATACAGTTGTGAATTTCAATGAATACATTTAAAAATAAAAATCAGATTATGTCAGTATTGACTAAGCTGATATTCAATTTTACATCGATATAAAGAGTTTGATTAAAATCTAATAAATACTTTAAACATATTTGCAAATGAATATGATAAAAAAGTAACTATAAACTAATTACACTGGTAAATGATAAATACTTATTAAGAAGGTATAAATTAAGTAATCTTAAGTTCGGGATTTAATTTCTGTCAGACCATCTTAATGATAACGAAGCATTTTAATTAAAAATTAAATTAAAAACATTATATTTTACATCGATATATCGATTTAGCTTATATATATATAATATATATAATATAGGAACTCTACTTGGCTATTTGAGCTTGAAGACATTCTAAATTTAGGTTTTGTTTTTTTAATTTGGGTTTAAACTTCTTCTTTTTTTTTATCCTGTATCACTATAACCTATGAATAGTCTGGGAAATAATAAACAAGCAAGTTATACAAAAATATCGAATCGTTGTTCAAAAATGTTTAGTGCAAGCTGCAGATATTTTATTAAATGAAGTTGTGGAATTTATGGAGGAAGAAACTAGTAGGCAAAACAGAATTTGGGTAAGGGATGGATTAATGGGCGTGATAAATTGGGAGCATCTGCTAATCTTTTAAGAGAAATGGCTTTGGAAGACCTAGAAGAATATAAAATATGCTTGAGAATGACACCTGATAGTTTTGAAAAAGTGCTGAATTTAATTTATATTCATATTCAGAAAATGGGCACATTCATGAGGGATGCAATACCAGCGCGTGCTAAATTAGAAATTACTTTAAATTTTCTAGCCACAAGCAATAGTTATCGTAGTTTACAACTCCTATACAACAGCTAGGAAGACACACTATCCTCTGCTAAAACCAAACTTGTGTTTGTTTACATTGATATAGTTATTAAAATTAACCTTATAATTAAAAAAACAAACCCGTAGAGTATAGTAAGATTGTGGAAGGGGGGGGGGGGTAGGATAGTAGAGTGTACTATTCCACGGGTGCTATCCACATTACTATCTGTAGTACTCTACTGTCACTAGCACAACCTCTTTACACTATTCTAGTAGGAAAATAATAAGCACTCTACCACCGAACTCTACTACTAATTATACCAATGTAAACCAGGCTGTAGAATGTTAGAGTGGTAGAGGCAGTACTTTTTCTTTGATAATAGGCTCAACCACAATATTTAGTGAACCCACCTTGTAGAGAATCACTGGAGGGTCCCAGATCCCAAAGGATCTATCCCCGCTGATTAAATAACCACGATATAAAGAAAGGAATATACAGAGTTATCATTTCTTTTTAGATCTGTTTTGCATGAGAATAAAATAATGAGGGATGCATTAGAAATATGGGCTTCTGTCAGATTTAAGAAGAAATAAAATCAATTGAATATAGTAGATTTTTAATATTCGGGAGAAAAATGTTCGCTCATAAAATATTCTCGGATTAAATAAATAACATCTACTTATCTTGAAATATCTTCATGAATTCAATCTTCAAGAATAATCTACTGTTTTTATAATCTTTTTAAGTAACTCAATCCATTGGGATTTCACTCTTGTAAATTTACTTCCACTCCCTTCCTGGCCCGCCTGTGAAATTTGGCATCGGTTATCGGCAACTATGTCCTTAGAGAAATACGAGGAGGGGATTAAGGATAGTAAATTTAAATCCTTTATGAATTATTCACCATTAGCGAGGAGATGGGGAACTGGTTGGGATGGAGGGAGGGAAATTGCGGTCGTATTAAAAGTTGCGAGAGACCAGCTGCACCCTTCCGAATACATTTTAATAATGTTTTGGACTCGAGCCAGTCTTCGTCACTTAGTAATCTCTCTTCTATCTTTATTGTTTATTGTTTATTCTCTATCGTGGTAATTGTTATCAAATCTTTGTTGTAATCCAGCATTGTTTATGGCTATTACACTCCTAATTAAGTCTCATCAATTATACTGAGGAATAAAAAATTTTTCTTTATTGAGTTTAAACACATAGATGACATATAAAGCTTCAATATTTCAAGCAATCATAAATATTTCTTCATGGCCTAATAAAAAAATTATTATGATATTTTAATTTGTTGAATAACTAGGTCAACAACAATGATTGTAGGCAAATAACAATTTTTTAAAAATATTTTAAAGTTTATGTTGAAGAAATTGGTCCGGGTAGAGGTCACTGAATGAAATTCTCAAGTAATTTCAGAAAATCTTTATTGATAGCCAACGTTTCGACTTGCCCTGAAGAAGACCTACAGCGTAGGTCGAAACGTTGGCTACCAATAAAGATTTTCTGAAATTACTTGAGAATTTCATTCAGTGACCTCTACCCGGACCAATTTCTTCAACATAAATTATCATAGGTCAACAATTATCATCAATATTTTAAAGTTTATATGATGAAGAAAGACAAGAGGGAAATATTAATATGGATGATTATCTATCTGGTAGCAGAAGATAAATTATGATGGATAATTTTAAAGATGAATATTTTTGTTATGTATTTTAATAGTACTCGAGTTCTTATTATTTTATAATTTTTTATGAAAATACAAAAGTTAAAAAAACAAAACAAGTATCTTATAACTTTGAAATGACTGATTTATTGTTTTTTATTGCGGGAAAAACTGTGATATTACTCAGAAAATTTTTAAGGCCCCGAAAAAGAGTAAGGGTTTAGCAAGTTGTTTTGCTAGGCATCGGTTTAGCCGAGTGGCGTTGATTGATGAGGTAATGCGAAACTTTTAGGGGATTCGGTTCTATCAGGCCGACCTTGTTCGCGATAGGCTTTTATCCTCCTATCATCTACTGCCTCTCAGCATCTTCCTAGCTTCAGTAAGAACATTCTAGTTCAGGATTTTAAAAGATAAAATTCAATTCTCAAGAATTTTATGAAAAAAACAAAGATTTTTCCGCATTGCGACACATAACAAAAGATTTAAATAACAACGAGCCTGCTAGAAGTGTTTCCTTGAACTCAGACAAGGAGTACTAACACGTTATTAAATATGCTTATTAATTTCGCATCACATTGAGACTAATCGGACTAGGCTGCAGTGGGGGTCCTAATTTTTGCCTATCGAAGTGTAATTAGGATAGGTATTTTTAACGATTACCTGACCCCACACAACTTCTAAATCCTCATTTTACGTCCCTTCCGAAGGACGGCATAACTAAGGATTTTTTATTCCCATTAAAAAATCCTAAGGTTTTGAGTTTATCAGACAGACAGACACCGGAGAGGACGTTTTACAATATGTATAGATAAAGTAATCTGATATAGACCAACTATTCGTTGCACGTTCATTTAGACATTTTTTTTTAATTACGTCATCTTTGAACATTGAAAGGATTTAGCTCTAATTAGGTGCTGTGTACTTTATTATAGGCTTTATGCCACTTATATAGTGCTATAATTATAGCAGTTAAATGATTAAAATAAAGTTAAACGAGATATAACCTGACTTTACACTCTAACAAGAGCGTGATGTGAAAAAGTTTCATAGTTACTAGGAAACTAAGTAGAGTTATCAAACTCGAGTTTGTCGCTATTTCTTCGCTTCTTCGGAGCTTGTTAGTAAAACTTTTTCCCCAAGTCGCTTAATTAGTTGTTAGGTAGTATCAAAGCATAGCTAATTAATTATCTAAATATCCCGCTTAATAAATATTATTACTCTGTCGTTTCTCTCAATTTAAATTATAAATTTTATGCTTATACAAGACTGAAAAGACAAGAAACTGCTCGAAGTTTTCGCCTACTTCAATATTTACTGGACAAACGTTCATAGCTCCCAATTAATCACAAAAGACTCATTTACATGACAGTTATCAGAGCTATTTGGACATACGGAGTTGAGCTTTGGGGCTCTAATAAACCATCCAATTCATCTCGTATCCAATCCTTACAATCCAAAATCCTTCGTAAAATCCTCAATGCTCCTTATTATGTCACAAACAAACTAATCCATCATGATCTTAATATCCCATATGTTGCTGATTTGGCTCAAACTAGATACCTATCCTTCCATGAAAAGCTCCGTACACACTTGAATCCGCTCGTCTCTCAACTTGCTTCCCATAATATTCCTGATAACCTTCTGAGGAGTCTGAAAAGAAGATGGCCTCGAGACCTTCTACTATATTACTTACAGAACTTTATTGGAGTGCTATCAATGGGTAGTTTCTCCACAAGTGTTTTTTTTTCATGTCCTTTATTCATACAGCAGATTTACTTGATGTAATATAGTTACAGTTGAAAATATCAATAAATTATTCTTAAAAAAAATATGAATTTATCCATAAATGTTTTTTCCTAAATTTATTTATTGAAATCTACAACAGTAAACAATTATAATAATACTAGAAGTAAATAGAATGAATGGAACGTGGCATGATATAATGTCAGGTACTCATTTAAGAAATTCCACATAAAAGGTCATTGGGAGATCTTTTCAGACGGCTTGGAGGATTATCAGGAATTGTAAGGTAAAAGGTAGCTTTGAAACTAGTGGGTTTTTATTGGGAATAAAGTATTGATACCGGATTTCTACCAGATTAGCAATAAATGGTCATTATGGGAGCTTTAGAAGCAGTAGTAGAAGTAAGGAGCATTGAGGATTTTACGAAGGATTTTGGATTGCAAGTATTGGATACGTGAGGAATTTGATGGTTTAGTGGTTCCCTAAAGCTCCAGTAAGTCCAAGTATAAAAGTCATTTATATGAGTCTTGTAATTAATTGGGAGCTTAGTGCGTTTTTCTAGTAAATATTTGAAGTAACCTGAAACGACAAGCGGTTTTTGTCGGTTCATTCTAGTATGAGGGCTCTAAGTTAAACGTTTGTCAAGATGTAGTTCTAACTTCTGTTCTATAGGAATCAGTGGGATATTATTAAAGGATACTGGAGGACAGTCATAAGTAACTGGTTTACGACGAGCATTTTTTAAATGCATGTTTTGGAGAGAATATATGATGACTGCAAGCTGAAAAGGAGGTAACCAATTTTTTCTCGAAAATTTTCTATCAGTGGTTTCTAATAGATTTTTGTGGTGAAAAAAATGTTGCGGACATGAAAAACTGGAGAAAAATTAGTTCAAAAGGCTCGAAAAGGCTGAAAAAATATGTCCATAATTGGGAAAAACTAGATCATCAGAAGGATACTTGGCGAAAAATGAGGAAAGGTAACATTCACGAGTTTTGCTTCAAGCTCTCGAAAATCCTTTTCAGTATCAGATTGAAAGGACCAACGATATACATTGATTTTACTAAAAATAATGACGCTTACTATTTTAATGTACATTTTAATGTGATATGATGGATAGGGCTGAGACAACAACTAACTAGTAGGGTTATAACTAAGAACTATTGTATAGGATAATTTTTATTTTTCATCCTATACAAAACAGTGCTTACATATGGAGCGGAAACATGGACAATGACAAAAGATGCATACCGAAATTTGCTTGTCCTCAAACTCAGGGTACTCCGAATAATCTCAAGAAAAATGTATATGTGAATGGAAGATGGAACCGAAGGAAAAATGAGGAGGTGTACGATCTCTTTGGTGAGACTGACGTGGTCAGTGTTATCAAACGATCCCGACTAAGATGGGTTATATTATTATATTATGGTACCAATAATAATAATAATGATGGATATTTAAAAAAGTATGATTAACATATTTACAACCAGGTGAAGTCAAAATTAGAAATATAAATTTACTCTTCACAACTACCATAATTTTAAATACATTTATTTTTCACACTTAGACAATTAAAAAAAAAAAAATACCAATCCTCTTGTCAAAGGGACTTCCTCGAATGAAAATAAAAAATCCTCTCTTTTGAAAAAAAAATTGTCTACGGTTACTTCCACATCTGAATCCCAGCTTAAATGTGTTTTATTTATTCCAATAAAGTAATCCTGCGTAGAAAGGGAATGAAGGATTGCCTCGGCGAAGCAAAGGACAGATCCTGAGGACCACAGAGTGATAGGATCAATTTGATCTTGGGAAGGTAGAGAAAGAGAGGGCTAGATCAGTTGGGTCAATTGAGTTTCCTTGCTCAGGTGAGTTGGCAGGTGAGTTTAGGCGTGGAGGAGTTAGCACTTAGCGGGGGACCGCAGTGTAAACACTTCTTCTAACCTCCCCTGACTTAGTCAAGTCAACTCAACTTCGCTCCGCCCAACTTCACTCCCACATTTATCTAATCCAATGAGTCTAAGACTTATTTCCCAAATCGAGAGGTTCCAAGAGTTCATCGCTAAGAACTTAAGAAAAATGTTTATATCGGTCCTTCAAAAGAACTCAAAAATAACTCATAACTCAAAAACGCAATATTATTTGAAAGTTCCATGCGAGTTGCAAATGTAAACATTTGGTTATTGGTAAATCAAAGCATTCCTACTGTAACCATGGTATGTAAGCAAGAAAAAACTCAAAATATGACTTTATTTTAACAACTAAACAGGAGAACGTGATGGAAATGGAATATCTGATAAGTCGATCCTGAATTAAAAAGCTTCAACCAATACTGAAGGCTTGACTCAAATATACTTTTTTGTCGTTGTTGTTTAGATGGGCGATAAAATCGGTACAGGGTATGTCTCTTGTGTGCTTCTAAACCAATGGTTGTGCAGGGATGTGATTTGGGCTAGATCACTTCGAACCGCCAAGTTTTCCCACAATTAAGGGTTCACGTAAGGAAGCTAGATGAGCCCCCAAGTCGATCTATGGCTACGGCGATGTTAACAGATAATGTAATCATATTAATAAATAATGTTAGTTTTTCAGTTTCTCGAAATACTATCAATTAAATTAAATCTGCTGGTGATTTATAAGGCTTTTTTCATTCCTGAATAGTAAAAAACAGGCTTTTAGTAAATAAAAGTAAATAGTTATGGATATTAAGGTTACACATTAGTATCTACATTATATACGAATAGTGTTATAAATTAACACTTATATACGATTTGTTAATTTGTGAGCACAAATTATGCAATAAAATTTTCTTTTTCGTAACATTATAATTTGTAAATAAGTGTTATTAGAGAGAAGAGTGGCTCTTCTCTCTAATAACACTAGGACTCTCTAGAAGAAGATCTAGGACCCTCCTGGGCTTACCCAGTCTCTATAAAATATTATAAAATAGGGTACACAAAATAAGGGGGAATCTGGTGCTTGAGCGTGACCTAAGACAAGTAACCTCCTTGCAGAACCGTTGTCCATGAAACAGTCTCTACCATGTACTGAACCCGAGACCCGTTCACGGGTTATAGTGGTACATGTTATATAAATAAGTGTTATTAACTTTCTCAATGATGGCCTCTCTTATAATTATAACTTCATCCCCCAGGTTGAATCTGTGTTGTATTGTATTTGCTTTGTGTGTGTTTTTGTGTATGTTTGTTTGTGTAGGTTTTTGGGCATTGGTTTGCGTCTACGTTTTGTTTATCGACAATATGTAAACAAATTTTATAAAGCAAACCATAGGCGTTGATGACTGCTTTAAATATCAACAAACAACAATAAGTTTTATTTTTGTGTTTATACTAATGTGTGGTCTAGATATGCCTAACTATTTACCACAATCCACTAAAAATTGTAATTTCATTATTAAGCATGAATATGAGAACCATAAACTCTTGAAACATGGCCAAAATAATTTTAGACAGTAAGTTTTTATGATTCTGCTGTTGTATTTGGATCTTGATGAGGGTAAGAACCTGTCTCTGATTGTAGTCTTGTTCAATATGCGTAATTTTCATTTTTATATGCATCTTTAATCTTTTTGTTCATCATTTGTCCTGATGACGATTAAGACGTATATCGTCGTATATCGACAGGTATTTTTTTTTTCTGTTATTTTAGAGACTCGAGCCTTTTGGAATTTTTCACTCATGTTCTAACAGATATTTTATTACCTTCGTTTAATTATAACAAAAATAAAATCCTATTTACGCCTCCCGAAGAGAAATGAGAAATGTAGAAGTGGTTATGTTACTGACATAGATCCGAAGTGAACGATACTGAAAATACAAAACCTAGCTCCAGGAAGGATCCAGGTTAAAGTTGAAAGGACATTGCATGCGTTGTTTTTTTTTTTGTTTGTTTTTTGCCGAGCCGTTGACAAAAAGCAAACAAGAGTTTGTGATTTTTTTTTTGTATTTTTTTTCTCCCTTCGGAAGTGACAGTGGACGCTCGGTCGATGGAGTATGACAAATGGGCTGGCCCTCTCATCAGATGGACCGCTTTGGCCAATCGCTTCTAATCTACTATCTCCCTCTCTCTTCTTATTGGCTTATCGCCAGCCAATAGCGAGTCTCCTTACAATTAGCCGTGTTTGGATGTGTCTTATCATAGTTTGAAAATACTATAACTATGCATCAATTATTTAATTAACTGGGGAGCTGAGTGGCTCAGTGGTAGTAGCCATGCCGGAAATCCTGGTTCAAATCCCGTTGCAGGCAGTTACTTTTATTTAGTCTGCGGCGGGAGATGTGTCATAAGGGATCTAGGACCCTCCTGGGGCTCACCCAGCCTCTATAAAATATTATAAAAATAGGGTACCCAAAATAAGGGGGGGAAACCCGGCGGTTAAGCGTGCACTGAACCCCAGACTTTTTCACGGGTCGTAGAGGTTTCAAGTTTTTTTCAGGTTTTAATTAACTACTATTTTGTTAGTAGAGATGATTTATTGATTTGGTTCAAAGCTATTATGGTATTTTGATCATACAAGACGGTGATAATAGGTTTTGTTCAGATTTAGAAGCTATTACAGTGGATAAATTTTTTTTAGCCATGATCTAACTCTTTAATTTACTTCTGTTATATTATCACTCTTGTATCGATATTTATTCACCCATAGACTGTATATCCATACTTAAACAGGAATTCTAAATTCATAGAAGTATTTAGTTATATGTCTAAACCTAATCATAAAAACCAACAAATATTCCAAAACAAATGCCTTACAATTGCTGGGAATTACGCGTATGCATATTACACTAAAGTTAAAATTATGCATAAACAATCCTGTATACCTTATATTAATGTATTTATCAATAGACTATACAAACAATTCTTTTTGAAGTGTAAACAAAGCATTTATTATTGTAGGATAGCAATTTCTTTTATTTTACTGTTATTGTTTAAATAAATGTATATAAGTTATTAAGAATATATAGTTACAATTTTGTTTATTTTATCATTATTAAAAAAAATTGTTTTTTTTCTTTTTTCTATTGAAAGTTTCTTTATATATTTTTTTTCTTCCATTTTATATGATGATTCTGTATAAATACATTTGTTGGTGAAGAAAATATCAGCTCATATTAAGTTTTGAGGAATTGTTAAGTTTAGATTAATTTTTCACATTTAAAATTTGTCTAGGTTGAGTCAGAGGTAGCGAATCTGTTCAACAGGGATAAGTGGAGTACTATTAAAGAATACAGTAGGACAGGAAGTCTTGGGTTTTCGGCGAAGGGTAAAGATAATTTGATGGGACTTGCTGGAATTGATTTTAATTCTCCAATTCCGACACCATTCTTCGAGGCTTGATACATGTGATTGAAGGGATTGGGATGCAATACATGTGCCGTTATTATCGTTCCTACTTGGAACCCTCACACAAGACTGAAAAAACAAGAAACAGCTAGACGCTTCCGACTACTTCAACACATACTAGACAAACGCTCAAAGCTTCAGATAAATTACAAAAGACTTATTCATGTGACTGTTATAAGACGTATATGGACTTAAGGAATTGAACTATAGGGCTCCACCAAACCATCGAATTCCTCTCGTATCCAATCCTTGCAATCCAAAATCCTTCGCAAAATCCTAAACGCTCCTTATTTTGTCATAACTAAAACCATCCATAATGACCTTAACGTTCCATATGTTACCGATTTGGCCCATTCCAGATACCTATCATTCCATAATAAACTTCAGACCCATCCAAACCCACTAATTTCCATCCTTGCATCCAATTCCATCCCGGACAATCCTCCTAGTGCTCTGAAGATAAGATGGCCTCGGGACCTTCTATTATAGAAATTTTATTAGAGTGCTGCCAGTAGGTAGTGTCTCTGCATGTCCTATCATGTATTATTTATTCTTATAGCAATATTACTAGATGTATATATTACAGTTGTACAACTCAATAAAATAATTTAAAAAAAAATTGTCTTTGGACAATGTTGTCCTGGGCACCTTGGTCATTGTATTGAAAATTTAGATTTTCATGCCTTTTTTATCATTTTGGCCAAATTTTGTGCTTGACAGGTGTGAATAAAAATATAAGGAGAAAAATAAAACGCTAGTTAAATTCACGCTTCTATATTTAGCCGAAATCAATGTTGAATAAATTTATTAGTAACATAGCCTGAAACAATTTAGTAGGATGAAGAACAAGGGAAAGCCAGCAATCAACGTTCAACGCCGGTGTCGTGGGTGTTTAATCACCGCTGAAAATTATATGGCTTTTCATCGTGGGAGCGTGTAGCCGTACATCATCGGCGGGGCAGTAGCACAGGTCGACTCGTGCACTACACAGCTACACGCACACACAATCGATACGTCCGAGTCGATGTACACGATAAGCCCAGGCTAGTATAAATTTTCGATTCGATACATCGAGCGATAAATAGCAGGAGCATGTCACCATTGCATAGGTGCATAATAGATACCTCAGCTACTGTACATCGTTCTAAAAGGAAATCGATATTAATCTATCGATGTTGCGAATATTTTAGTTACTGCAGTGTATTAACTGATTTCCAATTACAAAGGATGTTTATTTATACAAATTAATAAAGAAATAAAATATATTTTTTTCAAAGTATTTACGATATTTTTCAAATAGACTTTTTTTGAATGTAATAAAATTATTGGAAAATATTATTCTGTAATTATGTTCATTAAATATAACGTGATGTTTTATTCATAGTTAATTACTTTTTTTTTAAAGTTTATATTTAGTAGTACCAGAGGGTATTTTCTCTATTTCCTTTCGTGCCATACATTTATATATCATTGATAACATTTACTTTTTATATTATTATTGAAATTGTTAATTTCAATAAATAAATTATATAACATAAATTTATATAAATATTTGGACTTATGACTTTTACATACTGAACACGGAATGACATACATTGAAAAATACTTTATGAATATATTTCTCTTATTATATATATTTATTATTATTATTATATTTCCATCGTTAATAGTAGAAAATTGGGTTTTTATGTGATTAGACACCGAAGAAATGAAATATTTCTCTCAATATTTCTCAAAGATTAAGAGTATAACAATAACCATTTAATTGTTTTATTTCAATTGTAAAATCTAGTAAAAAAATAGTTTTAATCCTCAGCCTTTTATGGTGAAAAATATCTGAGAAACGTTTGTATTTATATCAATTTAAATGATCTCTAGATCGTCAGTTTGAGACCAGCTATTACAGATAAATTATTCTTTTAACACCCAAAAGTTGACTTTGTGTATGTAGGTAAAAACCAGGCGATTGAACGTGATTTCGACCAAATCACTTGCTTGCAAAACTGTAATGTTGCATTGGAAACAGTACAGTTCTTATTATGTATTGAACCCTCCATTTCCCTCCAGAGATATTTATACTGGGTTGTAACATATGAAATGTCATTGAAGGTGTAAATTTAAATTATTAAACAATACTTTTATTAATCAAAATAGGATCCTTCACTTTCAATACACTTCTCTCAACGTAAAACAAACACTTCTATCCCCGCTCTGTAGAAATTAGGTGTCAAGGAAGAAGCGATGTCTTGGAAGGCAGATTTCAGGGCATTTTCGTTGTAAAAATTTTTTGTATTCGGCCTACCACGTTCTTTGTTAAGGTCATAATCCCCAGACTGAAATTTTACAAACCAACTGATGATTGTTCTTTCGCTCACTGTATCTTCACCGTAAACAATATTAATGTTTCGGAACGCCTCCGTGACGCTATCTATGGCCAAGTTTAAATTCGTAGAGAAAAATTATACGAATTTCCGCGGAAGACATAAATTTATTCTTATTTATTTTTAAGACGTTGCTTCACTTTCAAAAGTAAAAGTAAGAATGTTTATGAAAAAGGATTAAATGATCTTTCAAACGGTATACATAACATAATAGTTTGTGTAAAAATAATCTAATCCTTAATGAAAGGAAAACTATAAATAAACGAGACTAACTTTTCATCCGTCACGACCCAATAGTATGGTTAGTGGTACATGTTTCTTAAACTTTAAAAATAGGTTATATAATGTTATAAAATAACTGTGTATATATACAGTTATATTTTTTATATTATCGGCTTTTTTAAACTTTTTCGTTGCCTCGGTCTCCAATACACATTCCCTCCAATATCTCATGCTCATAAAATCCTCCTCTGTCAGTCCTCTAGCTGCCATTTCTTCTTAGAATGCTTCTGTTCACTGCTTCCGAGTACCACGTCTTCTCCTCTTTTCAGGGCAGTATTTAAGTACTGGAAGGGGTAATCGCGTCTCATCCATTCTTATAGCACAGCAATCTCCTTTGACTGGTGTCATTGAGAACGTTGAGCTTAGCTCCCAACTTATTTCTTATAATCTCATTTGAGCCCTTCCTTAATCTGGATATGATACAATAGATATTTAAGTTTATTAATTTTCATGTAAGTTAATTTTGTTTATTTTTTCGTATTTCCCGCTTTGGATCACGTCACAACAATATTTGCCCCTCTTCTGCTGGAGATTTCTATGTCTCCAATATTCCTTAATTCATTCACTATTAAGTTTCTTTTGATCCTCTGTTCAGCTTTGTCCGACCTTCTCTGATCTTTCTTCATCCTAGAACGCTTCCGGATGTTTCAGTCTGCTTCCAAATTCGCTTTTTATAGTGACAAAGTAATTTCTAAGCGAAATCTCTCTTTCCTTCTTTAGTCCATGTTGCCGTGTTTTTTTCCCCCGAAACTAGTTGAATATTCTGTATAGATACGCCAGGAATGCCAGCTTCCTCTTCCGCATGGTATACGATATTCTTTCCTTTTTATTGTAAATTTCTTTCTTAATTAGAACCTTCTTCAGCCTGTTTTTACGAAAGTTTTATAATACAAAAATCTCCTCATTTTTGGATTCCAGGTGATGAACTTGTAGTTAATTTTATTATTGAATATGTTTAATGAATTCTCGTTTCGTCTTGATTATCTTTCAATAGAACCTCATTTTCCGGATATCTTCTTTAAGCTATTTGAATTATGAGATGGTGAATATTTTTTTTTTTGGACACTCAAATTATTGTGTATTTTTATACATATTGTAAAATTAGATACGCAACTTTCTATTTATTTACCTAAAGTACTTTTAAAAGGTTTCTGAAATTATATAAATATAGCAGAGGAAGATCGGAGCCTGACCAGAAAGCAAACAGACACTAATCTTAGCAACTGGAGCGGATTAAACAATTTCCATTCTCTGCTCTTTGAATAATTTATGTTCCGCCCCCCCCCCATCCTCCGGTTCTGAAAGCACAACTGCTTAGTAACAACTTAATTTTAATATTTTTGATGTCAAATTGTCTCGTAAAATCGACAGTCCTCCACTTAATGAGGTTCTACATCAAAGATTTCACCCTCTCCTCTCTACCCTTTCCCTCCATGACTTCTAGCGGTTTAAGAAGGGTCGAGACTTATATCAAAATATTAAATTATTCATAAAGTCAGTAAGTATGCTAAACGTCGGCTGCTTCACCGAGGAGCCCATTTTGTAAAAGGGCAAGAGTTGTAAATAACTTTTCCCTTTTAATTTAAGTAATTTTGAAATGAGTCGAGGGGAAATTTCTGGCGTGAGATTCAGCTTCACTCTCGACTGTCTAAACTTAGCGACAATGGCGCTGTATCGAAGCCTTCTTCCAAGTCCAAACTTATTCAGTTATATTATTAGTCATCTTCTTTCAACCCCTTTTCTCTTGACAGCCAAATATTAAAATATATTTTAAAAGCGTAATTGAGATTAATGGTGGTTTTATTTTGTAATAGTTTAAATTAAAGGATTGAATTATTTTGATTGATGAATCAATTACAAATATTATAAAATGACATATCACTCCTTCAAAATAAAAACGATAATACTAAAAAACTGGCATTTTTGAGTTAAATCTTACGTAGTTATTAATATAAAAATGAAGCTTTTTAATTCAGAAACAGCATATCTTTAATATTCCATTTTTTTCCAACATTTGTTTTTTTTAATAAAGTCATATAAACATTAAATAATAATTTTAAAGCCGAGAATGGGATTTAGAATTACTTCCTTATTTCATTTATAGGCATTCCTAATTCCCAAAATACTTGCTCTTTCCTCTAGCTTTATAGTGTAAATATCATATGTTCCTAATTGTACTAGGAAAACTACAAGCAATGTCATGACTCACTTGCAGGACACCAAAAGAAAAACTGGAATTTTTTAGTTAAATCTTCAATAGCAATTAATACAACAATGAAGTTTTATAATTCAGAAACGACATATCTGTAATATTCCATTTTTTTTTTTAATAAAGCCATATTTTTAGTTTTATTATGTTTGAACTTAAAGTTTGTGGGAATGATGCCATAAGTTTTCAAGCTTTTAGAAATGTTCTTTATGTTTAAAAAATAATTTCAATACCATCATTACAATATTAATGATTTGTTTTACCGATTTCCAATTTTATATCTTTTTAATTCACATGGTACTTTCGAATACCTCTATTGAAAAATTTGGTTTTATGAGTTATGACTTTTTTTTTAAAGGAGCGATACACTAATTTTACACCAAATAGTCTTTTAAATGTGTTTAGATCATAAATGAATATAGCTTATTAACAACGTTATGTGCCCAAGGTAGTGGGTACCTGGTAGGTGCCCCTAAGAGTTTTTAAAAGGGAGTAAAAATCCTCAGTTATGCCAGCCTTCGGATGAGACTTTTTATTAGCACTATTAGCATGAATTGACGTTCAATAAATAAACAAGCAAACGTGTAAAATAATTAGAAAGATGCATAAATTAATAAGGCAATGCTAAATTATTCATTAAATAATTATTTAAAAGACGATAATGGATTTAGGAGTAAATGTTTATTTCATTTAAATGCGTTCCAGATTCCAAAAAAAATTTAAATTTCCTCTGGCTTTATAACGTATTAAGTTCCTTATGGTATTTAAAAGGTTGTAAATTAGCAGATTCCTCAGTTTACGATTATCATTACCTAATTTTTACGATACTCTAAAATTTTAAGGGAGGGTGTTCAGTGGTATGTGTACTACGCGCTAACTTGCTGTGCTCAGGGTCTTTTGTTCAAATTCAGCCGTTGCCTAAAAATTAAATTACCTTTTAACCAACATAGATTGATCTGCCGTCCCTCCCGAGGCTCACCCAGGTTATATAGTTAAACAGCTTGCAGGTGTCGTTCTTAGAATTTAGCTAAGCCATATTCATTCCTTTATATCCCCCTCCTCTAATAGATGTAGGAAGTTCCCATTAGACTTAGTTAGAATTAGGCTGTTATCCTTTCAATTTTTGTACCGTTATCAGTTTTGTTTGTTCTTCTCAATAAAGCTTTCTTTTTAAAAAGCCTATCTGATTCGGCCGACATTTATCTAGATAAAGTAGATAATTCGGAGGAAAAACCTTGCAGTTGAGTGTGATCTGTTAACAGCCATAGATGGACTCTGGGAATCAAAAGACTCTTCCGGTTATAAACTAAAAAAAGTTTATAACCTTAATTAAACGACCATTGGCTTTGAAACAGATGTGTTGTAAAGGTACAGTTGTTAGTGTTTTTTTTAAAGATTTTTTCCATGAATGACGTAATTCCACGAGGATGAGGAACTTGGCGTATTTCCTTATTACAGGAAACGCTAAATTATCAAACAAAACAATCATATACGACTTGTATAGCTTAAATAAACAATTGCCTCGCGTTAGATTAAAACAAATCAAAAGGGTTGCCGAGGTTGGTGCGATTAAACTTTGTCAATATAGTACAGGTTAGTCCAAGGGGGGGGGGGTGAGTTAGCGCGATTTAAAAACAAAGAAGAACTAAACAAACAAAAAACTCTCCGGGTGTTTAATCCGAAAAAGCTAGACGAGAGGTACACAGTTAACTTTTTAATTCGGAAAAAGAGTTTGATTAAAAAGCGATACACAAAAAAAAAAAAAACAAGTTTGGCGAGGACTGCGAAAAGAAATGAAAACTCAAGTCTTTGGAATTAGGGCATTCTTTTTTTGAATTTCTAAATCAATCATAGTCTGAAATATTTAAAAAAAATTATTTATTGAAATTTACAACTGTATTATATCAATACAAAAGACTTTTAAAATAATCTGGTATATTAATATTTTCATGGGGAGAAGAGTGGCTCAGTGGTAGTGCACTGAACTGCTATGCTGAAATTCCTGGATCAAATCCCGCTGCTGGCAAGACTTTTATTTAGTCTTTTAGTAGCCGGAGATGAGATCTAGGACCCTCCTGGGGCTCACCCAGCCTCTTTAAAGTGGGCACCCAAAATAAGGTGGGAAAATTTTGATCTAGGGCAAAACATCTCCCTGTACCACCGTTGTACATGAAACCCACGTACCATGTACTGAACCCCAGACCTGTTCACGGATTGTAGTGTTACAGGTTTTGTTATCACAACAATACAACAAGTAAATATAATGGGAGGAATGATACATAATGGTATTAATAGAGGCAAGTAGAGAAACTACCGAGTTGTAGTACTCAAGAAACAAATTCAACTTTCGATTCAGCATCAGTCGCCTATAGCATCAGCATGTTACTAACGCGAATCTAGAAGTTTATTTACCTACCGAAAAAAGCTAAATGCGGCTAATCTTCACTTCAATTCACTTAAAAAACAAAACAATGAAATACATTTTTTCGAAATAGGTCTTAGAAATTGCCTAGCTAATATTATATACTTGGAGCTCAGCAATACATTAGCAACGAAGCGTAAAAATACTTTATAATGTCGGAGGATATTCGGTCTTCAGTAATTTCCCCCTATTTGTCCATTGTCCACCGCTTAACCGCCGGAAAAGGAGAGAAAATGTGTTCTGGAAAAATGCCAGGAATCTTCAAAAGTAAAATTCCGATAGCATTAAGGAAATGGAAGAAAAGGAAAAGAGAAAAAAAATATCTTCTGGGAATGGCCCATAAGCGAAACAAAAAACGGATAATAAAATAGAAGAATTTATCTGCTGCTTATTAGTGTCTTTTGGTATTAATAAGGATATTATAAACTAAATAAGTTTAGTTATTTAAGATATTCCTTCACGGTTTCTTTCACTCCCCCCACTTTCTTTCTCTTCGTAACTCTTTAGCGGTCTACAGCAATATTTTACGTAAAATAATGCTAGGTTTTTACCTTTTCCTTTATATTATAAATATTTCACTTGTGCTTACAACAATGACTCATATTATTGTTTGAGATAAAGCTAGAAAAAAAATAATTTACGAATATAACACCCGAATGGTCTTTGGTTCAGAACATGGTAGAAACTGTACTCTTCTCCCCCAATAAAATGTACCACCTTCATAGCGCCTGAGCGATCTGAACGATCCTCTGGAGGGAGGCCCCACAGGATGGGTCCATGGTTAATAACGTGATAAATTATTAAACAGCCCCTGCCGGTTTTCCTGGCCCTTCAGATTAGTAGGCCTGCCCCTCACTCACTTAACTACTTAATATTACATAATAACAGTTTTTATAAGATTTTTTTTTCTTTCAAAATATTCAATCATACAATTCTCAACACTGTTATTTTGCCCTCTCAAGATCTGTGAGTGAGCGTTTAAATACTTTTTGGAGAGATTTATAAATAAAATATGATCCTCCAGTTATTTTGGAAATATATATATATATATCAATTGTTGAGTAGGTCTCTTGGCCAATGTCTTTTTAATATTTTTTTACCAAATCCAGATAACAGGGAGTAGGAAAGCTGAAGAACGAGTGGGTTTGGGTGATATTGTGTCGATGAGTGGAATGTTATGTATTTGTTATGAATATATGATTTTATAGTGGGAATGTTCATGTCGTTGTGTATAGTGTAATTCGAAACATACCATGGTGCATTAATAATTTTTCTGAGAATTTTGGATTGTGTTGTTTGTATCTTGTGTATGTGAACTTTTTTTGCTGAATCCCAAAGTTCTGCTCAATATGTCCAAATAGGTTTTAGTATACTATTATAGATAAGTCGTTTGTTCCTCAAGTCAAGTGAAGATCTGTAGTCCAGAAGATGTGATAGTTGTTTGTACCGTCTAGTCAGTTCTTGTCTTTTTAATTTTGTATGTACGTTCCATATTAGTCTTTTGTCGAAGTATAGTCCGATGTAACATACATAATTTTTGGAAGGTACTTCGTCTTTGTCAATTTTGACTGCTGGACACGAAGCTTTGTAAAATATAAAATAAAAAAGTAAATAATTTATGAAAGAAACATATAGCATGTCGGTCTTAACCATGACAATTATAAAACTAATGATCAATCAAAAAAAATGTATTATAATTCTTAACGAAATAAAACTCTTATATGGGAGAGGATTATCAAACAATTTGAATATTGAAAATCTCTTTGAAAATATTGTATTTATTGTTGAAATATAAATACTATTATGCACTTGCAAAAAATAAAATAATAAAAAACAAACATCCTCTATCAGATGTTTAAAACGCAGATCTAAACGTCAAATATTTAAGGCTTTGTTTGGTTTGATATGCAACGAATGATATATCAATAATACTATATAGTCTATTAAAAATATCAGGATATTCCAGTTAGTTTGAATGAATTAGTATTTTTATTTACTTTATATATTTTTCTATTTAAACTTTTTAACTTTTTTAAAAATAGTAGTAATACCAATTAAATAAATAAAATATTTTATGAATGTATTAGACACTGTGATATGATTTTGATCGTTTAGTCAAGCGATTGGGTCTGTTTCGCAAAACGCATGCAGATTATGTTCTAGATATCTGCAATTTATACTATTAAATAAAATACTCATAACAAAACATGTTTACATTTATAAATAATCTCAAAACAAAACAATTGCAATTAAATTTATGGATAAAAATCAGCAATGCTTTCTAAAATCTTAGTAAACAATTATTCTATCTCGTATCTTCTCCTCCATATGAATTCGCATAAATATGAATCCAACATATTTCTACTCGTTCCACATTATTTTTTGTGTTTTTGTTTGACTGAAGCCCAAAGTGATTCCACCCTTTGGAAATGAGCTCGTGAGGTTAAGTAAATGGTTAGCAAGGTAATGTTTATCATAGCTTCAATTTTCTCTATTCCCTTACAGGCCTTCCCGCAGTCAGTATTTATAACAATTATGTCTACAACAGTAGAAGGCAGTATTGCAACTTTAAAGCAATAAGTCAGCTCAAACACATGGAGTTATTTCACATAAGTAATCATAATTACTGAATAAGTAATCTGAATGCCTTTTCCTAAATATACCCAAGCGATTTTATGCTTCTGAAACTTCAGGCTCAGAACCGGACTAAAACTATGAGAAATAAAGTGGCAAAATGTCGTTTTAGACAAAATTAAGGAGCGAAAAATATGAAAAAGATTTTTGAAATTTCGAAATTATCTACTTTTGATCCCAATTGCCTCATATAAACCACAATATAAAACTTATAAATGACTTATTATCGATGATAATGACTATGAGCAGTTTTGGCCCTTAAAACCAAACAACTCTACAACAAGATGTTATTTTGTACGATTTACGTAAAAAAGGTTGTTATGAACTTGCAGAGCAACTTGATTTTGCAAACTCCTATTCTGTAGGATATCGGCCTCACCATTTCATTTACATTTTCTGAAAGAGGAGATTTTAAAGTTTATTCTCGGAGAGCTGGGCAACTAATTACCGAATAAAAGTCGGCAACTTCGTGGCTTTGTTAACGTTTCTTAACGTTATTTCCAACGTTTATTAAGGTTAGTTCTGACCGCTCTACACTATCTCCCCGCTGTTTGTTATCAAGGCATGCTGATGCTAATCTATTAACAGAGGTCTAAGATTAGAAATATAAAAATTAATAAGTAAGAAATAATTAAAGTATATGATAAACGTTATTAAATAATAAAAGTGATGATAGTAATTAAACAATGGAAATAAATAATAATTAATAAATAATAAAACTAATTAAAGTCTGTAATAAGCTCGTGTCTTTTGTTATAAAGAAAAAAAGAAACGGTTATAAGGCGGTACATTAACTATGACTCTAAGTGGGACAATGATTAATAAAATATTAAATTAAAAATATATATAAAATAATAGATAAAAGATTGAGTGAAGTGATTGGAAGGCTTGGCTCGTAATACAATAGACCATTCCAATACATAATTTTATACCGACAGTTGTTGATTTGTAATAACAAATATTTCATAGATTTATATTATATAATAGATAATATAAACAATGGCCAGGCGCAAGTATGTATGGACCACATTTTGGTTGAAGAGACGCTATAATGATGTGACTTACTATTCTAGACATTGTCACTAAATCAGAAATGATTACTAAATAATCATTCATTAATAGTAATTTTATTTAAATAATAATAAACTTTAAAAATCCATAATAATGCATTAAAATTAAAAAGGATAATTTGATTTTTATGACAAGATGGCAATACTTCTTTGTTTATGTGCTCACTGAAGTATATGCTCTGAGTCGTACCAAGAAAAGCTACATTCAAATAATCCAAACATTCCAAAATAAAGTACTCAGAAGTATAGTTGATGCTCCATGGTACGTCAGAAACGATAAATTGCATAGGGACCTCAATGTAAATTCTGCAGAGAAGAGATTGGAAGGTTTGCAGATAGTCACAATGAAAGAATTAAAATCCACGTAAAGCCAGAAATTCAGAGCATAGTTGAGGACGCTTCGCATCAAATCAGATGGCTTAAAAGAGTGAAGCCTAATGACTTGCTATTAAATTAAATTAAATTAAAATAAATAATTTGAAACCTCAAATGAAAGAAAATTCCACTAAATTTGGAGATTAGCCAAAGACTATATCCCACACCCGAGATTTTGGACGTGAAAGAGGAGCGACTTGGGCTAGCTCAGTTGTTGCACAAGGTGGTTTTAGTGGGTTGGAGTCCCACACTATCTGAGGAATTTTTGGCTTCAGGTGTCTATTGAGATTTCCACCTTGTATAAAAAACAAATAAAAAAAAACGGAAGTATATAATTATAATAAAATTGTGTGTAGTTATTATTATAACTAAACTGCACAAAAATGAATAGGGATACTACTAATTTTGTTGTATTTACTTTGCCTAGCATTTTAATATTATTTTTATTATAAAAATCATTAATATTTATTAGAAATTACACTGCATTAAATGTTAATGTTATTATTAAGTACATAATAATATAAATGCTAGGTAAAGTAAATACAACAAAATTAGCAATATCCCTATTAATTTTTGCGCAGTATATATTTTAGTTAAAATTATTATAAGGGAACAGAGTATCGCAGTACATAGGGTGCCTAGTTACTGAACTCTAGGTCTCGCTGGGAAAGATAGATTATTTATAATATCAAGTTGGGAATCGAATCTGTAAGCATTACTGAGGCTCACTCATTCTATAATGTGGGTACCCTTAATAACCTGGCGATTGAGCGTGATTAGTAGTAGATTTGTAATGTACACGATTTTTTAAAAAATAATTATAAAATGGTATATATGGTTATTATACAATTGGGAACAGCTAGATTATACATTTGCAGGTATATTGTATATGTAATGCTATATATATATATATATATATACAATATATATATATATCTTACTAATATTATAAATGTGAAAGTTTATATGTTTGCCTCTCTTTCACGCAAAAACTACTGAACGGATTTGGATGAAACTTTACAGTAATATAGGTTATACATCAGAATAACACATGGGCTATAGCAAGCGAGGATTTAGGGGGGGGGCGCACGGGGTCGCGTGCCCTCCCCGACAGTTTTATAGGAACTGTGGAGAATCCATTATAGTACATAATTAAAGGAAAATAACATGATCATAGTTGTTAAAATATCAGAAAGAACAAGAGTGAAACTATTTGTTTTGATATACTACTAATCTTACTAATATTATAAATGTGAAAGTTTGTGTGTTTGTCTCTCTTTCACGCAAAAACTACAGAACGGATTTGGATGAAACTTTACAGTAATATAGGTTATACATCAGAATAACACATAGGCTATAGCAAGCGCGGATTTAGGGGGGCGCACGGGGGCACGTGCCCCTCCCCACCCCCGACAGTTTTAGAGGTACTGTGGAGAATCCATTATAGTACATAATTAAAGGCAAATCAGGAATTTAGCATCTTGAAATTTGCAGATAGGTCCTTTGTTTGATTTAAGAAAGAAGTTTGGATAATTCCACCCTTATTATAATAAGTGTTCAAAGGTTGTATGGAATCCGTCAGTTTTGAAGTTAGACATCTGAAATTTTGTACGAGTAACCTATAGTGAAAAAAATTAAATTATTTATTATTTTAAATTATTGTTAAAAAGCACTGTCAAGAAACTTTATGCGGTAGTCCAAATTCTTATGCGAGCGAAGCCGCGGGCAAAAGCTATATATATATATATATATATATATATATATATATATATATATATATATATATATATATATATATATATATAAAATAAATAATATATGGTTTCATTGGATTCTCTTTTCGTTGAGATGATCTATCAATAGGGCCTCATTACGCTTTATCCAGATCTCTTCTTTAAGCTTGATTGATATATTTGATTTTGAATCTTTTTCTTTTTTCTTCTTTCATTTCTCGAATGATTCATTAACTATTCATTTTATATTGAAGTACAACCAGAAAAAAAAAAATCCCAAGTGAAAATAAAATCATGGTCTTAAATAATTTTATGTCTAATCGTATTAAATACATACTTATCAAAATTTAAATTGTATTACCATATTCATAAACAAATGTCATATACTAGACAGATCTTAAAATATGTTTTATGTAAATTGGAATGCCCGGTGTAATTATTATGTTTACGTAAAAACCTAAATATTAATCAGAATGTATAATCTTGTTACACGGTGTATTTTATGTATTATTAGAATCATAATGTTTGATCATCGCATAAATTGTTAGCTGATATCTATATCGTTGTAATGAGATTAACCTGATGTGTCACCGAGGGCCAAAGTAAACAGCAGTATGTAATATGTTATCGGATACATCTAAATTTACTTTAGGAGGCGGATTATTTTAATATCTGGCTAAAACCATGCCATCCTGAGAAGATTGAAATTTTCCACATAACGTTATATCAAGTAGTTCTTATAGATTTATGGGATTTACACATAAATATAAGCTTAAACATTTTGTTTGTAGCGTGAAAAGTATTATATTCTATACAGATTATCTATTGTATACACACACACACATATATATATATATATATATATATATATATATATATATATATATATATATATATATATATAATATAAATATATATTTTTAATTTCAATGTGTTTCTTTTAGACCTAATTGAATTGTAAGAATATTTTGAAAATATTCACTAAATTTTTTTTCAAAATCTAAATTTTTAAAATTTACTATTTCCAAATGAGTGTATGAAGTGATATTGCATGTGAAAATATTACGATTATAAAATTCCATTTGGATCTAAAAAATCGGTTATTCTTTTAAATAATTTTAATTTTTATAATTTCATTATAAAATTAAAAAGTTGTGTAGTGTTGAAAATATCACTCTTTACTAAGTGCTAAGTGTTGAAAACATAACGGTTGTCGATATTAAAAAAAAAAAAATCAAATGAAAACCCTTAATAATTATCTGGATACATGAAAAAGGGCTTATAAATCTTTAAAAAGTAACAGCTAAATTAAAAAATTAAAAAATAAATTTAGAATTTATTTAGTATTTCTGTGTCTTCTTACAAATAATTTCTGTATGTACGCATGTATTTAGTTGTATCTTTACCATAAACTGTTCATAAATTTTCTATTGATCTATACAAATTATCGTAACTAGAATCTGACAAACAGAACTTAATAAGCATAGATGTCGCATCATCGAATAATAACCCGCAATAAATTTTTAGGATGAAAAAAAGTTGGCATTCTTCTTTCGAGCCTTAAAAACATATTAATGCGAATTTTCATAGAATCTAAAAATACGATTTTCTTATTTTTAAATTTCTTTGTAAAAAATCACTGAACTTTGAATAACCTCAAAACGTCTCGATCAATAATCTTTAAAGATAAAAATGATTTAGTTCTTTTTAACCACACGAAATGGCACAAACCCAATCTTCATACTAAAAATTAAAGCAAGTGAAATTAATAAAGTGTTAATGATTTTTTTTACACTGTTTTTTGTAATGATACGAAAAAACTCTTTGAATTCTATAAACAGGACAGAGATCGGAAATTCAACTTTCCAATGGTTCCAGCGACGTTTAATTGGAATCAAGTCGTGAGGAATTATAATTGCTTGATTAAATTGTGGACATTTCCAGAAGAAAAATCCAGCAGCAAAATAAAGTAAAATAAAATATGTATATTTTTTAATTCTTAATTTAAAACTGTTTTTTTTTCTCCTTTCAATATTTTTTTGTCATATTTTAATAGAACGCCTTTCGGTTTTCACATTTCTTTCTATATTTTAATTAATACAATGTAAACGGACATTTTTTTTTCTTATTTTACAGAGAGAAAAAAAAATGTAGATCAGAACGAATATAGAACTTAAAATATGTTTTTTTCTCTTGCCTTGGACCAAAAAGGAATTTTAGGAGTTTTTATGTATTTATTTTCTTTAGGAGTTTTTTTAATTCAAATTAATTTTTAAATTTAGTATTAAAAAAAAGTTTTATAATAATAAGTAACGCCTAAATGCTTCCCTTGCTAGGAACGGACACGGCGCAGTTGGATAGGCAATATCTTCAAGACCTAACAGTCGTGCTGGTTTAGCATAGCCAATACTACGGCGCTTCATTGGTTTTATAATTCTATATGGTTTATTATTGATCGATTTTAAAGAAAATAATTTACAATTTTATATCAATCTTACAGATATTTTTTAAAACTTATGTATAGATTTATAAATATGTAAATAAAATTATTTCTTATAATCCATCTCAGTACGGTACAGTTGTCACCCTAATAGTTTTCTTAGAATTGATGCACGCAATTTAAAAAAAAAGTGACATTATTATATTTATATTCGATATCTTTAAACACTGTAGCAATGATTGTAAAGGTGATGTTTGTGGATGTGTTACGTTTATTTTCAGTTATTTTATCAAATATATTCACTTTTACTATTCTAAATTATTACCAGCTATTAAATCATGGACCTCGTATTATAGAATTGTATTTATCCTTAAAATATCAAAATATTAAAATATATATAAGGAATTCATTAATATGAATTTAAGGAAATTAAATAGGAACTTTCTTATTTTACTAGCTCTCAAATCTTAAAACCTACAATTCGTTTTATTATCATTATATAAGCAAAATATTTTTAAAGAATTATAAAACATTAATAAATCATAATTTGAAATTTATTAATACATGTTTGTATTCAGAAAATAAAGAGAAATTAAATAACATAATAAATTTTGATCAGCTTTAAAATCTGCCTAATCTTTTATTATTTTTTTATTATAATTTTTTGTCCTTTCATTAGTGAAATATTTATAAAATAAATCATGAAATAACTTAATCTGGAAACTAGTATTACATTTTTTTTCTCGAAGATATAAAGAAATCTTTTTATATCTTTACATTAATAACATTTTTTTTAAAACTTGTTTAACCAATTTGAAAAACATTAATAAAATATGTTTTGCAAGGAAATCAATTAGTTTAACTTTCATTAATCAACCATTTTTTTTATTAAATATTTATAATTTTAAAACTACGAATAATTGTTTTACCCGAAAATATAAATACATTAAATAGTAACTTTCTATATTTTTACCAGCTTTTATATTTAAAATTCAATATTGTCGAATCGTTTTTTTTTACATATATTAACAAAATGTTTTTTAAAAAGCATTAAATAATCTAATTTGGAAGCAACTAATATAATATAAACAAATTAAATGGTAATATTCTATATTTTTACCATCTTATAAATCCGAAATATGATATTATTGAAACTTTTTTTTTTTCAATCCTTGTATTAAAAATGTTTAAAATTTCATTAATTACCTAATTTTAAAACTATTAATAAAATAAATTTTTTAAATAAAAAAATATTTACAAATCAAATAATAACTTTCTGAATTTTCTCCAGCTTTAAATCTTAGATTCTATAACACAGAAATACTTAGAAACTTTCCAATTTATCACAAATTCTAAATCTCATATCCGATATTGTCGAATCATTTTTCTATTCTTACTCCAACAGAAATTTTTTAGAATTTCTCAAGATAACATAATTTGAAAACTTACTTTACAATTATTTTTTTTTTACAAACCCGTGACGAATATATTGCTACTTTTACTTCTGTAAACCTAAAAAAAAAAATGTAAAAGAAAGCGACCGCTCGGTAAAAATGGGAAAACTTTTTGAAAGTTTATATTTATACGTCAGTTATGAAGCGATAATTCAGGTAAAAAGTTGTACAAGAAAACAAGAGAACTGGGGGCTTGGAATAAATCATTCCGGTTTAGTGCTTCCTTCTTATACTTCGAGACCGTCTTGTACTTGCTAAGTTTTTACTTCAACATCTAATTGCTACTCTCTCTGGCTTTTATTCATACTACACTAGAGGCGAATAAAGAAGATTTCTTTAGAAATATTCAAATTATAGAATAAAAGAAGTATTGAATTGCTTGAATTATATATATATATATATATATATATATATATATATATATATATATATATATATATATATATATATAAAAGAGTATGAGATAATAAATTCTTTATTTATTCTAGAGGAGGCTTTCAAAATAAGATCGGAGATACAAAATGTGTCAAATAGCATTTGTATAATTTCTTAATTAAATATTTGTATCTTTATTTATTCTGGGACAAGAACATTTAGAATAATAATGCAAAAAAAATATGAGCTATAATATTTTAGAGCAATATACAATCATAATATAATTAATTAACTGAATGAAAACAAATTTTGATTTTGAGGTCCTAATAACAAGTTGAAGGTCGAGGATCAGATAAGGAATGTTCTGCCTATAGTTCGGTGGGACGGTGTACGTAGATCTGAGAGCCGACAATGGGTGTTAAGGGAATGGGCCGAGGTTTTGAATTGAAGGAGTTCGGAAATGTATGACGGCGGGATTATTTGGAAGCTAGGATGTACTTACGGTGGCGGGAAGGCTCTACCCTCCCCCTCTACACTTCTTCGTAAAATCGGGTGACAGAGGAATCTCTCATGATCGCGAGGCGAGACATACAAAGCATGGATCGCTAATGGCAATTATAAATAAAGAACTGGAACTGGGTGAAACCGTCCACGAAAGAATAATTAGAAAGAGACTGAGATGGTACGGGCCCGCCCTGCGTGTGACTCCTATTCGATGACTTAATTATTAAAGGGTTGGGTTCCTGAAAGAAGAAGAAACAAATGCAGTCCATCAAGGATAAGGAGTAAAGAATTAGAGGAAGCGTCTGCGAAGATTGGAAAAATAGGGAAACTATAGAAGAAAGGAATTGACTTACAGTATACCACACATCAGGAAAAGCTGTATAATAGAATAGAATAGGCTCGATATTTTTTCGGGAGGATGTTTTGATATCCATTAAATGAAATCGGGGGCGGGGTCGCTGAGTGTGTAGCTTGCTCAGGTGCTGTGCCAATGGTTTTAGGTTTTAATTTGAGGCAGAAAAAGTATTTAATCTCTTAAAAATCACGGATGGATCCTGAGGGATCTGCAGATTCTTCTTGGTATCTTCCAGCCTCTTTAAATTGTACTCCCTTAATTGGGGAAAAACCTGGTGGTTGAGCGTGTCCTCCCTGCTCAACCATTTTTCTAGAAACAAAACTGACTGTACGATGTTGTGAACCGGAGACCCTTCATGTGTAGTGGTCCGTTTTTTTTTTTTAGTCATATGAGAATGGCAATTTAAACTTCAATAAACTGGCATTACTTCTAGTACAAGAAGAAGATGGGGTATTTTTTATATTTGTACTTACTCAACTGCTGACCAAGTACATTAATTATTGATTTAATTCTGAATTAACCTCGCTAATCCGATTTAGGCTAGGGCTACTTACCACTGAGCTTAATTAATTATTTCTAAGTTAACTAGGGAATTATATAAGTCGTTATCTCGCTGATGCTGGCCAATAGGAAGGACTGAAATTAATATTTAAAAATATGTATTTAAATCATTTAAAATAATCCTTTTATTAAATTAAGCAGTGACACTGGTTTGTTTTAAGGGCAGAATATGGAAAGAGGAAGATCTTGAAAACAAGATTCAGTTTTTAATGAGTTATCAATAGTTTTTTATTGATTTATTTATCAATGTATAGTGCCTGTTTTTCCTATGCCAAACGTTCCAGGTTCGAATCCAGCCGTGGTAGATAAATCATTCAATCTTCTAACAGCCACGGATGGACCCAATGAGGCCCGGACTCTCTCAGCCTACATAAAATGGGTAGTCTTAATTGGGTGCTGAGCGTGATCTCGGACAAATCACCTCCTTACACAACGATTTTCCTTGAGGCAATACAGTATCTACCATGTACTAAACCATGTAGTGGTTATAGGTTTTAACAAAATGTTCATTAGTAGTTTAATAGACACTAGAAATGCTAATTACAACGGAATGTTTCCCTAGCTTCCGCTTCGCCCAAAATCATGGCCCACTATTGGTAGTCTGTACTGTAGTGTCGAGTAAATATTTAACTGTAGTTCAAGGGTTCGAAATAGAGTGTGCTTGCATCGTATCTCTGGATTTTTGCAATGTCGATTAATGAGAATGCATTTAAAAATGCAAATTAGAAAATTAAATTGATCAGTATGTGGTGACCACATATATTATATATGGTTGAAATGATTAGTTATCCATATATATAGATTTTATTTAATGTATGATTAGAAACAATTTAAATGATTAGTGATCCACATATACATATATTATATGTTTTATTTAAATGTATAATGATAGGATGATATTAAATGTATGAGTATTGATAAGTATAATTATATGAATTGATATGATACAATATCCAGGTGTGAACTCTTCAGAGCTATGAGCGAAATGAAAATTCCATCCAAACTGGTGCGCTTGGTAATGAGTACGATGGAAAACACAGTTTGCAGCGTAAGGGTAAATGGCTCAACCACAGAAAAATTTAAGATTAGTACAGGACTTAGGCAAGGAGACTCGCTGGCACCTCTACTCTTCAATATTGTAATGCAAAGTGTCATTAAAAGGGCAGGATTACTGATGGAGGGAACCATCTTTAACCGTAATCTGAGTATTCTTGCATATGCTGATGACCTTGTATTAGTAGGAAGATCGCTGATTCTCTTAAAAGAAGCTTTTGAGAAGCTTGAAGTGGAAGCTGGAAAAATGGGGTTACATGTGAATGAGGAGAAAACCAAGGTCATGGTTATATAAGAATAGAAAACAAAACCGACCACCTCATAGCTACGCTTTTGGAAAATACACTTTCCAACGCGTGTCAAGTTTCCAGTATTTAGGAAGTCGTATAAATGAGAATTTGGATGAGGAGGAAGAAGTTAGAGCCAGGATAGTATCAGCTAATAAAGCATGTTTTGGGATCTCAAAGCTCCTGAGAAGTAAGCTCCTTAGCCTAAAGTCCAAGCTGATGATATGTAGAACCATCATTAGGCCAGTAGCGACATACGCTGGTGAAACCCTCACACTGAATAAATCCAGCGTGGAAAAGCTGAATAGATTCGAAAGAAGAGGTCTACGTCAAATATTCGGCCCAGTGCGAGAAAACGACCAACTCAGGATCAGAAGGAACAAGAAGCTGAGTGAGTTATATGGAGACCTAACGATATCGAGCTTCATCAGGATTCAACGCATTAAGTGGCTGGGCCACGTATATAGGATGGAGGAAGAAAGGACAGCTAAAAAGCTGTATACAGGAAATCCGGATGGAGTAAGACTTCGAGGAAGGCCCAAAGCTAGATGGAAGGATGCCGTCTGTGAGGATCTGAGGCTGAGCAAGGTCTCCATCACTCGAGCAGGCGATCGGGACGATTGGGGAAGAGCTGTTGAGCAGGCCAAGGACTTCTTTATGAGTCTGTCGCGCCAATAATGCAATAATGTAATGTAATATGAATTGATTAGTATGTATTATTTTAATGTATAGAGTTTAAGTACGTCTTGAAGTAATTCGACTATTGTTTATGTAAGTTGTATTATATATTCGTTCACCTATGTACCATAGCGAGATAAGAATGTAATAACGTATTAACGAGTTTGTATTCGACTGTATGAATAATTATGCCATAGGTCAGTTATGTCTTCGTCTAGACCGACTTAAAATGTTTACTATTGTCTAATAAAGTAGAGGGGGAGATGTAAATGTGAGGGTGGGGGAAGCGATTAGGCAGTTCGAGGCTGTTTTTAACTAAGACACTCTTTCAAGATTCTCGGACTTGACTACTGCCCGCTCCCCGCTTCTCTTAGATCCCCTACCAGGCTTGTATTAGTAATATTTGAATAATTGTATTAGATATAAGAAGTGATTGCATGTCATACTATTTTATGTATATATATATATATATATATATATATATATATATATATATATATATATATATATATATATATATTGAGAATATAATTTTATTTGGGGTTTCCATTGTGAACTTTGTTTGTAATTGACTTTATTTTCTCCTCCTATGGGTCCACGGACGATATTTTAATAATTAATAAATTAATTAGGGGAAAGGTCATTACAAGTAAATACTAATAAAAAAAAATGGAAAAAAGATATATGTATGGGTGAGTATAGCACTGCAAAAAACTGAAAGCTGATTGCATTTGGTTAGTGTTCTCATTCCAAGTTTTCCAGTTCTCATTCCAATTTTAATATGCAAACGTTTCGGCCCAAGATGCAGGCCATCGTCAGGACAGCAATTTGTTTCTAATGAATTGTTGTTCACGTTTCAATCCTGATTAATTCGAATTCCAATTTTTTTTATTTAATTCGATCGAAAGGAATTCCGACTATCCCAGGATATAAGGGAGCCTATAAGAGCCTCAACATATTTTCCCCTCGGCTGGTTAAAGAGAAAGCGACCAATTCGATAGTATCGAATTCCGATTGGGTATTACTTCACTATCTGTAATATCCTGCGAATATTTCGGGGCGTAAAATGTCGCCATATTATGGTTGTTTAATATGTGTAATAGTTTATGGGTTGTGTAGAATGTGTCGCTAATATCTAGAGGTAGGCATTTTAATGCGTAATAATCATTAGCGGTAATATAGTCTCTCTCTCTCTCTTTCTCTCTTGCTATCCTTTTGAAAATTTTAATTATTTTATAAATAAATACTAGTATTAATAAAAACTTATTATTTTCTTTTTTAATGGAGTTGTATTCGTCATTAACTTAGATTATAATAATTTTGTATCGAGTATTATGAAATGATGTTTATATATGTATTTTTGTATATACTTTTTTTTACTTGTTGTACAATTTATTAATTGTATGACAATTGTTTATCTCTGTATCACTTGTTTGAAAAATAGCTGTGGAATATTAGCACGTAAAACATCCTGTAAATAATTTGATAAATGTTGAAATGTGTTGTTTCGATTAGTTGTATTTCAGATGGTGGGAAAAAAGATTAGCATGGTTTTTTGATCATTCGGTCATTATTATTGATTTATTTATGTTTATTATTTTTGCATAAATACTAGTATATATAAAAACAGTTTATTAACTTATAAATAACATTAATTCAGAACTTGTACACCTGTTTACAACATAATTCTTATATTTTTTTATGTTTGTTAATGATTTATTTTATTTTTAGTTTAAAACTATTTCTTGTGTATTATGTTATTTTAAGTGTGTAAATGAATATGAATGTATTGTTTTACTTTCCGAACTGTGTATTAGTGTGTAGAGCCAAAAGAAAGATTAAAGAGTGTTGATTGAATATCAAGAATTTAAAGAAAAAACATATTCTTATATTATATTATCTTGTACATATGTATATATATATATATATATATATATATATATATATATATATATGTATATTTATATATGATATATAAAACACCTTGTTCTATGCACCATCTCAACTGTAGTTATGACAGAGTACGAGAAAAAAAAGTGTGGAGTTTGTTATATCGCAGGTTGTTCCTCGTTAACTCGTGACATAAATTCAAGCGGGACTCCCTCCCTCTCTCTCTCTCTCTCTCTCTCTCTCTCACTCTCTCTCTTCCTCCTCGATACTTCTCACCCCTCCTCACCGTTTAGAAATAATCGCCTCTTCCTTCTCACACTTGGAAGGACTTATTCTTTTATGATCGCCTCGCAGCATCTAGCTCTTCGTTAGGAAAGGACTCGAAAAGGTCTTATTTAAAATTTTAATCTCTAAACGATGGTATAACAAGAAAAAATAGTATCAATAACAAGATGTAAAAGAACGGTAATCGATAATCTTAACCTCTCAAAATTTATATTAGAGTGAAAGTCTTTTTCTATTTTGACCGAAAACTATACATTGCATTGGATATGGAACGCCAAACACACAAGTATTATTATAGAATATGGAGAAAACGTTTTTTTTTTCGTTTACATTGCGTTTCGGCAGGGAAGTAATTTGGCTGTGGATCACGCTTAGAGACCAATTAAGGTTATCCGCTTCGTACAAGTTCGGGAAACCCCAGGAGGGTTCGCAGGTCCCACAGGGTAGGCCCACGGCTGATAAAAGAATAAATAACTTATCTGTCTCAGCTGACCTCGAACCTGATACCTGCTGACTGAGCTATCTTGTTCAGGTTGTGATTCATGAAACAAATCGTAGCACTTTTAAAAAAACAACAACATATTTTTAAGCTTATGATATTACTATAGTGCCTAATTATCTTAATCTTACATGTAGGTACCTTTGTTTAATGATTAACTTAAAGAGAGATAACGAAAAATATTTTTCCGAGTTCAAACGATATTTCCGTAAATAATAGTAGCTGTATTACGAGAGTATGAAGATTTAAAAGATTTGAGAAAATATATTATTTATTATGTAAAACGTTACGGATAATAAAAACCAAAAACATATTGTGTTAGATATTATTAGCTATTGTATTTGTAAACTGAATGGAATTTTCATGGAAATTAAATGAAACATTAAAAATGTATTTCGAAGTGTGGGGTAAGTGCTTAGTGATGAGTTTTAAGAAAATATGCTACTATTAGTTGCATGAATCACAATCTGAATGGGATAGCTCCGTCAGTTGGTCTCGGGTTCAAATCCGGCTGAATCTGCATACTTCTTGGGCTCACCCAGCCCCTATTAAGTGAGTATCCTAAATTAGAAGAAAAACTCTGATTGTTTATCTCCAAATCTAATCAATAAATCACAAATCACCTCCTTGCACAACATTTATCCTAGAAACAGTACAGTCTCTATCATATACTGAATAGTAGTAGTAGTAGTAGACCCTTCATGGGAACTAGTGGGACAGTTTTTTTTTTTTATCTCAGTTCTGTCCTGTATGAATTGTATTAAAAATGATAGTACCTACAACTGTGATAATCAAGATGTTAACAATAGGAACCATTACATGCTATCTAATGTGATTAAACTGGAAGGGGAGAAGCTCCAAGTTGGCAGGCTAAAGATCCAGGGTTTAAATTCGGCAGATAATGTATAGCTACGGATGGGTCCTGTGGCATTACATCCTCCTAGGATTCTCCCATCCTCTTTAAGGTGGGTACCCTCAATTATAAGAAAAATCTTGCTGTTAATTTCCAACAAATCACCCTCATTGCACAATCCTTATCCTAGAAACGTTACAACTTTTGCCTTATGCTGAACTTATGTGTTGTACCTGTACAATTAAAAACAAAATAAATAAAGCAAACAAATTATTTATTAAATATCTACGAGACATATTTAAAAAAGGAGTTGAATCTGACATTTATACTCGAAAAAAATAAATGATCTTTCATGGCGTATTTTAGAAGAGTTTTCCCAAGCGAACAAATGATTTGTTGTATACTGTATAGTGTTGTATCATCAAAAGTTGTTTATGAAAGGTGTTGTTGATAGGCCGCTCCTGCCGCTGACGGCTCTCCGCTTGTTATAACGAACTCTCTCGCGGGTAAAGATTTTCTCTAAGCTACACAAAGATATATAGAAGCCTTACGATATAAATCGCATATTCTCCGAAGCTATATTTACCAATTATTTACCATTTATAATCTTCACAAGCTTTGTTTTAATCGAACAATTAATAATAATAAGGTTTAGGTATCCGAAGGCTCGATTAGTGGACAGAGCGTTGTTGGGAGGATTGTGTTAATAAAAAGGGATTGGTAATATCTGTATTGATCCTTCGGATACGCTACATTTTTTATTACGAAAAAACCACAATGCTAAAAAAAATGTAATAAAGACTATACGTCGCCCATTTTATGTAATACGTTCTGCATTACTTAAAGTCTTTTTTTTCCGTGTAAAACATCCCTTTAAGGCAAAGTAATATCATTACTCTTTACTTGATGAAATGATGCTTCATTTGCACAGCCTCTTATATCCTTTAAAAACCAACTATCAGCTATATACTTGTTATATCTAATTACATTTTATCGAAGTAACAGACTAACTCAGAGAGTAGAATTAGGTTACGAATGCACACGAGTCGAGAAAACCAAAAAGGAAAGATAATAAGGAAGAGGTTAGATAACGTATGCTACGAGCCTTCTCATCTTCCACCGAGGTCCGGAATTCCAATTAAAACTCGATTCTCGCTCCTGAGGAATGCAAATTGAATATTAGCATCGCGACTCCCCTCACCTCTGTACCTCTGTACCTTTGCTCTACTTGTACACGTGCCTCTGTATTTGTGCTAGAACCAGCGTTTTGGTTGTATTAGTTAACGGTCTATAATTGTTATATGTTTCCAGCAATTAAGTTCCGATCGATGGGACCGAATCCGAGGTAAATTTGCTAATCTGCAATAGGAATGATCCAAAAAACAACTCTTAGATATCTAAAATAGAGCCAAAAAACTACAATTAAACATCAAGTGGAGAATAACGAGTTACTTTTTTCAGTAATAAATAGTTCAAATATGTTTTGGGCGATTTCAGGGGGCGAAGTGGCTCAGTGGTAGAGCACTGAGTTAAGATGCCTGAAATCACGGTTCGAATCCCGCTGCAGGCAAGACTTTTATTTAGTCTGTTTGTAGCCTGAGATGGATTATATATGATCTAGAACCCTCCTGGGGTTCACCCATCCTCTATGAAATGTTATAAAGATAGGGTATCCAATGAAGGATGGAAAATCTGGCGGTTGAGCGTGATCTCAGCACAAGTAACCTTCTTGCAGAACCGTTGTCTATGAAGCAGTACAGTCTGTACCATGTACTGAACCCCAGACCCGTTCACGGGTTGTAGTGGTACAGTTTTTTTTTTTTTTTTTTGGACGATTGCACAATACCGGAAGAATAATTGTCAAATTGACATGCAAGATTGTAGTAATCAATCAATCATAAAAAACTTATGTATGCATAATAACAAAATAAGTTTTCACGATATATATAAAATATTAGAGTCCTCTTTTTTCCTAGTGAGGTTCTTAGGAAGAGATCGTACTTAGATAATTACTTAGATGATCGACAGTATCGTCAAATATAAGAGTAATTTCTTTGGATAGATGATTATTTTAGATTACATTGAATAGAATAAATAAATCGAATGCCTTTTGTTTAATGGAAACAAATGAAGCTTGGTTTGGTGGCTTCAGGAAAATATTTTATTATTTTCCCAGAGGGCCCAATTTGCGTCCATACCCTCAAGCTCCCAAATTCCTAGCTATGGCTCTGACATTTCTATATCCTTTTTTTTTTTTTTTTTTAAAGTAGCTTTTTACAAGCTTCAACTCCCGCATGTCAGTTGTAAATAAATGTTCCACAACTCTTTTCCGGGAATGATGTATATAAAATATTTTATCCTGATACTTTAGTACGACAAATCTCCTATTTTAAATATTTCAGTCTGATTTGTGGTATTTTCTTCAATTTAAAAGAAACAAAAACCAAACAAACATTACAAATATAATTTTTTTTAATAATTTATTTTATTGTTACATGATATAATTTTTTAAATATTTTATTTGAAAAGAAAAGATATGGCCAGCACCGGGACTCGAAACCGGGTCTCCCACCTCTCCGTGGAATACCAGGATTAATCATCTCGGCTATCAAATAAAATATTTAAAAAATTATATCATATAACAATAAAATAAATTATAATAATGCTGCCAGTGGGTAGTATCTCTACATGTCCTATCATGTATTATTTACTCTTATAGCAATTGTACTAGATGTATGTATTACAGTTGTACAACTCAATAAAATAATATAAAAAAAAAAAAAAAATTATAATAATATTTATCACTTAAAGTCAACTAGATCCAAAAATAAAGTAATGTTCAATTAACATTCACCCCGTGTATACATCGCAAATCGCGAGAACACGGAGATATAGGATTAGTGAAAGAAGAGATATCTTTTCTTTTCAAATAAAATATTTTTTTTTTTATTTGTAATGTATAGCAGTTTTTCTGGTAATGTCCAAACAAATATTTTATGACTTTTTTGAGATTTCTATATTGTAGTGGAAAGCCTTATGGCCGTGGTTTCTTGTGATAGTGTTCTTTTCCCTCGCATTTTTACTTTTCTTTTTATATGGTTTCTTGTGTTTGGTATTATTATTATTTTTTCTTTATGCTTTTGAGAGATGTTAAGTTTATTTTTCATTTTCTATTTATGTAATTATCAGTAGTTTTTGTCCAACGTTTTCCAGCTGTTGTCATGTGACCTTACATACGGTTCAGTATTTGCATAAGAGATTTGGAGGTGGTAGGATGTTTCCTGTCTTGCTGCATTTTTAGGTTAGGATATGCCTTATTATTTTCTGATTTTATTCTCATTATGCTCTGAAGATGCCTGAATAGGTGCAATATTGGTTGAATTTTTTTCCACTTATGTCCTACCAATTATTTCAAATATCTTTTTTTTTTTTTTTTTTTTTAAAGAGAAAAGATAGGCCCTCGACCGGGATTTGAACCCGGAACCTTCGTCTCACCGTGACAAAGGTTCCGGGTTCAAATCCCGGTCGAGGGCCTATCTTTTCTCTTTAAAAAATAAAAATATTTATAACTCATAAAAAATGACCAATAATTATAAAAAATTATTTCAAATATCGTTTGAGATTTTGCTTGCCTATATATAAAATACGTTTGTAGATATAGTTTAAAATGATATTTTATTTTGCTTATATTAGGTAATATATCGATAAAAAAATATATTCTAAACTGTGTGGTAAAACGAAAACAGGAAAGGCGTAAGACCAAAAAGCTACATAATAAAAATCAGTTTCAATAATCCTTGAAGCTAATCAAATGCCCGTTTGGTGATTAGCTGTGATGTGTACATGAGTGCCTCCCTTACTCCCAGTATTAATGAAATTGGGTAGAATGATTTTTTAACTAAAAAATAAACCACTATCGAGAGTCACGTTAGTTACCGTAATGTTTGTAAAATGACAATTTATTTTTCAATGACCCATATATAATAAAAAAATATATATCGTTTTTCAAGTAATTTACTATTTCTTTCCGTGGACTTTACAAGATAGAAACGAATAAGAATAAAACATACATTTTTTAAATCTACAATTGAAATTTACTTTGTGTTTAATTATACAATCAAATACATCAGTATCGGACGTCTCGAAATGATGTTGCTGTGAATTATTGATGGGACTGTTTGTAATGCCGACTTGCTACATTTGCTCTTCATCGATAATATTTTTTTTATATCTTAGTAATACTTGAATTAGCGACATACTTAGTTATTTAGTGGTTTAAGGCATTGTTTTTTGAAGTATATCAGTTGCAGTTCTGTATACTTTAATTCTGTAGTCACGCATAACGTTCAATTTTGATTACAATTTATGGCTACAATTTATCAAGGAGTCTGGCAATGTTTTTTTTGTTTACATTTTGTGTCCTAGATCTTATTTGACAACCTTCCCGCCTGGGATCGACGAGATGAAGCTTGGAAAAGAAAGCGGCGGTGAGAGCTAACGCAGTTGTTGAACCTCTTTGTCTCGTGGAACTAAATAATGGGCTCGAAGTAATTGGGGAGCTGATTGGGTTAGCGGCACTAACTACCCCATCCATCCTCTCCCGGCTCTTCCTTCAAATTTTGATAGCCTTCTCTCGTCTTCTTGAGGACGTTGTGCTGTCGCGTCATCTCCATTCCTCAATGTCACCAAATCTCGTCTTAAATAATCGAATCCGTTGTTCAATATTCGATAAGTTTTTCCTTGTAGTTCTCGTATTGATGTTGCTGTCTCTGAGTGGCGTCTTTGTTTGGACAATTATTTAAATGACGCTGTTTGACCTTCTAATACTTAAGTACGTTATTATAAAGGTGATGCAAAACGAAAAAGGTTTGAAGCTGAATATGAGCAGGAAATGCTTGTGATTATTCGATCTGAACATTACTAAGCTAAACTAGCTTAAGCTAAGAAAACCATCATTCTTTCATTTCTTCATTAAGGTTGTGAAACGTGGCCGCTACCTCTGAAGGATGAACAACTACTTAAGGCATTCGACTACTACTTCATTAATCATTAAATCAATAATTTAAGTGAAATAATAATACTTAGATCATTTTTACTTTCAATAATTTCATAAAACTAGGCATTTAAGAGTGACAAATAAAATATTTTATGGAAAATGAAACGTTCGCCTACTTATTGACGTTTTAAGTTAGTATTACTATAAATTGAACTAGAGGAGTGGCTCAGTGGTTGAGCGCTGAAATGCCCTACAGGGGTCTAATCCCCCTCGCTGGTAGACTTTTATTTAACCGACTGGAGATGGATCCTATAGTATCTGCGTTCCTACTGGGTCTAGGCATGTGGGTACCAAAAATAAGGGGGGGATCTTGCGGTAGAGTGTGATCTAGGACAAATCACTTCCCTGCCCATCCGTTGTCAACAGTAGTCTCTACCATTTACTGAACCCCCAGACCCTTCATAGGTTGTTGTGGTACAAGTTTTTATTATGTTTTATATTAACACCTGGTATATATTTGCTAATTAATAACGAGTTATTGTTGTTTATTTTTTGTTTTAAACATACTTTATCATGAAAACAGTCTATGATTTATAATATCTTCAACGTTTCCCGGATTTCTATGCGCATTAAAACCGTACATGTTCCTAAAAAAAAGGGAAAAAGGAAAAAAAGTAATAAATTTCTCTTAACTGGCTCAACATATAAAGACAATTGACATTTCCACATTCAGCTCTTTCATAATGGCTCATCCCAATCCTTCCTCCCGTCCTTTCTGCTTCCGTTCTTTATTTTTATTGTCTTTATTGGCGTTCCGTTCCATGACATCGGTTGATTATTGTCGTCACACCTGTATTACGTTGTTGCCTAGTGTGGAGTGAGAGTGTGAGAGCTTAGGGTGCATAAAGGTGTTTATCATTTATTTATTTCTACTTTATTTAAACGATCATATTTCAGTAATTTTATTATTAACATCATTTAATAATGTTTATATCATAATATCAAGAATAATCCTATTAGAAATGTTGAACAACCGAAATTCTTTTTTCGGACTTCAACAAAAATTGTATAGATCAAATTATAGAATTATGATTTTATAGGATTTTAATGAATTCCTACTCCTTAATTAAAGCTAATTACATATTTGAAGGAATAGAAGGCTTTGTTTACTTGGGTTCTTATACAAGCCATTGCCACGATGTCGAGCAAGCAAGGTAACAGTAGTACAATTTTAGCTATCAGCAGATGCTTTGATGGCTTACAAAAATGTTTCAAATCCAATGTGCTGTACAAATTAGGGATAAAGGGGGACAGAGAATCCGGCATAATCATGAACTATACTCCTTCTGTAAGGAAGTGAGATGCTACGAAGACTCCTTGAGTACAATCGCCTTGGTTTACGCAATATTCGAAGGCCAAAACTGGACAGAAACGCCGCAGCCATGGGTGTGCCTAATTGTAGGGAAAAGGCAGAGGGAGGGCAGGGAGTGGTGGGTGAATCACTTGGAGGATGCCAAGGCTCGGGATGGTTTGTAGTACCGCAGAGGTAAGTATGTAACGAGCTATTATTAATTCTATCTTCTTTGATAACATTTGCTATCATTACAATCGAACAAATATTGCTTAATATGTCATTTAATGTAGCTATTGAAACGCGATTTCGTGTATTTCTTTTGTTACGAGTTTAAACTTGGATACTCGGCAGCCCAAGCTGCAACAAACATTGACACCGCGTTCGAGGAAGAATGTTTTAACTAACTAACCACTCCATATCAAATTTTTCATTAAAAAAAAAATATTGGTTTATTTGTTGTGGTCAGTGGGTGGAATTATTTATTTCTCCTTTCTATCCAGAGGATGTATTGGATATAATGGCTTGGATATTGGAAATTCCACCGCGTTCAGGGAAGGTTGTATCGAACGGAATGAATTCATAAAAATATTATTGAGGTGAAACCTTCACATCCACTTTATACTGCATGGATATTGACACAATTAAAAACACATTTACCCAAAACAAACTGCATCAAAAGGGACCTATACTCATACAGAATGCCAGACCTCATTTGATGACATTTTCAGCTGGTGACAGACATTACTTCATAAATAAATAAAATATGGTTGCTTTATGAAACCACCATCGCACTTAAGGATATTGACATAATTAAAAAAACACAAAAACAAACTGCATGGGACCTGTACACAACACCAGACCTCATGATTCAGGACAGACAGTGAAGAAACTAGATGAGCTGGGTTACTAATTCCTCTGACAGTCACCTTATTCACAAGAATTATCTCCAACAGATCTTTATTTGTTCAGAAAAGTTGTCACCGTTATTTGGACAACTTCCTTAAGGCTAAAATTTTGAAAATGATTCTTAAGTCGAAAAAGATTTTAGTTCTGGAGTTACAAATATGATAACACGCTGGGTAAAATATATTGAAAATTTGTCTTAAATTTTTTGATTTCATAAAGTTGTTGTAGTAATTATCCTTTCCTTTGAAAACGGACATTATGAAACGACGCAATACTTCATATTTAATGATTATCTAGAATGGGAAGGTTTTTTAAAGCCGTGAAAAAATTGTTACCTAGTTTTCTATGAAAATATTCATTTTATAACAATGAAATTTATATTTCTGGAAAAATAATCTTTGCATGTGTGAAGGGGAGCAAACTTATAGCAAACTTAAATCACGTCTTTGAGGCCTACCTTCATTTGCATGTCGGGAACGTTAACTCTGAAATTGACTCTGGAGAAGAGCCATTTTCTCGAAAGCGGTTCTAGCGATTTTGAAGAAACTTGCTTAATGTCTTCCTCGCAAAGCCCGTTAACTGACCATATAGGGAATACAACGCCTACAAAGTTGAGGCAGATATAAATTGTATTTGTGCAAAAATAAACCTACATTTTTAAAAATTGTACAGACCTGTACCACTACGACCCGTGAAAGGGTCTGAGGTTCAGTACATAGTAGAGACTGTACTGTTTCATGGACAACGGTTCTGCAAGGAGGTGACTTGTCCTAGGTCACGCTCAACCGCCAGATTTTTCCCCCTTATTTTGGGTACCCTATTTTTATAATATTTTATAGAGGCTGGGTGATCCCCATGAGGGTCCTAGATCATAGATATATTAGTTTGGACCAAGATCAGAATCAATACCGAATATCATATAAGCTGTAGAAAACAGCTCTGGATGGAACGTGAAGTGTGTTCGATAATTTCACGGAATTTTTTAAAATTGTAAAGATTAAGTGCATTGTTATTTTTGAACCTTTTTAAAATTATATTAAAATTGATCATTTAAAATTTTAATTTCTGTTATCATTTAAATATTCTGTTTTTACGAAAGAAAAATTTAACTTTTTTTATTTACGTTTTCATTATTTTTTTATTTACGGTTTCATTTTCATAGAATATATCTACAGCATTTATGAGTAATTGGAATTATCTCCAAAATGAGTTTCTTTCATTTAGAGGAGCGAAATCGTGTGTAAAATTCAATCCTGTAATAATCCTGTAATACGTGGGTAAGTCAAACATCGGCATGAAGGCAAGTTATAGCTTATCCTACAACTTAATTTCAAGCAAAGACTTCGAAAATGTCACAATTCCGCTTCCTTAAATACAGTAAATTCTCTCTCTCTGTATGAAATTTAACTTAACCAGTTATTCACCAGGCCGCAGATATTATAGTGTTGTGTTGGTTATACCAAAAAAATACTTACCTACTTCTTGGCCAACTGATGAGTCCGATACCCTACATAGGTGTAGCGGAGAACTAAGTATTTTTTATTTTTTAACGATAATTTTTACATTAATATTTGTATACCTTATTAACTATGGCAAAACTTGTGTACATTTATATCTGTATCCAGGTGTTGAATAGGGATCTTTATCAAGTACCTGGCAACTTATAGGCTGGGGCCTAGCATTTAAGATCTTTCTGAAAGATGGCATAACTAATGATTTTTTTACTCCCCTTAAAATAAAAGTCCGGGCTGCGAACCCGCGATCTTGTGCTTGGTTATTTATAGAAAAAGCTTAAAGAATCGTTCACATTGTTATTGGAATGGGGGAGTAATTGGAAGCATTGATCGTTATATTAATTTATAACAATTTGCCAAAAATATTACCTATTTTGTGATAGGTTTCCTTTACCTCCGTGACACACTTATTGTGGACATTTAATATTATTAATAAAAAAGTTGTTTTTTTCATCTTTTTTCGAGTCTCATAATCCTAACAAGAGGATTTTTTTTTTCTAATCTGTTTCATTTGCGTCATACTGTTGACTAACTCTGTTATTCTCCCACTAAGCTAGACTACTTTGTATGCATTTGTAGGAATACGTAATTTTTCAAGTGTAAGCCAGTTTGTCTGATTTATCGGTTTGATTATAAATTCTATGAAAAGAAGTGAGTGTGTCGGAGGCGGACAGGAGAGATAATAGTACACGGCTGGAAGGCCGGCTGGCGGGGATCAGCTGACCGATCTCTTTGTCTCGGTTCGGATCCCGTCCCGGAGCGGTCGAGTCGATAACGCACGTCGTCCCATTCATCATCTATCATCCGTTCCACTTTTTCATACCGCGGGTCCTCCATTGTTCTCCCTCCTTCCCTCTCTCTGGAATATCTGACAGCCATCAAGCCGAAAAGTAATTTCGCCTCTATGAGCTCGGGACAAACAGAGTTATGATGAATAAAAAAGTATGGATATTATTCCCTTATAGAATAAATATTATGTTGAATATTTAGGAGGCTCTTCTTGGCCTGGCGGGAACCAGATGGTAATATAAATTTGAGGAAGATGGCCTCCTTCTTCCCCTGAGATATTTTCACTCGGACGCGACAAAAAGCCATTGGATGGAGGCATTCCACTCTTTTCCCTCCATCAGCTCCGCCCAAGGCCAAGTATTTTCGATAAAGGTCCAAGACAATCCATACATTCCGTTCCTGTCCATTTGTCACCGCTATTTTTATATGATCCTAAGGCCCTTAATTAAAAATATCTCGCGAAATTAATAAATATTATTATTTTTGTTTGTTGATAATTTAAAACCATATATATTTGTGAATTAAAATATTTTGCACCAATATCCTCAGCATTCAGAATTCATTAAACTTATGGTTTTGTATTTTTTTTTCAAAAATACTTAGGTACATTTTTACCATACGGTGAACCGAATCCTCTTCATGGGTGCAGTGATAATGATTCTATTTTAATAATTAATAATAATTAGTGAATAATAATTTTTAAAACATATACTGGTGAATTAAAATGCTGCACATGAATACACCTAATAACAAAAGAATACTCATACAATCCATGCATTTTATTCCTGTCCATTTTCACCACTATCTTATGCGATCTTTAATTAAAAGTATTTTGCCACATTAATAAATATTATTATTTTTATTTATCGATAGTTATAAAATATATATTTGTCAATAAAAATGCTTTTAGATGTATATACTAAGTAAAAAAATAATAAGCCTACAGGCTAACTCACAATTATAGTTTAACGCAATATGACATAAATTTATTATAAAAATTACTGAAGACTGTTAGGAGTCATATCATATAAATGTATCGTCGATTCACACACAAAGTACCGAATGTGAAAAAAACAATTTTCGTTTTCGATCTATATCGATTGATTTCGGATTGATAGTTGATACAAAATAAATTCATTTATGGAGTCATCTATAAGGTACATACCTATGTATAATGACCAGGGTAAAGTACATTTGACGATACGCATAGGTTTTGAATAAAGCTTGAAGCATTTTTTTTAATCTACTCAAAAGTGGTGTTTTCCGAATATCGATACTTTGCATTTGTATCGGCGATTTTTAAATTAATAAAAAATATCTTTATATATATATATATATATATATATATATATATATATATATATATAACAAGTTACAAATATCTTTATATTTATGATAACTGTTCATAACAACTTATGAATATTTTTTAATGTGGTATCCATTTTTTATCGAGATATTTAAGGGTTTACATTTTAATTAATTTAAAAGCAGTGCCAAACACTCTGTTTTTGACACTTAACACTTAGCAAAGAGGCATATTTTTAACACTATACACGTTTTATATTTTATTCTGAAATAGTAACCATTAAATTTTTTAAAAATAATAATAAACGTTTGTTTTTAGGCCCAAACAGACTTGTACCACTTTCGAAAATAACAGCTCTATCTACATTAACCATATGGTTACAGGTATAATAGTTGTCTTACAATTTGATGTGGATTACAATTTGTTTGCTGCAAATTTCTTTTTTATTATCATATTTATATCTTACATAGTTTTTAAAGTTATTATAATCCAAATGAAAATGACATTGGTGGCTTAGCAAAGCTCCGATATAATAAAATAGAATCAATAATAAAGACTTGATATATTTCTGATTTTTTAAATTTAAATTTAAATTAAAAAAAAAACGAGGCAAAGTATTAAGTTCTATCGAGAACCTTCAATCGACCTCACCATCATTGCTGGAGCGTGTTGCGGGTTTAGTTTGCACCATTACCAAACAGTTTGGTTGTTCTTTAATATTACTTAATTAATTATAACTTGTATTTAAATAATATTTATATTTTAAGTTATATATGATTGAGTAATATAAAACTTTTTTATTCAATAAATGACGCTTCAAATAATTTAGTTTCCATGGAAACCTAAAAATTGTTTATGTTTAATCAGCTGTTCCACATCCACCGTTTATTTAACTGTCACTATAGTTACTAAGAGCGTCTATACTGTACTGTTATACTATCTCACTGTCTCGATACAAATCTGCCTCCGTGTAAACGTGCCTTACATTGCATAAGTACACAAAAAAGTTTATAAAAAAAACTATTATTTCACTTGTTCTGAGAAGAATGAATCTAAGTCGCGTGAACTGTTTTGGTAGACATGCAATATTTAAGCATATTGTGTTGGAAGGATCTAGACAGCTTTGAAACGATCTCGTCCAAAACACTGTCACGATATTTCTTCCATTAGAAACTTTAAAAAAGTATAAATAAAAATTAAAAAAAAAAAGATAATTTGAAGCCCATATTTTTTTGGGATGTTTATGAAAATGCCTTACATTATTGTTTTTTTATATAGATGTGAAAATATAAAGAAGAGTCGTATATTTTCAGGGTGTATGTAGTTAGGGTGTAAAAAAATGTTTGACGCTCTAATCTCTCAGTTAATTACAAAATACTCATGCACATGATTATTTTAATACTAGAGTTTGGGGCTCCAATACTTACAATCTAAAAATCCTTCGTAAAATCCACATTGCTCCTTACTTAGTAACGAATAAAATAAAGTCATCCACATTGACCTCAATGTTCCAACTTTATTCTCACTAGTTTCAGATTTTGTTTCTTCTTCAATTTCCGATAATCCTTAAAGGCGTTTTAAAATAAAATGGTGATCTTGTAACATAAATTTGTTATGTATTTATCAAGAGTGAATATTTGAAATAAGTTGTATACAATATATTCTTTAAGTTATTATTATACCAACTGGAATACCTGGGATGTTATTCCTGCACATTAATATTTAATACAGAATTATTTCACTCTATTAAAAACATAATTAACGTGATAATTAATTCTTTCACCGTTTACCAGACACGGTTTTCTAACTACAAATGTTTGTATTTTTATTTTACCATTAAGGTTATTATTATTTTTTTTATGGATTCCTTCCAGTTATTATTGTACTTAGGAAATAAGTACAACTTTGAGCCATCAGTGAAGTAAGAGGGGACAGAAACTCAGCGAAGTAGTTGACACCGAAAAGCCGCGACAGGAACTTCTTTATAGGATGAGACTTGGAGGAATGGCTTCTTCTGAAAGCTCACAATGATGTTTAAAAGCAAGATTTTAGGATAGTTTTGGAGCGCCATGTCCTGCCTCTGGCAGCTTCACAAACACCCAATGACCATTTTCTTTTTCTAGCGGTCTTCAAAGTTCTGTCGTCGCTTTAATGGAATAAAAAGTTGAAGTAAATGCTTCTTGTCCCCAGACACTTCTTGGTCTACTTTATCGTATAGTATGTCTCTTATATTTTTTTAGCGAGAATTAAAGTTCTTTAATCAATAATAATATTAAAAGGATATAAATAAAAGATTCGAAAAATCAAAGCCGATATTATTTATGAATCATTGATTATTTGCAATACTATATAAATACGTTGTTGTAATATAAGACTTGAAATGTACGATGAAAAATGTATTTGCTTTTAAATGTAATGAAATTTACATTTTTTCCCGATATTAAATTAAAATTTCAATAAGTAAACATGATAAAGTTTTTTTTTTCTCGAAAAAAGTGCTAAAAAGAGTAATCGGATGATGAGTAATGTTGTCTATCCAGACATAATTAGGATAGAGGTATACAGAGTAGGGAGCGGAGTGTCTCAGTGGTAGAGCACTGAGTTGCCATGCCGGAAATCCTGGTTCAAATCTCGCTGCAGACAGTACTTTTGTTTAGTCTGTTTGCAGCGGGAGATGGATCATATAGGATCTCGGACCCTCTTGGGCCTCACCCAGACTCTATAAAGTATTATACAAATAAAATAAATAAATAATAAAATAAGGGGAAAATCTGGCGGCAGAGCGTGACCTAGGACAAGTCACCTCCTTCAGAACCGTTGTTCATGAAAAGGTGCAGTATCTACCATGTACTGAACCCCAGACCCGTTCACGGGTTGTAGTGGTACAGTTTTTTATTTTATTTAAAGAATACGTGACACCGTATAGGGTCTGGACCACAATTTTACGTCTCCTCAGAATACCTGCTAGTGCACCAATAGACAATCAAAGTCTTAAATTTCGAGATGAAAAATGTATTTATCTTATTGTATTGACTAGTCTATTCTCTCTTACTTAAATACTTATACTCTATACTATATTCTATATTCTGCCTTACAATATCTTAGAGCTAGTTTATAGACACATAGTATGCCGAGTTGCTGTGATAAGGATCTCCAGTATAAATCTATCTGTAGCAAATAAATCATCAATGGTTTAACTACCACGGATAGCCCTATGGTATCTGCAAACTCTCCGGGGGCGCACCCAGCCTCTATTACGATTTGCCATATCATAAGGCGATGTTAAATGAATAAAAAAAAATAGAATTCTAAGTGGATACATATGATTGGGGGATAACCTGGTGATTGAACGTGATCTCGAACAAAGACAAAGCACCATCCGTTACAACCGTTGTTCTAGAAACAATACACTCTCAACTATGTAATGTTGTATCTAAACCATTCATGGTTTGTAGTTGTTCAGTTGTACAGTACAATATAGGTCTTTGAGTACAGTCGCAATTTGTGAATGTTACGAGTTGGATAGAGAAGGCTAAAATTAATTTCTTATTAACTTGGACATTCCTTTAGAACACAGTAAAATATTATATTAATATAGAAGAAAATAATTATATGCATTTTTAATCAACAGGATTTATCACTCTGTTTGCACTTATCCTTTCTGCTGATTTCACATCGATGAAATGGTTGACACATTTACATTATACATACTCATTATACATTTCCATGTATATAAAGGCATACTTTATACATACATACCTGTACCACTACAACCCGTTAACGGATCTGGGGTTCAGTTCATGGTAGAGACTGTACTGCTTCATGGACAACGGTTCTGCAAGGAAGTGACTTGTCTTAGGTCACGCTCAACCGCTAGATTTTACCCCTTATTTTGGGTACCCTATTTTTATAATATTTTATAGGGGCTGGGTGAGCCCTAGGAGAGGCTTATATCCTATATGATCCATCTCTAGCTGCAAACAGACCGAATAAAATTAACTGCCTGCAGCGGGATTTGAATCAGGATTTCCGGCATGGAAACTCAGTGCTCTACCACTGAACTACTCCGCTCCCTCAATGGAATATATATATGTATATCCAGTTGTTTAATTGTCCTTAGACTCTGCATCATTCTGCCCCGATGATGGCCTTAATAAGTTTTGATTATTTGTGTACAATTCTTTGACTGGGCCCACTAACATTTAGTAGATCATTCAGGATTTTATTGTTGAAATAAGATAAGTTATGGTGTTCCGATATAAAGAAATATTACAATGTCCTTAGTTTAAGAACTCCTTATTTAAAAGATATCCTTAGCCCAGGACCTCGGTTATTCAGACATTTGTGCGGAGTGCGAAATGAGCTCGGTGTTTATATAGTTGAGCAGCCTTCGTCTTTAGCCCAGCCTCTAGTGTCTTTATCTCGTCCGCCTTTGTTTAACTTGTGACGTTCTACTTAACATGCGGGCTTCGTTTTATCTTCCTTTAAAATGCGGGCTCTTAGTAATTTGAATTTAAATAAAATAAATACATCTCGGTGAAGTAAACGAATCAGTTATTTTATGTGTAAAGTTGTCTCAGAAGAGTTTAGGCAGAATAATTAGTAATATGTTATAACAAATAAGAAAGGTTAAGTAATATCGTTTATAATTAATGAATTAACACTTTAGCACTTCTAAAGCTATCACTCAGAGATAAGGGTAGTTATAAACTTGGAGATTGTTAAAATACGACTTCTACTGGGAAAGATTACAATGCTAGAGTTCAAAATATAATAATACCGTAGTAACAAACCTTTGATATCATATTTCTTTTAAAAGAATGATTAATTATAAGTTTCTAATACAGCTATCTCTTCCTTTTTAAGTTCTATTTTTATTTATATTTATATATTTTTATTATATTTATTTATTAATATTTTATTTCTTTAATTTACGAACTAGTTTTAACTCTCTCTCTCTCTCTCTCTCTCTCTCTCTATATATATATATATATATATATATATATATATATGTATATATATATATATATATATAATATGTATACATATACAGTCGAACCTGGATAAGTGATACCTGCATAAGTGGAATACCTATATAAGTGGAATACCTATACAAATCTTGTCCCACTATTTTTCCCTTAAATAAACTCTTTATCTGGACTGTTTTCACCTCTATAAATAGAACAATTTTTTTCTTTACCTCTATAAGTGGTATTTTTATTACTACACACTAAGAAAACGTGAAGGGATAGATGGGTTTGTTTTGTTTTGATTGATACGTAAAGTGTAAACATTAAATACATGTTCACACTTTAAAACAGGGCTGCAGATGATGATGTGCAAATAGAATCACTGTTAGGGCGTGAGTATGAGACTAGCCTAGTCTCGAAACGTCGCCTAAGAAGTTTAAAGATGGACTGAAACTCAAGAATGTATATTTTTTGAATATATATATATATATATATATATATATATATATATATATATATATATATATATATATATATATATATACCTATATATATATATATATATATATATATATTTTTTTTTTTTTTAAGAGAAATGATTATGTCCTGGCCAGGATTCGAACCTGGGTCTCCCGCGCCTCTAGCGCGGTTCTCTAACCACTGAGAATTATTTTGAATATGCCCATTTTGTTTAGGTAATTAAGGTCTACAATAAACGAAAACAAAAATGAAATTCTAGGGGAAATAGAAGTTCAGTTAAAGGCAGGAAATGCTTGGTATTTTTCTGCCTCTACGTTACTTTGAACCGCATAAAATATCAGCCTCACTAGTATCCTCAGCACCTATGCACCTATCCGTTTCTATAATTAACGTTTTTGTTTTTTGGCATAAAAACTAAAAGATCTCAAAAAAACTAATTAGCACGGAACCTGGCTTATAAACATCCGAGGCGCAGGTGGTAGGATCACGTAAAGGGCGATCTTACGGGTTTGGGTTGTGTCTGTAATCAATAAACAGAAGTTTCTAAACAGCGATTGATGACATTGGGTTCGAGCTATCAAATTTGCAAATACTTTTATAATTATTGATATATCAAAAAAATGGATATCATTAGTCACAAGCAAGTCTATTGATCAATATCATTGGTCAATATTACAGTATTGACTTACAGACGAAACTATAAAGTCTGACGTGAACAAATTTTGACTTCCTTTTCTGAAGTGGTCCTGAATGGAGATAAGATTTAAAAATAATACAGCATCAAGTATTTTTAAATTAACACATTTAACTTATTATAAATACAGCATTTTTAAAACATAAATTTATCAAAAATAATTGGTAATTTTATTAATGAAAACATCTGAATAGGTAGTTTTAAGCATGGTGTTTATACATAGCCTCATCATCACGAGATCACGAGTCTGTCCTTTGAAGCCAGATAGATGATCTTTGGATTTTTGAAAAATGGAGTAAAAATTCCTCAGTTATGCCGTACTTGAGAAATAACGAAAATTGCTATCCATCTTGTGTGATGTCAGGTACTGGTTATAAATCCCTATGCTACTAACACCTAGATAGGCAACATTTATGACTTCTACTATAGCATATTCCATTTAGCCATAGCATAAAGTGACGTTAAATGAATATACGATACGATGGACTTGATCGGTATATTTTTTTCTTGTGTTTTCTAAGTAATGAAATTTTTCACATGTCCTGCAGTGTTCAAAAATTGTAACTTATTCTTGGTGTGTTATGGAAGTATGAGTACACTTTTCTCGTAATAGCAATAGAGGCACTATGTTGTAGTAAATCTATTCTTTCGCAAATTCAGCTCAAAGATAATGGGAAATAAAAACCTGAGAAAAAAAAGTGTTGAATTTATAACGGCTAGATAACGACTGGAAGGGGGAACTAAGGCGATTTAATTCGGCCTCTTTCAATTTTATCTGAGCAAGTGTAGAGTGAGTAGGGAGCGAGTTGGTTACTAGGTGGCAGCACCGGCTCCCCTTCACCCGCCAATCCCGGCTCTGTTTACAATTGCAATTGGAGAAAAAGTTTAGCTGCAGCCAGTATTGCCAACCGTTCGCCATTTACATCCGCCCTCCGTCTGTTTATCACCTTCACAAACTTTTTTTTTCTACTTTTTTTCTCACTCTTTCGTTAGACAGTTTTAAATCCCTGAACCGGAATATCCGTGGGATTAACGAGATTTTACGAAGCGATAGCTGTGTTATCACTAACGAGAGTGTATCGCCTCTAGGATTAACTTTATGAAGATATATTCTCTATACCTTACGTTATAGTTTCATTAGTACTGTTTGATACTGTAATATATTTGTTTGCCTTACTGTCATAAGTATTTATATTTTGAAAGATGTATATAAATATTTTATCGTATAGTTTGAATTGTATACTTAGTAATATCGATAATTTTGTTCTCCTCTTTATATTTGCATCCACACTTGTCAAATATAAACAATGACAATCAACAGATTGCCTGTCAGTGACATAAAATACAATGACATGACCGGCATGAAGAACAGTAGCCAGCGGTACCTCTCCCTTGGCTTGATTCAATTTTCTGTAGTAATAGATCCCTCATCCACGTTCTTTTTAGTCTCCTCCTAGTGTTCTCATGAATGAGATTCGTGGTTATTTGTTATATAAATGGGTTCGGATGTCCGTGTAGTTTTTCTTGAAAGCGCTTGTAGTATTTTCGTATGTGCTCGTCAGCCGTTGGTATTTTTAAGTCAGTATGCAGAGTTTTGCTATTGGCATACCAAGATGCTTTTGTGGCAAGTATGATTACTTTTGATTAGAAAGTTTTTAGTCGTTTTCTGTTCCTTGGCTATGCCATCCTTCAGAAGGGATGTTAAACGCGAAACCCGAGCCTTTAAGTTACCAGGTACTCGTTAAAGACCCCTATCCTAATTAAACCTGGATAAAAAAAAAACTGTACCACTACAACCAGTGAATGGTCTGGGTTTCAGTTCACGGTAGAGACTCTACTGTTTCTTGGACAAAGGTTGTGGAGGGAGGTGATTTCTTAGATTAGATCACGCTCAACAGCCACATTTCCGCCTTATTATGTGACGCACTTTAAAGAGGCTGGGTGATCTCCTAGAGGGTCCTATATACCATAGGATCCATCTCCAGCCTCTAACTGATTAATTAAAAGTCAGCGAGCGGGATTTGAACCCGGGAACTTCGGCAAGGCATCTCAGTGTTCTAGCGCTGAGCCACTCCGCTCCCAGGGAGATAAGTACCTAATCAAAATAGCCATAACATTAGTAATCATAAATAAATTGATATATAAAAGTATGTTAAATATACGCATGAAAATAATGTATATTGATTTTTATTAATGCAGTTATATTAGTAATATGAATCCATGTCGGTTACTTGATGTAATATTATACCATTGTGATTGTGGTCGGTCGGTGTAATGGATAGAGTTATGTGAAATTGAAATCTTGGGGGATAAAGTGAGAGATGGAGAGATATATAGTTGAGAGAGGACTTGATAAAGAGAGAGCGAGAGCGAGAGAGAGAGAGAGAGAGAGAGAGAGAGAGAGAGAGAGGGGTGGAAGGGAGAGGGAGAGGGAGAGAGTGAGCTGAGAGCGAGGACTTGATAAAGCAAACCCTATCAGGTACTTCATTTAAGTTAAGCTAATCATGTTAGGGCAGGGTATCCCCTCCTCTTTGTGGCCGCTCCATTTTTAATAAAGTCCTCTCTCTCTCCTCCACCATCTTTGGCATTTCAATTCTTCCATCTCTAAAATTTTTCAATATTTCATAAACTCTAACATTTTTTAATTTTATTTATTTTCTAGATATATTTTAAAAATTTAAATATTATTGTAAAATAGGAGGCGATTAGAAAAATTCCAAAAACAAAAAGCCTCAAAGCCATTTAAAGTTCACCGCTCTGAGACTCTTGGAAGGTGATTTGTCCAAGATCAGGCTCAAATTAAGGGTACCCATTTTACAGGCTCTATGTAGGAAACTCTGCAGATCACACAGTGTCCTTCTGCGCCTGTTAACGAATTAAATGAAGTACAGAAACTAAGTTATAGTGTTTTACATTTTTTTTATATTGGGTTGTCCGGAAAATAATGTATGATTTTATGTTTATTGGAATTTTGACTTTTGCAAATGCAAACTCTTATTAATTTTCTTACAAACAGAAATGTATAATTTTGCTACTTGATAATAATTCAATCTTTGCTAAGATGTCAAAGCGTTATTTTCACATAATTTTGTTTTACGATTTCAAACTCGGCCGGAACGGGGACCACTTGACCAGAAATATCAACGAAGTCTAAGGCGAAGGAGTGCACTATTCAAAATTGGTTCCTGAGGTTTCGAAAGATAGACTTGAACCTTGAACACAAATAAGGCTGCGGAAGAAGTTCTACCCTTGATGAAGATGTTCTTCGAAGTTTGGTGGAAGAATATCCAAGAACAACATAAAAACCTGCATTTTTTTTTCATTACAACCCAATATTAACACTAATCAAGGCTCTCGGAGCAATAAATCATTTGTTTTTTATATACTTTATTGTTGCTCCCATCTGTGGTTTAGTCTGCTATGACTTTATTTATTACCATACCCATGGTATCTATTCAGATCTGAAGAGGGGATTACAAGGTTTTGTACATCTTTGGTCCCGGACTGTGAAAAGTATATGTAAACCTGTACCTGCAACCTATGAAGGGTATTTGGTGCAGTAGAAGGGCTTTACTGATTATAAATGCTGGTAGAGGAAGGTAATTTGGCCAATATCATTTAGGTTTCTCTCAGTTTAGGGTATCCACCTTATCTGTGCCTTAGGAAGGTCTGCAGAACCCACATAGTCAATTCCTGACTTTTAACAGATTATAACCCGACACTTTCAGCATGGCAACTCTTCTCTTAACACATAGAGGGACCCAACGCGACATATATTTTAAATTTTAATTTAAGTTGATATTTTTTTCTTAATTAATTATTAAGATTAAGTCCAGGAACTATTCATTATTTTTGTATTATTGTTCACCGACGCTCATAGATAGATAAATCATACTAGTTATATGTTAAATATCTAATTGTTGTGACCACCTATAGTTTATTCTGTCATGACTTTTATTAATTTTTATAGGTGCGGTATATTTTAAGACCTCTAAAGAGAATAACATGGTATTGTGTATCTCTGGTTCCAAACTCTTAAATGAATATTAATTTTACATAGTTCCAAATATATAATAGAGAGAAACAATGTTTGCGCTAATAATGGTTCTTTAGTGACAGCAGAGAACTTTAGAGAAAAACACAATACTCATGTGCCCTTTGACGCCATAAAGATAGGTAGGCTACGCTACATATATAACACTAGGAAACTCAATCTGAAACGGAGACGTAGAAAGGAAGAGCTCACGTGATCCGAGTTCCGTCCGAACAAAGGAAGGTCGCTCTGTTGTTTATTGCGGACTGTAACAAGTTATGACAGGGAATACAACACTACAACACACAACACTACAACATGTCACTACAGTCCCGGCCAGCTCATAATACCGTGCGTCTACCTCTAGTCTGTCTCAACAATACGCTTCCCGCCAAGCCGCGCTGTATTGTCAGAGTTTGTAACTATTTATATACATGATATGTATCCATATCCATAGCCTGGTGTATTGTAGATCCGGCTCTTATCATGGGTCAGATACTGAGTTGAATCAGAGAATCCAGAGGGAAGGATAATTATGACATTGACTAAGAAAAAAAAATCCTTATATGACATACCTTGAAACTGGTTAAATGAGGCTTTCGGGATGAAAACTCCAAAATTTCCAAATTTGACACTTTCACATTTTTTCGCTAAATTGGTGAAGAAATTTTATGCTCCCGAAACGTCAGAATCGGAGAAATAAGAACTCAAATTTTGAAATTTCGGAGTTAACCGCTTTTAATCCTGATCGCCTCAGATGGTAATAAAAACTGTTTTATCTTTTTACGTTCTCACTATTCATGGTTAAACTCTCCTTTATTTTCTATGGAGAAAATTGACAAGTAATATAAATATTTTGTTATGTTAAATATTTAAAATAATGAAACATAAGGGTCTTGGAAATAAATAAACTCAATCTCTAGGAAGAAATTCTAAAGATGTGTTTTCAGGCAGACAAAAAACAAAACATAAGTAGGAATATTAAATGAGACAAAATACATGTACTACACAATTATATTCTATAATATTTACAACAATAAGTAGAAATAGTACTAATCCAACAATTAAACCAGACAATATATCGCACTAGTATTTTTAAAGTGACATAGGTCAGTCTAGAAGTTGGCTACATTTTTTGAAAAACCGGAAAAACTATTATTTTTAGTTTGGAATAGCATTAGGACACTAAGAGAGACACAAGTTCCTTCTGGCAGACAAGCTCTGAAGCAAGGCTGATACAGTTTTGATGAGTGATAAGGACATACTAACCCATTTCTGTCATTGGTCACCAACCAATTCACCACCGATAAAACACGGTAAAACAATTTTGAGTTGTGTCGCTTTGGAAATACAAGTGCGATATGTATACTGTACAGTTGATTCTACTCGTATAAACTTCTAATATCTGTCATACCAAGAAAATTATATATAGGGAAATTAGTCCATGTAAATTATACAATTTCGCAACTATAATAAAATACAACTATAAATTGAAATTCGACGTTTTGTCCTCCATAGTAATCCTTCACTAAGACTACAACGTACAAAATGATGTTGCCTATTGTAGGAATTTAATAACATTAACAGGAATTTATGAAAGATGATTTCTTGTCACTTCTGAACCGTCTAACTTATACTAAAAGTGCTGGCAAAGTCAGTCTGTAGGATTTGACCTGACTGAACGGTCTGACGAACTCTGACTAGTAACAATTATATTGATAGAGTACAAATAGTATAAAAAAGATTATTACTTAGCTGGTACGCAAGGAACTGGGTTGCTGATTTTTATCAATACGGCTGTATTGGATAAGTTATTTATTCTGTTAACTGCTGTTAACCTGCTTTGTGGGATACTTCCCGACCTTCCTGTGGCTCACCCAGCCTTTGTAAAGTTTGTTCCTCAAATTGGACGAAAAGCGTGGCGGTTGAACGTGATCCAGGCTAAATCAGTTCCTTGTACATTAATCAGCTTGGAAACAGCTCGTCCTTTACCATGTACTGTTATACCATTCTTAAGTTGCAATGGCAGTTTTTTTATAATAATAAAATATATAAAATCAATAAAAATGAGAAGGTAGGATTTAGATATAATGAATTGTAAGAGAATGACTAAAGGATATTCACCAATATTGATAAAACGAAACCCAAATATTAAGGAGAAAGTTAAAAAAGAAAGAAAAACTAGAATTTCAAAAACCACTAAACACCTAATTAAGTACAAAAAAAAAATAATTCCCAATTACTCCATCACAAGCTCTGAAGAAGACCTGCAATGCGGGTCGAAACCTCGGCTTTCCGAAGAACAGTTCTGCCAACTTAAGAGAAATTTTATTTTTTACCTACACCCGGACCATTTTCTTCCTCATTAGATAAATAAAGGTTCAAGATAAGAATTATAAACTGATTATTAGGTAATAAATATTGATATTATTAAATAAATGATAAATAATAAAATAACATAAATGAAGTTATAATAAAAAAATAGAGGTATAAAATGATGATTAATGGTACATCCAGGAAACAAAGAAGTCTATATAAAACAATAAGGAAATGACAGAAAATATAAATATAAACAGATTAAAAGGAATGGAACTAAATAAGAAAGAAGAATAAACTTCTTAAATAAAGAATAAAAAATAATATAAACCATTTAATCCATTCATCAGGTGTTTCTTCTGGTTTCGACCGTGAGATTAAACTCTGCCGACGTTTCGCTGGCCATACAGCAAGCTTCCTCAGGGCTTTGTCTGAGACTGTAAATGCTCTCCTCTTCTTCGTATTTATAGCTTCTGGGTCCGATGGCGGAGCCTATTCCTACAATCTTCTGATTCGCTGCTTTTTGACTGGTTTGGTTCCGACCGTACGTTTTTTTTATCTTTTGTTAATTGTTCATTACTATCTTTATATTTACTTATTTTTCTCTTCAAGTTAATATTCAAAATATAATTACAAAGAAAAAGCCACTACTGCTTGTTTATAAGAGAAATACGCTATCATACGAACTGGATTTTTTTTAGTGAAATATATATTAAGTTTAATCGTCTAATATTGTGTTTAAAGTGTAATTTTTCGGAACCGGCGCTAATATAGCTTGATAAAATAAACGAAACTGGCCAAGGAAGAAGAGCCCTCGTGACAGATTACAGGAAATTCTTGTTTCGGAAGTGTCACCATAATGCAGATATATATAGAGAAATTTCCATCCAAATTTCCTGCCTGAAATTGCGAGTGGAGACAAATTGTTCCTTGATGGAGTTAGATTCTTCTCAGTTTTGGGCTACATTAAATTGCTAGCGACCATAATGGTCCTTAATGGTCCCACATTCCTCTTTGCATTGACTCGGAAGGTTTGCTCCTGGAGTCATATAGATGAATTCACTTTTTCCAATATGAAATAATCAATACAGGTTTATTTCCTGTCTTATACAGTTTATAATAATTACCTCCATTTATAGTATAGTAATAATAATGAACCAGAATGAATAATAATGAATTGAGGAAGAAAATAGTCTGGGTGGAGGTAAAAAAAAATTCTCTTATATAAGGAGAACTGTTTATTGGAAAGCCGACGTTTGACCCACTTTGCAGGTATTCTTCAGGGCTAGTACGATCACACTTGAAACTAGACAGTCTAGTGTCAAGTATGAATCATTTTGATGTTTGAATATGCGTGTGAGTAATATAAACCATCTAGTGAAGTAAGATTTGAAATAATTGGAAATATTATATAATTGTTTATTGTATTCCTTTACATTTCCACTATGTTTACAAAAAAAAACATACCACTCTAGCTAGAATGGTCTTGGATTCGGTATGTCAATGGTTGTGTAGTGATGAGATCTTTCCGAGATCACACTAAACTGCCTTGTTTTTTCCTGAATTAAGTGTACCCATTTTATTGAGGATAGGTGACCTCCAGGGGGGGTCTTTATGCCCCACTAGGGTCAGTTAACAGATTATATAATTTATATGAAGAATACCATCTAAAAAGCAAGTTATTTTGACCTAAGGATAAGATGGTACATATTGCAACATGTGGTAGAAAAGTTAAGGGGTAAACCTAGAAATCTCAAGTCTGTTTTGGTAAAGGTTCGATTCTGGGCTGCGAGAGTTGAAATTTGTTACTATTATTTTTTATTTTATTTTTTTGGAAAATATATTTATTGAAATTTACAACTGTATACAGAATACATCCAGTAAATATAAATCATGACCCGACATAAAGTCAAGTAGAGAAACTACACGGTGATACTACTCAAATAAAAAGTTCAACTTAGAAATTCATGAGGCCATCTTCTTTTCAGACGCCTCGGAGGATTATCAGGAATTGAAGAGGTTTGAAACTAGTGGGTTTAAGTGGAAATGAAGTTTCATGAAAATATTGATATCGGAATCGGGCCAAATCTGCAACAAACGTGACGTTAAGGTCATTACGGATTACTTTGTTCGTAACAAAGTAAGGAGCATTGAAGATTTTGGATTGTAAGGGTTGAATACGAGAGAAATTCGATGGTTTAGTAGAGCCCCAAAGCTCTATTCCGTATGTCCAGATAGGTCTGATGATTATCATGTACATGAGTCTTTTGTATTTAATCGGGAGCTTAAAGCGTTTGTCTAATAAATGTTGAAGTAGCCTGAAACGGGGAGCTGTTTCTTGTCGTTTAAAAAGTCAAAAACTTTTTAGTTTTTGAGTTTAATAAATATGAAATACCTTATCGTTTTCTTCTTCATGGTAATGGCTATATATTTTCGACAAATCTTTACAATTCAAAATGCTGCCTCCTTTATATTTTTGAAAAAATAATACAATTGTTACTATGTTGAAATCAAAATTTGTATATTCAAATTATACTTATTAATCTATAAAAAATCGAAATTTTAATAACTGTTTATTGATAACGGACGTTGTCTTACATTGTGTGCCTGTCACCGAATATTGTGTCGACTGAAAGCATTTCTCACACGTGGGGTAATGATTCGAGTTATAAATTGTACTCAAAATATTCTATGAGTTTTTTATTTTATTTTATCAAAAATTCTAAGCATTTATCTATATCATTTACTTATTTATACTATTCTCAACATATTTCCTAGTATATCGTAGGTCTAGCCATTCCATTTAATTTCTTAGCTTGCCTATACGGAAGACTACTTGGGCTCTAGGAAGTTAATTGAGTTAATTATTACTGAAAAAAAGTAGCTTGAAAGCGGTAAACAGCTTCAGAAGCTAGCGAAATAGCACTCCAAAAAGGAAAGGGGGAGAAAGAGGAAAAAAGAAGGAAGAAATACGAAGTTGAAGGGGAGTGATTTCTGCGGCAAGCGATGATAATTAATGATGATCAGAAATGGGACTTTTTTTATTTGTGACTTGATGATAACTGTAATTAAACTGAAGAATAACAGATTTAATATAACACCTTTCGAAAATGTTAGTATATAGAAACAATACGATGATTTATTAAATAATTGGTTGCTCTTGTTTACGATCTCGACCTAGGGGACATCTAATTTAGGGTTATTTGTTTAGCTTAAGTTGTTATTTATGTAAATATGTTTTGTTGGGTTACGTGCATGTTCTAAAAACAGTTTTTTATATTTATACTTAATGTTTTACTAACTTAAAATGATGTAATCGAAATTAATGTGTTTGAAAAAAAGTAAAAAAATCTTCTCCTTCTATAAATGACACTAGTAAATAACACTTTTCCAGGCTGTAATGAATATTCTATCAAAAAGCTATTTCGATTTCTCAAATTTAACTTGAGATAAATTATATTGTATCTTGTAAGGATAGAGATAGTTGGGGGTGCAGTCAATTAAAACGCCATAATAAGTGCATACTTATTTATTCTGTTCCGACGTTTCGACATACATTGTAGGTCATTTTCAGGGCTATGAGAGAAAACAGACAAAAAAAAAATAACTATAAAATTACATTACAGTACCAAGAAAATGATAATATAATAATGTAGAGTAACAGAAAAATTGAACAAAATAGTGAAGGAATAATATGAATAAAAATTAACTAAGAATAAATATACAGAAAGGTGATAATGCAAATAAAATACAAAGAGAAAAACAAAAAAAGAAAAATTGGTAAACAGAATGAAAAATGAAATACAAAATGAAAAAAAATATATACATAACAAGGTGAGATATAAGAGAGAGTATGAAAAATCTAGTTTAATACGGATAAAATATAACATGTATGATAATAGACTCCTAGAGAGTATAGAGATTCCTAGAGAGTCTATATTGTATCTTATTAATTAATTTTTAAAGCGAATATATTCATTGAGAGTATCGGTTATTTTATATTGATTCTAGAAACCCTCCTGGGGCTTACCCAGCCTCTATAAAGAGGGTTACTTTAAATTTGGGGAAAAACCTTATTGATGTACGTGACCACAGACAAATCCCTTCCCTGAACAACCGTTGTCCTAGAAAAAGTTATCCTAAACAACTTCTGTTTAATCTTTCATAGGTTGTAGTGGTACAGGTTATGTTTATAAAATGTTATTGTTCAAAATTTTATAAATATTTAATTAGGAATCACTTAATAAAAAATATTGTTATTCAATTTTCTAATAATTAACTAGGCACATAAAATTATAAAAAAAAGACTTAATATACTTAAACTGTTTGAATTATTTTAAATTTTATCTTGTTCGTCCAACACTTTTTTTTAATTTTAGAAGAAATACAAAGATAAGATAAGTTCATTAATTGATTGTATTGAGAATAGTGTTTTCGATATCTCCCTCATCGAACCCAGTTCGAACCCAGATCCTAGAGATGCATATAACACATACCGCACCTTAATAGGGCTTGGAAAATCACTCTGTCTTGCACAATAACAATCATTACGATTTACCATTTTTGGACATATTATTCTAATAAATATTTTTTAAAAATAAATTACAGGAGTGAGATAGACATATACATTGTTCTGGAATAATAAATTTAAAAAAAAAGAGTATTCCCTATTCAGAAATAATACTCTCCTATATACTAATGGCCAATATTTTGAATCATTACCTAATATATCTCAGAACTGTTGCCTTTCTCTAGTTAGCCGGCGCCCAATAAATTGTTCTCTATAGGTTTTTGCCCAGTGTAGTTTTGTCATGTTTTCCCCTATTTTGTCTCGTTCGAATAAGAATTACAGCTTTTTTTTTTTCCCCGTTCATAAACCAAATTTTACATTTTACGGAGTGGAAATGTTCAAAAAATATACTGTATTGTTTTCTTTCCGTAGCTTACTGCAGTTATCGTGTCCTTTATGGAAAGCACAAAGCTATTAAAATGAATAACGATCTGTATTTTTTAATGAATAGTTTATTCTTTAAACATTTTCAGGAGGGTATCGAAAATATTGAGGTGAGTGGTTTTGAATATAAGGTAGGTAACGATGAACAAATATACTTTCTGAAAGGACAACTGAATAATCTGTCCTATTTAAAAAAAAACAAAAACATACCACTGCAACCCATGAAGGGTGTGAGGTTAGAGGAGACTGACATGCTAGAGAGTCTATTTTTCCTGGGCAACGTTTGTGCAGGGAGGTGATTTGTCCTACATTTTATAGAGGCTATGTGAAACCCAGAGGTTCTTCAAATCAAACAGGAGCCGTGTTTGTTAACAGATTTTTTTTTTTTAAATAAAAATTTATTTATTGATATTTACAACTGTATTACAATAATACAACAAGTAAATAGGATAAGTGCTACATATTGACATGATAATGACAAGTAGAGAAACTACCCACTGGTAGTACTCAAATCAAAGTTCAACTAAGAAGGTCGCGTGGCCATCTTCATTTCAAACGCCTCGGAGGATTATCGGGAATGGAAGAGCAAGTCAGGTTTGAAACTAGAGGGTTTGAGTGGGAATGAAGTTTGTTATGAAAGAATAGATACCTGGTTCGGGCCAAATCAGCAAGAAAAGGGACATTAAGGTCGTTATGGATGACTTTATTCTTAACAAAATAAGGAGCATTGAGGATTTTACGAAGGATTTTGGATTGTAAGGATTGGATACGAGAGTAATTCGATGGCTTAGTGGAGCCCCAAAGCTCTACTCCGTAAGTCTAAATAGGTCTTATGATGGTCATGTAGATGAGTCTTTTGTAGTTAATTGGGAGCTTAGAGCGTTTGTCTAGTAAGTGTTGAAGTAACCTGAAACGTCGAGCGGTTTCTTGTCTTTTCAGTCTTGTATGAGGATTCCAGGTCAATCGTTTGTCAAGGTGCAACCCTAAATATCGGATCTGTTCTACAGGTACCAGTGGGATATTATTAAAGGATACTGAAGGGCAGGAAGTGATTGGTTTACGACGTAAGGTAAAAGTGATTTGATGCGATTTTTGAGAATTTATTTTAATCCTCCAGTTTTGACACCATTCTTCAAGATAAGTGATATGGGATTGGAGGCTTTGGGATGCAATAACTGGATTGGCGTTGACTGATAATACACATGTATCATCAGCATACGTGGTAAGGATAGTATTAGGATGAGTCGGGATGTCAGCTGTATAAACTGTATAAAGGATTGGACCAAGGATACTACCTTGAGGAACACCGGCAGATTGGGAAAAGAGGGATGAATAGACATTGTTATGGTTTACTTGGAAAGTTCTATTTGTGAGATAGGATTGGAGAATGAGAAAGTATGTAGGGGGTAGGAATTTAAGGAGTTTGTAGAGCAAGCCCGGATGCCAGACTCGGTCAAAAGCCTATTCCACGTCAAGAAAGACTCCCGAACAATAAGATCGACGTTCTAATGCAGAGGAGACTACATCCACCACACGATGACATTGCTGAATGGTGGAGTGGGATGCTCGGAATCCAAATTGGTGATCTGGTATTATGAGATTTGCGTCAAGGATGGGTTACGATCGTTTGAGGATGAGCTTTTCTAGGATTTTACCCATGCAAGGTAAAAGAGAGATAGGACGGTAAGAGGATGGGTGTTCTGGTTTTTTTTTAGGTTTGGGTATCATTTTTACAATAGATAATTTCCAGAGGTCAGGAAAATATGTGGAGCGGAGTACAGCGTTATATATATATATATATATATATATATATATATATATATATATATATATATATGTAAGGAATAGAATGGCTTTTCTAGGAAGGTGTTTTAAGATATGAATTGTGATGAGGTCGAGCCCAGGAGCTTTGCGTGAAGGTAATCTGTGAATAATGTTGGATATTTCTGAAGGATGGAACGCTTTGGGTGGAAGGGACATTTGGAGGGGAACATCTAACTCTTCTCTTACATATTCAATGTGAGTTGGGTTAATGATATCAGGATGTGGATGAAAGATTTTGGAAAGGTATTGACCAAATAACTGTGATTTTTCTCCGTCAGATCTTGTCCAGTTATTTGATTCAGTAAGGAGTGGATGATTAAATTCTTTGAACTGAAGGAGTTTTTCGGTGGTCATCCATAATTTTTTGTCGGTGGTTGTAAGATTTTTAGTCCAGGTAATTAAATTTTGAATTTTGAACTTCTTGATTTCTGCTTTTAGTTTGTTAGTTAATTTTGTATAGATAGTTTTATCTGCTGGATATCGAGTTCTATGCCACTTCGATCTTGCTCTGCGTTTTTCTCTTAATAAGATACGAATATTCTGTGGCAAACCATCCTGTTGATAGTTATTAATTGTATGTTTTGTGATGTTATCATGTAAACTGCTTCTGATTGATGTTGTAAGTTTTTCTATGGCTGTATCAATGTCTTGTTTTGTCTTAAGTGAAATTTTTAAGTCCAGTTTGTCCTCCAAGTCATAACAGAAATCGTCGCAGTTAACACGTCCTGTAATCAATGTGGGAGGGGAAGGCTTGGGAGTGAAACTTGAGTGCAAGAAAAGGAGGACTGGACTATGATCTGATAAAAGGTCATCCAAGGATTCAATGAGTTTCAGTCAGCAAAGCTATATCTATTTGTTTGTCATGAAGAAATATGTCTAATTCGTCACGGTGATTGAGTAGGCCATTTGCATTCCACAAAAGGATAGTTAAGGGCTTTATACTCATCGTGGGAGATTAAATGGCACTTCGGTAAGAAATATTGTGAGTAGGACGATGAGTGGTTTGATGGTGTCCTGAAGATCTCTCAGGAATGAAGAAAGGATAAAGTTTATGTCTGTTGAATGGTGGACTGAATTTACATCTGGAGGTTGGGGTGGATAATTTATCTGGAAAGGAGGGTTGGCTGGGAGTTGAATCTGTGGAGCTGAATTTATTTTTGTTCTATTATGATTTAGGAAATTCATTTGAGGGTTCTGACTGGATGGGACCGGATGTTAACAGATTACATGAATTAAATCTCTACCGCAGCCAGATTTGATTCAAGAACCTTCAGGATAGCTATTCAGCGCTCTGTACTGAGCAAAGTATATGTGACATTTTTTGAGCATTTCCGCTTCATAAAACGTAAAATTTGGTTTATGAACGGAAGAAAAGAGAGCTGTAATTCTTGTTCGAAAGAGACAAAACATGGGAAAACATTACAAAACTACACTTGGCAAAAAACTATAGAGAACAATTTATTTGGCGCCTGCTATGAAGCTGCTAACCTTAAGAACGGGCCCACATTGGGACGCAGTTCAACGCAGGGTATTGCAGGTTAGGCAGGGCAGATTAGAGCAGTTAAAAAGCTGCGCTACTCATATGACCGCACATTGAATTGCAGTTTCTTGTCATATATGTATATAATCGGTCGTCGAACATAATATAGGAAGAACTAAACGAACTTGACATAAGTTCCGAGTCTGATTCAGGCGGACAAATGGGTCAACTTTTACTTAACGAAGTAACTGTACATGGAAAAACGCGTATATGAAAAAAAGAAAAAGTCACGCTGAATTTGTTCTGACAAACAGTTCACCAATTACTTACGTTTAAATTGAAATCAATTTAATGAAATTCTTAGTCTTGTCTTGACAATATTATCTGATTTGCAAATAATATTGTTACAAAATGATATGAAATATAATAAATTTTAACAAAAATTCTTGACACATTCGCAGTAATCCTTGTCACAAACATTGCGTGAAGCAGGATCACACATGCACTGAACTGTTCTGCCCTGCCCTGCCTTTCAACTAACGCTCGCTCGTTCAAACCTATGTATCACAAGACTTTTCGCTACGCTGCCTATTCTACCCTGCGTTGGACAGTGTCTCAATGTGCGCCCGGCCTATTTGGAAGAAAAACCTGGCAGTCGAGTGTAATCTTCGCCAAACCATCTTCACCATGTATTGAACTTGAGACCCTTCACTGGTTGTAATTGTATAGATTTTGTTTTTATGGTTCTATGCATCAATGATACTATTCATTTGTTGAACTAGAAGGTACTGAAATTGTGTGACTAAAACTTTGATTAATTTTTGATTGAATGAGATCGATTTTAAAAGGGTAATAGGGAAATGTAGAAAACAGGATGAAGAGTGGCAATAATGGAGGATTTAGTAGGGCGTTGGAAATAGTTAAGTGAACGCAGAGCCCTAATAGGATCCGAGAGCTAGGGGGGGGGATCAGTAGAAGACAAACAGACAACGTAAACACGACTTTAATCTTCTTCTATCTTTCATCTCTCTCTCGCGATTCGAGCCAATATTGTCAATAGATAGCGATAATACATTCTCTATCTGCCTCAGGTTAATGGAAAGAGATAGGCGTTTATGTACAATGTATTCTTCGCAAGGGAGGAAAACGCCAAAACATTGTCTTATAAACATAACTTAAGGCGTTTTGAATTGATTTAAATTCAGGATCAAAATATTTTTAGTTTAAGAATAGAATTTTTAATTAATAAACGAAAATTCTTTTAGTAAAAACTTGAGTTTTTCACTGAATCGGTAAAGAATTTTGATGCAACACAACACAATAACGCCTTACATCACATGATTTTAGTTCTGTTAGGTTTCGGGAGCATAAAATCAATTGAATAGTTTCGATTCAGTCAAAGTTTACGGGAGAGCCAAAATAAGAAAACGGATCATTTAATTAGGTGACTGTCTCATAAGCCCCTCTTCCATTTTATAGATTTTGCACTTACGCCCTTGTAAGTAAGACTAGTAAGGTTAGGATATCTTCAAATGCGCCTTTCTTCCACTGGAACTAAGAATAAATCTTAATAAAACATGTGCTACAAAACTTATACTTCACTATCGGGGGTAGATTACACCAAAGCCTACAGTATCACTCCAATGCTCATAAATTGTTTTACATATATATATATATATATATATAAAACCGTACCATGAAGAGATTTAGTTCATGGTAGAGACTGTACCGTTTCTTGGATTACGCTTGTGCAGAATGGAGGTTTGTCAACCGCCAAGTTCTACCCAAAAAAATGATATCAACTTTATTGAGGCTGGGGTAATCTCAGGAGAGTCCGTAGATCGTACAGAGTCCATTCTTGGCTGTTAAGAGATAAAATAATTTATCTGCCTCAGAAATGAACTCGGAACCTGTAGATGTGTTTTTCTGTTTGTCAGTATGTATATATACATTTATAATATGCCACCATGAATCCATGAAAAGCATTGAGTCAGTAGTTGGTTAGATCCGTAATGTTTCTATGCCAATAATGGCACAAGAACAAAAATCCCGCTACTCCTTCAGTTTTCTTCCCCTATACCAACATAATTAAGGGTATCCAAGTATTTATAAAGGCTGGATGAATCCCATGAAGTTCTCCGGATTTGACAAGATAAATAATTTATCTGCCACATTGGTTTCGAACTCGAGAGCTGGCGGTTGGTTGGGATGTCGCTAACAAATTTGACTACCATACTCCCGTTCATAAATATTTATACACAAACACATACACAAGCTGGGCCTTAATTACACATAGTGATGACGAGGAGGAAGGTGCACACAGTTAATCAAAAATCATCGACAATAAATATGTTTTAAACATTTATTTAACATTGATGCAGATGTCATAAAGAAGTGTAATTATCATTAATACCAACTAGTTTAATAATCATTAGTTATAAAGAATTATGTTAAATTATACTTAAAAGTTTAACATATGCATATAAAATTTACGAAGTAAATGAATGGAATCGAAAATAAATAATTAAAAACATATATTTTATTATTAACGTTACAGACCCATGTCTTCTTAAAGTTGTTAATTTGTTGTTTGTTTATACACTATGCTACTGTGGCTAATCAGAGGATACTACAGAGGAAATACTAAATTTTTCCTATCCTGGTATTATTATTATTATGGATTTTTTACGAGTATCTTGCAACTAACGGGGTTGGATTCCCCATATATGTCCCTTCCGAAGGACGGCATAGCTAAGGATGTATTACTCCCTTTAAAAATCCTAGAGCCACCTGCCCTTTGTTGTAAATATTATTGAGATTGTAATTATAAGATAAAAAAAAAACATCCTTTACTTTTGGATAGTCATTTATTTCTTTAGAAAATACTTTCTTTATCTTTCGAGAAGAGTAAACATTGGATTTTAATAGATAGCTTTTATCATTCACTACCTCAAAAAAGTTTTAAAGAAACGAAAGGTGTCATAATTTTTTCATCAACACGCCCGATAGATTTTTGAAATATGCATCTGATCTATCTCGCCTTGAATACACACTTTTAGGGATATTTTACTATGGTAGAAAAAAAAGTGAATACAACTTTTTTTCTAGATGGCCTATCGGGGTTTGACATAAAAAAAAAAAAAAAAGTCATCAAGCTTTTTCTTTCAAAGTCGTTACAAAAGTTTCGAGAACATCTCCCGCCGTTTTTTCCTTATTTCCCGCCAAATTTTCAGGTCGGAAAACGGTCCTTTTCTTTCTTGCATGTTAATAGCTTCGTATAAAATTCATTGGGCATATTTCTGCCTCGCTAGATCATAGAGGCTTTGGAGTGGTTGCCGTGGAGATGTTATCGCGTGTCGTTTCAATTTTAATAAGAGTTTTATCAGTAGAGATCGGAGATAAGTTTGGTAGAGTAGAGAGACCGCGAGAGCATCCCTCACGAGAGCGGCGTAGAGAGAGTAGAGACATCCTCTACACCTCCTCCGCTTCTTATCAACCACATACACATCGCTTACTTCTAATTTTCCGCTCTTCTTATCTTCTTAATGTTTTTTCTCTGTTCGCTTTCTTTCCGATTGCCTTTATTCTTTGTCCCTTTACATCTTTTCAACAATAGAGTAACAGAGAAAAGAAGCTATATAACAATAGCTGTATTCTATATCATATTATTTTAGCAACATAGCATATGAATGGTTTAAAATTTTATCAAACAAATATATGAACTGAAGTTTTCAAGTTTATTATAACTTTACAAGTAAATATAATGATATGAATGATACAAAATGACATGGATATAGGCAAGCAGATAAACACCCACTGATGAAACTCAAATAACAAATTCAACTTTGTAGGTCACGAGGCCATCTTCTTTTCAGACTCCTCAGAGGATTCTCGGGAAGTGAAGAAGTAACTAGGTTTAGCTAAAGTTAGTAACTAGTGGGTTTGAGTGGAAATAAAGTTTGTAATGAAATAAAGAATTTTATATTTGAAGATTATATAATACAATATGTAAATATTATGAATGATATCGTCCCTGACATCGCAAACTATCGAATGTGAAAAAAACACAGTTCTCGTTTTCGACTTAGAGGGATCTATCAGTCACAAAAAACAATGTAAAACGAATGTTTAAAAGGTTTTACTATAGGCACTAATTTTTATTGAACCTTGAACCTGCTTTTTTTTAATTCTCCTCAAAAGTACCGATGTTCACATTCGATAGTTGGAAAAGGCATGGACGATATATAAAGGCAATTGAGGAAACACAAGTAGATAAACCACCCAGTGATAGTACTCAAATAACTTGTTCAATTTAGAAGCTGTTCACGGGTTTTAGTGACACAGTTTTTTTTTTTATAACTTAAGAAAGCTCCTCCGTGTGGAGGTCAGGGAAAAAATTATTAAATAGATTTGAACTATTTATTTGAAAGCCAACTTTTCGACCCACATTCCAGTTGGAAACGTACAATATCGTTATTTCTATATTTTATTTCATCTATTTTTAATCTTTACAATTTGTATGTGCCATTTTAAATTTGTTTGTATGTTTTTTATGGAGAAGATCTGTATATAACAGATCTCACATAGAGTCGGGTCGAAACCTTGAATACCAAATAAATAATTTTTCAGACAACTTTCTTACCAATATATTTAAGGTCAACTTATATTATTAAAAAATAATACAACTTATATTTAACAAGATATAATAATAGGCAAATATATTTGAGAAAACCAAATTGTCTTTCGGGCCGCATTGAGATAGAGCCGTGGAAGTGGACAGCAATCGCCTCTTGGACAAAGGACCCTTAATGAGAAGTAAATAAGTCCAGCGTGCCCTTTCCTTAAGCTTCATAGGGCTCTACCAATATTCCCTAACAGGATTAGTTGATTAAACTACAGGAATAGAAACTCCTTTACACTTGAATATCTACGTTAGAATGGATGTTTAGAACCATAAGTAAAATCATAATGACTTTCTTTGCAGTTGGAAGTATACGAGCATGGTACATGTATGTTATGAAGTATATTCTATAGTATACAGAGTATATTCTACAGTATCATAAAGAGTAGAGTTAACAGTAATGTACCATACAGTACTATAGTATAGTACATATACTATTGTGACCAGGTTTTCAGGTTTTAAGTCCAAGGCACAAATAAAGAAATAAAAACGATCAAAAGTCCGCAGTAACTAAGTTGTATTACTTCATCAATGTATCCAAGCATAACAACATAGCATAACACCAACTAAAAATAATTAATTTTAAGAAAAAAAATATATTTACTAATTATCATCGGGTGCTTATTATGAGGTGCACTTGCGATGAAAGCGATGAAAAAAGAAACTCATTACGCTATATCTAAGTAAATATTTATCCTAAATTTATTGTTTGTTTATTCATTTAATGCCACTTTATGCTGCTATGGCTAATCGGACGATGCTACAGTGGGAGCTCTAAATTTTGCCTATCCAGGTTTAATTAGGATAGGGATTTTTAACGAGTACCTGACATCGTACAGGCTCGGGACCCCCGTTTAACGTCCCTTCCGAAGGACGGCGTAACTAAGGATTTTTTATCCGCTATCATTGGTTTAGTAGTTTGTTACGCTAACCACTAGACCACAGGTGACCTTATCCTAAATTTATTAAATTTACTTGTTATGGCATCTTCCTACCTGCTGTTGTAATATCAGTTATCAGGTGATAGGTAATATATTGTCAGTAATATCAGTAATTATCTGATGATTATATCAGTTATGGTATGATGTGACATTTTTTCACTTGCTAGTACCCCTTTTTATGTACATTAACCCTTTAACTGCTGCGAGTGAAGAGCTGTATGCATATTATCACAGCGCTAAGTGGACCGGCTGCCCGTCTACTGGCCTGTGCTACATACTTTTTACCTGTATTCTATCCTTCATTACGCCCTTTTACTACTGGTTGTTAACGTATTTTACGTGACCGGCGCAGGTAGCCACCGGGAGCACAAGCAATTGCTCACAAATGATAAATGAATACGAAAGAATGAAGCAAGGTCGAGTCGTCTATACTCGACTTTAGCAAATATATAGAAAAGCAGTGTGACGGCATATATCGTCTTTAGCAGTTAAAGGGTTAAGGTTTACCAATGATTATACTCCTTAAAATATTAATAGCCAAACGGTATTTAAGCTTGGTTTTGCCAGAAATATACTGATAGTCTTAAGTAATTGCGTTTCGATTGTTGTTTGACCTTAAGGGCGAATAATTCTGATGGTTATTATTTGCTTTTGAGTAGTTAATAAGAAGATCACAAAGGGACAACGAAGTATCTTGAGCCAGTGCAGAAGAGTAGAGATGGTTATTAGAATATGATATTGTGGTTTGACCCAAGAGTACCTGTTGACAAGGGGAGATCCGTCTCAGAGTCCATTGTGTAAAGTGACACTTAGGCGCGTCGTATCTTGGAGGAATGTCCTAGATATAGTAGTTGGATGAAAATGTTTTCATGGAACTAGATAATAACTAACAATATATATATATATATATATATATATATATATATATATATATATATATATATATATATATATATATGTATATATAAAATCAAGCAATTATTAAAAGTATCAGAATAATACAGTTATTTTGAACTCATTAATATTATGAATTACTTTGTAAATGAACTCTAAAAAAACTCTATTCTAAGATTAGAATTTTTGAATTAAGCCTTCAGTAGTAATTGTATGGGTTGAAGCATTTCCAATTCAGAAATTAAATACCTGATACTCCTTTTGGATGATTTGATATTATGCTGTTTTCTGTTTTTAATTTCATATTTTGAGTTCTATCATGTTTGAATATGAAATTTCATGGTAAAAATGACGTATTTAAAATTAAAAAAGTTTCAAGCTTTTAAAACTTTTATAATGATTGATAAAATAATTGCATTACCATCGTTGCAAGAGGAATGCTTTGCTTTACCAGTACCCAAATTTTTATTTCTTTAACTCACATGGATCTTTCAAATACTTCTATTGAAAGATTAGGTTTTTTGAGTTATGGCGTTGTTCTTTTGAAGGAGCGATATTGGTTTGTAAGGATTTTTAATTCGGATGGCTCAAAAATATTCTTATTTTCTGGATTAAAATAAAATATAAAATTTTAATAATCTTTTATTTGTAGATCTTGGCTAGGACCAGTGTAAATATAATTACGGATCGTGGTAGATGATTGTTCCTTTGTAGTTGACTATAATGAGAAGTAGAATACAAGATGGCGGCGGTTGGCTGATTGTACTAATGATTACCTTCCTTTGTTGGGATCATCATCATAACGTCCTGAGCCTCACAATCAGCGAGCCTTCTCTGAAAGTAGCGCTTCGTGCTCCTGCTCAGTGGGTTCTTTTAATAATTGCTGATTAGTTTAGGGACTAGTTTAGATGAGGCGATGGACGCTTAGAAAGATCGATGGGAGATAAATGCGCGTTCATAATCCAAGCATAGGAAAGCCTAGCAAAATTTTAAAGAGGGTTTTACAGAAGCCTAGTGAACTAAGCTTCATCCTAATGTTCCCACCATTAGAACTTTTACATTGGTTTAAACTATTTTTATTTTGTACAATAGGGAAAGAGAAAAAACATTTTCCAGTCAGTTACATATTCTTGATCCCTACATCATTAAAAATGATTCGACATCATGGTGTCATTTTCAATCTCTCCAAACTCCTCTCTCTGCATGATCAAAAAAAAATCTTTTATATAACTTTACATCAATTATAAGTCTAAAATTATGTGAAAATAATAATAACAATACTAAAATACATAATTTAAATTAAATTGTCCAAAATAACTAGCTTTAATCTAAGTATAGAAAAATTGGACAAACAAGTACACATTTAAAAAACCGAATTTATCATTATCAAAATAATCTTGAACCTAAAGCTAAAACGAGCACCGCATTATCAGCACATTGTAAAATTAAAGAATTAGGACTACACACTTTTAATTTTAATAAGCCTAAACATAGAGAAAATAAAACTATTAAAAAAAATTATTTAGAGGCTCTGTTCTTAAACGATGAATTGGAGAATACAGTAAATGATAGAAAGGAGGCAGGAGAAATTAGCAAATTAGATTCTTCTATTATTTTAAAATTAAAAAACAACAGAACATATGATGCATTATGCTTTATAAACAAATCAGATAGAGTAAAATAACCTGACCCTATTACCTACCAATAGATTTTATAAAATAGATTTTCCATATAATAATTTTATAAAATTTCATAATTAAATTAAATGATTTAATAAAATATTTAAATAAAATTTAAAAAGACTTTTTATGGTGTTTTTATAGATGTTTACCTTAAGACATATTTTAATATATTTTATAAAAATAAATATTCATAAGTACTGATAAATGATCTAGTAGTTTCAGGGATCAAAGTTGGTTTTTAATTTAATCTCATTTTGACCATGGAGGGATAAATGATCCCAAAGAATTTTAGGAAAAAAAATTTTAAATATTACATTAAGGTATTGATTTAAATTATGTATTTTAGTGTAGTTATTATTATATTATTTTTCACATAATTTTAGACTTACGATTGATGTAAAGTTATATAAAAGAATTTTTAAGGAAGAGAGAGAGGAGTTTGGAGAGATTGAAAATGACACCTTGATGTCGAAACAGTTTTAATGATGTAGAGATCAAGAATATATAACTGACTGGAAAATGGTTTTTCTCTTTCCCTATTATACAAAGTATGTTGAGTGAAGTCCAGTTTAATAAAAAAAAATTATAAGAATGAATTATTTTTATTTTAAAAATAAAAAGTTAATAATAATAATATATAAATATATAATATATTTGAAGACAAACATGTAGTGATAATAGGACTCAAGCTCGCGGTTTCTTATCTCGTCAGGTAGCCTTTGGAATTTATTAAGGGGGGGAAAATCCTTGGTTATGCCGTCCTTCGGAAGGGACGTTAAACGGGTGCCCCGAGTCTGTGCGATGTCAGACTCTAAAACTGAATGTGTTTGTACTAGTCGAAGATTCTGAATAGCAATAAAAAAGATTCTGCTTTTGTCTGAATAGTAAGCCTAGCTATATAGTGAAAATTAGTACAAAATGGTTTTATGGAATACTAAGGACAGGTACTTTACTAGCCAATCTTAATCTACATGATTTATATTCTATCGCTTCAGTACTATTAACCGGGCATATGCAAGGGTATATGCAAGTGGAGCTGTTGTTTTTTAAGTAGGGAAAATTATTCAGTTTTTCAGTTTACAAGGCAATTCCCAACTTTACAAGGCCATCTTAACTGTCAGCTATCATTTGCATTAACCTAGTGCATGCTCTGCAATCCCCTGAAAAACCCTCCTCTGCTAGGTTCGATTCCCTATAGAATAACTATAACATTATAAATTTTAGTATCTGGTTCCGAAGGGGAAGATATAGAAAGCAGCTCTAGCCGAGCGATAAACCATCGAGCATTGTCTGGCTGACCCAGGCGGCAATCATAACCGTAAAGTCCAGACCCTCACAAAGGACCTCTGGAGGCCAGTTCGCAGGATTATAAAAAATATAAAAGGACGAATATCTGGCCCAAATCGTCCTTTCTAATCTGCAACAAATCACCTCCCTCCCCCAGACCCATCGTCAAGGAGCCATTCTTTCCGAAGGAGTGAGGGGTCTGCTCGTTGAAATAATAACTCTAGGAAGAATAGAGAATAAAAATTTAAAAGAATAAAAATATGAACAAAGAGCTCCAAGGTTCCGTTCTAGCGTAAAATATTCATGATTGGACCTCTTTTTTTTCTTTTATACTCGTCTTGCTATGACCTTCATTGTTTGAATGAAGATCCTAATTTATGCACTGTTGGTTTAAAATAATGCATTAAAAGAACAATACGTTAATAAAGATAGGGTGGATACATTTTATAAAAAAAAAAAAAGAAGGCTTTATAACAAACAAAAAAATTCAAAACCCTTTCTTACTTTGAACAGGACCTTCCTGATTATATCAGTGGCAAATCAACGGGGCTGGGGGGAAACTGGGGGAAATTTCCTTGTTTAAAGTATTAATGACTGTTTTAATTCACCTATAAATAATAAAATAAGGCTTAGCGAACCCGAAGGTTCGATACAGATAACACCAATCTCTGCTTACAAACTTTCGTCCACCGTCACTAATCAAACTCAAATCCGTCAGATCATTCTTAACCCTTTTATGCCCAAAGTGCCAAAAAAAATATACATATCTCCTGTGACTTTTTCTGTTAAAGATGGCCTAAATAACCATTGCACAATTTTTTAAATTTTTTTAAACCATTTTTTTTTATATAATCCAATAATCCGTCCAAACTGAGGTTAGAAAGACTAGCTTGCCTGTGCTGCAATCTGTGACATATTCTATAACTATTCATGTAGGATACTGGCTACACTGAGCATTAAAACGCTAACAGGAGTACATAGCAGATGTTGTAGGCAAACAGCTACGTTAGGCACGAAAGGGTTAACGCAATCCTCCCATCTACGACTCGGTCTATCTCTTAGACGCCTTCCGATCGGTACAGCGCTTATTTATTAACTTTTAGGAATTCTAGAAACGCTATCACTTGAATAATATTAACCGAATGCGTGCTTCGGAATTCCGCTTTGTGTAATCTCTTAAATTCTCCAGTGGTCACATCCTTTTTAGGATAGGAGGTTTTGTAAATTCTGATATTTAGATTTCTGAACAAAATACGCGATTTTGGTATTGTATAGATCGAATAATAAAAGTTGCCTGCCTTTACTTCCTCTTGATTTTTTCTAGTTACCATTGACCCAAAGTACTTAAACTTCTCACTAGAAATATCGAATAGAATTGTGTGTCCATTTAATGAGAATTCTGTTAATCTGTTCAACATTTCTCTAGAATTATGATTTTTTTTTTCACTATTCGTTATAAAACTAACGATCGCTTATATTTGTATAGAAATAAATACATATGACCTGTACCATATTATTGTAACAATAAATTATTTATAAATTAAAAGTTTAAGAATTTTTAGCTAATATTATGTTCTATATTTCAGGCTGAGATAGAGAAACACATCTTGCTGATTTCCTGTTTGCTGTGGTATGTTTTATTTTTTTTAATTTTGAACAATATTCTTTTGAAATTCGATGTTTTATTAATTGGGCGAAGTATGCAGTGCTGGTTATTTCTAATCAACAATATGTTGTTCTACGACTTTTATATTTTTTTATGGATTTATGAAATAATGTAACTTTCTTTTCGAAACATCAACTTTTCTAAAGACCACATACTATTGATTAAAAGTTTTAGAGTTTATTCGTTTTCATATTGAATAATTTTTAGTATTGGTTTTATTTTTTAAATTAATTCAGAAAATAAGAAAATGTTACACATTTTTAAAAATTTTTTGAGTAGTTTATTTTTCTACATAAACATTTTTAGGCCATCTAAAATTTCTTAGTTATCATTAAACTTCCTTTATAATTTTATAACTAAAACCAACTTGTACATACTCGCATTACCCATGTATTACAATCTATTTATAATAATATAATTAATAATAATGATAAAATAATTAATAAATATATGTATTACCATTATATGTATTAATACGAGTTATGCGGCTCTATCTACAAAATAGATAAAAAGCTACCAGTGACTTTGTAAAATGATTAGCTTTTGCCCGCAACTTCGTGCGCGTTGATTTTGAATTAAAATTCTTATTTTGAGTTTAAATGGAGAGGGAATCATCTAACTGCCTACTCCAACTTAAATTAATGTTATACTCCATATTATTGACAATGACTTAAAGCATTTGTGAATGCGCCAGCCTACTAATTCTTATTCCGTTGTTGATAGATTTTTAAAAACGTCCTATTAAATGGCATATTTACAGAACTTTCTATGTGTTTTCGATTGAAATCTAATATCAAATACTGTAATCACTTGAATTACAATGTATCCTCGGATGGTATTAGAGATATCCGTGAGAAAAGAACAGTTTCTCCTCGACCACATCCGTAATTACAGTAGCTTCTATTTTTTTGTGCAAAACATTTACCTGCAGTCTAGTCCCATTGTACAATTTTGGAGATTTTAAATTTCAGAGTAGCATTAAGGTGCCCCAACTTTATGCAATGTGCTGGCAGACTAGATGGATTTCAAGTGTTCAAATATTTTTAGGGATAGTGCAGGGCTTCATGAATTTCGACTTCTGAATCTATTGACTTGTTTTCAATTAGCTCGCCTTGGAATGCCCCTAGAAGCACAGCACTGATTTAAGATGCACTCTCATTCCTTTTAATAATCCCTTAGCATTATTTCATCCCCTATTTTAAACTTTTAGGGGTTGATTTTCGAAAAAAAAAGGCAAGTTGGCCTTGTAAAATGTACCTACTGTCCAAATTTCAAGTATATATATATATATATATATATATATATATATATATATATATATATATATAAACTAAAGAAATATTTTTATAAATATTTTTTTGTGCTGCTCTAGCTTCGTTTGTACTTAAATTTCTAGTTTATCTAAAATTTGTTATGCATGGCTAACATTGGTTATTTCGGAGAGATTAGTTTGTATTTGTTTCACATCAAAACAAATACATATATATTCATCCTTGTATGTCTGGTTCCTTCTAAACAACAAGATAAAAAGTTGTTGAATTTTCTTTAGAGGATTTATTATCAATTTTCTTTTGAAATATCTTCTTTTTTTTAAATATTTTTCGTGGGCCTCCAGCTTAATGCTAAACATTTACATTGTTTTCTTAAATTTATTATTTATCATTAAACTGTTTTATGATAGAATAGTTTATATTTACACAATTACTTTCCCTTTCTGCCATTCCCACTTATTCTGCTAAATAAGTATATGTATATACATACCTATATATACATGCAGTTATACTTATTTTAATAAACCTGTAAGTGTTATCCGGTTCCTTCTAGATAAAAAGTTTCCAACATCTTTTCTGTATTGTTTTTAGGAATTCATGGAATGAAGGAATTTTCTTTTTGAAATATCTACTAGTTTTTTGGTGCTTAGCTTCTTTCTTATTTAAACTTATTCAGTTCATCAAAAATTTATTATTTTTCATATACTGCCTTTATGTTAGAGTAGGACATAGATGACACCATCTTGTGTCATTTTTCATAGGTACGGTCACCCACAAACACCCATACAAATTTTTTTAATAGGTGTCCTATAGATGTTTCTAGTTATTGTACTATTCTCATACATTAAGTATTTTCTGGATAATATAAGAACTATTTGTTCACTATTGGTATTATTTTTATAATTATCGTTATTATTTTAATGAATATAAGCTTTCGACACCTGCTTACAATGGCATCACGATACTGATAGTAATGGCAAGCGGAGAGGCCCTATCTCGCTTCAACAGGCTCACAGCTGACTATGACAGCAGAATAGGCTGCTCTCTAGAGCTCTTTTGTTATGTAGATCAGCAGCAAATATGAGAGCTACTATTATTTTTAAATAATTATAATTATTGATTTCATTATAATTAATTTGGTTAAAAGATTATGTTTGATTGTAGGTGGAAAGGTATTTCAAGTAAATGTTATTATCATTATGGATCTTTCGTTATTATTTTTTTTTTCTCACCGATTTCTCTTGAAATGTAAAAGATTTTACTGATTTAAAAATCTTCTCACAATTCTGCAGGTATCCAACAGACTTGCTTTTTGTGCCAATTTTAAGTTTTCCAATCGGAGGCGAAGGTCTTCTGTACCCTCCCTTGTGCTTGTCAATAAGAGACAATTCGACGAGATGACTATTGGAGTTGTTAGCGCTTTTTCCATAAGATAAAGTGACTTTATGTTCCTGGTATTTCTTATTTTTTCGGCTCTGTTGTTCATTACGTTTGCATTCCTTAAATTGCTACTGTTATGATTCTGGGAATTTTCTTCGTTTTATGGATCAACAAAATATTCGGACGGCCATGTATTACTCTGTTACTATTTGTTCATGCCATGAAATTTTTATCATTATCATGATTATTTTATAAATCTTTAACATCATTGACATGACATTATTTACCTAACTATAAAACCTGCCGATGGATTGGATTGGTCAGGGGGTGCAGTCAAAGATAATACAAAAATGAGCAGAACTTTTTTTTTAATTGTGCCAACGTTTTTGCATAGGGTTTAGGCCATCTTCAGGGCGAATTGAGGATGCCTCGGCTGTGGTGACTTGTTAAACTAAAATTTGTCTACTCAGTTTGTAAAGACTCAGTTTTTCAGATATTATATATATTTTAAAGGCCTATATAACCTCTGTACTATTAATCTTAATTGTTGGATATTTTTGACCAATTATATATGGGTCTTTAGTAATTCGTAAACAGTTTGAATTTTTTTCCATTGATTATTTTCACAACAATAATAAAAACCACGGGGATATAGGATCGCTGAAAAGAACGGATTAGCCTGACTTGGATACGACCCCTAGTGGCTCAGTGGTTTAGAGCACTGCGGCGGAGACGCAGACGACCCGGGTTCAAATCCCGGCCAGGGCAAATATTTTCTCTTCAAAACAAAAAAAATTAAAAATAATAAAATGCTGCTAGAGGAGGTAAATTATTTTAAACAAATAAAATATAAGTAGTTAAAAAGAATATTCATATATGAGGTTAAAACTGAGCTAGAACTAAAGACTAAATTCTGCAATTAATTTGCTCGAGTTCAATCAAAATCTCAATAAAAAATTATAAAAATTTGTAAAATTGATGATAGGTTTTCTTTCAATGTCGATTGTGACTAAAACTTGATATAACACATAATATTATAAAGTTTTTATTTTACGAGACTTAGTTCAGGTCATTCGTTGAAATAAAATAAAACTGTTATTATATTTGTTGAAAGAAATCAAAAAAATTATTTCCTGTTGTTATATTACATAAGTTGAAGTAAATAAATAAAGTAAATAAAAATCATTTAATGTCTACAGCACATTATTTATTCATATTCCTATCAAATTATTAATTGGTAGCTCAAAAAGTTATCTTGAATCAAATAAAAATTAAAAGGGTGTACTACATGGAATATTATTAAATTAGCATTTAAAAAAAATAGTGAAATGTATTTTTAAGAAAAATAGGTATGATTACTAAAGGATAAAAATCTAAGTAGGTGATTGTAGAGAGATTCTTATCACTACCTTACTATGGCGGCAGGAGGTGATAAGCAGTTCCGATTTTTAACTACAGTATCAGTTATGGTTTATGAACTCTATCTAAAATTTAATATTGTATTTATAAAACAAAAAATAAAATGAAAAATATGTTTAGAATTTAAATCAATGTACTAGTTATGATTCACCAATTGAAACATTTGTTATCTATGTAGCATTTACAAGTCTATTTGAACCTTTTCCAAGTCAACTGTAACCTTTTACAGAACAAATGTTATCCTTTTCAAGTTACAAGAAACTCTTTCCAAACCAAATGTAACGCTTTACAACTCAAGTGTCACTCTTTTTATTTCAATTGTAACCGTTTCCATTTCAATTGTCACCCTTGAAAATGTTTTGAAAGTTTACCGTACTGGGGAATGAGCGAATTTAGGGCCTCAGAACTTGCCAGGATAAAATCATCCAATAGTTGGTTTTTTGTTTCTGAGAAAGTTTATTTAAAAAAAGTAAAAACATGTAATCTGAACTTAACAACAGTACGAGGGGTGATCAAAAAGTTCCAGGACTGATTTTTTATTAATTTATTTAAAAAATCTACAGGCTATTGGACGTCGTCCCCTTCAAAGTACTCTCCTTGGGAAGCTATACATTTTTCCCAACGATGTTTCCACTGTGTGAAGGACTTTGAGAAATCATCTTGTGAAATGGTGTGTAGCTGCTCCAGCGATTTTTTTTTAATGTCATCTACGGACTCAAATCTCTTTCCCTTCATGGGTCTCTTAAGTTTTGGAAACAAGAAAAAGTCTGCAGGGGCAAGGTCAGGTGAATATGGAGGCTGGGGAATGACCGTCATTCCATTTTTGGTGCAGTAGTCGCGAATGAGCAGTGCGGAATTAACAGGCGCTTTGTCATGATGCAGCACCCACTCACCGCTCCGCCACAACTCTGGTCTCTTCCTCCTTATTGCCTCGCGCAAATTTCTCAGGGTTTGAAGATAACGAAAGCGGTTAATGGTCTCACCTCGTGGAAGAAATTCATGGTAAACAACACCCTTCCAGTCGAAAAAAACAGTAAGCATGACCTTGACGTTTGATTTGACCTGACGTGCTTTTTTGGGGGTTGGGGAGGATTTTGTCTTCCATTGTGATGACTGGACCTTCGTTTCCACGTCGTAGCCATAAACCCACGTTTCATCTCCAGTAATGACTTGTTTTAAGAAGTTTTCATTGGCATTTGCCATTTCAAGAAGTTCCTGACAAACTTGAACTCTGTGTTCTTTCTGCTGCTCAGTCAATTCAACAGTCAACTGTTGAGTCAACAGTCTCGGAACAAACTTTGCAGCCACCCTTCTCATCTGCAAATTTTCTGTTAAAATCTGTTGACACGAACCAAATGAAATGTTCAATTCTTCAGCCATCTCACGAATGGTTAGTCGACGATTAGAACGCACGAGACTGTTCAATCTTGCAACATGATCGTCGTCAGTCGAAGTTGATGGGCGCCCTGAACGAGAATCATCTTCACACGATGTCCGGCCTTCCTTGAACCTTTTGTACCACTCATGACACCTTGACCGACTCAGACATTCATCACCGAAAGCCACTTGCAACATTTGAAAAGTTTCAGTAAACATTTTACCCAACTTCACACAAAACTTTACGCAAACGCGTTGCTCTTCCTTTACATTCATTTCACAAAATCGCCGAACACAAAAAACTTTTTTTTACGAAAACAGCAGTAACTTTGCAATGAAGAAGGTTATCAACAAACTGAATAAACAGCTGAGCTCAGGAAGAGTCACGCTAAACAATGCTGCCAACCGCACTGCTCTATGACACTCCATTGCCGCGCAATCTCAACAGTCCTGGAACTTTCTGATCACCCCTCGTATCTTCATAGTTTTGGCAATAAAATGATTATATTTTTGTTTATAAAAATTAAGGAAAAAATTTAAAACAAAAAGTTGATTTTATTTCTCAAGAAGTAAATAACAAAAAAAAATTAAAAAATGTATATATATATATATATATATATATATATATATATATATATATATATTATTTCTAATTAAAAAGGGTTTAAGAACTTTCTGTGGTTAGCTCTTTTTGAGTTAATGAAATAAAGCAGTATACAAAAACGCGAATGAACGAAGTTCACTGACAACACGAGTATACAGGTAAAATTGATTCACGGATATTAAAAATTGATATTTCATTATTGATGGTATTTGCTTAAATAGTAATAAATATTTTATTTGTTCTGGATCAAGTCCCTTTCGAATAATAATACAGAAAACTAAATATGAGCTATAGAGTCTTGATTTAATTAACTAAAATTAAAAAAAAGAAAATTAAAATAAATTATGAGTTATTATTAATATAACTATCTAAAAGTTTTATGAAGAAAAAAAAAGAAGAAAGAATTAATATTCTTCAATGACTATTTTAACTGTTTTTATAAATCGACATAACTAAATATTTGAACAGGGAGACCAAACAAATAATTATAACCCACCTTTCATTAATCAAATAACTTAATTCAATCGTCTAATAGAATTTTTATTTCCAATTTTTGGTAGTTGTTCGAATACGAAGTGATTAAATATAAAACTTGAAGGTCGGAAGATTTCGTGACGACGAATGTTATAGGAGACTGAGTTCAACAGGGAAGATGATCGGATAAGGAAAGATTTGTCAGTAGCTTTAGGTCGATGAAGCTTTTTATATAGATCTGAGTAGACTAATGTGTTTAGTTGCAAATTGGAGATGCCTTCGTAAAATTGGGTGCGGGTGTCCCTCAAGTCTCCCAACAACCTTAAGATGAAGCATCTGAAGCAATTGATCAAACCTTTTAGTTTTTGTGTTTGCTTTGTAAAGAAATTTTTAATGAACACTTAACGCTGCTATAAAAATAATTTTATAATGCTATAAAAGCATACAAAAGTAGGCTAAACTGCCCAACATATTAATAGGCAGTTAGGAAGGTGCTACAGCCGAGAGCAGCTGGCCAGTATATTTGAACCAGGTAATTTCGGACGGTATTAAGCGGGATATTCAGTGGATAATAATAGCCCCCTTGTAAAGGAGGGGCAAGAAGATGAGGGGAAAAGTGGCCGCGGGGGGCAAAGTGGTGGGGGAGGCAAAAGGATAGGACTTGTAAAGAAGCACCTCTAGCCAGATTATTATTGCCCCTAGCGCTCCTAGCAGCGAGGTATTAACTACACTTACCATTTAATTTCACCTTTATTAAAATTTCCGTTGCCTGGCTATTATATGGAAACCTAGCGCAGTTACCTGCTACAATGTCTTCTTACCTCTCATTAATGGTAGCGCGGAAGGTAAATGGGACTGTCGTAAATTTGGAATAACTTATTATCCTCAGCAAGTGTGTTGTTTAAATTAGGAAGCGGGAAGTACAAGTGTTTAAGCTTTAGTTCCATGTGTGGCTGAAACAATGTTACAAATTCTTGTTGTTTTGTTTTAAAGCTTTTGAACCATTTTTTCGACATAATCGTTTACTACTGCTTTAAAATCCTATTTAAAAATTAAATTATTCTACAATTAAAAAAATCAAATTTTTACTAAAATATTGAAAGTTAATTGTTGACCTTGATAATATATGTGGGAGAAATTGGTTCGGGTAGAGGTCACTGAATTTCTCGTAGAATTTGAGAACAACTTTATTGATTAGCCAACGTTTGTAGGTACTTTGTAGGTCTTCTTCAGGGCTATATGCAAAATACAAACAATATAAGAATAAAATTGGTACAAATATATTAAAACATATTAAATATAAATAAACAAAAGTAAGGTGAATACAGGCAATGAAAATGATGAAGATGTACAGTAAGGTAATTATGAAGGTTAAAATGTATGAGTATATACTATAAACAACGAAGTGCCAAAAAGGTAGTAACCCACATCATGAAGAAAATAATAATAAAACAGAAAGTGTTGAAAAGTAAAAAAATTTATCTGTATTACCTTTTTTTACTTTTCAACACTTTCTGTTTCTCGCTTTATCCTATATTTTATTGTTATTAATTCTCTTAGATTATATGTTCATTGTTATGTTTGCCATAATTTTTTAATCATTATTTTTATAAGTACTCTTTTTATTGCATATACAATTATTTTGTCGTAATATATTTTTTGTATCCTATTTATTTATCTTTGATGAGTTCATGTAACAAAGATCAAAGCGTTGTTTCCCAGCATATATAAAAACCTATTTCAAGTTTAACAGGAGTAGAATGCAATTCGTTTCATGTGATGCCCCTTCTCCGTTTAACAGTTAGTGATACCCGGGTTATTTTTTAATTATCTTTTTACAACAGTTTTCTCTCTGTTTCAAATCCAACTGGCGCTACTGCTTGTGACAGCAATGCTACAAGGGATATTAACACACGTTCATTATTGTACAATTTTATAGAGGGAAAAATAATTATTAAAAAATTAAAATTAAAAAGATATATTGTGAATATTGTAAGATATAAATAAGGAAATGAAAGTTTTGGTTTCATTGCTCCTTGTCTGACATTTGGAAAAATACTTTATTGTTTGGTATGAGGAACTTGTCTACTATTAAAAACAAACAAAAACATAAATTCTCTGAGGCCAATGGGTATACAACCGTCGGAGCTCACAATATTTTACCGGTGTCTACTATTGGTATTTTTACCAATTTAATAACAATAATAATTATATTATAATTTTAATATTAGTAATATTTTATAGGGGGAGTGCTTGGTTTGCTGAGCTGAGAGTCCCGGGTTTAAATCCAGTTGCGGAGAGAAATTATTTAATTTTTTATCAACCTCAGATGTAGCCTCTGGGATCTGTAGACCCATCTGTTGCTCACCCAGCCTCTATTTGGAATAAAACTGAAGGTTAATCGTGATCGCACACTACACAACCATCTCTGCACCGGATTTGTCCTAGGAAGCGTATAGTCTCTAACACGTACTAAGCCCAGGTACCATGGATTGTAGGGGTACAGTTTTTTTTTTAAATATATTATAATATCTTTTATGAGAGGAAAATAGTTGACTGGATGATAAAATGGAGAACGGAGATAGTTGGGGGTGCATTAAAAAAAAACACTAAATAAGTACTAGACTTATATTTAGTAAGTGCCGACGTTTCGACCTACTGTTTTTTCATTGTTAGTTAGCCGGTACACCCAACGGCTTCTCTCTCCATATCGCCCTGAAGATGACCTACACTCTAGGTCGAAACGTTGGTACTTACTAAATATAAGTCTAGTACTTATTTAGTGTTTTTTTTTACTGCACCCCCAAACTATCTCCGTTCTCCATATTATAATATCATTTAATAATTAGTTATAATGTAAATAATTCATGGTAATGTCTTGTAGGAGGAGTGGGGTAGCGTAGTTTGTTAGGTTAATTGCTGGGCTGAGTTCCGGGTTGGAATCCAGCTTTGGGAGAAAATCAGGTGATTAAATATCCGGGATTTGAAGGTTGGTAGATTATTGAAACTACGTATGGAAGAAGGTATAGAGTTCCAAAGGGATGCTCTATCATTATATCGATGCTTTAGTTCACAAATGTGTTAAGTGCAAATTTTTCAAAAATGTGTTTTGTTATATAAATAATATTTTAAATATGTGATCAGGAAATCATAGATCATATGTTGATATAAAATTAATAGAGATGCTGCGAAGGTTACAAAAATATTTTGTGCTGAAACTTGAACTGTATTTCTTGTGTTAAATTATTATCAAAGTAGACTCCTGTAAAATCTTGTTTTCGGCACTTAACACATATGTGAACTAAGGCATCGATATATCTGTGGCACCTGTGCATAGTGGGCTAAGTCGAATTTTGTGAATTTCAAGCTATCTACTTAGAGTCGTAATTTTTTTCTCTTTCTTTGTGTCTAACACGTTAAGTGTTCCGTCCATTGCAATGAAGAATATTCCTTTGTGAATCATGGACTGATACTCCAATCTTGAACTTAAAATATGTTCTGAAAAATTACGATTTTAAGTAGATAGCTTGAAATTCACAAAATTCGACTTAGCCCACTATGCACAGGTGCCACAGATATATGATCTTATATTACCATATTATTAGGTGTTATAATATATATAAATATATATATTAATAGTTATAAACATCCTGATATATATCCATACATAAATAATACCCCTAGATAGGAGGAGCAAGCCCTACACATGGCGATGATGCAGGAATTGTAGGATTCCTCGGGGACGGAGTTGGCCCAATTATGTAATCTATTGAGGATCCAGGCTCTATAAAGTAGTTTCTCCTACATGGAGATAACCGGTTGAGCGTGATCTTGGCAAATCCTCCCTGCACAACCGTTGTCCCAGAAACAGTACTGTCTCTGCAATTCACTGATCCTGCGATACTTCATGGGTTATATTAGAGCATATAGTTATTTTCTTGAATAATTATTGGTTACATCTGACTACAAATGCATTTTAATGCATTCCGAATTATGATTTTTTGATATATTTTATTCCCTCTCGTATTACAACCCAACGCTACTACAATAATATTGGCCGAGAAGGAGTTGAGGCTAGGTGGGACTATTTGTTGTCACCAAGTGTAAGGGCCCTGGAAGAGCGAGGGCTAATCCCCGCCTTGGCTTGGGGCCAGCCTCTTGGGCCAACTCCCTCCCCAAGGGATCCTATAATACCTGCATCATCGTCGTATCCTATCTAGGAGTATTATCTAAATGTATATATCATCAGGATATTTATTACTTTTAATATATCTTTCCATATTAAATTCTTTAGTTCTTCTGTATGCCACTGAATTCCTCCTAAATGATAAGGCCTATATTGATGAAATTTTTTGTGAATATTCAAGCGAGTTCGAGAATGGTTCAGATTCTTGATTCGACCCGATCGTTAATGTTTTTTAATTAATCAAATTGATTTTTGGTATGAAACCTTAAGATTTTGATTTACACTATGTCCGGCAGGCAGGGCTGCAATCGAAATTATTAGAGATAAAAATTATATAAGTTTTGGAGTACACATGAACCTCAGTGTAGCAGATCCGTTAGTAAAAATAAGTGTAGCATTCCAGGGTTAAAACGAAGTAAAAAATCCTTGGTTATGCCGTGCTTAGGGAAGGGCATAAAATGGGTTTCCGAGCCTGTACGATGTCAGGTGCTCATTAAAAACCCTTCTTACTCTAACTACACCTGGATAGACCGAAATTAGGCTCCCACTGTAGCATCGTCCAATTAATCGCATAGCAGCATAAAGTGACGTGGAATGGAAAAACGAGCCCGGAGAAAATTTATTTTATTATTTTTTCAATAACTACCTAGTTTTCTGTTTGTATTTTAATCATGCTTTCATTTAATGTCATTATTTAGGAAAAATATGTGTATGATTTTAACTCTGCCATCTGTAGTATACTTAGATATTATAAGTATAATGTTGGATGTAAAGTAGCAAAGTATGCATATCTTAAGTTATTTGTTTGAACTTGATGGTGTAAAACTCGTATTCTATCAGTGGTTAGGATACTTCATTTAAAGTCATTAAACATATAAATACCAATAAAATGGATTAAATGCAGGTAGAAAATATTCCCTTATCATAAATAGGAAAGCTATTACGGTAATGCTTAAAGGAGCGAAGATGGTGCTGAGAAGCTCCGCTGGTATCATTGGCAATCCTCTTAGAGTGATTTGTACTAATGTAGCTAGCTCTCCTGTATTAAATCACATGAAAGAAGCTTACATCGCTACGTCTTACACATCTCCAGGCCAGCTTCCCATTTATCTAATAGTAAATGCTGAAAATATGATTTTATTCTTTATCTCCGTTTATATATTACTTTTTATAAAGCTTATTATAACAAAAAGGAGAAGATGGAGGGTGATTTAACATACAAATATATCAATAAATCAATGCAGTTTAATAAACTGTATCCCGATTTTTGGGGTGTTTTTAATTACTCTAAAAAATAGTTAAATAAAACTAGTGAGGTATCCCCTGTCCGCCTAAAGGTAGTTAGTAGGAACTTAACGCTTTAGTAGATACAGATACCTCGATATTGTTATAGAATTTTTTATTTTTTATTTATTGATATTTACAACTGTATTACAATATTACAACAAGTAAATAGGCTAAGTAAGTAGTCAGTCTCAAGTTATGACATGAGATAATAACAAGTAGAGAAAAAGTTCGTTTGTTCGTTTATTTAACGTCACTTTTTGCTGCTATGGCTAATCGGACGATGCTACAGTGGGAGCTCTAAATTTTGCCTATCCAGGTTTAATTAGGATAGGGATTTTTAACGAGTACCTGACATGGTACAGGCTCGGGACCCCCGTTTAACGTCCCTTCCGAAGGACGGCGTAACTAAGGATTTTTTACTTCCTTAAAAAAATCCTAGGGCCACCTGCCGGGCTACGAACCCGCGATCTTGGGTTTAGTAGTTTGTCACGCTAACCACTAGACAACAGGTGACCGTTAGTAGAGAAAAAGCTTCCATGCTCGTATATGATATTTGATATTATTATGCCATAAAAATCTTCGTTTAATTGGTCTGATAGTTATTATTAAAAAAAAAAAGAAAAGGATTATAACAGCTCATTACAATCTGTAAACATAGCAAACACCACTAATTCCACTTTGAACTTTATAAATAACAAAATCGTACATTTCATATAAAACGACCCAATATTTTTTTTTTTTCTGGTCATATTTGCTATTCTTTAGGGGCTTATTCCCTGCATTAAGTCACTTTTCTGGTCTATTTTATATAAATTGTGCTTTAGACAATGCCCCTTAGTCAAAATTAAAATAAACTTTTAAATAATAAGATGAATTGACTAATTCATCTTATTATTTATGCATAAATGCATCTGTGCATTTTAATATCGTCCTTATAAGAGTTGGCGGGTGATTAGGAATCATTATTAAGCGAGAGATGGCTATTAAGATTTTTATTGCCCAAGTTGTTATTGCTCCTTGGCTAGTTTATTGCTCTTCTAAACCCAGTAACAGCCGTCACATTACTTATTCTTTAACGCTAGCTTCCACCCTCCTTACTAGTTCAGGTAGACGTCAGGTAGGGTTACCTGAAATACTGAAGTAGCACCTTCATCCAGCTGAATCGTTAATCTTTATGCTAGAGACATCTCATTAGTAACAAACAATGATAGATGATTTATAATATGAGATATTGGTTCAGAAGGAGTATTGTAAATTATGAAGGGAAATCTAAAAAAAAAAAAAATAGTAGGAGATACAGCGAATTTAAGTGGGAAAAACAATTCAGTAGAATACAAAGGAACGGCCAGTACGATTTTTTTTTTATGAATTAAAAGATATTGTGATTGAACGAACCATTAAAAATAGTTGGAGAAGAATTGATTGACTGTAACTTCTAATGTAAGGAAGAAATAGCTGGGGGTGCAGTCAATAAAAACACCTAAATAAGTGTATACTTATTTATTGTGTATACTTTCCTACAATTCCGTAGCCCCTCGTTTTTATGGCCTTCCCAAAATTCACAAACCCGACAACCCCCTCCGTCCTATTACATCTAACATTAATTCACCAGCATCAAAACTTAGCGAATTCTTACTTCCATCCTTACAAGCCCTAAGCCGTAATAACCCGTATGACACCCAAAACTCATTTCACCTACGTGATCTATTAGCATCCCTCACCATACCTGATCATTACGTTCTCACCTCCTTCGATGTAGAAAGCCTATTTACCAACATACCTTTAGATACAGCCCTCCGCATAAGAGTTGATCGTCTTCGCCGCCGCTTGGTATATTTGCCCTGAAGATGGCCTACATTGTAGGCCGAAACGTCGACACACAATAAATAAGTATACACTTATTTAGGTGTTTTTATTGACTGCACCCCCAACTATTTCTTCCTTACATTAAAAAATAGGAAAATGTGAGTAGCGGAAATCAGAAGGGGCATTGAATTTCAGAGAGTGAAAAAATAAGATAGGGTGTTTTTTTTTAATATACTGAGACTTTGAATTGAAAAATATTGTGGGGAATATAATAGGCGATAGTTATTGATAGGCAATTAAATAATATACTGTATTATTATACTGTAATCATATAATATCATTATATTATGTAATAATAATGCCTTATAATTTAATTCACTAATATAATATAGCTTATAACATAATAGCTTGTAGAACAAAAAATACCAGCTTGGTTATGATTCCGAAGGGTTTGCGGTACTGTCCTTGGTAACTATTTCTTAGCCATGGAGGGTAATAAACTATCTAATAGTGGTACAAAAACTGGTACCATAAACCATAGGATTCAGTACATGGTAGACACTATTAATTATCTAAGCCAACAGGTGTGTAAGGTAATGATTTGGCCGATATCACGCTCAACCGCCAGAATTTAGGTTAACCACTTTTTAGAGGCTGAGTCACATTTTGCATATCATACTGGGTCCAACCGTAGCTTTTAACAGATTGAATAATTTATTTGACAAAGCAGGTTTCAAAACCAGTACCTACTCAGTAGCTCATAGCTCCGCCGAAACATGGAGCATTTTTTATTTTTATTTTTTGATTAGTGGCATTCGATACTTCCATCCATTTCCAGCTATGTATTTACTTGGTTAACTTTAAGGTAGATGCCAACAGCACGCAGTTTTTCCCAGATGGCTACCGCCTGTTTTTACCAGGCGGTCACCCATCCAAGGGCTAACCACGCCCGACGTTGCTTAACTTCGGTGATCTGACGGGAACCGGTGTGTTCAAGGTGGTATGGCCGTTGACAACTTGGAGTAGGGAAATTAAAAATATAGCGAGACTTTTCAATGGGATCCAGGATATATTGAAACACGAAAAACTGGTGTCATTAGGAATTTTTAAAGGGCTTAAAAAATACCTACTTATATCGTCTTTCGTAAAATTGAGATTTCGAGTCTGTGTCTGAGAGCGGTGTCCAGTACGCGTTAAAGATTCCTATCCTAATAAAGCCTGGGTAGGCGTAATTTAGGGCTCCCACTGCAGCATAGTCCTATTAGCCATTAAGCGGCGTTAAGTGAATAAAGTAAGAATAGACGAAAGATGGACAGCAAAGTTAAGATTGTGTCTCCCGGAAAAATACTTAATTTGGAATGCACTATTAAGCGTGGGAATGAATGGCCGCGAAGCATCGTGAAAATGAGTCACTACTGATCCTGTTCCTGAGAGAGCGAAAAAAAGTGGGACTCCGAGCCATCGGACAGGATCTGTCGGACATCCTTCACTATCTGATTGGATCGCCGCTCCTTTATCCTTCCCAGAAACTGCAAGGAGTCGATGGCCCTTCAAAGAAATATCCTTATTAAATGACAAAAGCCACCGCTATCGGTAACTTGCTCTGAAAAAAATTTAAGCCCGGAACGTCGTAAGGGAAGCTTTTTGAGGAGTCAGCGGAAAAAATCGAGAGGAATGTGATGCCAATTAGCTGAGTTTTAGGATTCGGTTCTTGAAGTGCCACTGAAAAGGAACTGGCCGCATTACCATAACCAGCTGTGAGGGGGAGGGAGCGGTTTTCATAGAATATGTCTTTCGGGCCCCCCGCCCTGCAATAAATGTTTTAAGATAACGATTTAGTTGATTTTAATAAATAAATTATTTAGTAGTGTAATGTACCTTATTATCAGATATTTGCTTATCATAAAAGAACAATGCTCCTTTCTTTGTTATGAACAAAGTCATCCATAATAATCTTAATGTTATATTTTTTAACGATTTTACCGTAATCCGATACCAATCTTTTCATGGGAAACTTTATTCCTACTCAAACCCACTAGTTTTAACCTGAAACAACTTCATGAGGAGAACCCATCGAAGAAGACAGTATGTAGCATCTCACACCAACAGTGCAAACAGACTCATCAAATAGCTATCTATGATGGATGCACTTTATCTTCTTTGGTGTTATCATTAGGAAATGTGATTGTCCTAAGGTTGCCAAAATGTCGACTTGTTGTTTTTGTTCCACCATTTTGGAGACTCGTAGCTTTGTTTTGAGATTTTGTCTATTGCAACTTATCCGTTAGTTTAGACTTGTATGTTTAATAATAAATTATTTAAGTAATCTGTGACTGGCCCTTTTAATAACATTAAAATACATGGAACATGGGCAATAACGTCTTATGGTTAAATACAATTGAAATTTAGTAACAGTAGTATTTATAAATAACATGTATTGGTTAATGTGAATACTCCTATACTCCTACACGACAACGCCACTACACACAGTGAAGTAACTAAATGAGCCGGATTACCAAGTTCTCCCACACCAACCTTATTTGCCAGATTTATCTCCAACAAATTAACATCTCTTTAGAAATTGTAACAACTTACTTATGGGTAATTTTTTTTAAAATGATACTCTATGTCAAAAACGCATCTTCTGATTTTATTTCAACTGAATTTTTTTTTTCGTGATGGATGGAATTGGTCAGGAGGTGCAGTCAATGATGTATATTCGAGTATATATATATATATATATGTGTGTGTGAAATAAGCAGAACTTATTTTTTAACTGTGCCAATATTTCGGCCTACTGTGTAGGCCTTCTTCAGGGGTACCGTATAAGGTGCCTGGGTGTGATGACTTGTCAAACTAACATTTGTCAACTCAGTTTTTAAAGGATTCAGTTTTTCAGAGATTTTTAAAGGCCTATATAACCTCTGTACTTCTAAACTTAATTGTTTTTTTTCAATATTTTGTTTTATTTTATTTTAAATAATATACAAATTTTAAAACATTGTGGTATAATCCCTTACGATGAAAATGATTTTACTTACAATGGTTACAGCTTAATAAGTTTTTGTTGAAACTTAATTGTTGGATGTTTTTATCCCAATAGTGGTTGGTCTTAAGTGATTAGTAAAAAGTTTGATTTTTTTTTCCTTTGAGTATTTTTACAAAAAAAAAAATACTACTAGAGGAGGTTAAGTATTTTTAACAAATATAATATAGGTAGTTTAAGTCAAATTGCACACTTGTCCAGTCAAACATGATTTTTTTTTCAGCTGGAAACCTGAATTTTTCAGTCCCGGGATTGAAAATTTGGGTAAATGAGGGTAAATATTTTCATTTATTAAAAAGTTGTTTCCAGTAAAAAACTTTTCCTCTGAAAACGGATAATTCATAATTCCAAATATCTTAACTACTCTTTAAAATGGTGCAACTGAATTTATGAAAGGTGAAATCAAAATCATTAAAGCGCATCCATCTACTTACACTATTTGATTATAAAACTAATAATAATTATTTCCATATTTTTCATAAACAATTATTTTTAATAATAATAACAAACTGAAATTACTAATGTCAAGGTATAAAAGAGAAGTCCTTTTAGTGGCCTACACTTCAATCGTTGCTTTGGTAAAGGGGCGATTCCAACTTGACTGATTGAGAAGAAAACTTTGTACCGTAGCTTTCATCTTAATTTGCTCCGGGACAAGGAAAACTCACTTTATTTATTGCTAAAGGTGTTAAATGTGTCGTTAGCTTTTTATTTTGTGCCAATATATAAATTATTTATATAAATAATTATAAATCAATAATTTATAATGGAGAATTGTATTCGCAATATTATTATTTTATTCTGTGAATTAATTATCCTTCAAATTAGAGGGAAAAAAATCACTTGAAATAGTGCTATAAAATAATTAAACGCTTCTTCAATATTGATTCAAAACTTCATAAACTGTTTCTCCTCATTCAAATATATAACGGTTGAGGTTGAAGGGAATTTCCTCAAAGCGCGGGTAGAGTAGAGTATTAGGCCGGGCAGGATATTTGGAGTCTTACCTTCTTTGAGGAATGTTCCTTAAGACAACAGGCCTTCCACTTCCTAAGAGGCATCTACTTCTTGTATTCTCTTCTATAAAATCTTCTGTAGTTTCTTCCTTCAAATATTTGAGTTCCTTTACTTTCCGAAAGGAATTGTTGGCTTCTCTTTGCCAACTCACTTTCTTCCTGTTCTTATGATTGAAGAACTCTTTAATAAAAATGTCCGGGAAACTTCTTCTTTTCTTTTTTATTTTGTTTATCACTTTCAAAATAATTTGCTATTAATAAAAAAAAGGATATTGAAAATATTTCGAAATATGAAATGACTACATTTAATATAAGTTTTTTAATCATGTATCATGCATGTTTTAGTAGTGGGTGGATGTGATGAATAGGGTAGAAATTACTACCTGTGCCCATAGGTAGTAAATCATAGACCAAATTGTACTTTGACTGTTTTACTAAATTTATTATGAAATTGGAATTGTCTATGTGCTAAGATGAGAGTTGGTAAAGTTCTCTGATATACTAACACCATAATTACAGTGTTGAGACAAGATATCAATCAATTTAAAAATAAAAAAAGGCGACACGCCGAAACCACCATCCTCCGATTGCAAAGTTATATCCAAGATAATGGATTAATTCCATGTATTACTTTCCAAATCCTGATCATTTACACAATCCTCCCATCTACGCCTCGGTGTACTCTATCGGACGTTTACCTTGTTATCTTTTTAAGATTTCAGCACATCATATTACTTCTATTGACTCCTGCAATGATATTCCTCGCTGTTTATTACATTATTAATATTTTATGGCACCTAAGGTCCATAGAGGACCTTGGCCTCAACTATTTTTCGCCTCTGTGAAGGTTTGGGGAAGCCTCTTTTTCCATCCGTCCAAAATCTTCTTTGGAATCCTTTTTCTATCCATTCGATGTACATTGTCCAAATATCTTATTCTAGGTGGCTAGGTTGCCCATATGATTGATTAGGGTCACCGCTTCACCATCATACATGACAATATCTATAGTTCCCCATCTATACAGGACGAAGTTCCTTCTTAATACTTATATTAAAGGTATCGCTAATCAAACGATCTTGGCGTAAGTAATTAGGAAAGGTATGTTTAACGAGTACCTGACACCGCATAGGCTTGGGATTCCTATGTAACGTGTTATGGAAGGCGGCCATAGCCAATTATTTACTTTTTTTAAAAAAGGATTTACTCCCTTAAAATATTTAAATAAAAATGTATACAATCATGTTTAGTTAATGAGATAATTAATTTGCAACCGCAACAATCTAAATTCCTAGATATACTTTTCTCAATTGTACTTGTAGTTTTGTATTTTATCATGAAATAGTTGAATAGCCTTCAGTAATAACAATTTTAATGAAACTATTATTCCTACTAGAGCCCCTCATTTATTTGTTCGGAATAATACGACGTTATTGTCGCTAGCCGATGAATATTGCCCTGAGCTTATTAATGATTCGGGCTGGCATTTCTATTTCAGGCGAGCGAAGTGAAAATAATTCGCGGCGAAGTCGCCTTGTAAGAGCGAAACTTTTTAGTCGCTACTCGGGAAATGGAAGAAGGCCTAATTAAAAGTAATATCATTAGAGTCCTTTCCAAGTTGTCCAACTTTTCCAGTTGGCCAATGTCAGCTCCCCCCACCTTTATATTTTTCTCTCTAACTCGGGGGGGAGAGGGGGGCTCTAACCACCAATCTCGCCGATTTCCAAATCAATTCGGAAGAAAATACCAGATTTCATATAGGATATTTTAGTAATATTGGGTCTTATCATATGAAATTTCTGTTTTCATAGGAAAGGCTATTTAGTGAAATCAAAAAATATTTCCCATCATTTTCCCAGTGTTTTATCACATTTTGAATCCTAGAAATGAAAAATTTAGTGTTATCTTATGAAATATAGTCTGACATTGTACTTTTGACTTGAGAATCATTTAAATATAATTTTACTCTTAAAGATTTTTTATTCCATTAAGATGTTTCTATTCTATACTTAAATCTGCTTTCGTGTTATTTCTTTTTTATTCATCGGAATGCTGATTCGATTTTAAGATCGGCACTGTTGAGAATGACCATGACCATCTTGAACATTTTAAATGAAACGGAACCGACAGACAAATGAAATAATCGAATTTAATAATGTACTGTATGTCCTCCACCGGCAGATTTCTATGTGCAATGGCTTATGAAATGAATAATGCCTTCTAGACGTCAAGGGGTTAAGTGGGAAAAAATAGACTGCTGAGTCTGATATTGGCCAAATCCAATCCCTCAAATCGTGGGATTGAAAACAGTACACTCTCTATGAAGTACTAAACTTAAGACCTTTCGTTTTTATTATTATTAGTAATACGATCATAAGTGGTAGCGCTGCTTATAAAACCTAATACTTTGTTCTTTATAACATATTTAGACTTGATTCTCTACTCTACATTGAGTTATTATTCAATTAAAATGGTTAAAAATGAATAGTTTTTGATCTATGAAAGAATAAGGTGTGAAAATAAAAAAAAAATTAATTAATTATAACTCTTTCTTCTTTTATTTAATTTTGATTATATTGAAATTGAATTAATAAGCCTGTAATTAAATTTAGTTATAGAACTTTAGATTCTTCTTTTTTTTATATTCTCTCTTGCCTTACATATTTTGCTGGTTTAAGTGACAATAAAAGTTCAACAAGTGGGCTTAGAAGAATCGTTTTTATTTCCTTGTTGCCTAGTTACTCGTAAACCAGTGCGAGAGAGACAAGATTCATTCCAGTTGGGAAAAATAAAAATTTTCTGCCCAGACGGGACTCAAAGCCAAACCGTTTCGAATTGGACAATTTTATACAATGCGCTCTTTATTCAGACCTCCGATAACATTTAAACTACTTTTATAATTCTTAAAAAAATACTCTCCTTAATATATTTATTTGTATATATCTTAATAAATGCATGATTACTTAGTCATACTATAAAGCATGATAAAATATATTAATAATTTAATTCCTATAAGTATATAACAAATGACTATATTGTCTATGTCGTTATATGCAATATTGATCACTGGCAGGTTGACATGTCGAGGTAGGGGCTAGGGGTTTATACAGTGTTCGCCGGATGGCCGACGTATGTATTTGCAACTGATTTTATGCAAATTCAGAGTGCATATATTATGGTTTAACTGATATATGGGTCTTGTCGTAGCTGTTTAGAGCTGAACCGTTATATGAAAGCACCAGTTTACCAAGTTATTATTAACTTGTAAGAGCACATGCGAGAAGGCATTATGCTGTTTATACAGTATCTGCAGCAGCCAGAGTTCTAGAGCGGCTCTGATAAGTGATTATGCTGTTTTCAGCTGTATACCCTTTGGGATACAGTCCTAGGGATAAACCTGGTGGTTAAGTGTGATTTTAGACAAAGCACCAACCTGCACAACCGTTTTCTTCGAAATAGTACATACAAAGTACTGAATCCAGAACTCGTAATTTTAAAATGAAGTATAACTTTTTTTTAATTCATTTTTCATTCACATTTTTTGTGTAAAGATATAATAAACAATAATTAATATAAACAAAACAAGTACATTTGCTTACAATTATGTGTTTTGCGTCATTCGCGATTACAGAGAGAGGGAGAAGCGCATCAATGAAAAGAAGAAACCTTGGTATCGGCCCCTAAATCCAACTCATTCGGCGTTATATACTGCCAATACCTAGGAAATAAAGACATTGACACGTTGAGGAAGCCAGATATTTAGAGGCTTGGAGGCTTCATGCTGTGGATATATCGTCGAATTTTGCGATTATTTTGAAATCATATAGTTTCAAACCATTCACTGGAGCCCATCAAATAATATAAATCCGCAAAATTTAACAGAGTTTCAAGGGCGGAGTTGCTCAGTGGTAGAGTGCTTGGCTGTTTTTATTTAATCTGTCAGCAGCCGAGGATAGATCCTATGGGATGTAGCACCATCTTGGGGCTCACCGAAACTCTATAGAGTGGGAACCTATAGAACAGGGGGAAAATCTGGCTGCGAACTGTGAATTAGTACAAATCTCCTTTCTGCCGACCGTCGTCCAAGAAGCAGTACCTACCAAATACTGAACCTTCAAGGGTTGTAGTTCAGATTTCTTTTTTTTTCTATTATTTACGAAGACAGCGTTAATTACTAAGCAGTATGTCTCAGGCTCAAGACCGGCTGTGGCAGATAATTATGAATTCTGTTAACAGCCGCGAATTAATCCTATGGTATCTTGGGACTATCTTGGGGCTCACCCAGCTTATTAAGTGGGAACCCTTCAGGTGGAGCTTGGCCAACATCATCTCCCTCAATCGTGGGATTGAAAACAGTACAATCGCTATTAGGAACTCAACCGAAGATCTTTCGTAGGATGTAGTGATACAGGTTCTAGTACCATCTTCTATTATTTCTCGCACGTGCGGGTTCAAAACAGAGATGGCGGACAAGTCCAACCATTTTCCTCTTCAGAATCAGAGAAACCTTCTAACGGTCCTGGCGGTATCTAGGAGAACTGCCTGTTGAGCCTCTCTTAAAACATCAATCGGAAATCCGAGACTCTCATTGCCCTCCACTACGGATTTATGAACCAATCCATTATTGGAAATTGTAATAGCTGGTACCACCGCGTTTTCCATTCGGTAGAACTCTTTTATTTCAGCAGCTAGTTCCTGATATTTGCATTGATAATTATATTATTATTATAAGTAGTAGTGGGAGTGGAATGGCTCAGTGGTAGAGTTACCTTGCCGGAAATCCCGCTGCAGGCCATGATTTTTATTTAGTCTGTTTGCAGCGGGAGATGGATCCTCCTGGGGCCCACCCAGCCTCTATAAAATATTATAAAAATAGGGTACCCAAAATAAGGTGGAACAAATCTGGCGGTTGAGCGTGACCTAGGACAAGTCATCTCCTTGCAGAACCCTTGTCCATGTAGTAGTTCAAGTAGTAGTAGTTGAAGCATATTCTACTTCCTCTACTTGCATAAACAACTAACATAAAGCAGACAAACTCAAAAATTGAGCTCGTCCACCAATGTAGTAATGCAAATCCTTGCCTCCCTCCGCTACATTCGCATCTGAAACGTGTCCATTGAAGGAAATTTAATCTTGGAAGGAGGCTCAATGTGATTTAGCTATGAAAAGATCTTCAAAATGGAGTTAGCGAAGAAGAGGAAGTTCATTCCTCGGGAGCACTCCCAGAAGGAGGGAGGGACATAATGCAGGCTGTTAATGCTCGAGGATAAGCTTGCTGTCCAAGGCCTGGGATTTCCCGAGGGAAACACCGCGACCCCTTCCGGTCTCGTGGGGGCACACCGCGACCCCTGCTTCCGGTCTCGAGGGGGCATTTACATTCAAACGCAATCAGCGCTCTCTGTATGAATGTTGATTCCCTCATTCTCGTAACTCTACCAGAGGGCTTTGCTCTTTTTGAGGGCTTCTCTGCGTGTTTTATGCCCTCAATTACACAATTGTTTGGCTCTATCGGAAAATGGTAATGTCTTGGAAACTTTGGTCATTTAAAGGCTGGATGCCGCTATCCCGTAATCAACTCTGCAAACGTTTACTTCGGCTAATGAGCAAACAGATGTACAATGCAGAGGACTAACAAATTGTAGCTGTTTCATAACTTATCGCCCTTATTACTTAGGAACTGGTTCGTTAATAAGCAATTGATAATTTTTAACCGGTTATTGGAGTGAAAACTTCTTTACGTCCAGCGACTTTTAGTAGGAGAGACATTTTATTAATTATATTATCATATTAAGTTTTACTCCTTAAATTTGCTAATTTACAACTTTGTATCAATTATTTAATACATGTTGAAGTAATAAAAAATAAAATAAAAACCTCATCAGTGGCCGAAAGGTTTTGTAAATTATTCCAACGGGAAAGAGAGGAATTAGCCAAATGTGTCCGCTAGGGAGCAGCATTTTACATGAGGGTACTGAACATATTGCTAAATGAAAAGTGCTAACGGGAATTTTTCGGAAAAAGCGGATTTTCCCAATAAACCTAAGTTCGAGGACTGATACTCCCGACGAGATGGGTCGTGAACCGACCGAAAGGAACATGAACTGTCAATATTTTACTGTATTCTGGGTGTAGCCACGTGGTATTTTCTGTTTATGATAGAAGTTATCAATTATGACAATTAAATATTTTTTTTGGTAGTATCTACTTGTTGTCTAAACAGATGGGGTTGTGAATATTTTATTATCTTGTAGTTATTAATTCCATTATGTTATTAGTTGTTGGGTATATCTTTATTTTTTAAAATATAGTAGGTAGTTTATTTTTGATATGAGGATGTTTTGGGTTATTTCTTTACCAAGTTTTCAACATGTGTACTAGACTATACTCGTACCTTGTTTCCCTACCATTCAGGTAAAATAGAGCACCCAAAATAAAGGGGAAAAACCTGGCGGATGAGCGGAACCTAGGACAAGTCACCTCCTTGCAGAACCGTTGTCCATGAAACAGTACAGTCTCTACCATGTACTGAACCCCAGACTCGTTCACGGGTCGTAGTGGTTACAGGTTTTTATTCAGTTGTCAAAGGTAACATTGCTTGCTATTATTTTAATTTAACCTTTTATCGAAAAATATCGGTTTTCAATATTTTTAATTTCTATATCGGATAAATTTATAGATATATCTATATTTTTATATTCATGTAAACCATGATTGCTAAAATGAATGAGGAATAGTTAGTTTTCATTGTAACATTTTACTTATTAAAATATATCTATATCCCCTGGCCTAGGTATAATGGTTCAACTGAATATAACAATTATTAAAATTGACATTAATTGCTATCAATACCGTATTCCGTATAAATGAATAAAATATAAGCTTTTATATATTCCAATATTATAATTAAATTCAATGTTTAATAAAATAATTCAATATTATTTAACTCTTCCCACAAACTGCGGATGGATTTCAAATGCAAATGTTAACACATTTACTGGAAGTATCCATAAAACATGAACATCCAGTATTCATACTCAGTTTGTTCAGGCTGACAACATAAATATAGTTTATGCATTTGAAGGTTTATGTTAGATTTGAATAGAAAAAATAATAAACATCACTGCTGTAATGTATCAATTAACATGAAAGTTAAAAAATAAATCAATAAATAAAAAAAAGTTAACGCTTCTAGAACTTCTATAGCTGGTGAAAAAAATATTTGTAAATACTTAATAATAAAATTATTAATATTACTATCATGGTAGCTTAGTTGACGTAATCAATATTTCTGAATTTGATTCCATAATTGTAACCATAATGTTATTTATTTTTAAAATATTAAATTGATGATTGAAAAAGTATTTCTGTCAGATTGACAGTTTTACTGGAGGCACAAAATCGGATATTTCCTAATTATTACAACTTTCTATAAACAATTAAAAATATTTATCTATTTTTCGCCAGAAAGTTGAGTATTGAAATGTCCAAAGAATTAAATGGTACTAATAGAGAGTTTTAAGATAATTTGAATACACTTTATTTCTTTTTTTTATTGATTTATTTATTTATTTTAAAAGGGCTATCAAATCCAATAATAATCACTATAACTATAGGTATAGTTGAAACATTTATCTTGCATTTTCTTTCTAGTTTTTAGTTTAAATATAATGAAAAGTTATGGGATAGTAACAAATTTCACATCTTAGTTTTCCAAGATTTGCCGTCTTAAAACCTCTTGTGAACAGAAAAAATTTTTAGTTTTACAAACTGTGAAAAACCTTGTTCAAAAATGAAGAAATATAGGACGAAATGAAATGACATATTTAAGGTAGGAATATTAGTTGTCATTGAGTAGAGGTTGTTACCTCTTTTATCCTTATGTTTGTTAGTTTTTTCGAAAAAAATTTTTATTAAACTGAAAAGTATTATCTTGAAATTTTAAAATTATTTTTCGAGTGTGTTTGTATTCTTTTTATTAATTTGACTTAGTTTTTATAGCTAAATTATTATTTGGTAAATAAACTTTGTATTTTAAGTAATACTTTCGTTTTATGCCTGCAAATCATATTTTTAAAATTAACTTCGGTGATAGGAAAGGTCTGGTATAATTCTCTAACATTTCACAATTAATTAATTTACAAACCTATAATCTATATATATATAAAAGAGTTCGTCCTGACTAAAAAGATCATCGCAGTGCCAAAGTGGCATAAGCTACAACTTGAAATTTGGACAGACTTGACATTCGTTCCCTAAGAGGGAAAAAGAGTGACTTACGTTTGTAATAAAAAACCTAACGTCATTTATAAATAAAATTTTATATCTAGCTTCTACATTTCAAATAAACAATTACGTGTTTTTCATTTTTTTGAAAATCAACCGAAAAAGTTTAAAATAGGGAAAATCGAAACATGTTAAGTTAGAGATGTGAAAATAAGTAAGCAGGCTTTAATTTTCAATATAATGACAATTGTATTCAAGATTTTTGAACATCAACCCCTAAAAGTTAAAAATAGGGAATGAAATAATAATAATAAAGGTTTATTAAAGTGATGGAAATTAGAGTGCATCTAAGTTACATTTTTGGATATTACATAGTGGATTTCAATCGAAAACACTTGGAAAGTCCTATAATTATGCTATTTTATATTTAATAAGACAATTTATAAAAATCGATCAACAAAGGAATAAGAATTAGTAGGCTGACAGAATTAAAAAATGCTTTAAGTCATGGTGAATAATATGAAGTATAAATTTAATTTAAGTAGGAGTAAGTAGTTAGTTGATCTACTCTTCATTTAAACTCAGCTTGAGTTTTTATTCAAAATCAAAGCGGACGAAGTAGCGGGCAAAAGCTAGTCATTTTATAAAAAAGAAAATAGTACTCCTACTTATAATATGACGACATTGAATGAAAACTATGTATAATATATCCATTAAATTATTTTCAAGATATATTATATTGCCTGAAAAGTAAAATTTGTGTCACTTGCCCAGATTTTTACTTCGATTCTTTTCTTAATACCTGAATCGAAAGTAAAGCCCAAAAACAAAAACAAGACGAGAAAATATCGGCTGTCAATTCAGAATCGAAATGTATTTTATAAATAACAGATTTTCCCATTCCGCTTGTACAAGAAATCGTCTAAATTGGCTTCGCTAAAAGTACAACAAAATATGAAATGAATGTCGAAAATTCTCCCGTACATTTTTACCATGCTCGTGTTATTATTGTATGTTATTATATTATTCACGGTACTGAATTGAGAATGCCGGAATTGTTGCCTTTAGACAATAATTTAATATAGCTTTCTTATTTAAAAGAATTATTATAATTATATTATAATTTGTTGCCTTGTTGGAACAAACCAATCCAGGACTCTGATCCGATGCAGGTTGGAACGGTTTTGAGTGGCAGGTTCTTTGTCGACTGCTCCTGGGCCGTGTCGATAACAGATTGTCTACTCCTTCCTTCTTAATATTCATACTTCACTATCCGTGTTGTCACTATCGATGTTGCCAGTATCGATTACACGTAATCTGATTTGGTGTAAGTCAGTTATCTCCGAGCGCAGGCACTGGAAGGACAATATTTGATCTACATCGTCGACTACTTTAACTAAGGATCCAGTTAACATCATGACATCCTTCTATGCCTTTTAACCTTAAAGAAAAACAACGTGCACCAGAAGAATTAATATACTAAATAATAATTTAAAGAATAATAATTAAATTACAAAGCTCGATAGGTTATTTTAAGCTCTATTTATAGTTAATTTAATAGTATTCATAATCTTCTATACAATAATATATAAACAAAGTCCTCGGCCACGTTTGTTCGCGGTAAACTCAAAAACTACTGCACGGATTTTCATGTTTTCACCAATAGATGGAGTGATTCACCAGGAAGGTATAGGTATATTACACTGGTCGACAAAATTTAAATTTTTTTTCTTTCACAAGAATTAAAATAACAGATTCTAAAAGTATTTTTCGTGCTGAATTCAAATATAATTACAGTTTTTCCCCATCGGGCAGGAGTTTTGTGTGATATTCATTTGAATTTTTTATAATATTCCAAAAAATCCGTAACTAGCTATCTAACTCAAAATTATAACTACTGAATCTGACTTACCTAGAAAGTGGTAGATAGCGATTTTCGGGTATATTTTGCATCTGGAACGTCTCTCATTTTAGTCCTACAGTAGTCAGCTAGCATATTGGAACTCCACTTGCCTTGGTACCTCTTCTCTATTGTAGAAATTTGCTGATGAAAACGCTCACCGTGTTTATCGCTGACAGCTCCAAGGTTTTCGGGGAAGAAGTCCAAGTGAGAGTCCAAGAAGTGAATTTTTAAAGACATGTTGCATCCCATAGCTTTATAAAAATGCAGAAGATCAGCCACTATGTCAGGATAGTTTTCTGCTTTATGGTTTCCAAGAAAATTGCAACAAGAACTTTTGAAAGACTGCCAGGCTGCTTTCTCCAGTGGATTTAACAGTCCCTCGAAATGTTCATCAGCCATTAATGATCGGATTTGTGGTCCTATAAAAACTCCTCCTTTCAATATAGCATCACTGACTTTGGGGAATTTCGATTTCAAGTACAAGAATCCATCAGAAAGTTTATCCATAGCTTTGACGAAATTTTTCATAACTCCTAACTTAATATGCAATGGAGGTAAAAATATTTTTTCAGGCTTCACTAAAGGGACACATGCCACATTTTTCTGGCCAAGGATAAGAGATTCACGTTTTGGCCATGACTTTCTAACGTAGTGAGACTTCTTATCTCTGCTGTCCCACTCGCACAAAAAACAGCAAAATTTGGTGAACCCAAGTTGCAAACCATGCAATAAAGCAATGACCTTTAAATCACCACAGATATTCCATTCATATTTTCCATATTGTATTTTCTCTAAAACTAGTTTCATATTTTCATATGTCTCTTTCATATCAGCGACATGCGCTACCGGTATTGATGGAAGTTTATTGCCAATATGTAGCAGCACAGCCTTCAAACTTATTTTGGAGGAGTCTATGAACAATCGCCACTCATCTGGCCGGTGTTGAAACCCAAGAGTTTCCATAACTGAACAAATATTATTACAAAACACAATACCATTTTCTTCAGAGAAGTATACTTTGAAAACACTATGGAGGCTACGATATCTACTAATTCTTACATCTTTTTGGAGTAGGTTCCACCCTTTGCTGTTTAGACAGATTTAAATCGCGAATCAAGTCACTAACCGGTCTTGCTGATTGGGAAAGTATGGTTCTGATGAACAGCTACTGGCTTCATATGTAAGATCATTTTTATTTTCATCTGAATCATTTGAAGTTTCAGTCAGGTCAGAACCAGAGTTATCACTTAAGGTTGTATCTGCATATACTGGTACGGGGAACTCTTCACTGTGTAAGACAGGTCTCATTGCAGATTGCAAATTCGGATACTTAACTGTATATTTTGTTTTAGATGTGATTCCTTTAATATTTGTCAAACAAAAATAACAGTCAGTTAAATGATCCTTCGGTTCCCTCCAAATCATGGGAATTGCAAATGGCATATGATATGTACCATTTTTCCACCCAGTCAGCAGTCTAACACACGAAACACAGCATGTATTTGGGGCCCAGCTGTTATCAAAATCACCAACTTGACAGCCAAAGTAAAGTTTATAACACTTCTTTACAAGTGGGGTCAAATTTCGCCTCTGAGACTTGAAGGTCAGCTCACCACAAATATAGCAGAAATTATCTGCATGATTTACACAATTTCTTGGCATTATGAAAAAATAAAGCACAGAAATACAACATGCACAACATACAAAATACACTTCTAAACAGAAAGGAAGGAAATATTTCACTACTCAACAATCTCACAGTCAGCTCAATACTGGCACATCACAATGCCAAAGAGGTCTGAACATGTATAAACAACAACAATGAACCTGCACAGTCATGTTTTATTGCGCTTCAGCATGACATTGCAAATAATTTAAATAATACAGCTTGAGTAAAATAGCTACATATGAGGTAACGGTTCCTATGACAGGTCAAAGAAAACGCTAAAATCATATTTTGAAAAGTAGCTTTTACAGAAAAACTATGCCTGATGGGAAAATTCTGACTACATATCTGAATTCAGGATGGAAAATGCCACTAGATTCACTATTCAGATCTCTTGTGAAAAAAACCTTGTCGACCAGTGTAATTTGTCGAGGTTTTGTGTAAATGGATTGGAATATCGATGGGTTTCGCCGAAGACGCTGCCTAATCCCGTGCAATTATCTAACGTGCAAGATAATAAATTTGTATATAAAGAAATATTTGTTTTTGTTTTTATTTTTATAATTTCTATATAATAAAGTACATTAGCTGAGATGGGAAAAAGAAAATCAAAACTCCTAAAGAAGCTTAACCAAATGACGTCAGTTGGTCCTTAGTGGCCGGTACGTGATAAATAAATAAAATACATTACACAGACAAATTATGTAGGATAAAAATAATGCCTTATTGCCCGAGAAAAGCTGGGGTGGGTCGCTATGTATTATATATTTAATGATACAATTATATTATTAAATTAGCAATCATTACTTATTACAGAAAGATATCTGAAACATATAGAGGCGATTATTAAAGCAAAACGTTCGATAGGGAATTTCTATCATCATTCTCATTTAATATAACACTGTGCATAATGTAATTAATAATAATAATTAATAATATATTACTATCATTAATATAATAGCTATAACTTATTATTGAAGAAAATGGTTTAAAGAATAATAGGTTGTCACAAAAGCACCATGGTATGTCAGTAACAAAACTCTGCGTACTGACTTAAAAACACCAACGACTGGGCGCACAAATACAAACATACTACAAACGCTTTCAAGAAAAACTACACGGACATCCAAACCCATTGACAGTACAAATGGCCACGACTCTCATGCCTGAGAACACTAGAAAAGACGTGTAGGAGACTGAAAAGGACGTGGATGAGGGATCTGTTACAGGCTACTGTTATTCTTCATCCCTCTCATGATGCCATTTTGTTCTACTCTACTGACAGCCAAACTGCTGATTGTTTCTACTGATTGTCATTTGCTTGTAATTGACAGATGCAAAAATAAAATAATAATAAGCATGATTATTAAAACAAAACTTTCGAAATTGTAACTCCTAATCCTATCAAGTAGCAGCATGTAAAAAAACAGTTTAGTATTTGAATTTAAATATCACTTCCGGTTTATCAACTATAATTTCTTTACTTCTTGGGCAGTTGAGAGAGGCTAAATCACCTCCCTGCATAACCTTTGGCGTACAAAACAGTGCGCATTTTTAAAGTATTTTTCTGTATAAATTAAATGGAATACATTGATTCTATGCTTAATTTTTTTAAACATAAAATATTTTTAAAAAATGACTGCAATTCGTAAAGATGGCCATCTCTCATATAATAAATTAATGTAAAACTGAGATCCCCAGGAGTCGATTCCCAGCTCGGCCATTGAATTTATTCGCACGTCTCATATGTAAAGGCACTCGTTAGGGATTCGGGACAAAATGGATTCCGATGATAAAAAAAGTTGAAAATCCGCCGGAACGAAGGCGACTAAATAAAAAAAAATTAAAAAATGAAAAAAAAAATGAGAACAGATCGTAATTAGTCGAAGGGGGGTGGCTGTTAGTGGACTGTTGAATAAAACAAGAAGGCCATATTAAGGACAGGTAACGAGTCCTTCGTCCTTCGGCTAAGGGCACTTTTTGTCCTTCCTGTCATTCCTGTCCTCGTGTCCTCTTCTCAATATCTGTTAGAGGATTTGGAATCGTTACTTCATCATAAAACTAGTAAGTTATAATAAGGAATATTTAATACTCTAGTTTTAAACTTGAATAAATGTAAAGTCAGTTAGAAGAGTTATTCAAGTACTATAGTACTATAGTAAAGTACTACTCTAAAGGCAATCTTACGTAAGACACCTTTTAAGGAAGAAAATGGTCAGGGTGGAGGTAAAAAAAAATCTTTTAAATAAGAAGAATGAAGCCAATGTTTTCACCCACATTTCAGGTCCTTTTCAGGACTAAATACATAAAAATTAAAATTATACATGGTATATATTAAAACACATAAACTTCAAGGTATATGAGTGATCTCTTTATGTCTCATCACTCATACACCTTGATACATATATGTATTTTTAATATTTACCATGTGTAATTTTAATTTATCTGTATTTCGAATATCTAGTCCTGAAGAAGACCTGCAATGTGGGTCGAAACGTTGGCTTTCCAATAAACAGTTCTCCCGATTTAAGAGATTTATTTTTTACCTCCACCCGGACCATTTTCTTCTTCACATACATAAAGCCCTCTGCCTATCAAATAAATCTCTGTATTCCAGAGGAATGGATGTAGCGTTCTAGGAGCCTTTCGGGCTTGCTCACCTTTGCGACCCTGTAACATCCAAATAAGAACTCGGGTACTTACAGAAGCCTACTAGTATCTCCGATTGCCATATACTTTGTAAGTTAATTTTTAAGCCCACCGTTTAGTAGCACATCTTGAGGGCATACACCGTCATTTGAAGAGGACCTGGTAGTCAGCGAAGAACAAAGAGAACAGTTCAGACCTATTTTTTATAATGTTATTTCAATCTATACTTCTGGTCTTCAACGCCTAAGTTTTTATTCATAAATACGTTTCTGTTAAATACTTTTAATATTATTTTTATAAATAATTGTAACAATATATCCTAATAATAATTCCGTGACCTGACCTGGTGGAGTTTAATTTTATAATTTAATTGAATTATTGTTTCAATGAAACTTTAATTAGATTAGTCAGTTTTATAATTAAAGTTTTATTGGCTTTGTATGCCGAAGACATAATTGACATTTGAATATGACAATTTGGGACTAATATACGAAAAACGGTACTTTAAGTTAATTTATTGGAATTGGACTTCAATTTACAGTTTACTTAATTCGTATGTATATTATATATAAACGAATTGATATACGCTAAAGCTGAGCCTGTTCCATATTTATTAAATATAATTAATTGTATGTAATTAAGAGAAATGCTTCATTACAAAGGCTATTTAGGTATTCCATAATTATTCCTACAACGATGTGCGCTGGAAGTGGAATAACTGGGGAAATATTAATACTTAATGTACTAAAATTTAAATACGAGATGAATTTATTTTCTTTAGTAATATATTTAAATATTATATTTGAAAATAAACGTCAGCATTTTCAAATAAATATTAAAAAAAAAAATGAATGGAATAATATTAAAATTTTTATATAGAAGCTGAGAGTGGTTCAGTGGTAGAGCACTGAGTTGCCATGGAGAAGATCCCGGGTTCAAATCTGGCTGTGGCAGATTTTATTTAATCCATTAGCAGCCGGGGATCGATCCTTTCAGATCTGGGAACCTCCTGGAGCTCACGCAGCCTCAAAAAAAGGGTACCCGAAATAGGGGTGGGGGAAACTTTGCGGTTGAGCGTAATCTAGGACAAATAATCTCTCTTTACAACTGTTGTTCGAGGAACAGTACAGTCCACGCACTGAACCCAAGACTCTCCATGAGTTGTACAGGTTTTTTTTATTATCGCCAACTCAGGCATCATCAGGACACACGCCAAACAGAGTTGTTAGTAGAGCGCCTTCGAGGAAGGCTGCTGCCTCTACTTGATGAGTCTATGTACTGCTAGTGTGAGATGTTCCGCACATTGTCTTCTTTGATGTGATTTTTTTTTTTAGAGTTTTTTGATTATTGAACTTGTGTGTGTATGTGTTCTTCGGGTCTTTCTTATTGCATTCTGTTTACAATTGATGTCTCTTTTTGAGTTTTTTTCTCACGCATACAATCGTTGGCTTGGAAGTAGTCTCTACCTTGTACTGAATCCAATACCCTACATTGGTTGATGAGATTGGTATTTTTCAGACTTTTTAAAATAAATATAATTATGAATTATTGCAAATGTATATTGTACTGTTATTTAATTATATTTATGTATTGCGTAATATTATTTTTCCATTTCTTTTTATACATTTCTTCCTTCCCTTCCTCCATCTCCCTAAACGGCCATTAAGAGTCCCCCCTCCCCTTGGGAAAGAAGCAGAAGGCCTGGAGCAATAGAAACTCCTTTAATATTCACATCTTCAACTTTTCACAGTTTGCTCATTGTACGGCCATGGTGTAAAAAGTTTTGTAACTTAGCCTTTAGCTTTAGTTATTCTGGTCACAGTTGGGCATTGGGGAGTTCTATTGCACATGAGAATTGATTCGTTTTCTGGAATTAATATTTCTTTTCTTCTTGTTTATACATACTTAGTCGGCTCCGTATTGATAATTGCAAAAAAAAAGTATTTTGTTAAATTTTAAATGCTTGTAAATATCCTTTGCAGTAGTATGGTTGGAATATTGCGTTAGGAAGCTTACATAGTTAATCCATCTTCACTATCATGCTGGAAATAAAGTAGAGTATATAGACATGACACAGTTTAGTGTCAAGTGTGATTTGACTGCAATAGCCCTGAAGAAGACTTGCAATGTGGGCCGAAACGTAGGCTTCCATATAAACAATTCTCCCTATATAAGAGAATTTGTTGACCTCCACCCGGACCATTTTCTTACTCATATATATATATATATATATATGTGAGGTCAACTAACATTATTCAACATAGAGTGTAAACAATGTATCAGTTCAATGCAGATAATTCCTTTTAAAAAGTGGAGGGTGTTTACCTTCATTTAAACACCTTAAATTTAATTTTGTATAGATTTAATATAATATTTAGGATAGAATTAATATGTCCAAATATGTTTTATTTTGAAATAAATCGTGATGGTTCTAGGAATTTACGATGATGGTGTTCGTTTTCTTAATGCATAAGCTGCATTTTTTTTTTTTTGCAGCCTATAGGTTAAAGCATCTTTTAAGTTTTATTTATTTTTTTTGCCTTGGTAAAAAAAAGAGTTATTTAGATAACTAAAAAAAAAACCTGTACCACTGCATCCCATGAAGGGTCTGGGGGTCAGTACATGGTAGAGACTGTACTGTTTCATGGACAACGCTTCTGCAAGGAGGTGACTTGTCCTAGGCCACGCTCACCCGCCAGATTTTTCCCCCTTATTTTGGGTACTCTATTTTTATAATATTTTATAGGGACTGGGTGGGCCCCAGGAGGGTCCTAGATCCCATAGGATCCATATCCCCGCTGCAAACAGACTAAATAAAAATCATGGCCTGCAGCGGGATTCGAACTAGGATTTTACCAGATAACTGATCTCCTAAATATTTATGTCCCGTCAGGAACAATGTGACCGGGGTATATCTCCGGTATTGGGCGTCTCCCAACCTGGAGGGTCAGTGGCTATCTGCAGTCAGATGACCGGGAGATGGGGCCGCCAATACCCTACATCAATTTTATGTCTCATAATCGATTTTATTAGCCAGAAAAAAAAAACACAGGGGAAACTGGAGATCAAGAACTTCTGAAGATGGCATTAGAACAAGCCAGAGGTAAAAGAGGCCCCTTATAGGATCCGTCAAAATGAGGAGCTGTAAAAAAATCCCAGCTAAATGCGACTGACATATTATCGAAACTTGGCCTGGACTCCATAAGCCTTACTAACAGGATCTTCGCTGTGACAGGTAGAGGCAAAGAACAAATGGATCATATCGGTCAAGTTTCACGACCGACTGCAGTTTCGAAATGAATATCGACATGGAGTTTACCCAGTATATCTCACAGATAAGAAATTCACAGGTAACTAAGTGGACAAAGGAAAGTAAACTGACATATATTCAGAGAATGTAAAAGATTTGGAGAAGGAGAAGAGTATGGGAACGAAAATAAATATAAACCGAAGAGTGAATACGAGCAATTAAATGTTAGGACCGTGGAAAAATTCCAACGAAAAGTCTGAAGTCTCCAAACTAAAACAGAAATAGAAACTATCTGTCCAATATTTCGCCCATTCAGGCATTCTCAGGGTAGATAGAGAAAAAAAACAACAAAAGAACAAAAACAAAACAAAACATGAACAATGCACCCAAGAACCACCCCACCACCTCCAAGGCTCAAATGCAACTAATCAACTAGTCTCTTTTTTACTTTTCAATATAAAGCAATTACAGTTAAGCTATACATATGTATGACTTAATACATTATATACGATGACATAATTATACTTATAAATAAATTATGAATTGCGATTTCTCCCAAATATCGGTTACATAAAAGTTCAGATATTTTTATAGGAAATCTAAAAAAAAACTCTTAAGATAAGCAAGTTTCGGCGAAGTACTACGACTTTAGCCGATTGTCGGCTGGTAATAGTATGATAAAGGTTTTTATCGGAGGGGGCCCTCCAAACTTAAATAGCCCAGCAACCATTTTTATTAACGGTATTATGCTCTTCCATTATACCGTCTTGTTATGCATATTTCAAAAGTTTCATTGCCCTATTAAAACTTTTCTACGGAACTACTATCCCTTTTTTTGGCATATTTAGAAAAGATTATTTACCAACAAGAATACACGAAGTATATCGAAGTTTCGAAGTCTTATATCGGTCATTTATTATTCTTATTTATTGGGCGAAGTTTATCTAACATTGCCTTATCTGGTATGTACAATCTATAGTAGTATATACGAAGTAGTATGTACAATCTGTAGTAATATATACTCGTACTATAAATACTATATCTAGCATATATTAAATATAGGAATATACACTCGTAGTATGTTGAATTTAGTGACTTCGTCACGAAAACAGGAAAGCTTGCTTATATAATTAAATAATTGAGGGCTTTTTATTGAGTTTCCCCAAAGCTGAAGGTATCTCCTACAAAATTTTAGAGTTACATTTTTTCCAGGTTTTTCTGTCAAATGCGTCCTCTTCATTAAGGCCATATCCTGCCATGTCTTCCTGGACTTGGTTCATCCATGAAGTTAAAGGTCTTCCTCTTCTTCTTCCTTCAAGGAACCAGTGCATTGTCATTTTTGAGTATTCTATTTCTCTCCATCCTCAGTAGATGTCCAAACCACTTGAATCGTTTTGATGTAATTTTTTCATGAATGGTGCTGTTAATACCCATTAGACTACTAAATTGGGTATTCTTTCACGCCTAGAAATCCCGGCTGACCTTCTCCAGAACTCAATATCCGCGACTAGAAGTTTCTCTTTGCTTTCATTTCCGAATTTCCATGTTTCACAGCCATATAATATTGCAGCCGCTATGATCCTACATCTTCTGAATTCCTAAGAGATGCTCTATAATCAATAAATAATTTATAGATATATTCAACTCAATCGATTGATGAATTACTGTAAATATTCCTCACTCATAATGACATCATTTTTTTTAATGGATGCTATTATTTATTCACTTATTTTTCTATAAGCCTATTTCTTTGTATTGTGAATTTGTCTGTTTTTTATTGTATTGTTGTATTAAATTTTCTAATTCTCTTCCAAAACATACCTGTTAGTTATTTACTTTCAAGATATTATGTAAATATAGTTTTATTCTAATAATGTAGTCCTTTGGCCAGATATATATTTATTTAATTTTGTGCATTTTTGTTATTCTTAAGGGACCCGGTCCCAGAATATAATTATTTTTCTATTCTATTCTAGTAGCATGGAAAATAATTTTTTTTTCTCAATATATTTTCATCCACACCTGTCAAATACAAGTAATTGACAATCAGCAGATTGGCTGACTGAAAAATAATACAAAATGACATGGAAGGCGTGACGAAGAACAGTACCCAGCGGTGCCTGTCCATTGATTATGGAAAATAATTGTTTGTGGTTTTAGGATATTATTAATCCATTTATTTTACGGAATTGAGTATGGCTATGGCTTTTCGTCCTCTGGTTCTTCATTTTTTATTCGGGTTATGTCCATTTCAGATGTTCCATCTTTTTGAAGGACAGATCCTAAATATTTAAAATTGGATACATTTTTGATCTGTAGATCGTTCACCTCTAATTGTCCGCCCTCTTTCCAAATACTCTCCATTTCCAAATACTCTGTTTTTTCAATGTTCATTTTCATCCCCCACTTATTATATTCATCCATCAGTTTCGCACACATATATTCTGCGTATTCTTTTTCTCGGGCTAGTAAGACTTGGTTATCTGCAAATAATAGGTGGTGAAGGTAAAAGTCATTCTGCATATGTAGCCTCATCTTTATACATTTCCTTGACCATTCACTTGTAGCACACTTTGAATGATAGAGCTTCCTTGAAGGAGTCCTTTAGAACTTGGAAATTTACGGTATATTTTGTTTCCAACTTTATTTGACATATACTATTATGGTAGATATGTTTAACAGCACAGATTAAGTAGTCATTAATGTTTGCTTTTCGCATGCACTCCCAAAGAAGTTTACGTGGAACACTGTCATATGCCTTTTCAAGATCGATAAATACCAGATTAAGCTGTTTCTGTGTGCTTTCACATTTTTCTAAAAGCTGCCTCAAAGTAAATATATGATCTATTATAATGCAAGTGGGAAAAACCACAATGCAAAGCCTTATATTTCAAATTTCTCCAGTAATATACCCACTTACCGGTCGACGTTTCGCCTATCCAGCCATTATGAAGACACAAAAACAAAAAAAGGTTATGTTAATCACATCTCGAAGAAAAGGTGCAATATATCCCAACGATCAACAGCCCAAACAGGCTCCAAACATGAGACAGCACCCCACCACCAAGACGTTCAACATACAACTGAAAGGAAATGAATTAGTAATATTGCAGTAATTACTTATATTGCACCTTTTCTTCGAGATGTGATTCACATAACCTTTTTTTGTTTTAGTGTCTTGATAATGCCTGAATAGGCGAAACGTCGACCGGTAAGTGGGTGTATTACTGGAGAAATTTGAAACATGAGGTTTTGAATTGTGGTTTTTCCCAATTGCATTATAATAAATAATAGTGTTTCTTTTTGAGTTTTTGGCTCTATTTTATTAAATATATGATCAATAAAGATTTTCCCATAGTAAAACCACTTTGTTCTTCTGGAGTTGTAAACTGTTCCCCATTTCTTGTATTCAGTACCCCTTCGTATGCCTTCATTATTGTGTTGTCAACACATATGCCCCTATAGTGAGTCAATTGAGGGTTCTAAATCAGTTATTTGTATCGGATTTATTATCTCCCATAAAAATGTTAATATTATTGTTGTTATTTTATGATAATAATGATAGAATAGAAAAATTGTATTCTTCAGAGCCTAATATTGTATTGGAAAAATAAAAAAAAGATTCATCAAATTCAAAAATAAGTTGACAGTTGAATAATAATAAAAATGTATCCATGATGCAGTACTCGCACGAAAGTAGGTTTCGATTAACTAGAGCGTTAATATTTTTAATATTAATAAGATAAATAAAATTATATTATATGCTATTTTAAATACAAAAATGACAATAATTAGAAAGTAACAATTTTAAAAAGTTTCGCAACTTGTATATTGTACAACAGGTATATTTAAAGTGCTGTATTTTGAGGTAAGGATATGCTTTATTCGTTCTTTCTTACTTTGCTATTATTCTCTTTCCGTCCTGAAGATTCCTGAAAGTGAGAAATATTGACAAGTGTTTTTGTTTCCTGTTTGATATATCAGGCTTTTAGGTTTTGGATTTTTTCAACTCTTGTCATGCATTCGATGTTTCTTTTAAGATTTTGCTTTTCAATATTAATGTTTAAACATATATATATATATAGGGCGTATTAAATCCACAGATAGTAATTTTAGCGTATTATTTGTTCGTAATTGACAATCGAAATATTAACTTTGTTTTCCTTTCCTTTTTGTTTTCGTTTCATTTTGCTGTTATTAAGTAAAAGAAATTTTTAGGAAGGTATAGTGACTAATAATAATAATAAGTAGACCGACATTTTTTTTGGTTCAGTCGATTCGAAACATTAAGTTTAAAATTGACTTCATACATCTTGCATTGCATTGTTCCTGAAATTTGTTCCTTTGACCGTGTTGAACCCATTGTACAATACAATATGTACCCGGAACTGGCCGTTAACCGAAGGTAATGGCTACTGAGGGTAAGATAATGAGCGGGGAGCAGGCGAAATGCACGATGATGTCGGGCCTACAGCAGAGGAGGAGAGGGCCCTACAGAATACAGATCAGTCTCCGAGGCTTCTGGAGAACACTTCAACTCAGTCCAAGTTTGAATTGGAACAGTTGTGGACTGAGGAGGTCATCCGACTGGAACAGTTGTGGACTGAGAAGGTCATCGAATTGCTCCGGTCGGGAGGGCGATCGGAGTCAACCGCGCGGAATTGATTATCCCCATCAAGAGCTCTCCGATCATAGCCAATCTCTTTGATCTGTACCGAAACGCTATAAGGGCCAAGACAGCACTCCACTTAGATCATTCAACAATTTAACATTTACAAGATAGGATAGTTTATTGATGTAATATAGGTAAGAGGTGAACCAAAATATCTTTTAATACAATTGTACCATTAAGGAAAAAAATCAAGTAACTACAACCGATGAAGGATCTTGGGTTCAGTACATGGTAGGGACTGTCCAGTTTTAGGGGATTTGGCCGAGCTCACTCTCAAACGCCAAAAAATACCGAGAACGAAAGATCTTTTTTAATGTTGAAAAATGAAAAGATACCTTACATAAATGTTAAGACCGTGGGAAAAATCCCGACGAAATGCCATTTAGTCTCCAAGCTAAAACAGAAATTGAAATTATCTGTCCAATATTTCGCCTATTCAGGCATCCTCAGGGTAGATAGAGAAAAAAACAAAAGAACAAAAATAAAACAAAACATGAATAATGCACCCAAGAAGCATCCCACCTCCAAGGCTCAAATGCAACTAATAAATCATAAGGGAGTTTTTTTTTTATCTACCCTGGGGATGCCTGAATAGTCGAAATATTGGACAAATAATTTCAATTTCTGTTTTAGCTTGGAGGCTAAATGGCTTTTCGTTGGGATTTTTCCACGGTCTTAACATTGATCTTTTTTAATTATCACCATATGTTAATGTTACTTGCCATGATGAAAAAAGGTTGAAGAAATGTTCTTCTTCTTTTCCTTATACCGTCGAGGAGACTCATGGAGGGTTTTGCCTCTTTTCCCTCCGGTGTTTTATTATTTAAAACAATAAAAAATACAAAACAAAAACATTAAATGAACCAAATTTCAGTAAGATTCTTTTTTTCAAGATTGATTTAATTGATTGATTGGATTTATTTTTGGATATATTAACTGTCCCCTTAGTTACGAATAGTACTTTAAATTTAAAATCGGCTTAAACTGATAAAATAGGACAAAAGACTAAACAAGGAGTAGTACCTCCACCATTTGCTAGGTGTCGTCGATAAAATATTACATCACACACAAAAATTTTTTTTTTTATAATAGTGTGAATGTATGATTATTTTATTTTTTTTAGACTTTATTTTTATTACATTTTCGCACTTATTTTGTTTTGTTTCTATGCCGCGTGTATATATTTTTATTACATCTATTTATTTTACTTTTGTTTTGTTTTATAGAATGGTTGTATACTTACATAACACTATTACTTACTGCCCATAAGTGGCAGATTGTAATAATCTAAAGTGTATCTATTTAAAAAAAATATATATAATAGAGAGATCAACAGTGCTGTTTATTTGGACGATCTTTGGAGAAACTGATTCCTTACATCACCGGAAACATTTTGGTTTTAAATAAGACATATAGCTATGTCAAAACTAATCATCTGTTTAATCGGCATCCAGTTGAAGAGATAGATATAGATCTTATCATTAGCGACTTGGGAGATTCTAACACTCCCCTGCTATGACTTGAGCGCTCCCTACGGCAAATGAACTCAACAACATGTGGCTCATCCTAATATATTAACATTTAACAGGATAATTCCCTCTAAGCCACTTATCCCCTCTCGAGTTTAAATTAAGGGATTTCTCGTTTGTTCTTTCCACACTTTAACTTGCCGCTTGTATATGAAGCGTTGCTTTAATTAAAGCCAGCATCTTATAACTTTGAATCTATTTAGTTTTTATTTCTTAGTTTGTTTGACGGAAGTTTGACTATGACCAGGGAGCGGAGTGGCTCTGTGGTCGAGCGCTGAGTTTTCCTGGTTCAAATCCCGCTAGTGAAATCAGCCAGTGGCCTATGGAATCTCCTGGGGCTTACTCAGCCTCTATAAAGTGGGGACCCAAAATATGGGTAAAAAACCAATTCCCTGCTCAACCATTGAAACAGTACAGTCTCTACCATGTACTGAACCCCATACCTTTCCCGGGTTGTAGTGGTAGTTTTTTTTTTTACGTATGACCCAATGACACTATCAAATTCACTAAAAAAAATCAGTACTTACTGTAATAAAAACAAACGAGGTAGAGGGTTTCACAAGAAATGTAGCGAATTCGTACGATGTAACGTGAAAAACCATAAAACGTGAAATGAAAATTAATTAAATCCTAATCAATCACTCTTAATATGTACGTAAAAAAAGTTATATAATGTTTCATCTTGCGAAAATTACTTAGCATTTCGAATGGTTGAATGAAATAATTCCTTAAAAATGTTATGTTCTTTATATACTTTGTATCCAATCCAATATTTTTATCATTATATTCAATCTCTATAGGAAAAAATGGTAGGACATAAAATTTATATTCACGGCTCATTTTTGTTGAATTTTCTTAAAAATCGAATTTCACCCAAAACGATTGAACTCTACAGACAGAAGCGGAATCGTGTCATTACCGTAATCTTCGGCTTGAAATGGAGTTATAATATAACTCAAATAACTCCAAGATCTGGCCATAAGGTAGGCCTTAATACAAATAATTTATTTAGGACAAAATTCGACCTAACCACTTATTCACAGGTGTTTGTTTTATATTTCTAAAAAGCTACAAAATTGATGTGTCACAGCAGCATTATGTTTTCTTTATAAATGAACCTCAGTTAAAAAATTAAAAAGCGTTGAGAAAAAAAGATCAAATTATAAAACATATCTTTCGGCAATAGAATGTGCTCAAGAATTATTATTTTTTATTGTAGCTATGAAACAGACGGGAGGCAAATGAAATGGTTTGAAGTGACATGCTTTTCACAGAGATAAAAACTAAACCTGAAAATCTTTTTAGAATTTTCCAGATTTTTTTAGTGTTATATACTGTCAGGTACTAACTCTATTAAAGTTTTCTTTCTAATTTTGTTTTAATATTAGTATTTTGTAGCAATTTTCAAATAAAGTTTCATTTATAAATATGCAAATAAAAAAAGATACATGTATATTTAATAAAAACAAGAGTAAAAACGTGCGAAAAATTTAGCTTAAATATGCTAATTAATTTAAATAAATTGCTAATGTGTATTTGAGGCCAGCTGAAAAAAATGTGTAATTCTGAACCTCACGAGAATACGTAGATTGAAAAATAAATGCAGGAAAAAACCTGTTTAGTGTCAGTTGAAAATTGGTCAGGCTTTCTACTTTTCCAATGGCTTATTGTTCTAACTGGAACCTTTGTGTTTTGTTTCAATGAGATATTTGTTATTGAAATATGGCTCACAGGATGGACAATGCAGCCATCAATAAAGACACAGCAATAGTTTTCAATATGTGTTAACTAAAATAAAATACGATTATCTTCAATAGGATTACGTGGGCCTAATAGCCACTTTAAAATTGTTACCCGCTGCTATTCTCTGGGACCTTAGGGCAACCTAGAAAGAGCTGGGAGGGATGAGGTAGGGGGAAATTTACATGTACAGGGGAAACTGGGTGAAGAAATAAACCCCACACATTTATCTATCAACAAACAAACGCTAATATATTGAAATAAAAGTTAGATATAGCATCATGAAAATAAAACTCTAATTTAACATAAGAATCACCCTCAATAATAGTACTTAATAATAACATATGAATGAGACTCATACACCTGCTTCTCCATCAATACTCATAGTCCCAAAATCCACTAAAATAATAATAAAACAAGTTCCGCTATATATAACAATCATCAGACCCTTTATCTATAACAATAATTCTATGCACTAATAATTACAACGTCAACATTCCCCATCAGCACTCATTATTTTATAACCATTAATAACCTTAATAATTTACAATTAAACCTCCATCCATCCTCCATAACAGTATCCTTTACAACAATCATCCTATGCACTAATAATATTTACAATGTACTCATTACCTAATAAACACCCTAATTCTATTATAAAACATTTTCTATCATTTACAACAATAATCATAGGCACTAATTACAACTTAAACATTCGCCTCAGTATTCCTTATCTCGTAACTATTAATACTTTTCCAACCAAAACTCTATGTGCATTAATACTTAAAGAAAGATTCCTATTTGCCTTATGGCCAAACGCGACGATTCTCAACGAAATAATTACTAGCTCTATCTTCAACTGACCACCCACTGGCCTCACCCCAAGTCTAGTCAGGCTACAGTAAATAGAGGACATAATACCTTTCTCTGGCGTCTTGCTCCGGAACCAAGGCTTCTCGCTAGTCCCCGTCTTCTCGTCTCGCCCCCATCTTGCGAATTTCCCCACCTGCCGTCGGCAGAGGTACTCTTCTTCTCCGGGGCACGAGAGGAAAACCCTCGGGTACTTAAGCTTCCCCGAGCTGTCGTCAGCACTCTTCTTTCTTCGTCTGACAGGTGCTGCCCCTGGTGGTCATTATTTTCCCAAGAATCTAAATAATTATATTAAAAGTTTCCAAGAGCCGTGGATTTTTCGTTGAGAATTGCTGATGCACTTCCTGCTGAGCTGGCATGCTTGGCTCAGCGTCTCCACAAACAGACGTTACCTTCTATTAAGAATTAACTTTCAATTAAATATTATTAAAACTAAATGTTAAGGACCTACACGGCCTTTAGCCAAAACCCTATACCAAGAACATGGATGTAATTAGTCACAAAAAGAAATACTTAGCAAATCTTATTTGGCAGAGGGTAACATATACCTACATATTAATGTACAAAATCCTTACAACCTAAAGTCTTTTTAAAACCTATTAATGAGAAGAAGCAAATAAATGCTAATCATTTTCTATAATACGTAAAACTAACAATAATCTTCTGACTTCAAATGATAACATACTTCTTTTGATCACAAAGATGAGAGTTCAAAATTTGTTTACACAGATTACTTTCCTTATATACATATAAATTCACTAACATTTTTAGCATTGAACAAAAGCTGTAATTAATGCACATCAACTAACTGTCTATATAAAAAAAAAATATCTCAGCCCGTTACAAAATAATAAAAGAAATTATGGTGTTTGTCCCATTGCCAGAGGAAAATAAAATTTAATAACTCCAAATATTAAAAATAAATCTGTACGACACAAGAATTGGGTTTAATATATAAGAAACTGTACTATTTCTAGGTCAACATTTGTGCAGGTGGAGGTGATTTGTTTTAGATATTTTACCCAAATTTTGTTTTTCCAATCTGTTGTCCCATGTACAGACCATATACTCTCCATAGTTTTTATAGCCTGGGGATGCCCCAGGAGTATCGTTGATTTTTTCGGCAGTTAACAGACTAAATTTTTTAATCTGCTATTTTGAACCCGGAACCATCGGAATAGCTACACAGCGCTCTATCCCCTGAGCGATTCTAATATATTTTTTTATTTAAATTTTTGGTTACTATTGCGCGAATGAACTCTTTTGTAATTATCTATTATACTCATATTCAGTCAAAGGCTATAAAATAGTTTGATTTCGTAATTTAAATACTATTAAAAAAATATGGGCAATAAACTGCCTCTTAAATCTAGATAGTAACAAGTTTTAATTAAGAGAGCTCGGTAGGGAAGACTTTTTGTCAGAGGCAGAGTATTGTCGGAGGAGATGGACGGCCGACCCGGAATCGGCAGGAGGTTGTCGAATAGAGGATCGGACATTACCTGGCAGGTAGTTAGTTTTATCGATACCCCTAGTCCCCAAACCACCTCCCTTAGTCCGCCCTAAGTGCCGGGCCTCCCAACTTCATTAGGACGGGCTCCGAGTCGTTAGCGGGGGAGAAGAATTACCATCCCGAGGGATAACAGTGGGCCGGGGTGGATTCCCATAGTCAGCGAGGATAAACCGCGAATTTATTACTCGAAGGCAGGCCGATTTCAATGTGGTCTTATCGCTCCTTTCGAGGCTTAGTCCGATAATTACAGGAGTGTGCCATAATCTTCTAGGCCATATAATTTTATTCGATGACTCTCTTCTCTTTAAAGTAAGTGCTTGGGGTAAGGCTCAACATAAAACTGTACGAAATATTTGAAATCAATGAAATATATGGATTATTTTTATTGTTCTTACATTTCCATATGTTTATTTAAAGCTAAGTATAGTTTGAAATTGGCGAACCTGTCGCGAGGTCATCGGACTGCAATGAGCAACTAGTCCTCCAGGTTGAGGGAACAATAGTTCTGGCACCCTTACAGTACACTATATACAGCAAACTGCATATTGTTTATTCATTTAAAGTCACTTTTTGCTACTATGTTTAGTCGGACGATGTTAAAGTGGGAATCCGATGTAGCGGACCTTTCAGACTCGATGCTGATCTCACCCTTATACACACACACACACACACACACACACATATATATATATATATATATATATATATATATATATATATATATATATATATATATATATATATATATATATTCTGTCATGCCATTCTGAAATCGCGCACCAGTGACTATATGGCCCCGACAATATTCCTTTAAAGCTACTAAAATCCTGCCTTCCTGTCATAATGCCCATATTACATCATATTTATAATTTCTCGTTACAAAACTCCATATTTCCCACGCCTTGGAAAACCGCGTTAGTGCGCCCGCTAAATAAAGTTGAAAATCCCTCCTCTCCAAATGACTTCCGCTCTATCTCCCTTCTCTCTAACCTCTCAAAACCATTAGAACACCTAGCCCAAAACCAAATTTCACATTTTCTAGAAGAACTTTCCCTCATTAACCCTCTCCAATCCGGCTTTCGACCAGGCTATTCAACTCCATCCGCTCTCCTAACAATTTTGATCCTTTTAAATTTTTCCAAAGCCTTCGACACAGTAGACCACAATATCCTTCTCGCCAAGCTACGAAACTTTCCTCTATCCAACAGTGCTCTAGGATGGTTCAAGTCTTTCCTCTCAGATCGCTCCCAATATGTTTTGGTCCCCGGTCAACCTCCTTCCATAACCCTTCCCCTATCCTGTGGTGTCCCACAGGGTTCATCACTATCCCCCACCCTATTTGCCATTCACATAAACGACCTTCCACTTCTTATCCGACATTCCCAGTATCATGCCTATGCCGATGACTTTCAAGTGTACCTATCCTTTTCCCCTTCCGATCTGTTACTAGCCACGGAAAAACTCCAAGATGACCTGAATCGAATAAATCGATGGGCAATGGATAATAAGCTAAAGTTGAACGTGGACAAAACCAAGGCAATAATAATAGGGTCAAACTACTTCCTTAAAACTATTCCCCATAATCCAATCCTCTTTCTAAACAATAATCCTATCAAATTCTACCCAACTGTCAAAAACCTTGGAATTACTTTTGACCAGACCCTTTCCTGGAAAAACCATATCTCTGAAATTTCTCGTCGTACCTTCTCCACCTTAAAGCGTCTCAATTACCTTCGACACCTGTTCCCTTTTGAAATCCGTAAACTCCTAGTTTCTTCCTTAATTTTCCCCCATTTTGACTATTGTTGTTCAGTGTATGGGGGTATCTCTGGGGATCTCGAAGCAAAATTAAAGCGGTTGCTTAATTGCTTCGTTCGATTCATCTTTGGGATCCCTAGAGATGCTTCGGTGACCCGATATTACGAAGAATTAAAATGGCTCTACCCTTCCTACCGCCGTAAGTACGTCCTAGCATCTTTCCTTTACCAAGTTATCCAATCCAGTCGATCATCTTTCGATCTCCTTCAATTCAAAACCACAGTCCTCTCCCGCAACACCCGTTCTCGGCTCTCTGATCTATATAAAGCATCCCACCGAACAGCAGCTTTTGACAGAGCTTTCCTGATCCGATCCTCCTCCCTTTGGAACTCTATACCTTCTTCCATTCGTCGTTCCAATAATCTTCCAACCTTCAAATCCCGTATATTCCAGCACATATTATCCCCTACAATTCCCAAAAAATCGAAAATAGTAGGGGATCAGTTTTGACTTAATGTTCTCTTTATTCGATGAATGAATGATGTTTTTTGATGTACATTTGTGTGTGTTATTTTGTATTCATATATATGAGTGTGTGGAATTTAAACCACGTACATATGTATTATTAATGTCATATAGATAGATATTAAAAAGGACAAAAAAGGATTAAAGGTAAATGTCGGATAATATTGTTTAATTTTTCTTTTTTGTTTTTTTCTTGGCATAAATTTGATATATGTGACCATAAATTTGTTTCTCTTATATAATTATTGTAAACTTATTTTAATTTTTTTCTTTCTTTTCTTCTAATATTTTTTTGAAATACTGTTATTGTAGGTAATTCACATTTTTTATTTGTTCATTTTTTTATTCGTTCTCACTAATTAAATTAATTGTAATAATTAATTAAAAGTAATTATTTAAAACTCTAAGATATAATAGCTTACAATGCCTGTATTGTTATTCTATAGGGACTCGTCCCAGAATAAATAAAGACATTATTATTATTATTATTATTATATATATATATATATATATATATATATATATATATATATATATATATATATATATATGTATATGCTGTTATCAGCCGTATTGGTTATCATAGATCTTAAGTATTTGTACTTCTCGAAATGTTCAATCTTATTTGCACCTACAACAATATCACCAAAAACACCCCCGTTTTTCTAATAGCCACATCATATCCGAATTTAACTCGAGTTCTATTTCATTACCTACAATAATCAACGCTATTGTAATTAGTTTTATTGGTTCCTAGTCAAAACACAACAGAACTGAATTGTCCACAAATGTTTTTGCATGAGTACTGATGATCATGATGCGCAGAATGTTGTTTTGTATTGAAAAACGAAATCAGTAGATAAGGAAGACGGTTGATATAAAAAATATGAAAGGCATACTTTTCCCCTTAGAATTGGGACAGATCTAACATCCGAAATGCAGGACAAAATGTAGATGGGTAAACATAAGGGACAGTCCCTTCTTGAAGGTATTGTATAAAGTACGTGATTGTTTTCCGCAGTTCCTGAAATCTTTCCATTTTATTGATTGTATTATATGGCTTCACAGAATGAAGCCTCATTGTATAAATAAATAATACAACAAATGGGGATTTCGATGTGAAGGGGAGCGGACACCTGTGGCTTTAATATCGGTGGGGCTAATAGTGGTCAATTGTAGCCAATCAGAAAGAGCAAACAATCAGGACCGACCAATAAAAACGTTGGATTCAAAATGTTTGATTGAAAAACGGCAGGTTTAATTCATTTATTGCCGGCCTGGAGGAAAATGAAGCATGGCAATTAAAAACATCACCTTTCCCATTGTTTTCGAAAACGAACAAACATTAATACAAGGTTTCGAATAAACAAAAGCACAATCAGGAAATGTTTCAGTTTTATCCATTTTTAATTGAGAATTAATAACTGCATACCAATGATAAATCTGTGGATTCCAATGTTATGTTATTTACATATGTATATATTGCTTTGTGATTGTCTGAAGTTTTGATATTTCTCGGAAGACAAATATTTGACAAAAATATTCTGATACAACAAAAATTATTGAAAAGACAATACTTCTATGAACGTTAACCTGCAACTACATAAAATGGTTCAGCGTGTGGAAGATTGACTCGGATTAAACAAAAAATTTTGTTTAATTGCATAATAGTTGTTTAATCAATGTTTATCTTTCTCCCGCTCTGAACGATACATTCCTATCGAAGAACTGCAACTTTGGCTCTTTGTTGATAGTTTATTTACTATTTAAAAATTTTCATTGACCTTATTTTCCTATGAATTTATTTGCCCCAAAGAATAATCCAAAAACCAACTGCCTTTAATTTGGGGGGAGGGAGTATAAAAGAATGATCTAGCATTCTTTTCACATAAGATATTTAAAATAAATACATTTCTTACAATGTCTTTTATTTTATTGTTAGAAGTTATAATTATTTTAATATTTTTAAATATTTTATTTGAAAAGAAAAGATATGACAGGACCGGGACTCGAACTAGGGTCTCCCACGTGTCCGTCGTGGTGCTTAGTTAGATATGACTGACCGAGAAGCGAACCAGGATGGCCGAGGTGGTTAAGGCGCCACTACGAAGCATACGTGGGAGACCCGGGTTCGAGTCCCGGTCCTGTCATATCTTTTCTTTTCAAATAAAATATTTCTTACGATGGTTTATTTTTTTTTAAAAAATCAAGTAGTTATTCAAAAATAAAATTAATTTTTTTCTTATCTTCATAAATAGCTGATATGAGACCAGATATCGCTGATATGTTGGTACATCAATTCAATTGATATGGTTTTCCCTGCTTGATATTTTATTGCAAAATATTACCCTTTAAATACAAAACCTCTGTTAGCCTGTAAGAAAATCTTATTTTAGTCATGTTTTGCTGATATCAGAATCGTAAGAATCGTTTTGTATTGGTAGGTTATTACTATTTATTTTATAATTAATTTTGTTAATAATTAACTTAAAGTTAATCAACTAAATTATTTAATTTATGTTATTATCCTTATTGCGTCATTTTAATTTTGTTTACTGTGCATTTATTGCAAATACAGTTAACATTAATCTCGTTGCTTTTAGCATAGATAATTGCTTCCATTATTTTTCCTATATCTATGTGCTCTACACATATTTGGGTTTTCAAAATTAAAACCATAATTTATTGCTATATTGTGCAGTGATTTTAATATTTTATTCTATTAAAAGGGTCTCGATTTAATAATTTGTAAAGTTTAAAATTCTTAATCTTTCGTCTATCGCACATTAAAAAAAAGTAATGATTTATTATTATTATATAATACCAGGGAGCGGAGTGGCTAGAGCACAGAGTGGAGTGGGTAGAGCACTGAGTTGCCAAGCCGGGAATCCTGGTTCAAATCCGCTACGAGCATGACTTTTATTTAGTCTACGTGCAGCTGGAGATGGATCATATAGGATATAGGACACTCCTGGAACTCACCCAGCCTTTATAAAATATTAAAATATAATAATATAAAAATAAGATACTCAAAATAAGGGGGGGAATCTGGCGGTTGACCGTGACCTAGTATAGAGAGAGAGAGAGAGAGAGAGAGAGAGAGAGAGAGAGAGAGAGAGAGAGAGAGAGAGAGAGAGAGAGAGAGAGAGAGAGAGAGAGAGAGAGAGAGAGAGAGAGAGAGAGAGAGAGAGAGAGAGAGAAGAAAGAATTTTATGACAAAAATTGGCTAAATAATCTAGAAATATAATTTTATAATGATTATTTCCATAAGATTCAACGCCACAGCATGTCACCCAATGTG